>CM046863.1:38600238-39317834 GCA_025617745.1 Heliocidaris erythrogramma
TGGTTCTTGCCTGTAATTCTGAAAGTTTGTCATTCGAAGGTTTATCATTCAGATCCCACACATTTAATACACTTAGCTTATTATTACCCAAAGGGTTCATATCTCGAAAAAATCCAAATAGATTTAGTCTTCCAAAGTTTCTCTTCGATCCTATTTCGGCACGAAGCTCCTAAAGCTGAGTTGTGGAATCTGAAATCGGTTTCTGAACGTAATAAGCATGGTATTTCAGTATTTCATTCTGTGCTTCCTATGCTAAAAAGAGGGGGGAGTACCTGTATACTGCAGGTTCGTCATTCCGAAGGTTTACACTCACGATCCCACATATAACCAATACTAAGATTAATATTGCTCATTATATGAAAAGAAAGGTTTTTTCTTTTTAAAATTTCATTATTCTGAAGGTTCTTTGATTTGAAATTTTGATCATGTAGAGGTTTATTTCTCCGAAAATATAAAGAAAATCTGTATTCTAAAGTTTCTGAATGTCTAGATTCTGAATTCTTGAAGTATTGCTTGAGAAATTGAAAATATTCATGAACATGATACCAATGCTATTCTATTCTGTATTCATATTAATTTTATATTGATGTTTGATTACTTTTTGCCTACCTTTGCATGATAGCCGGTAAGTGGAACTTGCCATTACTAATTTTACTACATTTGATGTTAACAGGAAATAAGACATTTTCAACTATATCTTAGATGTTATCGAAAATAACATTTCCCCTTTTTTATGTTGGTTGTGCCTGTAATTTCTAAAGTTTGTCATTCCGAAGGTTTATCATATACTGCAGGTTCGTCATTCCGAAGGTTTACACTCCCGATCACACATATAACCAATACTAAGATTAATATTGTTCATTATATGTAAAGAAAGGTTTTTTTCTTTTTAAAATTTCATTATTCTGAAGGTTCTTTGATTTGAAATTTTGATCATGTAGAGGTTTATTTCTCCGAATTCTGAAAGTTTGTCATTCCGAAGGTTTATCATTCAGATCCCACACATTTAATACACTTAGCTTATTATTACTCCAAAGGGTTCATATCTCGAAAAATCCAAATAGATTTAGTCTTCCAAAGTTTCTCTTTGATATTTTGATCCTATTTCGGCACTAAGCTCCTAAAGCTGAGTTTGTGAATCTGAAATCGGTTTCTGAACGTAATAAGCATGGTATTTCAGTATTTCATTCTGTGCTTCCTATGCTAAAAGAAGGGGGTGTACCTGTATACTGCAGGTTCGTCATTCCGAAGGTTTACACTCCCGATCACACATATAACCAATACTAAGATTAATATTGTTCATTATATGAAAAGAAAGGTTTTTTTTTCTTTTTAAAATTTCATCATTCTGGGGGTCCTTTGATTTGAAATTTTGATCATGTAGAGGTTTATTTCTCCGGAAATATAAAGAAAATCTGTATTCTAAAGTTTCTGAATGTCTAGATTCTGAATTCTTGAAGTACTGCTTGGGAAATTGAAAATATTCATGAACATGATACCAATGCTATTTTATTGTGTATTCATATTAATTTTATTTTGATGTTTAATTACTTTCTCCTACCTTTGCATGATAGCTGGTAAGTGGAACTTGTCATTACTAATTTTACTACATTTGAGTGTTAACAGGAAATAAGACATTTTCAACTATATCTTAGATGTTATCGAAGATAACATTTCCCCTTTTTTATGTTGGTTGTACCTGAAATTCTGAAAGTTTGTCATTCCGAAGGTTTATCATTCCGATCCCACACATTTAATACACTTTGCTTATTATTACTCCAAAGATGAAAATGATTTCCACTTTGGAACATTTATTCACCGGTGCATTTGTCCTAAATTTCCTTATCCTAAAGCTGCTTTATTTCCAAAATTCGTTATTGTAAGGGTTCATATCTCGAAAAATCCAAATAGATTTAGTCTTCAAAAGATTCCTAAGTTCTGAACTCTTTTATATTTTGATCCTATTTGCTTCCTATGCTAAAAGGAGGGGGAAGGGAGGGGTACCGCTATACTGCAGGTTCGTCATTACGAAGGTTTACACTCATGGTCTGACATATAACCTATACTAAGATTATAATTACTCATTATATGAAAAGAAAGGTTTGTTTCTTTTTAAAATTTCAATATTCTGACGGTTCTTTTATTTGAACTTTGATCATGTAGAGGTTTATTTCTCCGAATTCTGAAAGTTTGTCATTCCGAAGGTTTATCATTCAGATCCCACACATTTAATACACTTAGCTTATTATTACTCCAAAGGGTTCATATCTCGAAAAATCCAAATAGATTTAGTCTTCCAAAGTTTCTCTTTGATATTTTGATCCTATTTCGGCACTAAGCTCCTAAAGCTGAGTTTGTGAATCTGAAATCGGTTTCTGAACGTAATAAGCATGGTATTTCAGTATTTCATTCTGTGCTTCCTATGCTAAAAGAAGGGGGGAGTACCTGTATACTGCAGGTTCGTCATTCCGAAGGTTTACACTCCCGATCACACATATAACCAATACTAAGATTAATATTGTTCATTATATGTAAAGAAAGGTTTTTTCTTTTTAAAATTTCATTATTCTGAAGGTTCTTTGATTTGAAATTTTGATCATGTAGAGGTTTATTTCTCCGAAAATATAAAGAAAATCTGTATTCTAAAGTTTCTGAATGTCTAGATTCTGAATTCTTGAAGTATTGCTTGAGAAATTGAAAATATTCATGAACATGATACCAATGCTATTCTATTCTGTATTCATATTAATTTTATATTGATGTTTGATTACTTTTTGCCTACCTTTGCATGATAGCGGGTAAGTGGAACTTGCCATTACTAATTTTACTACATTTGATGTTAACAGGAAATAAGACATTTTCAACTATATCTTAGATGTTATCGAAAATAACATTTCCCCTTTTTTTTTTGTTGGTTGTGCCTGTAATTTCTAAAGTTTGTCATTCCGAAGGTTTATCATATACTGCAGGTTCGTCATTTCAGTCATTTCGGTTCTTTGATTTGAAATTTTGAACATGTAGAGGTTTATTTCTCCGAAAATATAAAGAAATTATGTATTCTAAAGTTTCTGAATGTCTAGATTCTGAATTCTTGAAGTACTGCTTGTGAAATTGAAAATATTCATGAACATGATACCAATGCTATTCTATTCTGTATTCATATTAATTTTATATTGATGTTTGATTACTTTTTGCCTACCTTTGCATGATAGCGGGTAAGTGGAACTTGCCATTACTAATTTTGCTACATTTGGTGTTAACTAGAAATAAAACATTTTCAACTATATCTTAGATGTTATCGAAGATAACATTTCCCCTTTTTTATGTCGACGATTTGACGTCGACAGGAAGTAAAACATTTTCAACTATATCTTAGGTGTAATCGAAAAAAAACATCACTTTTTTTAATGTTGGTTGTGCTTGTAATTCTGAAAGTTTGTCATTCCGAAGGTTTATCATTCAGATCCCACACATTTAATACACTTAGCTTATTATTACTCCAAAGGGTTCATATCTCGAAAAATCCAAATACATTTCGTCTTCAAAGTTTTATTTGTTATCGAAGATAACATTTCCCCTTTTTTATGTTCGTTGTACCTGAAATTCTGAAAGTTTGTCATTCCGAAGGTTTATCATTCCGACCCCACACATTTAATACACTTTCCTTATTATTTCTCCAAAGATAAAAATGATTGCCACTTTGGAACATTTATTCACCGGTGCATTTGTCCTAAATTTCCTTATCCTAAAGCTGCTTTATTCCGAAAATTCCTTAATGTAAGGGTTCATATCTCGAAAAATCAAAATAGATTTAGTCTTCAAAAGATTCCTAAGTTCTGAACTCTCTTGTATTTTGATCTTATTTCGGATCGAAACAGGGGGGGGATACCTCTATACTGCAGGTTCGTCATTACGAAGGTTTACACTCCCGATCACACATATAACCAATACTAAGATTAATATTGCTCATTATCAACATTACCAATGCTATTCTATTCTGTATTCATATTAATTTTATATTGATGTTTGATCACTTTTTGCCTACCTTTGCATGATAGTGGGTAAGTGGAACTTGCCATTACTAATTTTACTACATTTGATGTTAACATGAAATAAGACATTTTCAACTATATCTTAGATGTTATCGAAAATAACATTTCCCCTTTTTTATGTTGGTTGTGCCTGTAATTCTTAAAGTTTGTCATTCCTAAGGTTTATCATTCCGATCCAACACATTTAATACACTTTGCTTATTATTACTGCAAAGATGAAAATGATTTGCACTTTGGAACATTTATTCACCGGTGCATTTGTCCTAAATTTCCTTTACCTAAAGCTGCTTTATTTCCAGAATTCGTTATTGTAAGGGTTCATATCTCGAAAAATCAAATATATTTAGTCTTCAAAAGTTTCCCAAGTTCTGAACTCTTTGTTATTTTGATCCTATTTCGGCACTAACACCAAAAGCTGAGTTTGTGAATCTGAAATAATTTTTCTGAACGTAATAAGCATGGTATTTCAGTATTTCATTCTGTGCTTCCTATGCTAAAACAAGGGGTAGTACCTGTATACTGCAGGTTCGTCATTCCGAAGGTTTATCATTTAGATCCCACACATTTAATACACTTAGCTTTATTAATCCAAAGGTTCATATTTCGAAAAATCCAAATAGATTTAGTCTTCCAAAGTTTCTCTTTGATCCTTTTCGGCACGAAGCTCCTAAAGATGAGTTTGTGAATCTGAAATCGTTTTCTGAACGTAATAAGCATGGTATTTCAGTATTTCATTCTGTGCTTCCTATGCTAAAACAAGGGGGGAGTACCTGTATACTGCAGGTTCGTCATTCCGAAGGTTTACACTCCCGATCACACATATAACCAATACTAAGATTAATATTGTTCATTATATGAAAAGAAAGGTATTTTTGTTTTTAAAATTTCATTATTCTGAAGGTTCTTTGATTTTAAATTTTGATCATGTAGAGGTTTATTTCTCCGAAAATATAAAGAAAATATGTATTCCAAAGTTTCTGAATGTCTAGATTCTGAATTCTTGAAGTACTGCTTGTGAAATTGAAAATATTCATGAACATGATATCTATGCTATTCTATTCTGTATTCATATTAATTTTCTTTTGATGTTTGATTACTTTTTCCTACCTTTGCATGATAGCGGGTAAGTGGAACTTGCCATTACTAATTTTACTACATTTGATGTTAACAGGAAATAAGACATTTTCAACTATATCTTAGATGTTATCGAAAATAACATTTCCCCTTTTTTATGTTGGTTCCTGCCTGTAATTCTGAAAGTTTGTCATTCCGAAGGTTTATCATTCAGATCCCACACATTTAATACACTTAGCTTATTATTACTCCAAAGGGTTCATATCTCGAAAAATCCAAATAGATTTAGTCTTCCAAAGTTTCTCTTTGATATTTTGATCCTATTTCGGCACTAAGCTCCTAAAGCTGAGTTTGTGAATCTGAAATCGTTTTCTGAACGTAATAACCATGGTATTTCAGTATTTCATTTTGTGCTTCCTATGCTAAACGGAGGGGGGGGGGGGGGGTACCGCTATACTGCAGGTTCGTCATTACGAAGGTTTACACTCCTGGTCTCACATATAACCTATACTAAGATTATTATTACTCATTATATGAAAAGAAAGGTTTGTTTCTTTTTAAAATTTCAATATTCTGACGGTTCTTTTATTTGAACTTTTGATCATGTAGAGGTTTATTTCTCCGAAAATATAAAAAGAAATATATATATTCCAAAGTTTCTGAATGTCTAGATTCTGAATTCTTGAAGTACTGCTTGTGAAATTGAAAATATTCATGAACATGATCCCAATTCTATTCTATTCTGTATTCATATTAATTTTATTTTGATGTTTGATTACCTTTTCCTGCCTTTGCGTGATAGGAGGTAAGTGATTTGACGTCGACAGGAAGTAAAACATTTTCAACTATATCTTAGGTGTTATCGAAAAAAAAACATTTCCCCTTTTTTATGTTGGTTGTGCTTGTAATTCTGAAAGTTTGTCATTCCGAAGGCTTATCATTCAGATCCCACACATTTAATACACTTAGCTTATTATTACTCCAAAGGGTTCATATCTCGAAAAATCCAAATACATTTAGTCTTCCAAAGTTTCTCTTTGATATTTTGATCCTATTTCGGCACTAAGCTCCTAAAGCTGAGTTTGTGAATCTGAAATCGTTTTCTGAACGTAATAACCATGGTATTTCAGTATTTCATTCTGTGCTTCCTATGCTAAAACAAGGGGGGAGTACCTGTATACTGCAGGTTCGTCATTCCGAAGGTTTACACTCCCGATCACACACATATAAACAATACTAAGATAATATTGTTCATTATATGAAAAGAAAGGTATTTTTGTTTTTAAAATTTCATTATTCTGAAGGTTCTTTGATTTTAAATGTTGATCATGTAGAGGTTTATTTCTCCGAAAATATAACGAAAATATGTATTCCAAAGTTTCTGAATGTCTAGATTCTGAATTCCTGAAGTACTGCTTGTGAAATTGAAAATATCCATGAACATGATATCTATGCTATTCTATTCTGTATTCATATTAATTTTCTTTTGATGTTTGATTACTTTTTCCTACATTTGCATTATAGCGGGTAAGTGGAATTGCCATTACTAATTTTACTACGTTTGATGTTAACAGGAAATAAGACATTTTCAACTATATCTTAGATGTTATCGAAAATAACATTTCCCCTTTTTTATGTTGGTTCCTGCCTGTAAGGCTTCTTACGGAAAGTTTTTACATCGGCGGGCCCTCGGCGGCGCCGATTGATTTGGCGCGCCTGCGGAGCGGCTTTGTTCTCAACACGCCAACTGAGCGATGCGGCGGAAGTTGTATTTATCTCGTTTAGCAGGTGGATCGCCGTAAACAAAAGCTCGCGCTAATCCCGCTGAACGGCGACTTCTTAGAGTCGCCGATGGATATGACAAGATCCGGGAGAAAATCCCGCTAATCGGCCTTTTTTACTTTGGCCGCGGTGAAAACGGTGACAAAACTTTCCGTAAGAAGCCTAATTCTGAAAGTTTGTCATTCCGAAGGTTTATCATTCAGATCCCACACATTTAATAGACTTAGCTTATTATTACTCCAAAGGGTCATATCTCGAAAAATCCAAGTAGATTTAGTCTTCCAAAGTTTCTCTTTGATATTTTGATCCTATTTCGGCACTAAGCTCCTAAAGCTGAGTTGTGAATCTGAAAACGGTTTCTGAATGTAATAACCATGGTATTTCAGTATTTCATTTTGTGCTTCCTATGCTAAACGGAGGGGGGGGGGGGGTACCGTTATACTGCAGGTTCGTCATTACGAAGGTTTACACTCCTGGTCTCACATATAACCTATACTAAGATTATTATTACTCATTATATGAAAAGAAATGTTTTTTTCCTTTTAAAAAGTCATTATTCTGAAGGTTCTTTGATTTGAAATTTTCATCATGTAGAGGTTTATTTCTCCGAAAATATAAAGAAAATATGTATTCTAAAGTTTCTGAATAACTAGATTCTGAATTCTTGAAGTACTGATTGTGAAATTGAAAATATTCATGAACATGATGATATCTATGCTATTCTATTCTGTATTCATATTATTTTCTTTTGATGTTTGATTACTTTTTCCTGCCTTTGCGTGATAGGAGGTAAGTGAATTGATGTCGACAGGAAGTAAAACATGTTCAACTATATCTTAGGTGTTATCAAAAAAAAAAAAACATTTCCCCTTTTTTATGTTGGTTGTGCTTGTAATTCTGAAAGTTTGTCATTCCGAAGGCTTATCATTCAGATCCCACACATTTAATACACTTAGCTTATTATTACTCCAAGGGTTCATATCTCGAAAAATCCAAATACATTTAGTCTTCCAAAGTTTCTCTTTGATATTTTTATCCTATTTCGGCACTAAGCTCCTAAAGCTGAGTTGTGAATCTGAAATCGGTTTCTGAATGTAATAACCATTGTATTTCAGTATTTCATTTTGTGCTTCCTATGCTAAACGGGGGGGGGGGGGGGGGGGGGGGGTGTACCGCTATACTGCAGGTTCGTCATTACGAAGGTTTACACTCCTGGTCTCACATATAACCAATACTAAGATTAATATTGCTCATTAAATGAAAAGAAAGGTATTTTTGTTTTTAAAATTTCATTATTCTGAAGGTTCTTTGATTTGAAATTTTGATCATGTAGAGGTTTATTTCTCCGAAAATATAAAGAAAATATGTATTCTAAAGTTTCTGAATGTCTAGATTCTGAATTCTTGAAGTACTGCTTGTGAAATTGAAAATATTCATGAACATGATATCTATGCTATTCTATTCTGTATTCATATTAATTTTCTTTTGATGTTTGATTACTTTTTTTCCTGCCTTTGCGTGATAGGAGGTAAGTGAATTGATGTCGACAGGAAGTAAACATGTTCAACTATATCTTAGGTGTTATCGAAAAAAAAACATTTCCCCTTTTTTATGTTGGTTGTGCTTGTAATTCTGAAAGTTTGTCATTCCGAAGGCTTATCATTCAGATCCCACACATTTAATACACTTAGCTTATTATTACTCCAAAGGGTTCATATCTCGAAAAATCCAAATACATTTAGTCTTCCAAAGTTTCTCTTTGATATTTTTATCCTATTCGGCACTAAGCTCCTAAAGCTGAGTTGTGAATCTGAAATCGGTTTCTGAATGTAATAACCATTGTATTTCAGTATTTCATTTTGTGCTCCTATGCTAAAACGGGGGGGGGGGGTGTACCGCTATACTGCAGGTTCGTCATTACGAAGGTTTACACTCCTGGTCTCACATATAACCAATACTAAGATTAATATTGCTCATTAAATGAAAAGAAAGGTATTTTTGTTTTTTAAAATTTCATTATTTTGAAGGTTCTTTGATTTTAAATTTTGATCATGTAGAGGTTTATTTCTCCGAAAATATACAGAAAATATGTATTCCAAAGTTCTGAATGTCTAGATTCTGAATTCCTGAAGTACTGCTTTGTGAAATTGAAAATATTCATGAACATGATATCTATGCTATTCTATTCTGTATCATATTAATTTTCTTTTGATGTTTGATTACTTTTTCCTGCTTTTGCGTGATAGGAGGTAAGTGATTTGATGTCGACAGGAAGTAAAACATGTTCAACTATATCTTAGGTGTTATCAAAAAAAAAAAAAAACATTTCCCTTTTTTATGTTGGTTGTGCTTGTAATTCTGAAAAATTGTAATCCGAAGGGTTTATCATTCAGATCCCACAATTTAATAGACTTAGCTTATTATTACTCCAAAGGGTTCATATCTCGAAAAATCAAGTAGATTTAGTCTTCCAAAGTTTCTCTTTGATATTTTGATCCTATTTCGGCACTAAGCTCCTAAAGCTGAGTTGTGAATCTGAAATCGGTTTCTGAACGTAATAACCACGGTATTTCAGTATTTCATTTTGTGCTTCCTATGCTAAACGGAGGGGGGGGGGGGGGGGGGGGGTACCGCTATACTGCAGGTTCGTCATTACGAAGGTTTACACTCCTGGTCTCACATATAACCTGTACTAAGATTATTATTTCTCATTTTTATGAAAAGAAACGTTTGCTTCTTTTTAAAATTTAATCATTCTGACGGCTCTTTGATTTGAACTGTTGATCATGTAGAGGTTTATTTCTCCGAAAATATAAAGAAAAAAAAATGTATTCTAAAGTTTCTAAATTTCTAGATTCTGAATTCGTGAAGTACTGATTGTGAAATTGAAAATATTCATGAACAGGATACCTATGCTATTCTATTCTGTATTCATATTAAATTTCTTTTTCTGAACGTAATAACCATGGTATTTTAGTATTTCATTCTGTGCTTCCTATGCTAAAACAAGGGGGGGAGTACCTGTAACTGCAGGTTCGTCATTCCGAAGGTTTACACTCACGATCCCACATATAACCAATACTAAGATTAATATTGCTCATTATATGAAAAGAAAGGTATTTTTGTTTTAAAATTTCATTATTCTGAAGGTTCTTTGATTTTAAATTTTGATCATGTAGAGGTTTATTTCTCCGAAAATATAACGAAAATATGTATTCCAAAGTTTCTGAATGTCTAGATTCTGAATTCCTGAAGTACGCTTGTGAAATTGAAAATATTCATGAACATGATATCTATGCTATTCTATTCTGTATTCATATTAATTTTTTCTTTTGATGTTTGATTACTTTTTCCTACATTTGCATGATAGCGGGTAAGTGGAACTTGCCATTACCCCTTTTTTATGTTGGTTCCTGCCTGTAATTCTGAAAGTTTGTCATTCCGAAGGTTTATCATTCAGATCCCACCATTTTAATACACTTTGCTTATTATTACTCATTTCTCGAAAAATCCAAATAGGTTTAGTCTTTAAAAGATTCTTAAGTTCTGAACTCTTTTATATTTTGATCCTATTTCGGCACTAAGCTCCTAAAGCTGAGTTTGTGAATCTGAAATAGTTTTCTGAACGTAATAACCATGGTATTTCAGTATTTTATTCTGTGCTTCCTATGCAAAACGAAGGGGGGGGGGGGGCTGGGTCATACCGCTATACTGCAGGTTCGTCATTACGAAGGTTTACACTCCCGATTCCACATATAACTTATACTAAGATTATTATTTCTCATTTTATGAAAAGAAACGTTTGCTTCTTTTTAAAATATAATCATTCTGACGGTTCTTTGATTTGAACTGTTGATCATGTAGAGATATCTATGCTATTCTATTCTGTATTCATATTAATTTTCTTTTGATGTTTGATTACTTTTTCCTACATTTGCATGATAGCGGGTAAGTGGAACTTGCCATTACTAATTTTACTACATTTGATGTTAACAGGAAATAAGACATTTTCACCTATATCTTAGATGTTATCGAAAATAACATTTCCCCTTTTTTATGTTGGTTCTTGCCTGTAATTCTGAAAGTTTGTCATTCCGAAGGTTTATCATTCAGATCCCACACATTTAATACACTTAGCTTATTATTACTCCAAAGGGTTCATATCTCGAAAAATCCAAGTAGATTTAGTCTTCCAAAGTTTCTCTTTGATATTTTGATCCTATTTCGGCACTAAGCTCCTAAAGCTGAGTTTGTGAATCTGAAATCGTTTTCTGAACGTAATAACCATGGTATTTCAGTATTTCATTTTGTGCTTCCTATGCTAAACGGAGGGGGGGGGGGGTACCGCTATACTGCAGGTTCGTCATTACGAAGGTTTACACTCCTGGTCTCACATATAACCTATACTAAGATTATTATTACTCATTATATGAAAAGAAATGTTTTTTTTTTTCTTTTTAAAATGTCAATATTCTGACGGTTCTTTTATTTGAACTTTTGATCATGTAGAGGTTTATTTCTCCGAAAATATAAAAGAAATATATATATTCCAAAGTTTCTGAATGTCTAGATTCTGAATTCTTGAAGTACTGCTTGTGAAATTGAAAATATTCATGAACATGATCCCAATTCTATTCTATTCTGTATTCATATTAATTTGATTTTGATGTTTGATTACCTTTCCTGCCTTTGCGTGATAGGAGGTAAGTGATTTGACGTCGACAGGAAGTAAAACAATTTTCAACTATATCTTAGGTGTTATCGAAAAAAAAATTCCCCTTTTTTATGTTGGTTGTGCTTGTAATTCTGAAAGTTTGTCATTCCGAAGCTTATCATTCAGATCCCACACATTTAATACATTTTGCTTATTATTACTCCAAAGGGTTCATATCTCGAAAAATCCAAATACATTTAGTCTTCCAAAGTTTCTCTTTGATATTTTGATCCTATTTCGGCACTAAGCTCCTAAAGCTGAGTTTGTGAATCTGAAATGGTTTTCTGAACGTAATAACCATGGTATTTCAGTATTTCATTCTGTGATTCCTATGCAAAACGAAGGGGGGTGGGGAGGGTGGGTCGTACCGCTATACTGCAGGTTTCGTCATTACGAAGGTTTACACTCCCGATTCCACATATAACCTATACTAAGATTATTATTTCTCATTTTATGAAAAGAACCGTTTGCTTCTTTTTAAAATTTAATCATTCTGACGGTTCTTTGATTTGAACTCTTGATCATGTAGTGGTTTATTTCTCCGAAAATATAAAGAAAAAAAAATGTATTCTAAAGTTTCTAAATTTCTAGATTCTGAATTCGTGAAGTACTGATTGTGAAATTGAAAATATTCATGAACAGGATACCTATGCTATTCTATTCTGTATTCATATTAAATTTCTTTTTCTGAACGTAATAAGCCTGGTATTTCAGTATTTCATTCTGTGCTTCCTATGCTAAAACAAGGGGGGAGTACCTGTATACTGCAGGTTCGTCATTCCGAAGGTTTACACTCACGATCCCACATATAACCAATACTAAGATTAATATTGCTCATTATATGAAAAGAAAGGTATTTTTGTTTTTAAAATTTCATTATTCTGAAGGTTCTTTGATTTGAAATTTTGATCATGTAGAGGTTTATTTCTCCGAAAATATAAAGAAAATATGTATTCCAAAGTTTCTGAATGTCTAGATTCTGAATTCTTGAAGTACTGCTTGTGAAATTGAAAATATTCATGAACATGATATCTATGCTATTCTATTCTGTATTCATATTAATTTTCTTTTGATGTTTGATTACTTTTTCCTACCTTTGCATGATAGCGGGTAAGTGGAACTTGCCATTACCCCTTTTTTATGTTGGTTCCTGCCTGTAATTCTGAAAGTTTGTCATTCCGAAGGTTTATCATTCAGATCCCACCATTTTAATACACTTTGCTTATTATTACTCATTTCTCGAAAAATCTAAATAGATTTAGTCTTCAAAAGATTCTTAAGTTCTGAACTCTTTTATATTTTGATCCTATTTCGGCACTAAGCTCCTAAAGCTGAGTTTGTGAATCTGAAATAGTTTTCTGAACGTAATAACCATGGTATTTCAGTATTTCATTCTGTGCTTCCTATGCAAAACGAAGGGGGGGGGGGGGGGTGGGTCGTACCGCTATACTGCAGGTTCGTCATTACGAAGGTTTACACTCCCGATTCCACATATAACCTATACTAAGATTATTATTTCTCATTTTATGAAAAGAAACGTTTGCTTCTTTTTAAAATATAATCATTCTGACGGTTCTTTGATTTGAACTGTTGATCATGTAGAGGTTTATTTCTCCGAAAATATAAAGAAAAAAATGTATTCTAAAGTTTCTGAATTTCTAGATTCTGAATTCGTGAAGTACTGATTGTGAAATTGAAAATATTCATGAACAGGATACCTATGCTATTCTATTCTGTATTCATATTAAATTTCTTTTGATGTTTGATTACCTTTTCCTGCCTTTGCATGATAGGAGGTAAGTGATTTGACGTCAACAGGAAGCAAAACATTTTCAACTATATCTTAGGTGTTATCGAAAAAAAAAAATTCCCCTTTTTTATGTTGGTTGTGGTTGTAATTCTGAAAGTTTGTCATTCCGAAGGTTTATCATTTAGATCCCACATATTTAATACACTTAGCTTATTATTACTCCAAAGGGTTCATATTTCGAAAAATCCAAATAGATTTAGTCTTCCAAAATTTCTCTTTGATCCTATTTCGGCACGAAGCTCCTTAAGATGAGTTTGTGAATCTGAAATCGTTTTCTGAACGTAATAACCATGGTATTTCAGTATTTCATTCTGTGCTTCCTATGCTAAAACAAGGGGGGAGTACCTGTATACTGCAGGTTCGTCATTCCGAAGGTTTACACTCCCGATCACACATATAACCAATACTAAGATTAATATTGCTCATTATATGAAAAGAAAGGTATTTTTGTTTTTAAAATTTCATTATTCTGAAGGTTCTTTGATTTTAAATTTTGATCATGTAGAGGTTTATTTCTCCGAAAATATAAAGAAAATATGTATTCCAAAGTTTCTGAATGTCTAGATTCTGAATTCTTGAAGTACTGCTTGTGAAATTGAAAATATTCATGAACATGATACCAATTCTATTCTATTCTGTATTCATATTAATTTTATTTTGATGTTTGATTAACTTTTCCTGCCTTTGCGTGATAGGAGGTAAGTGATTTGACGTCGACAGGAAGTAAAACATTTTCAACTATATCTTAGGTGTTATCGAAAAAAAAAAATTTCCCCTTTTTTATGTTGGTTGTGCTTGTAATTCTGAAAGTTGACGTGTAACTGCAAAAAGATATTTTTCCAAAATTGTTATGAGATCGTGTTTAGTGTAGAAACTACGAAATTGTGTGGCTGGTCTTCAATGTAGAAATGGGGTTAGCCTAATTCCGAAGGTTTATAATTCCGATCACACATTTTGTATAAGCATGACATAATACGTAATCAGAACATCTCTGTGCACAGACAATACAATAGGGGTAACCTCGCTAGTCATATGACCGCTAGTCATAAGGACCAGTTGCTCATAAGGACCGCTATTCATAACGTGTAATTTCCTATATCTGTAGGGTCGCTATTCATTAAGCGAAGAGGGGGTCACTATTCATAAACTCATAAGGGCCATTATTCATGAGGATTCCTATTCATAATAGGAGAAGAGGGTTGCTATTCATGTAACGGCACAGTCCGGGGAGGAGGCCGGCGCGGTGGCCGCCTACCACCTCGCCTATACGCGTTGCAATGGAAGACGACGGAAGAATTACAGCACACAAATTGTGTTGTGAAGTAGAGTGCATTAGCAAAACATAATTTAGCCAAGTTGAAGCATTAATACAAATCGTCCTATATCTCTGAGCTGGGCGACCGACAATCGACAAAAAGTTAAAGTTGCATGGCTAAGTATATAGCTGGCAGAGGAAACAAAATGGCTGAACGAAAACTTGAATTTATCCCAAAACTCCTTTTCCTTTTATATACCCCCAGAAATACTGCATGGCGAACCTCCTAAAGGGCTGTACCGGCCGCACAGAAACGTTGTTAGCGCTAACAGCGCACTAACAGTACCGATAGCGATGGTTTGGCCGCACAGAAGAGTAATGTTAGTCAAATTCACTAACAGCGCTGTTAGCCTAACATTTCAAGGCCGCACAGAAGCTAACAGTAGCGGTAATGTTTTAACAACTCACTAACGGTGCCAGGGGCACCAATAGTGACAATGTTAGTGAATAATTTCTTGCGTGCGCTATAACTTGTCTCTCCTTTTTTTTTTAATACCAAGTACTTAAACATAGACCTAGACTAATTAAGAATGTGGCGGGTAGCGGGTGACATAGATTTTGCTGATAACGGCACGAGGAGACCAAGATGATCCTTTTCAGGAAGAAAATGAACATGACTTTTTCAATTTGGAGAAAACTCGTTGTTTGTTATTTAGTAATTCAATCTCATCTCTGGATGGTAATGTATTACTTCAAAACGCCACAATTAAAATGGTCGAGGAGTTAAAGTTTCTTGGTTTACTTATTGATAATAAGTTATCTTGGAAACCACAGACTGTGTATCTAAACAAATTTCTCTCTAGAAATGTTGGTATAAACAAATTGAAATATTTGTTTCCCTCTCATGTATTACTCTTGTTGTATTCCACCTTGGTTCTACCCTACATAAGTTATGGCATTCTTGCTTGGGGCAACTGTACTAAGTCTCATTTGGATAGACTCATTTATAAAAAAACGGGTGATGAGAATAATTTTGAAAAAGCCTAGACTAGCTCCGTCTAATATATTATTCTTTGAAAATAAAGCGTTGAGACTAAACGATTTGTTTTATTACCAGTTAGGCAGTTTAATGTATCAAGTACGAATTCATGAATTGCCTCGGGTTTTACAATCAATGTTTAAAACGAATGATGGAATACATAGGCATTCTACACGAAAATCATCTTTCTTTCATTTACCACTTCTTCGTACTCAGTTTGCCCAGAAAACATTAATCTACACTGGGCCCTTCTATTGAAATCATCTTGATTCAAACCTAAAGCAAGCTTTATATAGCGTCAATATCATATTCATTCATTAAATTCATTCATTCATTCATTCAAGTATTTTGGAATTCACTGCCTTTAAATATACGAGACAGTATAAGTTTAAGTACACTCAAACGTAAATTGCGAAAATCACTTATTGCTTTTTATGAACGTTGATCCCTCAATGGTGATTCTTGTTTACCTGTGTAACAAAATCTATATATTAAAATAATGAAACCTTCCAGATAATTTCACGGGAAAGTCTTTGGAATCAAAGTTAAGTGTTCACATATTGTCGTAGCTAATCTCTAGTAGGTTTATGCAATCAGAAACTTGAATAACCTTTGTTAAAGAATGAAACATACGTTGAAAACCAAACACACATTAGGCCACCAATATAGATGAGCATATGTGGGAACGTGTAGTATTATTGATTAGAAGAAAACCCGTCACCCGGCAGGAATGCCATGTTTATTTTGGTCATTTGTCAGCAAATATACATTTTAAAATGTGAATACACAACGCACGCGCACTGTGCCATGCTGCATCAACACGATTCATCAATCTATACATAGATTACTACGCACAAATGATAGATTTTGCCTAACTCTATGGCTCAAATCCACTAACAGTGCTGTAACAGCGCGAGTGTCTAACATCGCCCTAACAGCGCTTTCTGTGCGGTCATCTTTAATACCCGTGTTGTTAGTGGCTGATTTGTTTGTGACTTGTTAGCGCTAACAAACCTGCTACTAACAGCGTTTCTGTGCGGCCGCTACTGATCACAACGACGCCATGGGTTGAGTAATCCTCCCTTTAAACCATTGCTATGATGTTAATCTATTCAATAAACTGTAGATTATTTTGACGAATGTACGCAATGGTTTAAGTCAGAGAATAGCCTTGGAAGTGCAGATTCGCCATTCCCGATCTACTCGGCTACGCCTTGAAGATTCTGAACCACGAATCTACACTTCCTCGGCTATTCTCCTTTACATAATTAATGCATGTTAAATAGAACTTAATTGACCGCGAATTTGACTTTCCAAGTTGAGTTCTCCGACCTGCCATTGTTCTCTTCGCACTTGCGCAGCTTTCTCTTCTGCTCTCTCTCTCTCTCTCTCTCTCTTGTCATTTCACTCTTTCTACGTCTTTCGTACCTCACGCTCTTCTCGTCGCTCACGTATTTCTTTCCCCTGTTTTCTCTCGCCGTTTCCCTTCCGCAATTCTCATGTCTCAATACCTCTCGCACCTTTCTTACACACACACACCCTCTCTCTCTCTCTCTCTCGGCATGTCTCTCACCTGTCCCTTTCTCTCGCTCTTCCAAAAACTCTGAAGCACGCAAGCGAGCCGGAAAACAACAACCCTGAACTTGTCTTCACTATACCCTATAAATTCGCCACTTCGACACAAAATGAATTCAAGTGGCGACTTTGGGGTAGTGGCGACCATACCGTTATGCACGGTAGAATGTACGGTCTAGGTACTCACCACGCGCGAGTCACGTGTAGCTGGCCGCGTAGAGTGCCGGAGACAGAGACAGAGGGAGACAGAGTAGTTAAGGTACATTATGTGAACTAGACCCCACGAAAATAGTACTAGCAAGATTACAGTTTAAATTACAGTAGTTCTACCATATCTTACCATGATGAAAAACATCGTGAGCACACAGTTTTGTAACGAGTTCTTCATGTCTGCAACCTTGTTGTCCGAAGATATAGATTTTCATGTAGGCCCACGTGTGTCCAGTTCATTGTATAATATGTCGATGTTGTTTGTAACTATCAGTGTATTGCAGTATACAGTACGCGCACGCGTCCCAGTGCTTAGCTTACTGAATAAAAAAAAATTCACGTCAAATATATACGTCTGCGTGTCCCTTTTGGTAGACACAGACGTAAATATTTGACGTGAATATTTAACGGGTTTTTTTCTGTTCTTTTACGTCTTTAACGTTTACGTCTGTAACGTAAAAATGTCGCATATATATACGTCAATTTTTGCGTCTGCGTGTCCCTTGAAGGCCACTGAGTATAGAAATATGAAAAAATTACCCCCAAATTTTTGCCTTGATATACGTCAATTTTCTTTGTGTTCGCGTCTTGGACGTAAACGACAAGAAAATTGTTGCATAGATATACGTCAATTTTCTTTGTGTTCACGTCTTGGACGTAAACGACAAGAAAATTGTTGCATAGATATACGTCAATTTTCTTTATGTTCACGTCTTGGACGTAAACGACAAGAAAATTGTTGCATATATATACGTCACTTTTTGCGTCTGCGTGGCCCTTCAGGCCACCATAGCTGCCTGAGCCCGAGGCTGAGATGCGAAAACACATAGAAATACATAAGGAAAGAGAAGAGGATAGGTGGAAGTAAAAACAAAGAAATACATGAGGAAAGAGAAGAGGATAGGTGGATGTAAAAACAAAGAAATACGTAAGGAAAGAGATGAGAAAAGATCGAAGAAAAACAACAAAATATATAAAGAAAGGGGTGAGGATATAGAAAACCCGGTGGAGCCACTCAATGTGACTTGGGGACCGCATGACCGTTACCAAAATCGCGGATATATTGGTAAATTTCAAGGAACGTCCGCGGACAGAATATTCCTCGAAATATAGAAAATAGCGGTGCGCAGGTGTCCTCGAAATTGATAAAATAGGGGTCAGGAAAAGGAAGAAAACCAAGGCATGAAGAAAAACCCCGGAGCCGAGTCGCTAGCTGCGGGCCTGCCGGGGTGGGCGCGTTCATCGTTGAGAAAAAAATCCCCATACTGCCGTCACTCAGCAAGATGGCGGACGTGAAGGTAAGTTCCCACTGTTGGGCTCGATCGCTTTTTCCAGGCTAGATAATTCATACAGGAGAGGAAAATAATTATTTAAAATTTCACTTTTAAAATTCAAGTCTGAATCCCTACAAAGTACAAGGCTACACATTTGTGGCAAACTTGAAGAGTCCCTGAATCAGGTAATCTAGCAAATTTAAGAAAATTAAATCTTGTTTAGAGCAATTTGTTGTCTGCTTTTGACTGCTGCAACAGTGAATACTCATAGGCCCTTACCTATGTGGGACTGTCCAACATTCACTGTTGCAGCAGTAAAATTGCTCTAAACAAGATTTCATTTTCTTAAATTTGTTAGATTACCTGATTCAGGGACTCTTCAACTCTTACTTTGCCACAAATGTAGGGATTCAGGCTTGAAAGTGAAATTTTAAATAATTATTTTCCTCTCCTGTGCTGTATGTATGAATGATCTAGCCTGGAAAAGGGCCTGCTGATACACACAAAAGCTATCGAAGCCTATTCACCCGTAAAACTCACTAAAAGCTAGTCTGGAGTACAAGGTTATCTTCAGATAAGCTTGTACATGTATAAGTGCTTATAGTATATACAAGCTTATCTGAAGATAACCTTGTACTCCAGACTAGCTTTTATAGGTGAATACTAGGCTTCAGTAGATTTTGTGTGTACTATCAGCGGGCCCTTTTCCAGTCTAGACAATAGTATACTATCATACATCATGAGTCATGAGAGGAAAATAATTATTTTAAATTTTATTTTCAATTCTGAATCCCCAAATTTGTCGCACAGTAAGACTAGTTCAAGAGTCCATGAATCGGGTAAAATATAGCAAATTAAAGATAATCAAATCTTGCTTAGAGCAATTTTGTTGTCTGTTTGTGACCGCTGCAACAGTGAATGTTGGATACAGTCCCACATAGGCAAGGGCCCACCCATAGGCTATCTCGTGTATAAATGATCTAGACTGGAAATAGGCACGCTGATACACACAAAAGCTGTTGAAGCCTATTCACCCATAAAAGCTAGTCTGGAGTACAAGGTTATCTTTAGATAAGTTTGTATAAGTCGGTATGAGGTCATTTAACCTCGCCTATTTGTGAGTGGTCAGACATAGCGGTTATTTCAAATGGTCCATAGAGTTCAATGGTTTTTCCCAGGAGTTTATATGAGCTATTGCCGAAATATTTTTAAATGAATAACACATTAAAAAATGTATTTCCCTCATATTAATTGTGTGTGAACTTGTAATTTGAGGAATATGGGTCTTGGACACCTATATGTTAATAAAAAAAGGGTATAAATGTAATGTCCTTGAAATTGACTGCAAAAGGGGATTATTTGCATTTTTGGGTAACGGTCATATGCGTCCCCCTCTGCGGAGGAGTGGCCCCACCGGGATAGAAGAGGGAAAGCAAAAACATACATAAGGAAAGAGAAGAGGATATGTGAAAGGAAAAAACAATGAATTACATAAGGAAATAGAAGACTTGGACGGAAAAACAAAGAAATACATAAGGAAAGAGAAGGGGGTAGATGGAACATGAATGGTAGGCTACATGAATTAAACACATCAGAAATCAAACCTTCTTCTCGTGCTTTCGTCCAATATTTTTTCTTTACATAGAGCACTCAGCAATATAATGCAACGCTGTAATTGTTCCTATACTGCCATTTTCATAAAATTACCACAAATCACCTTCTTTTACATCACTGATCATTAAAGGAGAATGAAACCCCGGGAAAATATCCATTTTAATCCTCTTCTCTTTCCTTATGTATTTCTTTGTTGTCTTTTTCTTCCACCTATATCCTCTTCTCTTTCCTTATGTATTGCTTTTCTTTTCCTTCCACCTATCTTCTTCTCGTTCCTTATGTATTTCTTTGCTTTCCCTCTTCTATCTTCTCTTCCTTATGTATTTCTTTGTTTTGACTTCCAACTATCCTGTTCTCTTTCCTTATGTATTTTTTGCTTTTCCTTCCACCTATCCTCTTCTTGTTCCTTATGTATTTCTTTGCATTCCCTCTTCTATATCCTCTTCTCTTTCCTTATGTATTTCTGTGTTTTCCTTCGATCTTTCCTCTTCTCTTTCCTTATGTATTTCTTTGTTTTTCCTTCCAACTATCCTCTTCTCTTTCCTTATGTTTGTCTTTTTTCTTTTTTTCTTCCACTTATATCCTCTTCTCTTTCCTTATGTATTGCTTTGCTTTTCTTTCCACGTATCTTCTTCTCGTTCCTTATGTATTTCTTTGCTTCCCTCTTCTATATCATCTTCTCTTTCCTTATGTATTTATGTGCTTTTCTTAGTTCTTGACTCTTCTCTTTCCCTATGTATTTCGTTGTTTTTCTTAGTTCTTTACTCTTCTATTTCCCTATGTATTTTTTTCCCTTTCAAATATCATCTTCTCTTTCGCTGTATATGTATTTGGTTTTCCCTCTTCTATATCCTCTTCTCTTTCTTTATTTATATCTATGTTTTCCTTCTATCTTTCCTCTTCTCTTTCCTTATGTATTTCATTGTTTCCCCTTTTCTATTAACTTCCACAGCATGTATACATGTAGTGGATACCTTCAATTTGTTTGTAGCTTCATGATCTGACATATTATACTTACGCGGAAGAGTGTGAAGGTATCCACTACATGGTCATGGTCAGATCAGGGTCTGGTCAGATCGACGCTTTTGGGAATCGTAAGTGTGCGTTGACGTCTTAGACTCTTTCACCAGAGCACTTGTATGATTTTTTTTTCGCGGAAATGGCAGAAGAGTTGTGTAAAAAAAAATATGCGCAATCGGGGAGGAGGGTCGTTATTCACAATTGAAGCAGATCGAGGGTCGCTATTCATATTCGGAGAAGAAGGTCGCTATTTATAATCGTAGAAGAGGGTGGCTATTCATAATTGAAGAAGATCGAGGGTCACTATTCATAATCGGAGAAGAGGGGCGCTATTCAAACGCGAAGAAGAGGGTCGCTATTCATAATCGAAGAAGAGGTTAGGGTTAGGATTATTTGTAACATATTGGAATATGATATTCATTGTTCAATGAAACACTCAAATATGAAAAAATTAAATTAGCAAACAAAATGGTAATATTGGATGTGGGACATCCCCACGGCTGTGTAAAAGAAATATGGGGAGGGGCGATGAAACAAATACACCCCTGGCTTCCCCTTCCCGCACGTAAACCAGTCTGTGCGTCGAACTGTGCTTATAACTTTCCGGCTGAAAAGAACCTTTTGCTACGAGCCTTTATCTTTCTCTCAAATTTGCTATAAAAAGTCAGAGCTTACGCACTTTGAGCTGGAAGGGGGCAGCCCCTAGCTGCACCCACCCCTATAACATACAGTGCATGATTGCGTTCATATAATTGACAAGCAGTCTCGGCGTGAAAAATAGGGACTTTTAGAACTGCACGTCCACTTAGTCGACTGGTACGCAAGGACATTATTCTACGCCACTGCGCATGCGCAAATCGAGAACGTGTTCACATCGTTTTTGCGGTGCTCCGAAATCTTCGACGAGGTTCACGTATATGACGTCATCAGAACAGCTCAACTATTATGCTCATCCGTTGAGTGTGTACTTCGGTTGACGTCGACGGTACGTACACGTCGAGTGAAATCTAAAAAGAGAGCTTTTGCGTTTCGCGCGGGAGGAGGAAAACTTCCCTTCCCTGCACCCACCCCCTGGAGAGCACGCAGAGCGTGCTCTACACCGAATCCTGGCTACGCCCCTGTGCCCCACCCCACCCAATCTGTCCGTCCATGTTGCGCCATTCGACCCACCTTGCCTCGGTACAAGCACATAGCACTGATCATTTTCGTCAAAGTAATTCATAAATGGCATAGCCTGTGTGCGTGGGGGGAGGGGTGCTGTAGTAGGTGTTGCCATCAGGTGCTGTTCTATCATGTCCATAATCCTCAGAAAGGGCGAGATAGCTCAGTGGTCGAGCAGTGGCTTTGTAATTGAAAGACCCGGGTTCAAAACCAGGATGCACCCGTGCCCTTTGGTAAGGCATTAACCCCAAGTCCCTACGGGAGCGGACTTAAAGCCGTTGGTCCTATGGTTGTTTACATACAAGCAGTATGCTTTACAGTACACCAGTGGCACGGATGGAATAATGTCAGGTTGATGCTGAAGTTTAAAGATTAAAGTTTAAAAAAAAGGGGTCCAATTATTGTCTTAGTTTCTCTTCCTTTCCCTCCCCCACCTTTTTCTCTTTTCTCTTTCAATATTGTCTTTTTACCCAATCTGATTTGTGGGTCACGTGCCCCATACCCCCTCGTATTTATTACTAGTTACGCCCCTGTTTATTTTTTAAATATTTTGCCCCAGTCTAATTATTCTCAAGCATATAAATTCGGATTTTCAAATGTTATATATACATTTGAAAGAAATATCAACTTTCGGTGGCCTTCCTAAATCCCTTGATTATTTCTCACTTGTTCCGTCAGTGTTGTGCCCCCATTTGAGAAAGAAGTAAGAAAAGGTACTTTTATCAATGTTCAATATTTGGATCTTCGCCTAGATCGCAGTGGTTATTTGCGAATATGTCGAAATTTGTCCTCTCTCGCTTCGCTCGCTCATACATAGAATAAGGGAAACTTGAAATTCAGGCAAACAACTTCAACCCCAGCCGAAATTATGCATTTACGCCTATGGGGAGGTCGAAAACGCAATTTGCCCCCATCTTTTTGTTGGGGGCGATCGCCCCCCCCCCCCCAACTTCCTGCGCCTATGAACGCATCCTAGATCTCTGTTAGGTTTAAGTGACGTCACAGTTTATGGCAGGTTTCTTCTCAAAAACCGCACCCAAAATCATAATCATACAAAATTTTAATGGAATAAAGGAAGAAAAATACTGAAAACATAAAAGAAGGAAAGAGAAGATGATGCTAGAATAAGAAAGTCAGAATAGAGAAGATGGTAAAAGGAAGAAACAAAGAATAAGAGATAGAGGAAAGATAAAAAGAGAAGATGAAAGGAGAATAATGAAGAAATACACGGGGTAGGGTAGAACAAAATATGAAAGAGATGAAAGAAGGAAAAAATAAAGAAAAACATGAGGAGAAAAAAGACAAAATTATGGAAGGATAAAACAAAGAATAACATTTATAAGGGAAAGACAGCAAGAGAAGATAAAGAAAGGGGGAAAAGGACAATAGGGTAGGTGCAGGTAATATGGGACCCTTAAGCTCATTTGCATAATTTGCATAAAGACAAATAAAGACACACAGAATATACTTTGTTCCCATGAATCAGTAACGACTAGTCTAACTTTTAATGTAAAGAAAACAAAATTATCACCAGCCCCCTGTCCATTATATGCAAATTATGACATCATCACCAATAGTCCCATATTACCTGCATGTGCAGGTAATATGGGACCATTAATTAAAGACATTAGGTTCACATTAAAACGACTCTATTATGTCTGGTATTTACTTTAAAATGTATAAAAGTCATTAACTGTAAGATGATTTCACATTTTAAGAACCTTTAATGAATATGTTGACTTAAAATTATATAATTTATAGATCGTCTGAAGAAAAGTAAACCTGCAGACCAGTCCTATGCCAAGAATAATGCAATGCCTTAGGCTTCCAGCTCAGTGAAATTGACAAAATATGTATGGTTGCTGTGGCTTTTACTGTGACCTCAGCTCAGGGTCCCATATTACCTGCAGCCCCATATTACCTGCACCTACCCTATATGGAAAGACAGAATAGAGAAGATCCAATAACGACAAAATACAGAAAGAGAAGAACAAATAAACATCCAAAAATAGAGCATGAGAGAAGACAACGATACACATAAGAAAGGACAGAAAGAGAAGATGAAAGAAAGCCCAAAACAAAGGATAACATAAGCAAAGAAGAAAAGGAAGAAGAAAATAAAGAGAGACGAATGAAAGATATAAGTAGAGAAGAAAATAAGGAAAGATAAAGATAAAATGATAGTAAAACAAAGAATAACATAAAAGTTAGGGAATGCAGAGAGATAAAGAGAGATAACAGAAGACAAGATAACAGGACAATGAAGAATATGAACGAACATAAGGAAGAGATGTCCTGGGGGTAGTTGACCTAAAGAGGTAGTTGTCTGGGGGTAGTTGTCCGGACAGGGCGGCGGAGCGTCTTTCAAAGTGGGGGGGGGGGGTGTGGGGCACCAACAAAGAGGGGCACTTTGGGAGGAAAAAAGGACACCTAGCCTACATATGGTGAAAACAAGGCGAAAATGCCACTTTGAGACAGTATCCCGCTACGTTCTGATTAATACACTATCGACGATCATTTTTGACACATTGTTTATGAGAGAATCAGGCAGATTCGAAAAAAGTCGGAAGATAGGAGAGGAGTAGGCGGATTTCTTTGATATTTTAAAGTTGTGGTATATACAGGGTATACCCTACGAAAATGATGTTAAAAGTTTCTGTTCATAATTCCATTCATAGTTATCCCTACCCCCTAAAAATAGCCCTTTTTGGTACCTATCAAGGACATGAATTTTGAAATTCAGTGCAGTTTTCATTCAGAGTAAAAATGCAATTAGACCCTATAGTTGCATGTATGATTTTTTATTCAAAGTAAAAATCTATTTATGATTATGCCATTCAAACGAAACATTGAAGGATTGCAGGATTTCTCCTTCCATTCTTCCTCTTAAGATCTGTATAGACAGTATTAAAAATACATTGTTGGATCATACCATTATCACTATAGGGGTGATGCCAATTTCAACATTTTCAAGAAAATTGAAAAATGCCCATTATAGGTCAATTTTTGAGCAGTATATCTCAAATAGCCTAAATTTTTAAAAGTTGGTTTTGCCATTAAATGTGGACCAAAGATAGTTCAATCCATTTCAGGTTTCAAATCCGTGGAGTGGCTTTTACTTTTTTTGTCACTACCCGCTTAAAATAGGTCATTTCCGAGAATGCTGAAAAGATGTCGTTTTAGAATGCAGGGTACATTTCTTGTAAATTTATGAATATTCTACTGAAAAGCAATGGAACTAATGTAAAAAAAACATACCAAAAGTACTCAATGGACGACTCCGGGAAATGGTCCCATGTAGACCTACTGTATCAAAAATAGATTGTTGGATCATTCCATTATTAGGGGTGATGCCAATTTTCCTATTTTCAAGAAAATTGAAAATGCCCGTTGTAGGTCATTTTTTAAGAAGTGTATCTCAAAATGGCCTAACTTTATAAAATTTAGATTTGCCATTAAAAGTGGACCAAAGTTAGGTTAATTCATTCCAGGTTTTTAAAAAGGCAGTTTCGGAATTATCGAAGTTTTGATTTAATGAACTTTTGGATCAACGAACCTTCTGAATTATAAAAGCTGGATAAACGACATATAACCATTTACATATTATCGTCGTCCACTTGAATTGCATTAATATTTCACCATTGAATACATTATGCTTTCTGTCCACTTTTGCAGGTTTGGTGAAATAGGGTTAAAAGTACATTATTACTATGTTTGGTTAATTTCTCATATTGGTAAATATGACAATGGGAAACTCTTGTTTATGTAAGATGCGCAGCATAATTCCGTATCAGGTTATAAAAAAGGGAAATTACGAAGGTACTCTATGACCAAGTATTGGGTAAATCAATGTGGAGTTATGTATTGAATTTGGGTTGATATAATTAATAGCTTAAACTTTCTTTGTTCAAAATATGAACACCGGCATGTTTTAAAAAGCATCTTCACATAGGTAGATATGATTACTCAATTTTTAAAAGAATAAAATATTAAATTTAGTAATTATTAAGGCATCCTGTGACCAGAACATTCTTAGATTAGTTAACAGGCGTAAGGTTATTGATATTGGGATTTAATGTATTATCAGAGCTTGAAACTTGATTCTCTCTTAAAGTTGGCATATATTAAGCATATTTTTACGTGGGAATAATGTTACAAGGTACAGATTACTCCACCCTCTTGAAATCAGGTGAGTTATTGGAAGTAGCATTATGCAGACACTCTGTGATAAATTATTAATTAAAAATATGTAAGATGCCATAACTTGGGTGTATTTGTACATAATAAGTACACTTTACTCCACACTTTGGAAATCAGTTAACGCAAGGAACACTATGAAGGCACTCTGTGACCAAGTATTGATTAAATATAGGTTAGGTCATTGGTATTAGCCTAAGACGAATTAATGTTAAAGTTATTGTCTTTTTCTTGCAAATTTTTAAAAATGAAAAATTGGCATACTGTAAGGATACTTTGACGTAAATACCCAAAAATATCCAACAATTTTAACATTCAGATATCGAAAATACAGTTGTCCTCAAAATTATTCATACCCCTGGAACATTGGAGATTTTTGCATTTTTCGCAAAAATGAAAGGGGAACTGGATTTACTTGCACATCACTTCAATACATTTAGTTATCATCTACAAATGAATGCCGTTTCTGGTTTCAACTCATTTGCATAACAATAGAAAAAGTGAGTTATCCAAATTTTGTGATGTTCAAAATTATTCATACCCTTAGTGATTTATTTCCTTTGTTAATCAACGTGAATCAAATCCTATGTGATTAACCTTGTAACCTTTCAGTACACTGTCACAATGCTTCTGGAGGTCTCTACTTGAGGATATTGTCCAGAAATGCCTTCACCTGGTTTTCAAGGCATTCCTTGGATTTAAAGACAGATTTAATGTATACAAGGGGTGTAGTTATTGATTCTGTGGTTACGGAACTATGATATTAATATTTTCATTCAGTTTTTCATTTACGTTTAAAAAATGAATTTGCGCTTACGAAGAAGTAAAACACTCTTCCTGGAGAGACCTTCCCTAGAGCCTTCCCTGTTGCACTGTCTGAGATGGGGTTTTCCCTCATTATTTGGTTCCATTCTCAATTAGAGTGCTCAGGAAGGCCATGTTAGTGGTGTTTAAGTCACTTTAAGTCACTTCATGACCCTGATGCCAGGTCACCATTGATTACAGTATGTATCCTGTTAGCACCTTACACATCCCAAATTGACTTTTTATTGTGCCAATTTTCATATTTGTGATACTATCCTTGATATGGTGGGTACAAGCCTTGATATCACTGGGCACTAAATTTATACCATATTCCCTCAATGGTACCAGCTGCAGAGCAAAAAATGCTACCATTTAGACGACATACAGGAAAATAAAGACAGTATTTAAACTTCACCAGAGTACCAACTTGTGAAGGACCTTATATATATATAGCAGGTGTCCATATCCAAGTGTGGCAGTTTGTGTAACTGAACAAACTGCTTAAAATGGCACCGACTAACATTTAGACCTCTACCATGGCCTTCCTAAACATTCTTAATGAGAATGGAGCAAAAGTATGAGGGAAAACTCACTCTCAGACAGTGCAACAGAGAAGGGCTCCAGGGAAGGTCTCTCCAGGAAGAGTGTTTTACTTTGTCTTCAGAGTAAAATTTTCATCAAAAATTAGCAGAATACTGAATGAAAACAGCAGTATCATGGTCTCGGAACCACTAAGTCAATAACTACACCCCTTGTATACATTAAATCTCCTTTTAATCCAAGGAATGCTTTGAAGACCAGGTGAAGGCATCTCTGGACAAAATCCTCAAGGAAATTAAACCATTGGATACCAGGTATTGACCTGCAATCGCAGTAGGGACCTCCAGGAGCATTGTGACAGTGTGTTGAAAGGTTACAAGGTTTAATCACATATGATTTGATTCACGTTCATCAAAAAAGGCAATAAATCACTAAGGGTATGAATAATTTTGAACATCACAAAATTTGGATAACTCACTTTTTCTATTGTTATGCAAATGAGTTGAAACCATAAACGGCATTCATTTGTAGATGATAACTAAATGTATTCAAGTAATGTGCAGGTAAATCCAGTTCCCCTTTCATTTTTGCGAAAAATGCAAAAATCTCCAATTTTCCAAGGGGTATGAATAATTTTGAGGACAACTGTACATACATTGGGTTACGTATTATTTTGTTTGTCAACGTTACCATTGAAAAAAACTTTTTTTTTTAATTTGTCGGAAGTTAAAAAATGACATGTGCATAAAAGGTGTAAGACACACCACACTTTTGAAATCATAAATCAAAGGTGGACACGTGAAGACATTTCCTGACCAAAAATTAGCTCATAAAAAGTTGGGCCATTTTTCTTATACTCTGTTCAATTTACCGTAAATTTGAGTTTTCACTTATCAGAAGGTGAAAAGGGGCACTTATAAACAGGGGAATGGTACTATTCGAACGGAAAATGGGCACTAATCATACGAAAAACAAAGGCACCGATTTCAAAAGAGGCAGTAATGTTTGAAGATAAATGGGGCACTTATTAGCTGGTGAAAAGAGCACTTATAAGAATGGGAATTGCTCTATTAGAACGGAAAATGGGTTCTAATCAGACGAAAAAACAAAGGCACGTATTTCAAAAGGATCAGTAATGTCTGAAGTTAAAGGGGGCACTTATCAGAAGGTGAAAAAGGGCATTGATCAGAAAGAAGAAGGGCGCAATTATACGAAGGAAAAGGGGCACTTATCAGAAGTAATAAAATAGGCACTTATCACAAGGAAAAATTGCAGTGTTGGAACAGGAAATGGGGACTAATTAGATAAAAAAGGGCAATTATTAAATTTCATAAGGGGCATTTATCAGAAGGTAAAGAGGGCACTTATTAGAAAGAGAAAGGGGCACTATACGAAGAAAAGGGGGACTTATCAGCTATGACAAGGGGCACATTTCGGGGTACTTGAAAAAGTGCGGGGGCACTGTGCCCCCCCCCCCCGGAGCGCCGCCTCTGTGTCCGGGGGTAGTTGTCCGGATACGATATGTCCATGCATACCCTGCACTTTTTTCAAGGGGGGAGTTCATAAACGACGTTTTTTTTTTTTTTTTTTAGTAGAATTTGTATTTTAAATGATATGGAAGCATGGGTAACAATATCCCAGGAGGGGGAGGATGTGTGATATATTCCCCAAATAATTCAGGGGGTGGCCAGGATTGGCCTGTAATAATTCACCTTCAATAAATGACATGATCAAATAGTATGAGGAGGAGGAGGTCATAAATTTTGTCATGATCTTTGTTAAGATTATGATTAGGAAGACTGAAATAAAGATTTCAAAGAAAATAGTGAAAATAAGCAAGTGAGTAATTATCATGAAACTACATGCACTCAAATGCCCTGAATGCACTCAAATTTGAAAGTCCCAACCGTGGGAGGGCATACTTCATTCCCACGTCAATGGCCATAAACAGGGGCACACTCTAAGAACGGTAGATGCCAATAAATTCTACGTTACTAACATCTCGTATTATGAAAATATTGCTACGAGGGTTTGATATCCCACCCCAAAATTTTAAAAACCCGAATTTTTCGCGGCAGTTTCTAAGCCCATATCCGGACAACTACCCCTCTACAACTGGGGCCGTTTCACGACGCCAGCTACATGACAGTCATATCTTTGTCGGCGCCTCACCGGAGATGTCCGCTTGCCGACAAACTGTTTCACAAAGCAATGACAGACCAGCTATCCATACCGCAAGTTCGAGAATATAGTCTTTCTCATGATCCTCTCGGCTTATTCCAGAAAATTTAAATTACGTTTTGGGGCTTAAATGGTTGGTTATGATTGAAACATGCATGACTTTCCCATTAAAATGTTTTACAAATTTAGTAGACCAATATACCTCATCCTTTCCGCTTTTAGTCTTTTTAGAAAAATTGAATAAAAGAAAATCGCAGTATTCATATTTTTGCTACCGGTAAATTGAACGTTGGTTGAAGGACACCACAATGTGATAGTTTAGCGCTAAGAAGTCATTTTAATAAATTGACATTGAGTTTTTACAAGAATATTACTCCAAATAGCTTGTTATTGGAATAATCATGCAAATTATTAAAGTAATTAACAGAATATTTGTTAGGATTATTTCGATAAGCATATTTATACTGAAGTTGTAACTATAGTAATTTCTATTACGTTCATGAAACGTAAGATGGGCATGGAAGTCAAAGACTATTAATATGCTATGGAGAACGATGTGCGGCAACTTTCAAACTGATAATATTTATCTCGCTATATTTATAAATTGTGATTTCATTCGTTCCATACCCCACGAGGGAGGTGCATCCATCAATATCATTCCCGAAATTTGGTTTAATCTTTTCAAAATATATTCCCCCCCCCCCCTGAAATTTAGATTGATAGACAGAGAGAGAGAGAGAAAGAGAGGTAGGCCTAATATATGACAGTGACAACCATGTCCGTGATTTTATCATTCACTTCAAATTATTTGCTGATAATATATGTACAATGCATTCTCTCCTCTCTCCGCCCACGCCTCCTGTTTTTCACTTTCACTATCTCTCTCTCTCTCACTCCCTCTCTCTCTCTGTCCCTTTCTCCCTTCTCCTTTTGCTCTCAAGTAGACACCTAAAACGAGACTTGGGAAATTCCTCTTTGAAATGTTCAGTATTTCTTTATTTAATCATTATGCATTATTATGTTTCATTGACTATATTGTTTGTTTCATCATTTAATTTTAGATGAAAATAATACTGAACGAATGAACCAGTGTGAATGAGTAAATTTTTGAAGGATTTAACAAATGAGTGCATAAACAAAATGATAAATTAAATACATAAATGCATATACCGGTAAAAGAACAAAATCGAATTATCATAGCGCAAAAAAGTTCAAGTTCGGAATCTTTGTGATACAACGAATAAAATCCTTTGTTGAGTATTTAGTTTTGCATAAAGACAATGAATGGAATCATTCAAATTCTATTTCATAGCATTGCATTTATTTATACACGAAATTAAAGAGGTGAAGAGAGGAAGAGAGAACGGGGAGACGGGAGACTCGAGAACCTGAAAGAGAGGGAGGGAGAGAGAGAGGGGGGATGGAGAGGGGAGAGAGTAAGCTGAAAGAGAAGAATAAGAGGATGCCGTTGGGTGGGCAGAGTTGTATGAAAGACTGAGAAAAGCTAAGAGTTGAAAGGAATAGAGAAATAAACAGAGAGGGGAATATATATAGGGGAAGAGAAGCAGAGAGAGACAGACTGCAGTGAATGTTTAAATTATACTAATCATGCCCCACCCTCGTAAATGATCGAAATATATTTAAAAGTGATTAAAAAAAAAGGTTTACATCGAACCTTAACTAGTGTACATACGAGTAAACGATGAGCTAAGAATTATTATTACATGAAACTACACCTTTCGCATCTCATAGAATCACCACTAATGAACTGTGGAGGCGCTTTCCAACGAATAAAAAAGATAAGACAACTCCAGAGCAGCGACAACTCTCTTGTTGGCGAGCTTGTTGCTCATCTTGGCAAAGACGGTGTTGTGAAACACCTCGCGGACAAGTTGAGGGATAGCGCATGAGTTTGTCGCCGTGCTGGAGTTATGACGCTTTCGTGAAACGGCCCCCAGGACTACCCTCTATGACGATCCCACTTGAGAAGTGGAACTTGAGATAAAGGCTAAGGATTAGGGTCTCCACAGGAGTTTAGAAACGGATGCATCTCGATCTCTGTGTGTGTGGGTGTGTGGAGGGGAAGGGGGTTATGAATAGCAACCCTGTTCTCCGATTATGAATAGCGACCCTCTTCCCCGAATATGAATAGCGGCCTTCTTCTCCGATTATGAATAACGACCCTCTTCGTGCACTATGAATAACGACCCTCTTCTCCCATTATGAATAGCGACCCTCTTCTCAGATTATGAATAGCGACCTCTTCTCCGATTATAAATACTGACCCTCTTTTCCGATTATGAATAGCAACCTTCATCTCCGCTTATGAATAGCGACCTCGTCTCCGATTATGAATTTCATTTATTTCATTTATTTCATTTACTAGTATTTTATTTATTTTCCAGTACTAGTAAAAGACATACAAAATATACAAAATACAAATCACAATTTACATTTGATAGAATAAAAGACGGAGAAAAAAATGCAAGAGAAACAAACATACAGGTGTTGATAAAAGGGAAAAAGTAATTCATAATCTAGTACGTGGAGGGGGATAACAAAAGCAAATTTGCTTGTCTGGGTTATCCCCCTAATAATCATAATATGAAACTGTAAAGGGAGGGGGTTATTTAAAATATTTAAGTTGGCACTAAGAAGAGAGTTGCATTTTTAACAATAAATGTTTTTTTTTTAAATTCCTTTTAAAACTTTGGAGTGATACAGAATTTTCAATATCATTGCTTATCCCATTCCAGAGGACATGCCCTCTGTATCTTATACTTTTTTGCCCTAGGATTGTTTTAAAGTATATGCTATGACATTTTTGTGAGTTCCTGGTATTATAATTATGGACAAAATCATTTAACATGTACCAATCACTAAACTTTTGTGGATTTTTGAACATATTTATACATAAATTCCCCAAGTTGTAAATCACACAGCTGATAAATTGTCAAAGCATTATATCTTAGAAAAATATCTGAAGTATGTGCTCTAAAATGCATCTTGGCTATTACTCTCAGGGAACGTTTCTGCAATAAAAAGATTCTGTTAACAAGATAAATTGAACTACTTGCCCACAACATATTGTCATATGATAACTGTGGTAAAATCAATGAGTTATAAATAAGTAACAATGCATGTGAGGGTAAAACAAATTTAGGTTTGCTCATTACACCAATAACTCGATCAATTTTTTTAACATAAACGATCAATATGGTTTGACCATGTGAGCTTCTCATCAATAGTGAGACCTAAAAATTGTACATGTTTTATCTGAGTATGACTATTTGGAATATTTGCAACTTTTATATTTAATAAATTACTGTCAAATTTTGTATTTTGAGTAGTAAAATGCATATAATTTGTTTTATCTAGGTTGACTCTTTGATTGGTTCAAAGTTAATGGTTAACCAATAGCGACCCTCTTCTCTGATTATTAATAGCGACCCTCTTTTCCGATTATGAATAGCGACCCTCTTCTTCGATTATGAATAGCGACCCTTATGAATATTGACTTTTATGAATAGCGACCCTTATGAATATCGACCTTTATGAATAGGGGCCCTTATGATTAACGACCCTGATTTGGTATTATGAATAGCGACCCTCTTTCCGGATTTTGAATAGCGATCCTTATGTCTTATTATGAATGGCTGTCATTATGAGTAATTACCCTTATGAATAGCGACCCTTATGTCTTATTATGAATAGCGTTCCTTATGAATAATTTTCTTTTTTGAATAGCGGTCCTTATGGCTAGGGAGAGGACCCCATACAGGAGGGTATTAATTTCTTGAAATTCTTTGCTATTGTGTTCTTTCAATACCGGCGAAATACTGTTTTTTGTAACTATTTATAACCATTTATCACGGTATTTATTATTGGAAAGACTATGCATGAACTGGACATAGGATTTCAAGCAGCACTTAGCAAAGGAAGCAGTAAACTAAAGAGAGCACGAGTGATGGTTGTAGGGGCATCAAGGGTTGGAAAAACAAGTCTTCTAAAACGTCTCATTGGAGAAAGGTAAAATTGTAAATAAAATTATGATCATACCCCGAAATGGCTAAAAATATGATTAGGTTCACTGATAGAATTGTGTTTTGATAGCTCCCTAATTCACAGACATGAATGTAAATGATTGTCTTTAAAATTTAATTTCTTGTTTCATGAAGCATTTTAACTATGAATAAATATTTTGTAAAAGGGAGAAAGTGAATGGAAAATATGCACCAAATATGACGGAGAAAAAGGCGAAAACATATATTTTTTCTTATTTTTACGCTGAAATACTGATACAACAATAATAAAGAGAACTATTTGAAACACATTTTTATTTCATTTAAGGGCAATCCTGATGGTGATTGGCTTTTGCTTTGATGAGCCCATGAGATAACATCGATAACATCGAGAGCAATCGATAACAATTAATAACAACTTCAAAAATTATTCAGTTCAGTTTCATTAATGCTTGAAAACTTAGATGGCTCTAAACATGGAATCCATCCATCGGGAGAATATTTAGGAGTTCTCGATAGAGTATATTTTAATAAAAGGGAGAAAGTGAATGGAAAATATGCACCAAATATGACGGAGAAAAAGGCGAAAACATATATTTTAATCAGAATCCACACTAAGGACCCCTCAAGGTCACGGTCAAAAATGGCGCCAAAATTGAATACTATCTTTTTGACGAACTGAAAGTGGCCCAAAATCGAAAGTTTTTCGACGCCTGCCTGGCGCCCGCGGTCCCCGATCTGACGCCATGATGACCGTGACTTTGACAAACCTATGTGAAACGGGGTTGCTCGTGCCCCTTTAGCACCCGTTCTATTTTAGGGGCCCGGTGATGACAAAGCGAAATGACAAAACGGATGGTCAACTTAAAAAAAAGATTAGACAAAAAAAAAAACATGTACATATTTGAATTGATACAGTATATAAAGAAATAAGGGTAGTCCAATAACTCATTTATTACATCATATCATTAGATTACTTCATCATTTTGCAACAACAAATTATATTTGAAACATTAGAATGCTTACCTTACGAAAACAAATTGGATAACTTAGATTTATAAGAAATGCAAAGCCCGGCTATTTTCTATACTGCTTGTACCTGTTTGAAAATGAATGAACATACAACTAACTTGACTGCCTATTAATGAAAGGGTAAGTAAAACTCGAGCAAGATTCCGCTCCAAAAGTCGTTGTAAATGAATTCGAATGACGCTTTGGCCTCTTTAAATTGAACGACGATAAATTAATTTGAATGTTCGAAGCATATTTTTTCATGTTTTTCGACGCTGGTAAATGAATTTGAAGGTCTGAAAACTAAAAGGAACCAAATAAATAAATGTGAAGAGCAAATCGCTTGAATACGAGCGTTCGATAATGGATTTGAAAGGGAATTTGACAGGGAAAACCTAAATTAGAATGTCCTTTAATAAGAATTATAAGTTTGATGGGATTTCTAAACAATTTTAATCGGTTGTTTCAGATTTGATCCTAGTGAAGCAAGTACTGTTGGAGTGGAACAGGATATGATTTACACAAGAGATGTTTCGAAATGGCGGAAAAAAGACGACCATGATATTCTTTCATCTCCAACTGGTACTGTTATACAGTTATACTGTTATATAGTAGTAACTATTTCCTTAGCTTTCCCACACCAAATTCTTAAATTTGATTTAATTCAAAATAACAACAAATTATTTAATTTTATATTTTAAGGGAGAAATATATTTGGTTTCATATATATGTAAAATATGTATACACATACACACATCCCCCACATCCACACACTCTTACATACATTGATTTGTGGGGAACTGTATTGTTTTCTCGTATTGCATTTTGTACCCCCACAAGCACTTCTATTGTATTTTGTAACCCACAAGCATGACGGAATAAAGGCCATCATTGTGCTCTATTGTTCTCTGTACCCCACAACTTAATCTATGTAAACTCTCTCACACACACACACACACACACACACTCATATATATGTAACTCTAAAGGCTACATTAGCTGGACAGTTTTTGTCGGGTCTAGTTCAGGGAACATATGTCTTAACCCCTCAAGGCCAGTCAATATTATATAAATAACTCGTATAATAGTTAATACATCATTTTTATCATAGCCAGGGGCCTGTATTGTCAAGAAAAAGGCAGATTTATCATTGTTTAAAGATATCGCACATAATAATTAATTGCGAGTAGAGGATATTTATCTTGTTGCGTCAAAGAAGGGCCAATGTTTACAAAGAAAGTATCAAATTAATTAGCAATATCTATATCATTATTCATGGATCGATTATCGACAATAAGTTTATCAATAGCCTCCTGATGCCCATGGTCTTGTTAATTATCTCCCGTGCTTGCCTAAAATTTGATTGCACTTTGAGACATTTTTTACGAAAAAAGTAATGTTGCTTTCTTGAGTTCACTACTATTTTTCCTTTTGAATGATTTGTAGAGCGTCCGTTACAAGGAGGAGGATAATTCACACAAAAGGCTTTTCTCTTTACACATTTTCCCGAAATTAGTGTCTAAATTATGACTTATCTTTTTACTTTTTTTATCATTTGGGAAAACATTCATGATGAAAGAAGCAATTTAGATTAAGATTTTTCACAATTTACTTTCCAAGATGCAGTCTGCAGCATTTCGATGATAATTTTCTCCTGTTCTCTTTATTAGAATTTGACAGGTTTCTTGTAATATAACTTTTTCATAATTTTGTCTTTTCCCGTTTCTGAACAATAGAGGAATTAGTCAGAGCCACCAGATCGATGGCATCGGCTGCTCCCATGGGATCACATGAGGTAATGTAACTAATTTCTAATGTGAACCAACAGGAATACTTCATTTTTTTAAATATACGTATGTATAATATAGTATATAGATGTATGTGTGAGTGTGTGTGCGTTTGTTTAGCATTATGTCCGAGGACATTTTCGGACAGAGAACAAAAAAAAAATCATGACAACAATGGTCCTCGGAAGCCGGACAATAGTCCTGGAACGTATAACAATGAATTTATGCCTTATTCCGTCGACTGTCCGAGGACGAGTAACAATAGAGGAACAATAGTTGTCCTCGGAAGTAAAGCCATGTAAACGTGTATGCGTGTGTGTGTGTTAGTGTATATATAAAATACTACTTCGGCGCTTAGAAACATTGTATTAAGTGCAATATAAATGTTATGTATTATTATTATTATATATATATTATAATTATTTGACTAACGGGTACATTAAGTCAACACCTAACAATGCAGTTTATTCCGTCATAATAGCGACCCCTACATTAGGTAGACAGTTGGTACATTAGGTCGACAGTTGAACAAAGAAAAAGAACAAAAACTGTCCTCCTAATGTACCCATTAGTCGTTTATATATATATATATTATATATACATTGACTTGAGTGTGTATATATATATATATATATATATACACTCAACCAAAAAAGTAAGTTCCCCCCTAGCATTTTTGGATATATCTCAAAAAGTATTTTACCGATTTTCACATTTTATGTAAAAATGCATGGGGAAAAAAGTTGCACTTTAGTGATTTGCATTGACTTTTACACAAATAATCAAACAATCACTCATGATTCTGAACTTTTAAGCATGGTTTATTGCATATTTCTCTATCTCTTTCTTTTCATGAGCATACAGTTTAATAGGGAAGCATATTGTACCTGAGGAAATTCCTGAGAATTACATAACAATTTAAAAAGGTCATTTGCTAACTTGCATAGGAAATGTACACAATATGCTTCATAACCTTAAGTGCAACTTTTTTCCCCATGCATTTTGACATAAAATGCATTTTTTCACACCAATAATGATATCTGGTGGCAATGATATTCCATTCATGTTATGCGTAATAAAATTCCCTATCCATTCCCGTTTGAATCATGAAAATCGGTAAAATACTTTTGAGATATATCCAAAAATGCAAGGGGGGAACTTACTTTTTTGGTTGAGTGTATATATTATATTTATATACAGTGCGTTAAAAAAAGTACACACTTTGAAAATATTCTCCTAAATCATAATTTTACAATATCGATACAATTCTTTTTTTACACAATTGAGAGCCTGTTTCATCGAATGACACCTAGAGTACTGACAACATTTCACGCTTGAGTGAGTACTGGGTACTTTTGTAAAACCCGTCAAAATTGGTTTGCGCATAAAATGGCTGAATCTTAAATTTTATCAAAGTGCGTATTAATGGCGGTTATTGCATGTTTTCTGTTAACCATCAGCAATTTGATTTGAACAATCATCTAATCCTTAATCCTATACCTAGCAGTGCACATCAACTTGGCGTATTCAACTCAGGCGTAAATATTTGCAATATTCATGGTGTCATCCAATGAAACAGACTCTCACCCATAATTGCATAACAAATTTTTTTTGGAGAATTTTGTGCAAAGTGTATCTTTTTGTTATACGCACTCTCTCCCTCCCTCTCTCCCTCTCTCTACATATATATATAGTCATGTATACATCGTCCCTGTTTTCACGAAGTGACGGTAATGAGGAAAACCGCATGTTTTTTCACATTTGAGGTTTTTTTTTTTTTGCATTTTGGGACATCATTCTCTAACATCTTGAACCTCACAAAGTTTCAGACCATAATAATGTCTTATAATGTAACTATGACCATAACGTCAACAAGAAAATTCCTAGTAAAAGGATTTTCTGCTTTCACGAAGTGACGGCTTACAGTCGTCCCGTATGTTTAAAGCCCCTTTCACAATTGGCGCCTCACTCGTGCGATAAAAAAAATTTCGAAAATATTTTTTCCATCCTGTTGTAGAAGTGTTGTCATTGAGTCCCAAGAAATATATAAAATCGTACGAGAGGTGAACGACCACTGCACCAGGATACAACAGTCGTGAGACCTAATCGTGCGATTTTTTCATGTTTCCGGGTGCTAGAGTCGTACAACGGCTACAACGGTTGAACGATGATGCGACCAAGTCGCACGACATATGTGTTTTGTCGCACCATATGTCGCGCGACCTAGCGACCCGTTGTACGACTACTACAACCGATCGTACAAGGTTACGACCCGTTGTGCGACACATCGCACCACCTGTCGCGCGAGGTGTCGGCCTATAAATACGACCCGCTATGCGACTTGCTTCATTACAACCGCTGATGCCTGACGAGACGCTGCTACAGTGAACAAGATCTAGATACAAGCATCCAGATACAACCAAATACAAGCATCGCCATGGCCCCAAAGAAATCAAAGAGAAAGAGGAAAAATCAGCCTGAAGAGGAGGAAGGGCCCCAGTCTATACTCGTGGCCCAGGTGAAAGCTGCTGCTTCTGCCATAGCTGCTGATGAGGGTGATGATTGTTGTGAAGCCCAGGCCGAGGATGATGAAATGCTGCAGGAAGGGGGCCAAGATCCACCAGCCGCCGCCAGTGATGAGAGCAGCGTGATAGATGGCCATGCTACCTGCGGTATCACCAAAGCCATGGAGCAGGAGCTGGCCGAGTTTTTCGCTGACAATGAGTTCATCTACGACAAGAGCAAGGTGGACTTCAAAAACTCAAAGAAGAAGGAGCGCAAGTACATGGAGATGGCAGAAAAGCTGGGAGTCACCGGTGAGTAGTAGATGAAAAAAATGCACATTCCGATTTATTGATGTTGTTTATTATTTAAACATGCCATGTTTTGAATGTTGACTAATTTCTTGCTTCTACATTTGTATATTTTCAGTGGCCGACATTAGACTATGGTATAAAAGCCAGAGGACCATCCTGGGGAAGATGAAGACCGCTGGTAAGAAGAGTGGTCAGAAGGCCATCGTCCTCACTCCCAGGCAGCGATGGGTCAACACCAACCTTGGTTTTCTGAAGGAGCACATAGTCCATCGGTCACGGGGCTGCCAACTGGGCCACCTCAGCAGCCGAATTACTGAAGCCACCTCCGATGAAGAGGGTCCAGATGAGGAGGGTCCAGATGCCAGCCAAGCACCTAGCTCCAGCCAAGTCTCCAGCCAGGGGGCTGCACCTCCCAAGAAGAGGCAGAAGAGGGGCTCGCCCACCGATGTGGACCAGGCCCTCCTGGAATCAGAACATCCACCGAGCAGGTGGATACGGCACTCACCCAAGGCGCTGACGAGAGGCAGGCCTGGCTAGAATGGATGCTGCAGGCCGTCCGCCCACTCCCAAGACCCCTCTGGCGAGAGTTCACCCGGGACACTTTCAACTTGGTGAGCCGCTACCAGGATCGGGCGGACTACCTTTCTACCACCCCAGTATCTCGCCCCAACACTCCCCAGATGAGCCAGCCACCCAGGCCTCAGTCAGCGCCGATCGCCTTCCCCCAGGACGCTCCAGCTGCTTCCTTCCTTGGGATGCTCGGGCCAACCAGCACCTGGACCCCTGGACCCCTCAGAATCCTCAGGGAGGATTTCAGCAGCCCACCTTACAGGCCCCCTTCCAGCAGCAACAGGCCCCCTTCCAGCAGCAGCATGCCCCCTTCCAGCAGCAGCAGCAGGCCCCCTCCAGCAGCAGCAGCAGACCCCCTTCTAGCAGTAGCAGCAGCAGCAGACCCCCTTCTAGCAGCAGCAGCAGCAAGGAGGCAGCAACAATGCCAACACATCAATCATCAGGCAGTTGAACTTTTGTTAGGATTGTTATTATTGTTACTTGATGAACTCTCTCAACTCAATTTATAATTGAACTATTTTGGAACATTTATTTCTAACTTTATTTTAAATATTAACTTTGACAATAAAATTAATTCTCGTTAATAAAATGTCTTTGAAATAAAAATAAATGAGAATATTTTTAAAACAACATGATTAATGACAATATAAAATATTTTATATTTGTACATCTTTTATATTCTCATAAATCATGTTTTTTCAAACATGTTCTCCTTTATTTTTATTTCAAACACATGTTATTAACGAGAATTAACTTTTATTATTTCAAATTACATTCCATTGTCAAAGTAATTTATATTTCAAATAAATGTTGACATGATCATTCATTTCTTCTTTGAAATGATTCATTCAACAAAATCATGATTTAAGTTTACATCCCATTTTTATAGCAGAGTCTGTGCTGTATCCCAAGTAGTGCTCCAAGTGGCAGTCTATATCATGTGCTGTTGCCAGGGCAGGCTTCCAACTGGACTGTTGTAGTAGTGTTTCAGGTAGGTTCTCAGCTTCTTGCCCTCTTTGTTTGCCTGGTAGCCTCGGCCAACTTGTTCAACATCCTGCAGAACTGCTGCGTTTCTCCATGCCCCAGGGATGTGGTTGCCCACCTCATCTTCTTGGTCAACGTCATTGTTCTGCAGCCCAGGAAAGCGATCTCTCATCAGGTTGTGGAGGCACATGCAGGCCATGATGATGGCTGTCCTGGCTTTTTCTGGATCAGGCTGCAGGGTACTCAACAAGCATCTCCAGCGATGGGCAAGGATGCCAAAGCTGTTCTCCACCACACGGCGAGCCCTCGAGAGACGGTAGTTCAAGATTCTCTCCTCGTTAGTCTGCTGACAGTTGGAGTACGGCTTCTGCATCCAGGTCCTGAGAGGGAAGGCGTCGTCCCCAATCAAGCAGTAAGGGGTGTCTCGGTCATCATGTGGCAGGGGCTCTGGATCTGGAAGGCCAAGAGTTCCATTCTCCAGTCCACGTCTCACCGGGTTGTGGTTGAAGACCTGGGCATCCGATGATGAACCGGGATTACCAACGTCAGCCCAGAGGAACTTGTAATTGCCGTCAACCAGGGCCAAGATGATGAGGCTGTAGAAACCCTTGTAGTTGTAGAAGATCGTGCCAGAGCTCGGTGGATTTCTGATGGCCACGTGTTTTCCGTCCGAGGCTCCGCAGGCATGATGAAAGTTCCATCTGTCAGCGTAAGTCCGAGCCACTTCTCTCCATCCATCTGGGGTAGTTGGACAGGAAAACACTTCATCTTGGTATTCATTGATGATGGCCTGGCACACCTCCGGTATAAACAGAGAGATGGTGTTATAGGCAACACGGAAGGCATACTGCAGGGTTTTGTAGCTGTTGCCGGTCGCAAGATATCTCAAGGTGATGGCCAGTTTGAGCCCAGGATCCAGTGGCTGCCGGTAGCAATAGGACTTCTCTATCCTCGGAGTGATGCGCTGCAACAGTTCATGGAACGTTTCTGGTGGCATCCTCATGTAGTTCAGGAAGTCACCCTGACATTCTCTCTGCAACTCTGTCATCAAAGTATCATACTGTCCAAATCCAGGGCTTGACTCACCACCGTCTTCTTTGCCTTGCATGTCTTTGACGTCTACAGATGAGTAAGGCCAGCAACATTACATGTCTGTCTTAAACGTTTTGGATTTGCCTTCTCAGATTCAGCAAAGGCAAGAGCCTCCCAGGAGCTATTGGTCGAGCAGCAGCCATGTTTACCTCATGGATGGTCCAGATATTGCCTCACGGATGGTCCAGACTTTTGGGATGAAAGTTCAGGAATTCTAGAGCTTATATTGGGGATGAAAAAATCGTACAACGTTCCAAACGGGGGACGTCAGGTCTTCCAACAGTCTTAGGGTGGTACAACGGACTCGTACGACAGGACGAATCATCGTACGACATGAACATACTCGTGCAACACTCGTTCGGGGTCTTACGAGTGCCTGCAAAGTCGCACAACACTCGTACTGCCTGTCGTACAATTATTTTTTATCGCGGCAGTCGCTCAAAATATCGGAGCAGCACGTTTTTTTCCGATCGAGATGCGACCATTTTGTCGCATCTGGATCGTACAATAAATGGTACAACGGCTACAACAAGTCTTACAACGGTAAAAATTTCGAGTCGCAAGCCGTTGTAGTCGGTTTGGCAACAATTGTGAAAGGGGCTTTAGTGCGCCTACAGATACATTCTAAGCCTCTTCAAACTACAATGGGGCATGATGGGAAAATTAGAAGCAAAGACACTTATCAAATCTTGTTGAAAGATGGCGCCATTAGGAGCTCCAATTTACTGTCACTTCAAGTATCTTTTAGATGAAATGCATATTTTCAAAACATATTTTTATGTCTTTTTAATTCATTATTTATTATTTCTTATTTTTTTCTAAATGTAGGGTCTTGATTCGTTAATCATTATCATTACATTCAGATTTTTTTATTTTTATGGTGTGGGGAACAAATAAATTTGTAATTTGTAATCTTGCATAGTATTGTACATGGCCTATTCGAGGATTGGTTTCTCTTACAAATGTATGTTTTTTTTTCAAATATAAGCGTTATTTTGTCACAGTTGATACCGAATTTCTCATCTAAATTGACTCTCTACTGGTGAGATATAAGTTATTATGCTGTCTCAGCATCAGATACTGAATGTTGATATATCTAGATGTTTTTAATCATAGTTTCACTCCGTGAAGCGCCCTTTGACCAGTACTCCAATATCTCTTTAAAAGGCTGTCAGCAGAATATGGTGACTTGTCTCGAATGGGTGGGTTGCGGGATGGGAGCGGGATGGGAGCGGGAACGGGCACACCCTTTCGAGACAAGCCCCCCCCCCCCCCCCCCCCCGGTTATCTCGAATGGACGTTCCCAGCGAGAATTTCAATGAACGCGCCACTTCGAGACAACCGGGGGGGGGGGGGGCTTTCCTCGAATGGGTGTGTTGAGTAGACTTTTGTAACAGACGTTTTAGAAAGTTTTGAAAAATGTACTCTTGCTGTGTTTTTTTTTTGTTCGTTTTTCTTTTGTCTAAGATGTAGAAAATATAATAAAACAGTATCTAAAAAAAGCTTTTGACAAGGAAATCATTATTTGTGCAAAAAAAATAGGAGAATTGAATAATTATGCATTAAAACACACGGGGACGAAAGCGCAAGTGGCGTAGCTAGGATTTTTGTATTTATTTATTTATTATTATTTTTGTTTGGCGTGACCTGGGCCCCGTAACATAAAGAGTGTTTAGCTGATATCGCTGAAAGCATGACTGGAAAAATGAGGTAAGTACCTCCGTTTTATTCATATTATATGACGATGTCAATATTTTTTAATAAATCATAACAATAATTATGTAAAATTCTAATGTAAGTAGCATTCTATGACAATGAATTGTGCATATATAAAGATGAAAGCTGATATTTTACCGGAATTAAGACGCCTTTTTATCCTATCGCGCAACCCTGTTTCAGTGGCAAGAAGCACACGCTGACGGAACAACCAAGGGTCCTTCGCCCGTGATCTCCGGCAGACCTCGCGTTGCTTGCCCGGTGGGTTGTGTACGGCAGAATTTTTTTCTGACTTGGACGATGCAAACTAATTGTGTATTTGTTATGATGGTCTTATTATGACCCATGTCTCTTATTTCTTAACACACTTGGGCAAACCCACAAAATAGGGGCCGGATTTATTTCCAAGCTATTATAAGGCCAACCAATAACAACATGCTTGCAACAGGCAGGCCCAAATGTTTGGCCTGCCTGTTGCATGTTGTTTATTATTACTGTTGTTAAACATAGTGGGCCTGCCTGTTGAATGTTGTTAAGAAATAGTAGGAGACATGGGTCATAATAATACCATCATAACAAATTAGTTTTACAAGCACAATGAAATTTGCATCGTCCAAGTCAGAAAAAAATTCTGCCGTACACAACCCACCGGGTTTTTTTTTTTTTTGGAACAATTTTTTTGGAACAAATAATGATTTCCTTGTCAAGAGCTTTTTTTAGATACTGTTTTATTACCGTTCCCGCCCCCATCCCGCTCCCGCAACCCACCCATTCGAGACAAGCCGAATATGGTTGATATATAAAGATGTAGCGTTACTCGTGTCATATACAATTTTACTATTGGCTAAGTGGGTGTCAAATACAGACAAGTGGGTTAATTACGCACAAATTAGCATGAGACATTGATCCTTATACAGATAATGACAATAGTTATGTTTTCACTTTATCCCATATCAGTGTTGCATATACCGGGTGTCCCACAAAAAGCGGAACGGCGGAGTTTCAGACTTCAGAATGTCATTCAAAATGGCACTTCGTTCATTTGAATTACTTCTTTGGTCAATGGAATTTGCACTTGTATCATGCAATTTAACCAAGAAAATTATAACTAATTTTGTTATTTACTAGATAAATCTAAATATCGACCTATTTGCTAGTTTCCCAAACTATGCCGTCATTCGAGAAAAAAACTAAGTCAGAAACGCGCATGCCCCTGCCCGCGCGCGCGCTCCCCGTCCACCAATATATGATCGCGCAGCCGCCATGCTCTTCCTCTTCCGAGCAGTCAGAGACAGAGTCTAGGACATGTCAGACAAGGAGAGGGGCTGGAGGGAGGGACATAGGTAGATACATAGATTTATCTAGTAAATAACAAAATTAGTTATAATTTTCTTGATTTACAGCAATAAATCAATGCATCTACCTATTTGCGAGAATAGCACGGATAAAAACCCGGGTGGCATGTCCCAGGACGGGAAGAACGAACGCGGGGCAGGAGTGAAGACGAAGCAGCTCTCAACCCAGAGGTAGCAAACCTAACCTCACCCGAAGGATCATCCTTAAAAAAGAAGGATGTGAAGGAGGTAGGGGAACGCCAACCCTGATAGCAGAAAGTGGTAAAAATTACGTGATATTTACGTCGTGGTTTTCGTCTTTTTTACGTCCTGTAATTACGTCAATAAGACGACAACTTGCACCAACGCAAGACGTCAAGAGGACGTCTTTTATTTTGACGTCATCTGTACACTTTAAAAATTGAAGTGCTGTATATAGCACTTTTTGTAGGCATGCATAGGGACTGCACTCAGAGTGCTATTGAATGCACACAACGTGCTATTTCAGCACTTTCACGGGAGCTGGACCGGCTCCTTAAACTGCTAAACATTCATAAAAATGATTTGGGCGAGCTTCGAACCAGGGTCCGCTGATCGAGAATTGCTGGCATTACCGCTAGACTAACTCACATTGTACGATTTAGAGCAGATCATATTGTTACATAGTGAATTTACGACACCACATAGTTCATGTAATCTACTTGACTCCCATGATTAAACTGGATTGCAAGAAGCATTCGTTAGTCCATCGGTAACGTCAGCGCCTCTCAATTATCGGAACCTGGTTCGAGGCTCGCCACGGTCACATTTTTTTTTGCTGGTAAATTAGCACACTACACCTGCTATAAACAGCATTTCAGGTGCAGTTACTATAAATGCCTCTAAAAGTAGCACTTTAGTTTTTACAGTGTACAAGACGTAGAGATGACGTCAAAATAAAAGACGTCCTCTTGACGTCTTGCGTTGGTGCAAGTTGTCGTCTTATTGACGTAATTACAGGACGTAAAAAAGACGAAAACCACGACGTAAATATCACGTAATTTTTACCACTTTCTGCTATCAGGGAAAAGGCAGCCTGCAAGATATCTTCCAAAGGAATATCCTGAAAAAACGCCCAGGAAGTAGAAACACTCCTGGTATCGTGCGCTCTTGGAGGACTCTCAGACAGAAGAGCCTCCGAACCCGCAGCTTGGATAGCCTCGACAATCCAACGGGAGATAGTCTCCCGTGACGCTGGGGAAAGAGAAAGAGCTGATCATCCTTACGAAAGATTTTAGTCCTATCCAAGTACCAAGTGAGAGCCCTAACAGGGCACCAAGATTAACCCTCTTTGACAGAAGGGAATTCTGACAGAGGACTCAAGAACACTTCGATCGAGACAGAAGAATCGTCTGATTCTTGGCAATAACGAAGGTCGAGGGACAAGACGTACACCTTGCCTTTCCATCTGATATGCCCGGGCGCCGTAGAGAGAGCATGAATAGTGCTTCTCCTCTGCCCAGAAGCAATAGCGCCAATAGCGACAAGAAAGGCGGTCTTAATCGAGAGATGGTGTAACGACGCTTTGCACAACGGCTCAAAGGACGGTTTGGCCAAAGCGTCCAAAACCAAAGGAAGGCTCCACGCAGGAGTAAACTGGCGATTTGCTGGTCGTTCTAAGAAGAACGACTTCAGCAAATAGGTCAAGAAGGGAGAGTTTGAAACTCCCGAACCATCAGAAAAACCAAGGTGAACCTCAGCAAAAGCTGAACGGTATCCACAAATGGTAGAGGGAGATCTACCCTTATCGGAAAGGGCGAGCAAGAAATCCGCAATAGCACCGACCGAGGCAGGACGGGGAGAAAACTCCCGTCTCCCCACGCCAAGCATTGAAGGCTTCTAACCTCGAGTTGTAAACAGCCCGGGTAGATTCTCTTCTACTCTAGACTATGAACTGGGAGGCTCTCTCTGAGAGTCCTGCAGTCCTCGCATCCTCCCCGACAGAGGCCATGCGGTCAAATGCAGAGCCGCTGGACGAAGGTGGAGGATCCCCGATAGGGGCTGAGCTATGAGGGGAGAGTGGCCGACCGTCCAGCAGAGACAGAAGAAGAGGAAACCAAGGTCTCCTCGGCCCGCAAGGTGCTATGAGCAGAACCCACGCCTGATCCTCCTGAATTTCCCCCCCAGGACCTGAGGAATTAAGGTGACCGGCGGAAAGGCGTAACGCCGGAAGTTCCCCCACTGAAGGGAGAACGCATCGAGAGCCCAAGCTTCCGGATCTCGCACTCGGGAGCAGTATCTCGGGGAGGCGATGATTGAGAGATGTCGCAAAAAGATCTCGAGAGGGACCCAGACTGAACAGAGGTAATAAAAGACCTCCTGATTCAGTGTCCACTCGGAGGGAAGGCACATGCCCCGGGACAGAAAATCTGCAATCAGATTGTCCTGGCCGGGAACATAAGAGGCGATCGGAATTACTCGGTGAGACCGACACCACCTCCAAAGCTTGGCGGTCAGATCGTTCACAGTAGTGGAACGAGTCCCGCCTTGTCGGTTGATGTAGGCAGCAACAGAGGTGTTGTCCGTCAAAATCAGGACGGAGCGACCTACAATTATGTTCCCGAAAGACGGAGAGACATGAAGACTGCCATCAACTCCAATACATTGATGTAGGGCAAGGTGCACAGGTGTGACCAGTACCCCGAGACCACCTGGTCCAAACAATGGCCGCCCCACCCCAGAAGTGAAGCATCCGTCGAGATGGTGACTGACGGAAGGGGCGTGCGAAGAGACTTGCCTTGAAGAAGGAACAACTCTTTCGGCCAGGGGATAAGCAGGCGTTAGATTTCCCCGGTGAGAGGAATCCACACCTTGAGAGAGTCTACACTGGGCTTGAAAAACTTCAGAAGATGAAGTTGGAATGGCCTCATATGAAGCCGACAGTCTTGGAGGACATCCACAAGGCTCGATAAGTGGCCCAAGAATTTGAGCCATCGGCCTGCCCGAACTCGACGTAAGAGACGAAGAGATCGTGCTAGTAAGACAATCGCTTGAACCCTCTCCCGACTGGGGCGGGCAACTTGGTTCACGATGTCTATTTCCGCACCCAGGTAAATGGGCCTGCGGGTAGGAGTCAAATCCGACTTGTCCCTGGGGACTATGAACCCTACTCTCTGTGTGGTACGGAGAAGTAAGTCCATGTGAGACTGAAGGACGGACACAGAGCTCGCCACCAGGAGCCAGTCGTCCAGGTAAGTGAAAAGTCTCAGACCGCGATACCTGAGGAAAGCGGCTAGGGCAGAGACTACTCGAGTAAAACTCGATCTGTCGGTTTCAGGCCGAATGGTAAGGCTTTGAACCGGAAGTTTCGCCTTGAAAGGTGAAACCTAGTAGGTCACTTGAAGAAGGGTGTATCATAAATGAAAAGTCTCAGACCGCGATACCTGAGGAAAGCGGCTAGGGCAGAGACTAATCGAGTAAAAACTCGAGGTGCCGGTTTCAGGCCGAATGTTAAGGCTTTGAACCGGAAAGTTTCGCCTTGAAAGGTGAAACCTAGTAAGTGTCGGTACATGAAAGTAAGCATCTTTCAAGTCCACCGAAATGGCCACGTCTGACGGTCTGATAGCCGGAATAATCGAGGCCAAGGTTCCCATGCGGAAACGCTGCCTTGGTATGAAGGTATTCATGACCTTCATATTCAAGATCATTCTGAGCTTCCCCGAGCGTTTGGTAATTACAAGGATATGGGAGATACACAGTGGGGGTGTCTTGTACCCTTTCGATCGCGCCCTTTTCCAGCAGCTCTTGAATCTCTGTGGAGATGTGCTCTAGAAAAAGGGCGAGAGTGTAGGAGGGTTGCGGCGGATGGCTCCGTGTGGGAGGGGCTCTGCGAGGTTTATGCAGAAGCCTCCTCGCACGATGGAGAGCACGAACTTGTCAGTAATTTCTTCCCAGGCGGGAAGAAGAACTGAAGACGGCCTCCAACCCTCTCCTCCAACGCTCGTTCATCAAACTCGCCGCGAATCGTGGGCCGAACCACGGCCCCGACCGCGACCTCGGGCCTTCTTCCTACCACGAGGAGAAGGCTCCGCCTTGGCTCCAAACGAGCTTGGAGCACTGGGCAGAACTGGTGCACGAGTGGGCTGATAGCCGGAAGTGACACCGCGTCTAGGAGGTGGAACGTTAGCCTGAGCCTGCGACTTCGGAGCCGAGGACTTAAGGCGTTTGGAAAGTTCCGCCGCCTGCTTGCGTGATTCAATTTCAAGTTGGATCACCTCAGTCACCTTACCTTACCAAAGCGGTGTTGACCGGAGTGGGGAACACTGGCCAAAGGGGCAGTTATGTCCCTCTAACAACAGAATTTCCGAATCAGACATCTGGAGTTCCTGGCCCCTAGCCCGAAGGGAAAGGAGCGTACCCAAGTAGGCAGTCAGTCTCAAGCCAGACCTGGAATGGACTTCCATCAGGTTCGGGAACTTCTCCGCTTTGGTGTAACTTGTACTCTAAGTTGACACCAAGCCTTCCACCTCATGAATGAGGTCACTGGAACAAGACTTTCTCGTAAAGAAATCGAGAGTGTCTTGCTGGGAGAAGGTGAAATCCCTGGCCAAGGGACGAGCCTTACCACGAAGGGAAGGAGGCTGAGAAGCAAAGTCATTGTAGACTCGCTTAGAGTCCTCCGTAAGAGGGATGCCCTTGGATCCGGTGCCCGAACCAGATCCGGCCCTGGTAGGGTACAGGTATCCCCCCTTCCCCCAAGGGGGGAGGGTTGGAGTCAGGCGTGGTGGAGGTATTCCCCAATGATCTTCAGTATATCACAATTTTGAGCATAAATCAAGCATTCTAAATATATGATTATAATTATATGCTACCTTAGAATTTTTCAGAGAAAATTGCAGATTTCTTCTTTTATAACAAGCTACTTTCTAACCAGTCAATATCAAATTGACAAAGTGGAGGAATTATATCGGATGATTGAAGGAGATTTTGTAAAAATGGATTGGAAATGGGTAGTCTATTACAAACTATCTCGTTACAACAATCACCTGGTTAAAACATCACAAATTTCGCGTCTACACGGGGAAGCAATACACACATAGATCCCAGGAAAGACTACAAACTAATTGGGCAAATATATACAGAGGTACTTCAAACTCTCAAGAGCCTACCTGGGAGCAGATACTGCATGGGTCTCACAACTACCATGTCACTATAGCCGGGTGTCCCCCCAAAAGCGGAACGGCGGGTTTTCAGTACTTTGCCTTCAAAAAGTATATACTTATCATAGGGTAAAGCATCTTCTACCAAAGAGAATGATATCAAGATCATTGCATTTGGTTGAGAAATTTTGATTCTAAGCCCGTTTCTTAAACTTCACCTGTCTTCGCGCCATATATCAAGCAATCAAATAGCAACATTGAACATAACTGGCACTCCAGTTCATGCAACTAAAACATGCAGAAATGTAGGTGTTATTTTTGTTAAGTTATTTTTTATAAGTTTACATTGGAAAATTTTGTCTCACATATAATGTCGATCAGCATCATTTGGGTTATATACAAATTGGTAAAATTTTGGTCCGCACTAACTTTTTGGTCCGGACCAAATGCTTTCACATCAAGATTTGCTCCGGACCAAGTCCGGACCAAAGCTTGATGTGAAAGGGGTATTAATCATGTTAATCTCACCCAATCTTCATATAAATCCGCTAGCTTTGTTCCGTGCTATATTCATTTTAAATTATACGGTATAGTGAGCAACAAACGTTTCACTTGCTCCCACTAGGGTTGTATACCCACTAAATCAACACTATTTTAGCAACTGAACGATCATATATAATTTTTTTTATACCTAGTCGTAGAATTAGCAAAGTGTGTGGTGTGGGACATTACATGCTGGGACATCGCTTTATTTTCATGTTTGTTTATTTGTTCATTTTTTTTTGGAAAATTTATTCGGCGGTCATGATCTCTTTTGGGGCATTTATATGTGTGTACATTATATGTAGTCTTTCTACCACAGTCATAATCACAATCACCATCCTAATCGAGGGGTGGGGGCATGTCCCCCCTGTCCCCCGCCTGTTGATACCCATGATAGGCGATTGTAACGATAGGCGAATTTGAATGAAAACTTTGTTACGTTGAATGACCAGGTGTGAAATTGAATGATCCGGACGTCCGCTTTGCCCGCGTTGACGAATTGAAAGCAAACTGCGCGTTTGTAACCGGTTATTTACAGCAATAAATCAATGTATCTACCTATTTGCTAATTTCCCAAACTATGCCATCATTCGAGAAAAAAACTAAGTCAGAAACGCGCATGCCCCTGCCCGCGCGCGCGCTCTCCCCGTCCACCAATTATGATCGCGCAGCCGCCATGCTCTTCCTCTACCTTTCTCGCCCGTCAGAGCAGTGACATCTTGCCTAAATTGCGAGATTTTTACCTCCAAAAGCGTTTCTGGTTGCTATTCGCAATAAAAAATCCCGTTCACCAAGTTTCCACACTCATTTTGGTGTATCGGACTTTTCCTTAGTCAACCTCCTTCACGGTATTTTAATCAAATTATTTTGCCGTTTTTCTTCCCCTTCTGGGCATTATTACGGAGCTTTCTAACATCAGACCGAACGTCAGCTACTACGAGTTAACTGGAGCGTATCGAGGTTGTGCAGAGCTCGTTCGTTCTCTGGCAGAAGCGCTTTCGATTTTCACACTGCGAGGGCTTCGGCGATATCACGTGACCAAATGTTCAGATCACCGCTAGCTATCGGCCTCGGGTGACCAAATTTTCATCGCGCGCTAAATCCAAAATGGCTAACTTCAGACGAACAAATATATCACAATAAAGGTGGCAAAAAGGGCGCCTAATCAGACCAGCGATCATGTTAGCCTTAGATGTGATATGCTGAAAGTGACCTTCAAAACTAAGTGTAGAATCAATTAACACACCTAGGACTAGGTCCTTTATAATGTTGTCTTGTTGAACATTTTCAAGAAATACTGAATGCCATCTTTTTTCAAAAATTATTTGATTATTATTCAAAAACCGATTCATGGATTACTCTGAAATTTGGTAGATGTCTATTTTGCAATGTTTTCATCAAGATCTGAAAAACTCGGACAGTTTAATGAAGTGGTTTATGAGATCTTGCTGTCTCCCTAACTAGATCTACTGCTAGAAAGTAGAATCTACAGTACATGACATACATGTACATCTAGTGACAGTGTTTGTCACTAGACTAGTAATTTCCTAGACATGCCCATAAACACAAAAATTAATCGTACCAATGTTCATAAACGAGTTTTGCGAGTTATTTTGGCAAATACCAGCGCTTATACCGATAGCTAAAACAATATTGGCTACACTCAGCCTACAGGCTACTCGCCCGACGGGTCGCCCGCCAGCCACGGCCGCCAGCCTTGTCGATTTCCGCTGGGAAATGAGACTTAGGCTATCATGGAGATTCAAAACTTTCACTCAAATTTTAATGATCTGAGAAACGATTTCATGAAAAATATGATCGCATGATGATTGATTTATATTTTAAGCTCTCTCAAAAATCTATTTTGTGATGAAAGAAGTAGAAAAAACAAAATAGACCTACGTATACCGATTGTTTGGTGGCAGTGAGGGACGAAGAAATTGCACTCACGTTGTCGTTTTCACCACAACGCGGAATCAGTTAAATTTCCCCCAACTCCCGTCGTCAGAATTGGAAGGCGACGTGAGAGCAAGCCTTCGGGCATGCGCAGTGGCAAAATATGACGTCACACGTAGTAGCTTGACGTTCGGTCTGGCGATAGAAAGCTGCCTACTCACAGTCACAGACGGTGTACTAGTACACTGTATCGGGCTCTTCCCCCGTGTCTGTAGGTGTATGATTCAAGGCGCTTAGACAAGCGGTTTCATCAGAACGTTGTGTTTCTCCGTAATAGGAGTTTATTCCCACTCCGTATTGTGAGTTGCTTGTTACCTTATATAGTTCTATATTTTGTTTGCTTGTCTTTATTTTCAGCCATAGCGAAGTCTCCGTCTCATGGGAGGGTTGGCTGCGAGAGATTCATCTCGCACCAATGTTATCTTCCCCGGAGCTTCGACTGTAGGTAAGTTAGGGCCTACCTCGTGTACGGCTCGCCCCGTGATGAGTTCGTCGTCTGTTTTGACGACCAACTCATGCGGGATAAACCGGGAGAGTGAGTGCCGCACTAGGCCAATACCTCTCTCGGGGATAGAGACTTGTATAACGGGGAGAGTGAGTGCCTCACTAGGCCAATACCTCTCGCCGATAAAACTGCGGGCAGTACCCCAGCCCGCAGTTCGTCTCGCTCGAGTGACACTTCTCGCTCTCTAGCCACAGATGTGTTCACTCAGGGGTCGGCTCCTTTTGTCTCTCCGCACGCTTCTAATCCAAGCAAGGCGGGTATAAGAGTAAAAGGAGTCGTGATCTTCCTAATGTACCCAGTGCAGGGCTTACTACGGAAGCGGCGCCCGTTTCAAAAGGGTAAAGGGAGCGGTAATCATGCTCGCCTGCCCAAGAAACGTAAGCGCCAGGGTCCTGCCCAGCCGGCCGGCGGGGCGGACTCTCTCCCCTCGACATCGACCGAGTCTTCACCAACTGTGTCAGGGGAGGCCAAGAAGAAAATTGTTAGCCCTCCTAGGGCGACTACTTCTTCTGAGTCGGGCGTCTCCCATGCACTTCTGAATTATTTGACCACCTTCATTTTTTCGAGCAATGAGTGAATGAAAATCTATCTGTCACATATATGAGGCATCGCCACTGAAAGAGTTAAATAAGAACGTCTCTTGGTTCAGCGTTTAGCTTTATCACCACCAATTACGCTAGGAGATAAGGAGCTTTAATCAGAATTCTGACTGGAAAAGGTTTTAAAGGCTTATCTGGGGTACAATTTCGCGATGATTCCGGAAATATCAGTTCTATTAACCCTACCTATGACATTCCGGTCATTTTCTGGCCTAAACTGACCATAATGATTATTTTTGGTCAGGGGCAATTTCTCCAATTGTTATTATAAGTAAACTGATAGGCCTGTCCTATGTAAAAATGTGCCCCAGTGCTGAAAAAAGTGGTTTAATTGACCCCCATCCCTAACAAGGTGGTCATTTTGGACACCATTTGGCCAAAATTTACTAGTTGTATCGATATCTACCGAAATTCGGCCATATTGTCAATCAGAAACCACATATGTTTATTTTTAATTTTTTTTTTTACATTTAAATTTACTATCAAAATCTTATAAAATTTCATGAAAAGAGAAAATCAAAAGAACAGCACTTTACAGACCATTTTTTTACCACTTTGACCCAATTTTTGGAGTAGCGAGTATTTTGATTGAATTTAATTCAATCAATAATGGCGAATGGAAACGTTTGAAATGCCGAACCTAAGTACAATTTTGCGCTGATTAAAAAAAGAAGAAAAGAAAATAAGGCACAGATCCCGACGAATCGGGGGGGGGGCACTCTTTTTTCTCAAGGTGTAATTATTTAAAAGCGGCGTTTTCATGTATCATAGTGTTACTTAATTAATGTGTAATAACTTTTGAAGACATTATCTTTTTGTTTTCTTCTCGCAATACAGCTATTGACTTCTCATCAGTATCACGATCGTAAGTCCATTTGCATGAGTTGTGTGTGATTTGCAATAATAATAATAATAATAATAACGTTTTATTTACCCAGGTTAACCACTTCAGTTATCAAACTGCTCTTCCAGCGGGCCCTGCATAACATAATATGTTATTATTTATTCTAATAATGCTGAACGCCTGGCTAGGAGGCAGAAGGTCCCATTTTTGAAGTCTTTGGTATGACTCGGCCGGGGTTCGAACCCACGACCTTCCGTTCATGAGGCGGGCACTCTAACCAACTGAGGACTCAATTATGAAACATCGTTCCATACATGCTCCCAATTTAACCCGTTGACCATTAGCTTAATACAGGGATCACCCGGTTCCCGTAGGCAACGGGTTAATCTATTCATGTTATGACTTTCAAATGTATCCAAATGAAAGAGGCATTCTTGATTTAATTACAAGGTTATTGGACATTGTACAGTTAGGGGTAATGGGATACCCCCCCCCCCCCCCACCTTGCCGTATTGCTTTTGTTATGGTTTTTGTTAGTGAAGAATAATATCTGGGAACCCTCATGTCCTCTCCGGGAGGGGGAGGGGTATGGGTTTATTGTTTCCCGTGCTTTTCCCACAAAATTAAAAGTGAACAAATATTTGTGTGTATTTTCTATATCTAGATTATATCGATATTATTATTCTATACATGTATATTGATATTAGGCATATAAACATTAAAGTAGTAAAAAGTCGAATTTTCAAGACCAGATTTCCATGACCAGTTACAAGATTAGCATTAACAAATAAGATGTTCTAAATGTATTTGATTTTATTTTTTTAATTTATCTTATCGTTTTTTCTACCATTTGAGGTCAATTGTAAAATGTTAGCATGGGTAAAAACAAATAAAAATCAAACAAGAAAATACTGCGTTTTTTCATACTGTGAGCAGATCACACAAAAAAACCAAAAAAAATCTGTTAAAAAAATAATGCACGTTGTACAGCTTTTAAAATTATATTTATTGAAAAATAAATTAAAAATGGGTTTTAAAATGCTTATAAGGATGTGCAATGATTAAATGACGAATGTCAGTATGTCACGTGGCGTGAATATCTGATTGAATCCATGTCGTATGTCATATCATATCACATACAGCTGGGATTCCCCCTTACGTCATATTAGAATTTGATAGTCACGGTTTGCCAACATGTGGCACAAATTGATTTTTTTTTACATAGCACGCATTATACTACTGATTACTACCGTAATCTATTTTATAAAATATTCACTTTGTCACCACACTTATGACTGTAAAAACAAATAAAACAGTTTTTGGAACTTGGCAAAAACTTTTTACAATAAAAAAAAAAATTTGCGTCACCTACCTAAAATATTTACTTCAGATCATAAGCTGATACAGTTCAGACAAGCTTAGTATAATATAAGGTGTCTCGAATACAGATTATGACGGGTACAGTTCATTAAAGGCATTGGCAAGCATTGTTAGCAATTTTAAAATATCTCATTCTGTTACTTGAAATTTGTATAAAATGTGAGTTATAGTTTTAAAATATGGCTATGAGAGTCTCAAGTCATAATACTTTGGGAAGTACTTTAAAACAGTGAAAATCTAAGTCAATGTTTGGAAAGAAAATCTATCATTTTAACGGTCGGTTCTTGGAGTTTGAATTTATATTGAATAACGATTTATGCAATTTTCGTAGCGTGCGAATAATACATGTTGAATGCGAGTAGATTGACAGTCTCGTCATGTTCTCCAAAAAATGCACACGATCTCAACGCAGAGGGAGCCAGACAACTTATTTTTTGAACTCGAGAGTAACGGTCTCTTATTAAAACGTCTCGAAGACGCGAAATTATAAAATCGCGGTTTGCGTTTTACTTACAGCTTTTCATTCCAAATAATGGTTGTTTTCAGGGTTTTTGAGTACTAATACATGTACTCATACACATGTTTCATCTTGGTTTGAGAATTTTTAAAATCAGCTGCTCACAAAGGTAGCCAATGCATTTAACGTGTTCCATCTATAACCCAGCTTAGGGAATACATAATCTGTAGAGTATTCACAGTTCTTTTCAGAAATTTGGCAGTTGTTTACTTGTCCCATCTGTGAACTGAGTACAAAAGGGGCAGTCGTTGTGACAGTACTGTTAAACTCGCCTTGTACGAATTGGTATATGTGATTAAAACAGTGAGAATCTCGAAGAAGGAAAAATTATACAAACTGATACAGGATAAATGCATTTATAGCTTGTTTATCATAAAATTCTGATTCACCCCTCGCTTCTTAATTAGTAGCATGATATGCTATTCTCAAGTGTCCATATGTCTCAGGCGCCGCGGAACGTCTTGCAAAGTGGAGGGGCTTAATGGTGGGGGGGGGGGGGTGCATGTATTACCACATTTTTGCACTGCCATACGTTTGCACGTGTTTACTGAAAGTGGGGGGGGGGGGGGTTATAGCCCCCAAGCCCCCCGGTTCCGCGGTCCCTGTGTCTAATCTTCCACATGACCACCATACCTCTGCAAACACTTCTATAAATCAAGCATAGTTTTTGCAATATTACCAGTAGGATTTTCATAAAGTCACAATGGATAACTCTTTGCTGGTCTCTTTGTCGCCTGTTTATTCAATTATGAAAATATCGTTCACAAAGATGTTATTAAACTAATCAGAAAGAGTTACTCACTGGTCTAGTAACCCAGAGGTCGCGGGTTCGAATCCCGCTCGGTCTGCCTGTGATTTTTTTCACAGCAGTTGAGCAACCTATCACACAGCAATTGCATGTGTTACCACCTTCTGGTGGCCGTTGGAGACAATTGAATAATTAACTTCATTATTTCATGTTACCCAACTGATTAATTCTATACCATTGATTTGACATCATATGAATGGGATAGTTCGAACCTATACCACTAAGGGCACTCCGGTGGTCTAGTGGTTATGACACTGGTCTAGTAACCAGAGGTCGCGGGTTCGAATCCCGCTCGGTCTGCCTATGATTTTTTTTTCACAGCAGTCGAGCAACCTATCACACAGCAGTTGCGTGTGTTACCACCTTCTGGTGGCCGTTGGAGACAATTGAATAATTAACTTCATTATATAAAAAAAACATTCACATAGTATTTATGAGCCCATGCAACTCAAGCTTGAGCATGTATATCTCTCTTGTTACTATAGTATCAATCTTGGAATGTGCAGTACACCCACGGGCGTAGACAGGCATATTTATCTATTATTGATTGAGGGATGATCTATTCGTCACCCCCCCCCCCCCCCCACTAACAATATAAAGTGTGTGCGTATCTACGCAATTGAGTACACCAGAAGTCAAAAGAGAAATTATGCAAAATGCATTGTTATTTTTAGCAGTGAATATCCTTTTTTGTGTAATGTTTGCAGGATGAATTTGTGTTTTGAGTGATGTTGAGGTGGTCATTCATGAAGGCAAGGTTTCACCTTTTGTTTGGAAGATGGCATGCGTTTTAGGAGCTACTGTCTGAGAGAATCAGGCAGGGGTCGGAAGATGGGGGTCGGCAAATTGGACTCATATCTTAAAGTTTGATCAAGTCCGTTGAAACCTCTTCAAAAATAGCTATGAAACAGCTCCACCATTCCTAACTGTGATTTTACCACCCTACCCGAAAATACGCCCTCTGTAGCCTATGTTCACACTTTTAATTTACGAAAAACGCCGTAAATGTTTCACCTAGGTAAAATAACCCGATCTCTTTGAAATTTTAGCCACAAACTATCTTAGCTTTGTTGGTGCTCCTGATAACAATTTAATAATGAAAGATTAGACTAAATGGTTATATTTTTCCTTGGAAAGTTCTAATTTTTTCGATTTGAAAATATGCATTTTTACGGTAAATTCAACAGAGTATAGCAAAAATGGCCCAACTTTTTATGAGCACATATTTGGTCAGGAACACTTCACGTGTCCACTTTTGATTTATGATTTCAAAAGTGTGGAGTGTCTTATAATTTTTATGCACATGCCTGTTAAAAACTACCATTTCCGACAATTCTGACAAATTTCTATACTAGATCAATCTTCGACCGCGCGCGGTCGGAATTTATGCCTCCGCCATCACCAGATGTATGGAAATGTATGGCATACATGTACACTCTAAAAAGGATTGGTCCAACAAAATGACAAATCTTTTCACTTAAAATGCACAGGAGACAGAAAATTTATTTCATTTCATTTTCAAATAAAAAACTTACCATTGATGACTCACTATCATCAAATACACCAAGGAAATAGATATTTTGTAGCAAATAGACCACTGTCCCCTACAAATTTCTAAAATAGGTAGGCCTAGACTCCATACATCACGAACCATTTTTATGTATATAATGACCTCTATGACCTTTGAACTTTGACCTTGAAACCCTAAAATCTAATCAGTTCATCGTCCCTCACATATGCGTACATGGGCCAAGTTATAGGTTCATCTGTCAAACAGTTCTGCAGTTATTGCGAGAACGAACCATTTTATGTACATAATGACACATCTAACCTTTGACCTTTGACCTTGACACCCTAAAATCTAATCAGTTCATCGTCCCTCCCATATGCAAACATGGGCGAGGTTAGAAGCTGGTCTGTCAAACAGTTCTTCAGTTATTGCGAGAACTAATCATTTTTATGTATATAATGACCTCTATGACCTTTGACCTTGAGACCCCAAAATCAGTTCATCGTCCCTCTCATATGAATGCATGGGCCAAGTTAGAAGCTGATCCGCCAAACGGTTCCTAAGTTATCACAAGAACGAACCATATTTATGTATATAATGACCTCTATGACCTTTGACCTTTGACCTTGAGACCCCAAAATCTAATCAGTTCATCGTCCCTCCCATATGAATACATGGGCCAAGTTAGAAGCTGATCCGCCAAACGGTTCCTAAGTTATCACAAGAACGAACCATATTTATGTATATAATGACTTCTATGACCTTTGACCTTTGACCTTGAGACCCCAAAATCTAATCAGTTCATCGTCCCACCCATATGCATACATGGGCCAAGTTACAAGCTGGTCCGCCAAACGGTTTTCAAGTTATGGCGAGAACGAAAAGGGGACGGACGACCCGAAAAACATAATGCCTCCGGCACCACCTACGGTGGGCGGAGGCATAAAAAGTCTTTTTTCAATGCTAACGTTGACAAACATAATAATACGCTACCCAATGTATTTTATAATCATACTTGGGCATGTTGGGCTATCAAAGCGTTATGTTCGATATCTGAATTTAAAATTGTTGGGTATATTTTGTATTTATACTTTTGTATCACAAAGTATCCTTGCAGTATGCCAATTTTCGCATTTTTTAAAAATTGCAAGAAAAAGACAATAACTTTAACACTAATTCGTCTTAAGCTAATACCAGTGAGTGACCTAACCTTTTTAAAATCAATACTTGGTCACAGAGTGCCTTCATTGTGCTCCTTTCGATAACTGATTTCAAAAATGTAGAGTAATGTGTACTTGTTATGTAAAATACACCTAAGATACGCCATCTTTCATATTTGGGGGAAATTGAATTCATATCGGACTGATGTCAATGACCTATTTTCAATCAATAAATATGATGCATAGTGCTTCCATAGTGCAAATTTCAATATCAGATTTCAAGAGTAATGTGTGTTTAATATTGAAAAATAAAGCTAAAAAGTCATCAATTTTCCCGCTTTTTGAAAAATTGAAAAAAAAAACCAAAACGTTAATATAATGTAAAATTCTTCTCACGCCAAAATCAATGACTGACGTATATTTTGAATTAATAGTTGATCACAGAGTGTCTGCATAATGCCACTTCCAATACCTCACCAGATTTCAAGAGGGTAGAGTAATTTGTGCCTTGCAAAACTTTGCCTACGTAAAATGTGCTTAAAATATGCCAATTTTAACATTTTTTATTAAATAAGAGGGAATCAAGTTTTAAGCTCTGATAATTCATTAAATCCCAATATCGATGGCCTAACTCCTGCTAACTAATCTAGGAATGTCCTGGTCACAGGATGCCTTAATAATTACTCATTGTAATACTTTATTCTTTTAAGAATTGAGTAATCATCTCTACTTATGTTAAGATGCGCTTAAAAACATGCCAGTGTTCACATTTTGAACAAAGAAATTTTAACCTATTAATTATATCAACCCAAATTTAATACATAATTGCACATTGATTCACCAATACTTGGTCATAGAGTGCATTCGTAATTTCACTTTTGATAACTTGATACGGAATTATGCTGCGCAACTTATATAAACAAGAGTTTCAAGTTGTCATAATTACCAATATGGGAAATGAGAAGAAAATAGTAATAAAGTAGTTTTAACCCTATCCACCATACCTGTGCAAAATTTGACAGAAAGCATAATATATGCAATGGTGAAATATCAATGCAATACAAGTGGATGACGATAATATGTAGATGGTTACATGTCGTTTTTAATTCCGTAAATGAAACAAAAGCCTAATCTAATTTTCCACAAGTACGAACATTGCGATAAAAAATGTCAAATTTCAAACTAACGGGTTAGAAATCATCAGACCAGAATACATACAGCAATAATATAAAACAGCAAGAAGCGTGTACTTGGAAAAGACGGTTTCCTCATCATTTACCAAATTATAAAAAAAGTAAGTTCCCCCTGAAACTTTTTAATATATTAATATGAAACGAAAAAGAGACATGATGACACGCAGGTATATAACAAATTACTCGAAATAAACTATATTATACTCGATGAACCCGGACGCACTGCGTGTTTGATCTGACTGGCGTATTTGTCAGATACCTTACCCATCCAGGGTAGTTTGAGATACACGGGGCATTTGGCAGGTCCAAATCTGGTGTCAGATTTGGATTGTGCCTCCAGCGTCCGTGTTATCGTGCGAGATATAACATGCTCAGTGTAACCATTGTCAAGGAGAATAGTTTTGATGTTCGCGATTTCGGGAGCTAATTTGCACTCGGAGCAAATCCTAAGGGCGCGGCACACTTTTTAATGAGCCCAATCTTGTATGAAGTTGCACTGTCCCATCTCGTCCAAGCTTTGCGATTGTTCTGAAATTACGGCGTCCGGGTTGCGTCCGGGTTCATCGAGTATAATATAGTTTATTTCGAGTAATTTGTTATATACCTGCGTGATAACCAGATAATTGCAGGTCGAAAAGATTCGTTATCATGTCTCTTTTTCGTGCCATATTGAAATTTTGTAGTACCATGAAATTCTTTTTAATATATCTCGAGAAACAATTTAAGAAATCTGTTCATTCAAACGGCAAAGTATGCAGATTTTTTGGTTTTACCCACATTTTTATTGGTTATGTGTGAGCAATAGATTGTATTGTGAATGAAATTGTGGTTTTTATTCCCGTCTGTACAAGAAAAAAGTAGCACTTTGTGTTTCATAATGCAATGCAGGCTTTATTTGTATACTATTTTCAATTCTTTTCATCTTTAATCATGTTAAGACACATAATTTGTCATGAAGATTCATGAAACTGCGTTAAAAATCAAAATTTTCTAATAATTTTGTCTATACAGTGCGTCCAAGAAAAAAGTCTCCCCAAATAAATGATTCAAAATATTTTTTGGAAATTTTCATACCTGTTGATAGCTTAGAGTCTCTTCTATGAAATTACAACAAAATATCCCACAATATTTTACGTTTGAGTGAGCAAAAGCTAATTTTGTGAAAGAATGCAAAATCCAAACTTGACAAGAATTGATGTTGACTCTGGCTGGTATCAGCCAAGCTGAGAGTCATGAAAAGACTTAGAAATGTCCCTACTCTGATCGATAAACGACAATATATGAAATAACAGGCTTTGTTATATGTATATCCTTACACATCCCATCAAAATCTTATATGCTTGTGTGAACAATTAACTACTTTGTTGAGTGTTTCAAAATGTTAATTTTGGTGAGTCGTAAAATTTCATCTGGCTTGCTCACTCAATCATAAAGTTTTTATGGGATATATCAGGATATACAGTGAACAAAGGCTGTTCTTTCACTAATTGCCTCTTAATCATGAGAATATAAAATTTCTCAGCCTTTTCACGACTCTCAACTTTGCTGATACCAGCCAGAACATAAACAAACATTTGTCAATTATAGATTCTGCACCATTTCACAAAAGCGGCTTTTCTCACTCAAGCGTAAAATATTGTGAGATATTTTGGTGTCACTTGTTAGAAGAGACCCTAAGCTGTCCTCAAGTATGTATGAACATTTCCTGAAAATATTTTGAAATATTAAATTGGGGAGACTTTTTTCAATTGTAAATTTTAAACGGTTCTCAACTTTGTTGATACCAGCCAGAACAAATACCAATTCTTGTCAAGTCTGTATTTTGCACCCTTTCACAAAAGTGGTTTTTGATCACTCAAGCGTATTAACTAGTCATATTTTTTGGTATTATTGCATAGGAGAGACACTAAGCTATCTACAAGAATGAACATTTATTGAAAATATTCTGAAATATTTAGGAAGACTTTTTCCAACCGTTAACTTTTTTGGGGAAGCACTGTAGTTGTAGGAAAAAAGAAGAGTTAAGAATAAACGTCTACTTTAAAGGGGATGGGCACAATCGAACAAGAATAAACAATATAAAAGCCTAGGACAAATTCTTAATCTAATTATCGGGCATGTTTCATATTGAAAATGTAAATCATTCAAGCAACAGCCATGGCAAAGAAATGGATTGAAACAAGAGTCAATAACCAGGGTCCTCCGTTGAAAATTGCGATCCATACTGAAGCATCTAACTTCCGAGTTTTCCCAATATTCAACAGTATTGCTATGAATATCCCCAATTAAGTAATGATTCTTTTATCAGAGAAAATTTTACAGACTTTAAAATTATACAAAATGTGCAGCTCAGATTCTGTAACATTAACAATATGCTTTTGATTAAACTTGAAAAAGGAGGAAAAGGAAGGCATCGTAAAAAAGAATATTCTTTGGACGATTTCAGTTATAAACTCATACCAAATTTACATAACCGATGATATGATAAACAAGTAAAGGGATTCTCTAAGGATTCTAAATATAATGATAAGGATTAAGTCATTCCAGAAACATTATCAATCAAACTCGAGTTTCCAATTTGTTTATTCAGGTTTAAACAATCTGAATATAATGAGAAAATTAAGAAGAATTTTGTATTCCTATCCTAATATTCCTAATAATTTGACCTCCCAAATTATTCAAATGTCTCCACCTTAGTCCAATACCCAAAATATTGAAACAGACTGATACACATTAATTCTTATCTTTTGCACAATTCCTTCCAAATGACCTTCTCTGTTATAAATACATGCGACCATCTTTCAATTGGGTTCGTCCATTGAGTACTCTAGGCACGTTTACATGTACAAAGTTGAGGAAATGTGAAGGCGTAATATAATATAATATAATAATATTTCAGACGATAATTTTTTTTTTATATCAATGGTTCCACTGCTTTAATATTCATAAATTAACAAGAAATGTACACCTCAGTCGAAAACGACCTTTTTTAAGCGGGTGGTGACAAAAAGAGTAAAAGCCACTACACGGATTTGAAACATGCAATGGATTAACCTAGCTTTGGCCCACATTTAAAGGCAAAACCAACTTATAAAAAGTAAGGCCACTTGAGATATACTACTTCAAAATGACCTACAATTGGGCATTTTCAATTTTCTTGCAAATGGAAAAATTGGCATCACCCCTATAGTAATAATGGAATGATCCACAAATTTATTTTTAATATTGTCTATACGGTATTGAAGGTATTGATCTGTCATTCTAAGTGAAAAAGTTCGAATATTAGAAACTCTAAGATATTTCTTCGCTTAGGCACTTTAAGAAGAAGAATGGAAGGGGAAATCCTGCAAATTTCGTTTGAATGGCATAATTATAAATACATTTTTACTTTGAATGAAAATTCATACATATAACTATAGGGTCTACATGGGACAATTATCCCTTAGAGTCGTCCACTGAGCCTAGATATGTTTACATGACAAATGTGAGCAAATGTGAAGAAATAACATATAAATAACCTTTCCGACGATCAAATTATTTTTTAACAGTAGTTCCATTGCTTTTCAGTAGAATATTCATAAATTTACAAGAAATGTATCACTCATTAAAAAAACGAATTTTTTTAGCTTTTCGCTGGAATGACCTATTTCAAGCGGCTTGGGACTAAAAAAGTAAAAGACACTCCACGAATATGAAACCTGGAATGGATTGACCTAGGTTTGGCCCACAGCCAATGGCAAAACCAACTTGTAAAAAGTTGGGCCATTTGAGAAACACCACTTAAAAAATGACACAAATTGGGCATTTTTCAATTTTCTTGAAAATGGGAAAATTGTCTAAATAAATTGTAAGAAGAAGGAAAGAATGTCCTTGATAGGTACCAAAAGGGCTATTTTTAGGGGGTAGGGTTAACTATGAATGGAATTATGAACATAAAATTTTAACATCATTTTTGTAGGATTTATTCCCAGTATATACCCATTGGCATAAATCCATGCATTCCTTCTTTTCATCGGGGTGGGGGGTGGCTTTGTTCTCCATGAATGCTCATGCCCCCCATTTGAAAATAAATTCTTACAGATTTACGCCAGTGTATATACGACAACTTCAAAATATAAAAGAAACCCGCCGACCCCCATCTTCCGACTTTTTATTTCAAATCTGCCTGATTCTCTTTGACAGTAGCTCTTAATCGAATGATAGTGGGATTATCAGTATGTTTGAGTTCCATACAGACCCAAAGTACATTTCATCTGCCAAACAAAAGAAGAAAATATCATTACATTCATGAACAATCACCTATACGTCACTCAAACCACAATGCATCCTCCAGAGAAAGGAGAATTCATTGTTGACAATAACAATGCACTTTGCAACGTTTCATATCAGCGCTCAAGCTAAAGCTGAAAATCCATTGTTCCTTCTGACTTCCTTCTCTTCTGGGAATACCAGCAGGGATGGCCAAGAAGGGGGGGGGGGGCGCAGCTGGGAGTCAAAAACGGGTCTTTAGCCACTAGACCACGGGGTGGGTTGAGTGGTATTCCGCTACAACAGGTACAATCACCCACAGCCCTAGTAACCGTGTATTACTTAATTTCCCCCATTCTTTAAAGGAATAGGGGGAGTATTGAACAGTTATAAGCTGCATGCCCAGCTATATCCATATTGAATTCATTGATTGGAATCAATTATTTACAATAGGTGATACATTTTTGTTCTAATACTCTACTTGCAACGGTGATATTTTCACCTCGCTCCTCATAGTGTCTCCGTTGTAAACAAAAAATAAAATAGAAAAAATAAAACCAAATGATAAAAAATACAACAACAATGAAATGCGAAGTAACGACAATTAAGATATATATTTTTCCCTTATTTTTAGAGCGACATCCCCCCGATTTGAAAGCGAAGGTTCTTCAGAAAGCTAGGGAAACTGATGAAAATACAGAACAACTGGAGCACGAGGAACAAATGACGTATCATCTTTGGGACTTCGGTGGGCAACATGTTTATCATATAACCCATCCAGTAAGTATTATTTGTTCCAGTGTCAATTTCCTTGCTCCTTGGGGTTTGTCTTTTTCTAGATTTTAATGACATTTCGAAATTATTTACAATGCTTTGAATGTTTAACGTGGTTTTAACCATGATGGTTGTAACGTAGTTTTGTTTAGATGTTTAAAATAAATCATAAGTAGGACTTTGATTATAAAACACTCTGAGCAGAGAATTAGACAAAGATGTCTATGATTCACTATTTCATACAAATTGAGTGGACAGTTTTAGAACTAGCAGCTGACGCCTGTAAATATTAATTAAAGTAGTCAAGGTTTCCTTAGCTTTTGGCAAATATTGAAGAAACACTCAAGCTATTTCGTTACAGATATTTTTCGCCCTTTATACCAAGGTCTGGAAACATAATATTGGTCTCCATAAATAGACGTGAGGCTTAGCGGGTTAGGAGAGTGGTGGTCCTGAGGTTGACTTGTCCGAATATGAACTATTTAGTTTCTAATATTGTCGCACAAATAATAATAATAATAATAACGTACATTTATATAGCGCAATAACTATACACAATATACTCTACTGCGCTTAACATAAAGGACCAATTGCTTGATAATCAATTGTTACATAGTAGTTCATTACACAAGTGATATACACTAAAAGGAAACTACCGAAAAGCTTCTACAAACAGGTGGGTTTTTAACTTAGTCTTAAAAGAGCACACTGAATGGGAATTCCTAATGTTAAAAGGAAGATTATTCCAAATCTTAGGTGCTGCGCAAGAAAAAGCTCGATCTCCCATTGTCACCTTAGTCCTGTAAGTTGGCATTTTTAGAAGCATTGTGTCATTTGTACTCCTGAGATTATATGAATGTGGATTTGATTTTAAAGTAAGTAATTCAGAAATGTAATTCGGAGATTGACCATTTAAGGCCTTAAACACAATCAAGAGAATTTTAAAAGCAATACGCTGCCTCACTGGCAACCAATGAAGTGTTTTTAAAAGAGGAGTAATGCAGCAAGAGATCTATTATTTTGACACTATACTGAAAATATTGTTTCTATCAAAATTTATTCGATATGATTAAAGGTAAATTGCATTAAAACATTCAAATAGAGCAACTCACCGCCCAAATAATTTTTGCTCGAGGGCCATATAGAAAAAAATATAAGTATGATTAGAATAACGGTTTTTCTAACAAGCATACAAAATAGAAGGGGGGGGGGGGCATTTCAAAAAAGTCCATGTCACGTTTTCTTTGAATAAATAATCAAAACCTCCTCAATTTTTAATAAGATGTATCCTTCCTGCAATTTTTCATTAACATCATTTCGATTTCCAAGGCCCTAGCTGGACGTGCAATTTCACAACATATGTTATGAAATTGGTTCTTACCTGTGATCGATAAATGTATCGTATGTTCAATTTTAATTCCAATGATGGCAATCGTGATATCAACCCAATGTTTTCTGTTTTCGATGTTCAAAATGTATATCTAACTAGGCCTATATAACAATAATTATATTTCCTTTGTAGATATTTCTGACATGGAGAGCCGTCTACATACTTGTGATCAACCTCGACAAAGAACACTCGGTTTGTGTCAACCAACCTTTTTTTTTTTCGTTAGTAGTAATATCAATGATAACAGTGATAATAATAATAACAATGACGATAACAATGATAATAATAACAATATGGCGCTCAATTGGGCCGTATCTATAACATCAGTAAAGGCCTAAGTCACTTATTATAGAGAAAAACCAGCTATTAGCTTTAGAAAAATATAACTAGGACAGTTAAACATGGAAAAATAACTCCTTTTAATCTCCATCATGTCCATGCAAGCAAAAGCGTAAGCTTGTAGGAAAGAAACTTGCAAATTAACAAGCAGAAGGTTGTTGATGAAAGAAAATTCCCCTTTTCAAATAAGCACGTCATAACCTGGCATGCTTTTGTATACAAGAGCAAAACCTTTCCTTTTGATGCTGAGTAAAAATGTGAATAGGAATGTAATTTTTTGCTAGTCTGGGAAAGCGACTTCTAGCTAGAAAGAAAACTTGCTTCTTTTTGCTAGCAACTACTTGTTGGAATATCTGGAGATGCAAGCAAAAGGTTAGAAAAAAACATTTGCTAGCCTTTACAGTTTCTCAAGATACCGGCCAGTGTTTTCACTAGTTTTATAGCCGAGCAACCAAATATAATAGCTCTCAAGCATACCTTTCTGGATTCTGGATTTATATAGCGCCTCATACATCTGCGATGTCTCTAAGCGCTTTTAATTCACTGAGCAAAAGAAAAAAAAGAAAAAGAAAGAAAATCAAAAGAAAAGAAAGTGGGCACTATTAATTGTTTTCATATAAACCGTCAATGAAATAAAATTATATATATATATATATAATTTTATTGGCTAGATAGTTTAGCTTATGAGTCGTACAGCCTGTTTCACCCGAAGGTTCATCAGCGACTGACCAGTATTACAATCTTTACAAGAGAGCAAGACAAGATGATAGAAAACATGTTCAGTGAAGTAAGAAAAGTACAATAAATGATTGATAACACAACAGGTATTACAAGTACTACTGAATGGGATTACAGGGCATTAGGATTGTACAGTGACTGCCCGTTCAACTACGGGGATAAGGGTGAAATAAGGGTAAATATAGTGATGGGGGGGGGGGGGGGGGGGTTCATCCATATCCAGAAAGGAGGAATTTTTCTTGTGTCTACATGTAGATGTGAGTTCGGATCTTGAGTTCAATGTGGTATCCTTGTTTGCTGTGATGATGAAGTATTTCTCCCATAGGCAGAGATTGCAGCGTTTTGTTCTCGGTGAGTAAGGCTGTGCGTGGCGGAGTATGTTCCAGGTTAGTGTGTATGGTGTGCCTTCATCTTTGAGTTTCCAGATGTGTTTGCTGAGCTCAGTGCTGTGTTTCTTTCCTTTGTCTTTGAAGGAAGCTTTATGTCCGGCGTGTCCTACAGTTCGCCGGAAGATTCACAAAGATAACCCAGCAGAAAAGGACATCATCATCCAGGCCAAAAACACACTACTGTTTCACAACGACACACCATGGCAGAAATCCAACTCGCCGGACTTGTTTGACGTCACCATGGGCTCATATGATGGTGCAGAAACATGCGAGCTAGTAGGGATCTTTATCTTGGCTGAGATAAGCGACCTCATACCCAAGGAGAACATTGGCCTTTACAGAGACGATGGGTTAGCATTGATCAGCAAGCCACCAGCAATAGCCGAGCGTATCAAGAAAAGACTCTGTGACAAGTTCCACCAGCTCGGGCTACAGATAACTGCCACAGCAAACTCAACGGTCACTGACTTCCTGGATGTTACATTTGACCTGGCAAGAATGGAATACAGGCCATACTCCAAACCAGGAAACACCCACCAGTATGTGCACACCGAATCAAACCACCCATCAACCATAACAAAGCGAATACCCCAATCCATACAAACCCGCCTGTCAAACATCTCCAGCAACCCGGAAGTATTCAGCAATGCCAAACCAGAGTACGAAAAGGCCCTGCAGGAAGCCGGACACGGAGTGACCCTCACCTACAACCCCAAGAACAACCAAGAAACGAAGACACAGCGGAAGAGGAGACAACGAACAATAACCTGGTTTAACCCACCCTTCAGCAAAAATGTAAACACAAACATCGGCAGAAAGTTCCTGACCCTGGTCGACCAACATTTCCCCAAGGAACACGAACTCCATAAAATCTGCAACAGAAGCACCATCAAAATGAGCTACAGTTGCATGGATAACATGGGAGCCATCATAAAAGCACATAACAACAAAGTAACCAACTCGAAACGCAGCCAAGAAACGGAAAAGTGCAATTGCCGAAAAAAAGAAGACTGCCCTCTACCAGGAAAATGCACAACAAAAAACGTCATCTACCAAGCCAAGGTCTCCACTCCTCAGGACGAAAAATACTACATAGGACTGACAGCCACCACATTCAAAACTAGACACGCCGGACATAAAGCTTCCTTCAAAGACAAAGGAAAGAAACACAGCACTGAGCTCAGCAAACACATCTGGAAACTCAAAGATGAAGGCACACCATACACACTAACCTGGAACATACTCCGCCACGCACAGCCTTACTCACCGAGAACAAAACGCTGCAATCTCTGCCTATGGGAGAAATACTTCATCATCACAGCAAACAAGGATACCACATTGAACTCAAGATCCGAACTCACATCTACATGTAGACACAAGAAAAAATTCCTCCTTTCTGGATATGGATGAAACCCCCCCCCCCCCCCCCCCATCACTATATTTACCCTTATTTCACCCTTATCCCGTAGTTGAACGGGCAGTCACTGTACAATCCTAATGCCCTGTAATCCCATTCAGTAGTACTTGTAATACCTGTTGTGTTATCAATCATTTATTGTACTTTTCTTACTTCACTGAACATGTTTTCTATCATCTTGTCTTGCTCTCTTGTAAAGATTGTAATACTGGTCAGTCGCTGATGAACCTTCGGGTGAAACAGGCTGTACGACTCATAAGCTAAACTATCTAGCCAATAAAATTATACACAGCTCCTCCAGTTGAGCACTTTTAGAAACTGCAGTGTATTGTGCATTACTGTACATGACTTATATATATATATATATCAAATCAATGACAATATTATACTCTACCAACATCAACTGAGATCAAGTTTTGAACTTTCACGGATGGGCACATTCATTTAACCGTTAGAAGGTATGAATAAGAAAATTACAAAAACGGAGCAAGTAGCCATTCATACGTTAATGAATATGTGCATCTGTAAGATATTCTTGTTCACCAATTAAAAACAAGAAGATAAAAATGAGGAGGATTGAGGAGCTGCTCAATAAACATTTCAATGGTTACTTGCTCTATTTTTGAAATTATTTTAATCAAACCTTCTTAAGGTTAAACGGATGTGCCTATCCAAGAGTGAAATAAAAGATAATGTGAACATGAATCCTATATTATTAAGCACTTGTTATATAAATGCTGGTGAAAAAAAAATATTGTAAATTAATCAGTGTCTGTTGTTCAAAGTATTAAGTAGGGTAAAGAGACGGATCTAACAGGAATATTATGTTCTCTCTTTTTAAAACGTGGATTCCTTTGTAGAATTTTATACTGCATGGCATGCGAGACTTCCGCGTTTACGCGAATTTCCGCGTTTTTAAAATCATTTTCTCGCGTTTTTATTCTCTTTCCGCGCTTTTGTAACTTTCAGAGGCAATGAAAAACCATAGATTCTCGTATCATGCTACGTGAGCAATTTGTATAAAACGCCTGGTAATAGAGACTATCAAAATCACCCAGCATGCACCGCGCGGGCGGTGGCTATATCGTGCGTGCATTCTATGACTGCACCGGGCGAGTGATCGCTTCGCGCGGGGAAAATCTGGCCGGGCGGCCGGGCCCGGGAGATCGCCGAGTTAGCTACCCATGCGGGGATTCGTGCGTGTATTGCGTTGCATGGATCCGCTGCTGGACTTCGTTTTTGAGTGCAAGTGGGACTTTGTTTGGATATATTTGTTCTGCTTTTCAAAGACAGTTATGCCCATTTCGGAACTTGTTTGTAACTTTTTTTACTGATGTTATAACTTCACAAAAAAAAATGAAACGAAGCCACAAGAAGAAGGTGTTAAGTTGGAGAGACTAGGTTAGGTAGGAAAGAGAAAAAGTGTGTAGTCTGTGAGTATCAAAATAAACAATGAATTTTGAATTACATGTAATCTAGAATTGTGAACGTGAATAACAAATGTAAATAAGTAATTTCTGTGTATTCTAGGGTGCAAATTTGTTAGTGTCTCAATTACTATTTGTGTCAATCATAACACACCTACCCAGAAACAGTTTATCCTAATTCCTATGCCTGAATTTCCTCTCTCATGTCTCTGTATTGGTATGCACCAGATTGCATAATTTCCAATTTTAAAATGCAAGAGCTCCCTACCGAGGGAGGGGCGTGCCCACCGCCCTATACCCTATCTGCTCGGTCGCTTTGCCCGGTCGCTTCGCTCGCTCGCATTGTTTACTTTCCTCTTTTTTTTTTACCTCACATGCCTGATACTGATAACGATGATACCGACAGATTTTTGACATGATTTGCCCAAATTGCCCAAATTTATTTTTAGCTGCCTGCATTATTTATATGCACGCCAAACAAAAATAAACAGGTTCCTTTTGTGCAAAAGATCCATTTTCATCACAAAATGTCATGGTAATAATTAAGACCAACAAAAGACCACGGGAAGCCCATTATTTCTCCAAACAGGATCATATACTCTCTAGTTCAGTCCAGTTCAGTTCAGTATATCATGTATATGCCTATCTTGTAGCAATGACGGACACGTCTGTTTGCCTGTCAGTCTCTTTGATAATTCATGCAGGTATGTAATCTGGGCCAAGTAAATGTGACGTAAATTATTACTGCGCGTATCCATTGTTTAAGGCTACAATTTAACGCGTACACAATACTGCGCGTATGCACTTTAATAAAAGCGCACTGACAAGAAAAGGTGGATGTTACTATACTCGGGCTCAATGTTGACCGCACTTTTTGTACACAAAGTGAATGGTGAAACCCGGAAGAGGGAAAATATCAGGGAATGATGACCGCTTAGAATTAGGTCATTTGCGGACCGCGCAAACTATTATATAATATTGACTGGCCTTGAGGGGGACATCGAAAAATGTTGCCCGCAACAGAATCATATTGTCCCGAGTCGAAGACGAGGGCAATATGGTTCTTTTAAGGGCAACATTTTCGATATTCCCCGAAAGTAGAGCCAGTCAATATTATTATTATTACCTATATCAAGTATATCATGCATATGCCTATCTTGTAGCAATGACGGACGTCTGTTTGCCTGTCAGTATTTCAGATCATTCATGCAGGTATGTAATCTGGGCCAAGCAATTGTGACGTAAATTATTACCGCGCGTATCCATTGTTTAAGCCTACAATTTAACGCGTACACAATACTGCGCGTATGTACTTTAATAAAAGCGCACTGACAAGAAAAGGTGGATGTTACTCGGGCTCAATTAATGTTGACCGCACTTTTTGTACACAAAGTGAATGGTGAAACCCGGAAGAGGGAAAATATGAGGGAATGATGACCGCTCAGAACTAGGTCATTCGCGGACCGCGCAAAATATGAATATTAATTGCCCTGTAAAAGTGTCCCATATAGGTAATAATTATATAATATTGACTGGCCTTGAGGGGGACATCGAAAAATGTTGCCCGCAACAGAATCATATTGTCCCGAGTCGAAGACGAGGGCAATATGTTTCTTTTAAGGGTAACATTTTCGATATTCCCCGAAAGTAGAGCCAGTCAATATTATTATTATTACCTATAATGAATATTATTACCTATATGGGACACTTTTACAGGGCAATTAATATTCATCAGAGAGACTGACAGGCAAACAGACGTCCGTCATTGCTACAAGATAGGCATATACATGATATACTTGATATAGGTAATAATAATAATATTGACTGGCTCTACTTTCGGGGAATATCGAAAATGTTACCCTTAAAAGAAACATATTGCCCTCGTCTTCGACTCGGGACAATATGATTCTGTTGCGGGCAACATTTTTCGATGTCCCCCTCAAGGCCAGTCAATATTATATAATTATTACCTATATGGGACACTTTTACAGGGCAATTAATATTCATATTTTGCGCGGTCCGCGAATGACCTAGTTCTGAGCGGTCATCATTCCCTCATATTTTCCCTCTTCCGGGTTTCACCATTCACTTTGTGTACAAAAAAGTGCGGTCAACATTAATTGAGCCCGAGTAACATCCACCTTTTCTTGTCAGTGCGCTTTTATTAAAGTACATACGCGCAGTATTGTGTACGCGTTAAATTGTAGGCTTAAACAATGGATACGCGCGGTAATAATTTACGTCACAATTGCTTGGCCCAGATTACATACCTGCATGAATGATCTGAAATCAGAAAGACTGACAGGCAAACAGACGTCCGTCATTGCTACAAGATAGGCATATGCATGATATACTTGATATAGGTAATAATAATAATATTGACTGGCTCTACTTTCGGGGAATATCGAAAATGTTGCCCTTAAAAGAACCATATTGCCCTCGTCTTCGACTCGGGACAATATGATTCTGTTGCGGGCAACATTTTTCGATGTCCCCCTCAAGGCCAGTCAATATTATATAATTAATTGCCCTGTTAAAATGCCCCATATAGGTAATAATGTTATATTAATTGATTATATAGTATATTTTTAATAGAACAAACTTTAAAATATATGTCATCTCACTAGACTTCGATGCTACTAAATCACTTAAGATACATTTTGGCCCTTACAATCAGAATTTGGGTATTAAACTGAGACATATTTGGTTATCAAAGCCTCATACCCAATATGTATCATTGTATTTGATATCGAAATTGAGAATTACTTTGTTCCCATTACCTCGAGAAAATGGTTTTAATCAGTCTTCTTGACAATAGTTAGTTGCTGATCATTTGGGTTTCTTTTGGAACAAATACCAGACCCCGTGGTCTTTGTCGGTCTAAACTGACTTATACCTATATAATATTGAAATATTTATGTAAGAACTCTCGAAAGGTAATTTACCAGATGGTTACGTCCCCATATGACAGACAAACCATTTCCATTTCGCCGAACTCGCATTTTTTTTTTTCAAACGAAACAATTCCCCTTACGGGACCCAAATTCTGGAACAGCCTGAATAAAAAAAACTGGTTGATAGCCCCTCGATCAATTTAACTCTTACTTTCCTAAGGGCTTTAACTCTCTTCAAAATTTTACCAAAATATGATCAATGCTTACTTTTCAAATGTTTCCACTTCATTGACCATCTATTATTTCACAAAATATTGTGTATAAAACTTGTATGAAATTTATTACCATTTCTTATAATACCAAATATTTTTTTTACCTATACCAACTCCATGCTCAAGAATTATTGAAAATTACATTTGAATTTCTTTTTTTGCCCATTATATTTTGGTTTCTCATTTGTTTCACATTGTTTAAGGTTCTAGGACTCCTACCCCCTGGACAACCATACTCCGGATAAGCACCCCTAGGATAACCACCCTCTAGGACAACTACCCCCTAGGACAACTACCCCCTAGGGCAACCACCCTCTAGGACGACTACCCCCCGGGACAATTACCCTCTAGGATGATTACCCCCGACTAACTACCCCCTAGGGCAACCACCCTCTAGGACAACTACCCCCCTGAAAACTACCCCCCAGATAACTACCCCCCCGACAACTACCCCCTAGGACAACCACCCTCTAGGGCAACAACCCCCCCCCCCCCCCCCGACAACTACTCTCTAGGACAACTACCGCCCGGACAACTACCACCAGACAACTACCCTCTAGGAGAACCCCCCCCCCCCCCCCCAGGGCAACTACCCCGGACAACTGCGCCCAGTTAACTACCCCCTGGACAACTACCCCCCGGGCAACTACCCCAGACAACTACCCTCTAGGACAACCACCCTCTAGGACAACTACCCCTCGGACAACTACCCCAGGACAACCACCCTCTCGGAAAAGTACCCCTAATTGGACTTAACATCACATTGAACAAGATTGTGCTCGTTCGCTACGCTCGCTCGCCAAAATAGAATTAATATGGCCTTTAGCAAAATTTCTGCCCCGACATGCAACAATAAAGCCCAGATAATATACCAAATTTTATTAAAAGAGAAGTGTTTGTTTTCGTTCATGCTTGCTTGCTTAACAACAAAAACTACTTTATATATACTATAATTTTTAAAAAATTGTTTGTTTTTTGTTTTTTTCTTCAATGCATGAAGGCAGGTATTCCATGTGCAATATCAACTCTCTATTGGATGTTTTGCATGATCAACAGTTAATGGCGGGGGGGGGGAGCACATATTCCAGCCCGGTTTGTCACACCCACCCCTCTCCCTCACGCACTCTACAATTATGCAACTCGTTACAAAGCTACCAGCCAATCGAGTATTAAAGGAAACTAGCATTGTGGTTGGTCGATTTAAAAAATAGTATGGGGTATACATTCCTGTTAAGATGGATGAGAGAGCAACCTAGATCACAATGTTCGGAAATTTATGCCTTTTGAATACTAGCATAATGACTTTTGAAACATTTATTCCATCAAAAACGCAATCATAATCACGGAGAGAATAGTCAGATCTTCACACTTTTGAGACACTTAAAGTAGAACTTTAATGATTTTAAATATTGGCTTAATACTTATTATTGCATAGATGGCATAAATTAAACAAGGTTATCCAAATTCAACGCTTGGAAACATTTGAAGTAATGATTATTATCAATTATAAAACGGTAAAATACAGCCCCCGATATAGCAGCTGAAGAGCTCCTCGAACGCTGCTGAGATATGTGACGACACACCATGGACCAGTCCTGTCTAAGCAGACGATGTCCCATAACATCTTACACATTTTTCAGAGCCTATTTTGTCATCTCCTCTTCACTTATTTCTCTTCCTTCACTAGCGTCAGTCTTAATGTTAGTCTGTTGCCTCACTCTTAACTTCGTGTATGGTATTATTTTGATGAAAAATGCAGCGTTAAAAAAATAAAGGAATCAGTCACTTGTAAACAAAATAAGACACCATTGTATTTTCAGCTGCTTGCACCGGGGCATGTTCGGCGTTTCAAGAGGGAACGAATACCATCCTGCTATTATTCAGAGGGCTTTTCAATTTGAAAGTGGGGTTTATTTCATTGATCATTGACCCTTCTCCTGTGTATTTACAATCAAACGGTTTTAGCTATCAGAATCAGTTTCACTTTCCCTTTATAATGGTGTGAAATAAGGTCATGTTTAAATACACCAAACTCTTTATAATTTGATAAATAATTGCATTGCAATTATGTTCATTCATTATAGGACGTCGTCTGCTTAAGCAGGATCGATCCCGAGTGTGACGACATCAAAACATCGCTATATTTCTGGAGAATCCTCGGATATTCCAGATGCTGAGAAGAGCTTTTATTTGTGTTGTTTTTATAATCATCAGATACGCAGTTGACATAAAACTTATACGATTGCCATCTGTAAGCTTCCCAGTTTCTAGTGATACATTAATTGCCATATTTGTGATTTTCTTTGAATAGCTACTTTAAGAGTATTATGAAACAACGCAATTCTGACACGCTCATTTTATTGGCATCTGGGACCCCCTATTTTGAAAGAAAAAAAAATTGGGGCAAAGTTCTGGCAAATTTCGGCCAAAAATTTCAATAAATTTGGGCAAAATTCGACAAAATCCTGTATTAAAATACCTGACACTAAGAAAAAAATTGGAAAAATTAATTGAAAAAGAAAAAAAATCATGTATACACACGACATAATTTCCCGGAATTAATCTTTTTTGTATGTTTCACTTTCTGTGTATTATTTCAGTAACTATTATTATTAAGAGGAATCAAAAGACATATTTGTTGGTATTGTAATAATAGCTCTAAAGCGCATACAGCAGTTCTAATTGATTATGCGCTATACAAGTGACGGTTATAATTATCATTTTGGGCCATAGATTCTGTCTGAATTTTTTTAGTAGGAAACATGGCAAGATATTGGATTTATTATTCGTAAAAAGGCATACTCACTCAAACCCTTGGTTGTAACCCCCAAATATTCAGGTCTTTCTGTGGGGAGAGCAACCTTTTATACCCTTCCCAATTGTTACTTAATATTGATTTTAAAACGGGTTCAAGAATGTAGCCATTCTGGTTGGTCAAATAACACCACGTAACCGTGCAAAAAAAGTGATAGCATACGGCAAAGGGGTCTAATGCACATGTAAACATGTAAACATTAATGTACCCCAGACGATACGACTCGATTTTGCTATATGTTTTTACACGCTATTTTTTTGTTTTGTAATAATATTTATCGAAATCACTCCGTTAAAATAATACAAAATGTAACAATATAAATTAACAATTTCATAAAGCATGTACACAACAGCATAATATACCGAAAAACATAATATACAGAAATTGCTCACACCAAAAAAAAGCCACTCTCCCGCACTCACATACTCACAAAACACACAAACGCAGAAGAAGAAAAAATAAAAGTAGAAGGCAGTTTACAGCGGCACAGATCGGTCAAGCTCGGACGTGCGCAAACCCAACGAACCCTTCCTTTCCTCATCCTTCTTATATGACTTTAGTTGATTCTGAATACTTTAAATGTTCCCACTTTTTATAGTGTTGTGTTAATGTTTTTCACTCGATTGCTATCTTCTTTTCTTCTTCTTTACTTTTAATTAGCTTTTCTTGTTCATGGGCGTCGCCGGGGGGGGGGGGGGGGGGGGGGGGGGGGGGTGCGGAGGGCGAGAACACACCCCCTTCCAGACACTGCTTGTCAGGAAATTATGGAGGGAACTGGACCCCCATAAGCCAAACCCCCCCCCCCCCCCCCACACTGAGTGAATTTTGAAGGTCATGCGAAAACAATTTTTTGTCAACACCCCCTTGTTTTTCCTCTTCTATATCCTCCCCCCTTTCCTTATGTATTTCTTTGTTTTTCTATCCATCTATCCTCTTCTCTTTCCTTCGATCCATCCTCTTCTCATTCCTTATGTAATTCTTAGGTGTTTTCCTTCCATCTATCCTCTCCTCTTTAATTATGTATTTCTTTGTTTTTCCTTCCATCTATCCTCTTCTCTTTCCTTCCATACATCCTCTTCTCATTCCTTTTGTATTTCTTTTTGTCTGATATAACAATATTTCTGATATGACCAAGCACTTTATAATCTCTTGTTTTTTAATCCTGATATAACGAGATTCCTCCGAAAACGAGGCAATTTCGTTGTCCCAAAGTCCTTTGTTATATTGAGTTTCCACTGTATCTCTAGCTTCTCTTTTCTCATGTATTTCACCCCCTCCCCCCCCCCCCCCCCCCCCTTTCTCAGCTTCCCAGGCTGGCTGTATGATCGTGCACAACTTGCATAGAGTAGTTACAACAAGGATGTTCGCTGACGACTTAGACTCTTTCACCAGAGCACTTGCATGATTTTTTTTTCGCGAAATTGCCTAAAAACGAAAACACGCGTCCGGCGTGGGGGGGGGGGGGGGGGGGGGGGGGTAGTTGTCCTAGAGGGTGGTTGTTCTAGGGGGTAGTTTCCTGGGGGTAGTGTCCTGGGGGAAGTTGTCCGAGGGGTACTTGTCCTAGGGGGTAGTTGTCTGGGGGTAGTTGTCGGGGGTAGTTGTCCCAGGGGGTGGTTGTCCTAGAGGGTAGTTGTCTGGGGGTAGTTGACCGGGGGGGGGGATTGTCCAGGGGGTAGTTGTCCCAGAGGGTGTTGTCCTAGAGGGTAGTTGTCTGGGAGTAGTTCCCGGGGGTAGATGTCCAGGGGGTAGTTGTCCTAGAGGGTGGTTGTCCTAGGGGATAGTTGTCTGGGGGCAGTTGACCGGGGGGGGGGGTAGTTGTCCAGAGGGTAGTTGTCCGGGGGTAGTTGTCCTAGAGGGTCGTTGTTCTAGAGGATAGTTGTCTGGGGGTAGTTGCCCGGGGGGTAGTTGTCCTAGGGGATAGTTTTCCGGGGTAGTTGTCCGGGGGGTGGTTGTCCTAGGGGTAGGTATCTGGGGGGTAGTTGTCCGGTGGGTAGTTGTCCTAAAGGGTGGTTGCCCTAGGGGGTAGTTAGCATAGGGTGTAGTTGTCCTAGATGGTGGTTATCCTAGGGGTGATTATCGGGGGGGGGGGTGGTTGTCCAGGGTGTAGGTGTCCGGATACGATTGTTTAATGCTGAAGTAAGGTAATATCTTTTTAAAAATCTGGTGGGAGATTATAATCATATATTTATAATGTTTGGTTTATGCTGAAAATTTTGATATACATTGACCACCATAATTTTTTATACCATTTTTATGGTCGAGCAATTGCTGAATGAAAATGAAAAGTCTGTCACATATATGTGAAATAGTTAAACAGTTGTCCGGGGGTAGTTGTCCTAGAGGGTGGTTGTCCTTGAGGGTAGTTGTCTGGGGGTAGTTGCCCGGGGTAGTTGTCCAGGGGGTAGTTGTCCTAGAGGGTGGTTGTCCTAGGGGATAGTTGTCTGGGGGCAGTTGACCGGGGGGGGGGGGGTAGTTGTCCAGAGGGTAGTTGTCCGGGGGTTAGTTGTCCTAGAGGGTCGTTGTTCTAGAGGATAGTTGTCTGGGGGGTGGTTGTCCTAGGGGTAGTTATCTGGGGGGTAGTTGTCCGGTGGGTAGTTGTCCTAAAGGGTGGTTGCCCTAGGGGGTCATTAGTCGGGGGGTAATCATCCTAGAGGGTAATTGTCCCGGGGGTAGTCGTCCTAGGGGGTGGTTGCCCTAGGGGGTAGTTAGCATAGGGTGTAGTTGTCCTAGATGGTGGTTATCCTAGGGGTGATTATCCGGGGGGGGGGTGGTTGTCCAGGGTGTAGGTGTCCGGATACGATTGTTTAATGCTGAAGTAAGGTAATATCTTTTTAAAAATCTGGTGGGAGATTATAATCATATATTTATAATGTTTGGTTTATGCTGAAAATTTTGATATACATTGACCACCATAATTTTTTATACCATTCTTATGGTCGAGCAATTGCTGAATGAAAATGAAAAGTCTGTCACATATATGTGAAATAGTTAAACAGTTGTCCGGGGGTAGTTGTCCTAGAGGGTGGTTGTTCTAGGGGATAGTTGTCTGGGGGCAGTTGACCGGGGGGGGGGGGGGTAGTTGTCCAGAGGGTAGTTGTCCGGGGGGGTAGTTGTCCTAGAGGGTCGTTGTTCTAGAGGATAGTTGTCTGGGGGGGGGGGGGGGTGGTTGTCCTAGGGGTAGTTATCTGGGGGGTAGTTGTCCGGTGGGTAGTTGTCCTAAAGGGTGGTTGCCCTAGGGGGTCATTAGTCGTGGGGTAATCATCCTAGAGGGTAATTGTCCCGGGGGTAGTCGTCCTAGGGGGTGGTTGCCCTAGGGGGTAGTTAGCATAGGGTGTAGTTGTCCTAGATGGTGGTTATCCTAGGGGTGATTATCCGGGGGGGGGGGGTGGGGGTGGTTGTCCAGGGTGTACGTGTCCGGATACGATTGTTTAATGCTGAAGTAAGGTAATATCTTTTTAAAAATCTGGTGGGAGATTATAATCATATATTTATAATGTTTGGTTTATGCTGAAAATTTTGATATACATTGACCACCATAATTTTTTATACCATTCTTGTGGTCGAGCAATTGCTGAATGAAAATGAAAAGTCTGTCACATATATGTGAAATAGTTAAACAGTTGTCCGGGGGTAGTTGTCCTAGAGGGTGGTTGTCCTTGAGGGTAGTTGTCTGGGGGTAGTTGCCCGGGGTAGTTGTCCAAGGGGTAGTTGTCTTGGGGTAGTTGACCGGGGGGGTAGTTGTCCGGGGGGTAGTTGTCCTAGAGGGTGGTTGCCCTAGGGGGTAGTTGTCATAGGGGGTAGTTGTCCTAGAGGGTGCTTATCCTACGGGTGATTATCCGGGGGGTGGTTGTCCAGGGGTAGGTGTCCGGATACGATTGTTTAATGTTGAAGTAAGGTAATATCTTTTTAAAAAGCTGAAATTTTCTCAAAAAATTTCGTTGGTGGCAGATTATATATATTTTATATATATATATATATATATATATATATATATCATATATCTATAATGTTTGTTTTATGCTCAAAATTTTGATATACATTGACCACCATATACCTTTCTTGTGGTCGAGCAATTGCTGAATGAAAATGAAAAGTCTGTCACATATATGTGACATCGGCACTGAAATAGTTACACAGTTGTCCGGGGGTAGTTGCCCTAGAGGGTGGTTGTCCTAGAGGGTAGTTGTCCGGGGGGTAGTTGTCCTAGAGGGTGGTTGTCCTAGGGGGTAGTTGTCTTGGGGTAGTTGACGGGAGGGTGGTTGTCCAGGGTCTAGTTGTCCGGGGGGTAGTTGTCCTAGAAGGTGGTTGTCCTAGAGGGTAGTAGTCTGCGGGTAGTTGCCCGGGGGGTAGTTGTCTTAAGGGGTAGTTTTCCGTGGGGTAGTTGTCCGGGAGGGTGGTTGTCCAGGGGGTAGTTGTCCGGGGGGTAGTTGTCCTCGAGGGTGGTTGTCCTAGAGGGTAGTTGTCTGGGGGTAGTTGCCCGGGGGGTAGTTGTCCTAGGGGGTAGTTTTCAGTGGGGTAGTTGTCCGGGGGTGGTTGTCCTAGGGGTAGTTATATGGGGGGGGGGGGGGGGGTAGTTGTCCAGGGGTTAGTTGTTCTAGAGGATGGTTGCCCTAGGGGATAGTTAGTCGGGGGTAATCATCCTAGAGGGTAATTGTCCCGGGGGTAGTCGTCCTAGGGGGTGGTTGCCCTAGGGGGTAGTTGTCCTAGAGGATGGTTGTCCGGGGGTAGTTGTCCTAGAGGGTGGTTGCCCTAGGGGGTAGTTGTCTGGGGTAGTTGTCCTAGAGGGTAGTTGTCTGGGGGTGGTTGTCCTAGAGGGTAGTGGTCCGGGGGTAGTTGTCTGGGGTAGTTGTGCTAGAGGGTAGTTGTCCGGGGTTGTTGTCCTAGAGGGTGGTTGTCCTAGAGGGTAGTTGTCTGGGGGTAGTTGCCCGTGGTGTAGTTGTCCAGGGGGTAGTTGTCCGGGGGTAGATGTCCTAGAGGGTAGTTGTCCTAGAGGGTGGTTGTCCTAGAGGGTAGTTATCTGGGGGGTGGTTGTCCGGGGGGTAGTTGTCCTAGAGGGTGGTTGCCCTAGTTGGTAGTTGTCATAGGGGGTAGTTTTCCTAGAGGGTGGTTATTCTAGGGGTGATTATCCAAGGGGGGGGGGGGGGGGTTGTCCAGGGGGTAGGTGTCTGGATACGATTGTTTAATGTTGAAGTAAGGTTATATCTTTTTCAAAATCTGAAATTTTCTCTGAAAATTTCTTTGGTGGCAGATTATAATCATATATTTATAATGTTTGGTTTATGCTCAAAATTTTGATATACATTGACCACCATATACCTTTCTTGTGGTCGAGCAATTGCTGAATGAAAATGAAAATTCTGTCACATATATGTGACATCGGCACTGAAATAGTTGTCCGGGGCAGTTGTCCTAGAGGGTGTTTTTTTTTAATTTGTTATTTTATTTATTTATTTTCTATTTATTATTATTATTATTATTATTATTATTATTATTATTATTATTGTATATTTTATTTATTACTACTATTATTATAATTTATTTTTTTATTTTATATTTTTTTTTTTTTTTTTATTTATTTATTTTTTTTTTTTTTTTTTGGGGGGGGGGGGGGTCACAGTTCATAAGGTATTCAGAAACAGTGTATTATAATTACAATCCCCAAGCATAGATGGACGAATGCACTGATTATGTCTTCGAGCTAAGCAGTTTATCTACATTGCACCTCTCTACCGAGGTGCTAAATTGGTATGATGCCAAGGTCATTATTAAAGTGATTAGGTAACTTTGTGGAGGCTTGACAAAATCTGAGCTGTCTGGCCTTACATGCTATCAGTGTATGTAATATGGTGTAAAAATGAAGCCCATGGGGAAAAAAAGCACTTCAAAATCACCATGTGCTTCACAAAAGTAAACATATGCAAATGACCAGAAATACCAGACTCATTTTCCCCATTGACTCAATGTTAGACTAAAGCGTATGGCCATACGCTTTCGTAAATGGGTGTATTCAGTCACAGATATCTTAATAATAGCATTATATATTTGAAAACCTTTCTATGCCTGGCTATTTATTTATCCTTCTGAACATCATTATACAAGACAGATATCAAAATTCAACAATTTATTAAATCAAGCTTCCACAAAGTTACTGAATGCCTGGGTCATTATTAATACATGTGCGTCCTCGTAAAGGGGGTGACTACCTGGATTGCTCCCCAGCGTATATTGTGCATTAGAAATAGTGCAAAACCATATATATATAATTGAATCCAGTGACCTAGGTAATTATAATTTCTTACTGTATTCAGAAAGGTTGATTGATATGAATAGGGGGGAATATGAACACCAGACAAAATAAAAAAAAAATAATGAAAAAAATTAAATAAAAAGAACCTTGGTGAAGAACACATTGATATAAAAAAATATATATCTTTAATAGTCTGTTTATCTTGAACTGATAGATGGCATAAAATCCAACAAGAACTAAAACAAATATATATGAGAAATACACCTCAGGTCTCAATCGGGCATATCAACATTTTATATTTTACAGACAAACATAAGTGATGTTCTCTTTTGGTTGAAATCGATCTTCGCCCACGCTGTCAACCCTGATGTTCAGAGGAGTGAGCAAAGAAATGGCTCAGATGAAAGTGACGAACCAAAGATCATATTAGTTGGTACACATGCCGATGCTGTGAGGGACACGGTTTGTATTTTCACAATATTTTTTTCCTTTACCATACCATTCTTCCGAACAAGTGGCATTTCGGAACATTTTGCTTATACATCGGTAGTGTTATCGTTATTATGTTTATTTTGTCCCAATATTCATGTATTACTTTATTTACTTTTTCTTTCATTTGAAAAGAAAAGCAGTCCATTGATTATTTCTGTGTTACGCAAGAGAAGAGCAAACGCCAAAGAGTAATGAAAAATATATCGAATGATCATGGTAATGGATGATGCGATTTTTCAGAGGAATTCAAATCTGTATTTATTGTGGTAAATTGAAATCAAAATTCCTGTCACAGAAGTAAAGTTATGGAAGCGAATTAAAAAAGTGCATGGAACTTGGGTACAGTTTTATAGTGTTAGTGCTAGTCTGAGATTCATGTGCAAAATATTTTGAAGCTTCGTCTATGATTTCCAGAAATAAAATTTAAAAAATTAAATAAAAAAAATAGAGTGTTCACCTTAAAAGAAACGTCAAATCAACGGTAGTACTTTTATCTGTCTACCCGGAAGGTCACCACACTGCAATCTACGCCAGGACAAATCGAAAACGCAATTGTCCGTTGATGTAAAACGCAGTGGTTGTGACATTTTGCTGAAAAATCCCGGTTAAGGATATGAATGAACTTTCAAGTCTTGTTTCTTTATACTCCACTTGAGGAAAATTATTTCCAGTGGCCAGTTTCGAAAGTAACAAACCGATCTTATCCAAAAACAAACAAACCAAAAAAATACATAGAAAAAATAAACCAGCCTTTAGATATTTGTAATGTTTGAAGATGACTAGCCAAATATACTTCTAAGATGAGATTGTAGCAAACCCGTACTTGACTCCAGATGCACGCGCTTGTGTGTGTGTGCGCGCATGTGTGGGCGTCCTTACATACATGTATATTCACTTGTGGGGTAAAGAGAACAAAAAACACAATGATGGCCTTTCTTCCGTCATGCTTGTGGGGTACACAAAATACAGAAAAAACAAATAGAGTTCCCCACAAGTCAATGTGTGTGACGGTGTGTGTGTGTATGTGCGTTGTGTGAAGTGCTAACCCGTTCACTACAGAATTCTTTAACTCTCATAGGCTTAATACAGGAGCCACCCGGTTCCCGTAGTCTCTGGGTTAAATCAAGCAACTGGCGTTTTTGCTTATTTTCTTTTTTAATAAGCAGGTGGAAGAACGTATAAAGGCAATCGAAAAAGACGTCCGAAGAGCACCCTATGGTCATCAGATCACACACTTCTTTGATGTGGATAATGCTAATGAACATGATCCCAAGGTACGCTACAGGATAGTTATGTAAATAAATGTGATGTAAAATATTCCGAATGAAACACTTTGGAATAATAGCAATATTGTAATTGATAAACAGCCACTGTATTTCATGTTGTGGATAATATAATGAATTTCCCAATTTAAACATGCCATACATAAAGGTCCATGGAGAGATAACTCTTCATGTAATAGACATTTGGATGTTTTTAAAATTGCAGAGTTAAAAAGAGCATTTCCGAAATATTGGTCACAAAGTTTACTCTCAAACAAAGCTTCAAATCTCAATGAAGCAAACCACATTGAGACAGCTTTAGATGTTATAAACGTTGAATATGCAAAAGCGAGAAATTACTATAATTCAATGATAGAAAAGAAAAAAATAAGAAAGTTGTTTGCCATTTATGGCAAAATTTACTAGGCCTATCAGAAACATTTGTTTGGAAAGATATTATTTCAGTTCAAATTTATTAAGGTAAGAGACAATATAATTTCATTTTTATAGGTTATTGCCCTCGAAAGATAATCTCTTTATATAGAAAATTGTACCTTCTAACGAATTCAAACCTTATCATGAAAAGGAAACAACTGATAATTTTTATTTTCATTGTAAGAAGGTAAGAGTTTTCTTCTGGAAAAATCATTTAAAGAATTATACACTGTACTTCATTTTTAAAATAGAAGTTGAAGTTGATATTAAAATGTTATTAATTGGATATAAAATAGCAGGAACATTTGAGTTATTAACAATCAAAGGTGTCAAACGTTTTTTTTTTTTTACACCTACCCTTGAACAACATGGATGGCACAACAGCCTGTCAAAGCAAGCAATGCGACTCTGTCCTTACTCAGGGAACCTCTCACATAACATCACTGTAAAAAATACAATTCATACTATAAGATATGCAGGATAAGTAGTAATAAAAAAATAATGTGATATTGCTTGAAAGCCTCTTATTAAACTCAGTTTCTGCACCTTGACCCAAAATGAGTGTTGGACGAGGTGAACAAATTTAAAGTTACGAAGAGACAAAGAAATAATGCAATGAATTAAATGAGTGGAGAACATTTGCTAGATCAGGGGGAGTTGGCTCGACCTCTTAGTTTAACAGTACTGTTGATGTATCTTTATTGATAGATTGAGAAAATTCGAGAAGCTATAGACGAGCAGATGGACAGATCTTCGTTTATGAATGAGGAAGTCCCCACAAGATGGGTCCTGCTTGAAGATCGGATTCACCAATTAATAGAGGAGAAGTCATTTTACCTCACACGGTCAAAGGTGAGTTCCCGCCCACGCCCATCTTGCCTAAAAGTTATTGCAAGACAAATGCAATGAAAAGTTTACTAACAATCCCGTGAAAAGATTTAATCATAGTACTTTTGTTCCAGCTTTGTATAGCAGTTGTTTGTAAAAATAATTCAATTATTATTTTTGTAATTCACTTCTTTATTTTCATTTTTAGTAGTTATTTTATTAATTTCTTGAATTTTTCCTTGCTAAATGCCTTAAATCTTTAAAAATAAATAACATTAAGAGCTTAATTCCACAACATTTTTTCCTGTTTATTTCTGTTTCTTCTCTGAGAATGTTCTCATCAGTGTGTTTTCCCCCTTTATTTTCATCTTCTCCTTCTTCTTCCTTCCACTTTGATTTGTTCCCCCCCCCCCCAATCTCCCCTCACGCTTTTTATTTCTTTCTTCCTTTCCAAAATCTTGCACGTTCTTTAATACCTCTCTCTTTAATAGAGCTATCCACTCATATTTCCCTTTTCAATATTCAGATCATAGCAATTGCTTTTTTATGTAAATCATACCCAAATATTTTGGATTATGATTTGTTATATCTACCCGGTATGGCGGTGTAATTGTTATGCTCTTCTTCCTAAGTTTGATATGTACTGGTTAAAAAAGATAATTAAAACACATTTGTGGAAAACAGTGAACTTTGAAACATGTCTAAAAGATTAAGGGGTGGTGTTGTTTTTTGTAAATACCTTTTTTTAAGGGAATGTCACTTATTTTTTCTAAAGTTGGTATCATAATGACCGTTCTATTATCTGATGAAGGATTTTGTATCTTTATTAAGTCTAATATCCCTCTGAAACATTGCTTTAGTCATTCGCGATCAAAATGATTCCATCTATGCAAGCTGGCCCACAGCCAATATTACACGTTTCACCCGTGAAATGTAGGCTCACGTGTTTCCTTTGATAGTCTGAGCAGTCTTAAACATTCTTGTTTCATAACTTACCATGATATTATCTGGTCGTTTCTTAATTACACCATGCACCATCTTAAGGCATCCTTGTTCTATAGGACTCGGGAATACAAGGGAGGGCAACATTTTTGCAGTGGATTTTCATTAAAATAATTTAAAAAAAAAAGAGAATCCGAAGAAACTTTCTTTGCTTTGAACGAGTCGATAAAGAAAAGCTTTCCTGAAATTGGTGGGGAGGAAAGCAAAATTGCCTTCATGGCTTTAGAATTACATTGGTACAAGCTGATGTTGACAGTACTTTTTGAACATCCATTGTTTAGTGATCCATGGCAATAATTTTCTTTAATAAAATTTTGGCAAAGTATAAATTGCTCTTTACAATGAACAGAGGTCGGATCTTTTATTTTTTCAATAGCCTTCAAAGTTTGGAATGCCTTGTTGGTACCAGCTGTATAAATAACACAGCTCTGATGCTAACAATGGTTATACCACGATGTCAATAATTATGCAGACTGCATTCTGCGTTTATGCTGTGATGGTTCGAAGTAACAATATATATTCCAAATGTATACCTTTGTTTTTATTCTAAATGAAGCTGAGAGATGAGCTACAAGTATTGGGAATAATGGATGACGAAGCAGAGGCAGCCCTCACCATGTTCCACCATTTTGGCAAGATTGTGTATTACAAAGATATTGGTATCGTGGTTCTTGATCCTCAGTGGCTGAATGAGATCATTACCAAAGTTATCGCCGTTGTAGACGAGGAAAGGGTAAGTCATTTTATACCAGACTTTTGGTGGGGTTTACAACCGTGGTATTTGAACCTAATTTAAAAAGTACACGTAGAGCAAAAGCACGTTATACATGTATATTAGAAATTGAGCTCATGCTTTAAAAAACAAACAAAAACGAATTGGATATTAAATTCCGACTATACTTATTTGAGGATTTTGGGAAAAATAAAAGGTTATCTGCGCAGAAAGGAATTTCAAATAATAAACTTTTGAATGAACCTTTCTCATGTCACATCTACTTATAAAGATGTCAGATTGAAAAATATGTCTTTTCGATGAAAACAGTATGATCGTAAAACATACTTCCGTTGTACTGTCCCATTTCAGGAACGGCCTTTTATATAGCGGCGCTCATCGTGGCATATCTTGTAGGTTGAATTTTAGTAGATATTCCCTTTTTTCAAGTTTCTGGTCCGGTACTGGAAATAAATATTGCACTAGTAGAAAGCACTGCTATGGTAAGGTAATGCAGGGGGTACGCACAGAATATTGATATTTAGGATTTTTGTATGGGAACATTGCTTTCTAATAATAATAATATTTTTTTTTTCTTTTTTACTCATTCAACATTTCAAATATAACATCATGTTTACCTTTTCCACAGCAACTTGAAACAGGTTACATGAATTTCACAATATCTCGGGTAATCCATATTTCTTTTGTCGAGTCTCACTTATATACATTCTCTTTTCAATTTCTTGTGTCTACTCCAGTTCTATTTCGTTCAATAATCGTTTTATGTATACACCAAAATCTTAATGTCAATATTAAATCATACTTCGCATTATTTAATTTTAACAAGTCTGTAGTACTTATGTCAATTTGTACAGAAATTTTTTTAAAGAAGAGATATTTGACATATTGTAAAACGGATAATTTAAGTCACAAAACAAAAACGCATGCAAGACATCTTCCTCCGTGTGACAGTGTTTACAGTTACTATCACTAGCAATTCCCCATCTATTTGATTTTTTTTGAACAGGCAACAAGTTATAAAGCATTTTGAAATTAAATTCTCGTAATCTATTTTCTTTAATTTTAACTAAATTTCTTAAAAACACATTTTTCCAGTCAATGTTTATGTCTAACTTATCATTCCAATACAAACAACAAGTGTTTAAACATATCATATCTGACGGTATAAGTGTATCAAAAAATTTACTACTTAAATCAATAATTGATTTTTCTTGTTCTCCGATTAGTAAAGTTGGTACCTTTAAACGTTCATAGTGATCATTATTTGTCGATTCTATCTTTATTCCTGGACTTAACCATAATTTCGGAATTGCAAATTTTAATTTTTCATAGTCAAACAAAAATGTACATTTACTTTTCTTTATACCTGAAAGCTGTGATCTAATTTCTGTATGTGTTTTGAATTTTCCAGCTTTTAATATATCTTTAAAATAAATAATGCCTGACTGATACCATTCATCATAATAAAAATATTCATTATTCAAATAATTTCTTGGTACTGCAAAATTTCAATATGGCACGAAAAAGAGACATGATAACGAAGCTTTTCGACCTGCACTCATCAGGTTATCACGCAGGTATAAAACAAATTACTTGAAATCAACTATATTATACTCGGTGAACCCGGACGCAACCTAGACGCCGTAATTTCAGAACAATCGCAAAGCTTGGACGAACTCCTTTTGTCTGCACAGAAGAGGTTCTTGCGATTGGATATAAGCAGCTTCCAGAAAGCGTAAATGCGCTGAGCTTCTGGCCCGGGACATAATTGAGAATTGATCGTCGGCATAGCTTTGTGCGCAAGCTGGATTGTTCAGCAAGTGGAGACCAATCGCTGAATCGCATTTGGCTATCTTTGGTCTGTTAGCGTGCATTTCAGATTTCACATTTGAGTAATGTTATTTACCAATTTCAGTGCCGGTGCGATGCCAGGTACGTGGGCCGTACTTCTCAGCGGTTGGCTGATCGCATTAAACAACACATTCCCTCGATTATTCGGAACCGTACAACCAATCAGCGCACGCAGCCCGTCCGTGCCTGCAAATCTGAAATGCACGCTAACAGACCAAAGATAGCCAAATGCGATTCAGCGATTGGTCTCCACTTGCTGAACAATCCAGCTTGCGCACAAAGCTATGCCGACGATCAATTCTCAATTATGTCCCGGGCCAGAAGCTCAGCGCATTTACGCTTTCTGGAAGCTGCTTATATCCAATCGCAAGAACCTCTTCTGTGCAGACAAAAGGAGTTCGTCCAAGCTTTGCGATTGTTCTGAAATTACGGCGTCTAGGTTGCATCCGGGTTCACCGAGTATAATATAGTTGATTTCAAGTAATTTGTTTTATACCTGCGTGATAACCTGATGAGTGCAGGTCGAAAAGCTTCGTTATCATGTCTCTTTTTCGTGCCATATTGATATTCATTATTGGCCGTAATATATTGATTGTACCATAAAATCTGTTGGGATAATCTTTTTTTCTTCAGAATCATTTTCTCTGAAAATGAAAGATCTTTATGAATTCCATGCCACCAAGATAAAATGCCACCAAGTTTTGATAAAACTTTGGTATTTGTTTACTATCCATTAGTTTTAGTATGTTTTCATTGTAATTACAATTCAATAGCAAACTGATACCACCTAACTTATCAAACCAATAATGACTCATATTTTTCCACATTCCTGTATTTTGGTTTAAGAGATTACCTAACCATTTCAAGCTGAAGCTATATAGCTGTTTCTGTATGTCAACCATTTTTATTCCTCCATTGCAATAATCTTCTACTAACGATAACCTTTTTACTCGTTCAACCTTTGAGTTCCAAATAAACTGATACGTTATTCGGTTTAATCTCTTTAAGAAAATGTAAGGAATAGAATCAATCATAATTAGATGTACAATCTGACTTAAAGCTAAAGACTTCAGTATGACCACTTTTACAAAGAGCGTTTAATTTTTTTTTCTCTCTTCCAGCAATTTAAAGTAATTTCCAATTTCATCACTTTGTTTGTCCATTCACTATTCATGGCTAATTCATTGTCTATACTAATAAGGTGTCCTAAATATCTAACTGGTTTTTCAGTCCAGGTAAGTTCATGTTCTGATATGTCCCAACGTTTACTTGGTTCCCCGGTCCATATCGTCATAGTCTTATTTGTGTTTGCGTTTTGGACAGGCGACTTTTCCAAATAATTCTACTCACACAATATTTTTTGAAAGATTTTTTAACCAAAAACAGAGTGTCATCAGCATATTGCAAAAGTTTTAAATGAATACTTGATTTGGGTATTTCAAAAGCTATAATTTTATTGTTTTTTCTTACATTATTTGCCATGAATTCGGCTGCTAATACAAACAGTAGCGACGACAGAGGGCAGCCTTGTCTAATTCCTCTCAGTGCCGTATATAGAGAGAGTCTGGCCAACTCTGTTTCAGTTGGGTAGCAACATGGCGTAAATTCATTTGTTATGTAAGCTTGCAACAATGGAATATGCGCCATGTTGTTACCCAACTGGAGCCGAGTTGGCCAGACTCTATCTATATACGGCACTGATTCATCTTAGTGTCCCTGTATTCGAGATTTGCGACAACTGGGGATTTGAACGCCATTTTGTTTCCACTATTACGTAACATTTCTATTCAATTCCGATGAGCGCCTGGGTGTTCTCAATAGAAAGAATTCGAACACTATTTTGTTTCCAGAAAAGTGGGACGTCCATGTCGCAACTCTTTAATACAGGGACACTAATTCATCTTAGTGTCCCTGTATTAAAGAGTTGCGACAACTGGGAATTTGAACGCCATTTTGTGTCCCCTATCACGTAACATTTCTATTCAATTCCGATGAGCACCTGGGTGTTCTCAATAGAAAGAATTCGAACGCCATTTTGTGTCCAGAAAAGTCAGACGTCCATGTCGCTACTCTTCTATATAAAAGTACTCTAATTCCTCTTTCAACAAAAAAACTAGGCGTTGTGGCGTGCGCCTGTAATCCAGCTACCAGTGGAAGTTATAAACTCATTCAGCGGACCCGGGTTCGAGACTGAGTCACGTCTTTCGGATGGTGACCTTAAAGGTCGGTCCCAGACGTAAATAATCATATCTGATTGCTACACGTCTTATTATGTGAAATATAGAACATTTTAATTTCTGCAGATTTCACAATTAGGAAGCTCTCATTGAATTGTGTATAGGTTGCAACAATGGCAATCACACATGTTCAGCGAAGAATCAAACCTTGTTTCACATTATAACAAGGAAAAATTAAAATATTTAATATATAATAAAATACAAAAGAAATAGTGAGTGGGTGACGTCACTGGTTCCCCCATTTACATACTGAGCAAGATGTGCATATAACTGTTTTGCGAAATTAAGCGAAACTTTAAAATACCATAACTTTCTTAATTTACATCCTATTTTGATGAAATTTTCAGTGTTATGCTTGTTGGATTTTTCTCTATTTATTCAAATCAACTTTTTTGCTAGGGTAGACTTGGCCTTTAATATAACCTGTTTGATTTTCGTTCGCTACGGAACTTATTACTTTTTGTAAACGTGCTGCCAAAACGGCTGCTGCTATTTTATAATCACAATTCAAAAGTGTTACGGGTCGCCAATTTTTCAAATGCTGAATATCTCCTTTCTTAAATAAAAGAGTAATAAGCCCTTTCCTTTGTGTATCTGACAAAAACCATTCGCATAACATCTGTTGAGGGCTTGTACAAGAATGTCTTTTATCTGATTCCAGAACATCTGGTAAAATTCAATCTTCAGTCCGTCTGAGCCTGCCGATTTATTTTTTTCATACTAAATACAGCACGTTTGACAGTCGAAAGGCCATCACAACTATTTTTTTCATCTTCATTGAGCTGATTAATGGACTGTGTAAAAACATAATCATTGGCTTTTTTAACATCATAATGTTCTTTTTTATACAAATTCGAATAGTAATTTACAGTTTGTTTCAAAATATCTTCTTGTTTTTCAATAATCTGTATACCATCTTCGGATTTCAATCGTGCAATCTCTCTTTTTCTTTGCATTGTTCTTCTCTAACCGTAGGAAATATTTTGTACTTTTTTCTCCATCTTCCATCCATTTAATTCTCGCTCTAATTCAATTCAATTCAATTTATTTAGCAAATTCATAAAAAACATTACAAATACAATACATGTAATACATTAAAACAATTGATACAATACAATACTTAAGAAATTGCAGGGAAATGCAGCAGAAAGACAAAGTCTTATATTGAAGCCGCACCCCATGTTATACATAACTACAGTACATGAATAAAATACAGTATGTAAAACACATTGTGCCCTAACACATACACATACACGCATACACACGCACACACACACTCACATGCAAAATGCCTATTACATGTAGATATGTTATTGCACATAATTTGTCTGAAGTAAATACATTTTATATTTTCTCTTAAAAACATTCAATGATGGACTACTTTTGATATCATTCGGTATTTCATTCCAAATCTTCGGACCATTGTAAAATATGGATTTTTGAAATAACGTGGTTCTTGCACATGGAATATTGTAATTTCTGTTACTCCGTGTAAAATAATCATGTATTGAAGTATTCAAATTAAAATATGACATAATAGAAACTGGAAGAACTTTATGAAAACACATATACATGAATATTGCACTTTGAAGTTTATACATATCATGAATATTTAAAATTTTAAGACGAGCAAAAAGTGGTGTGGTATGAGTTAAATACTTGCTATGTGTAATAATTCTTATAGCTCGTTTTTGAAGTTTAAAAGCTCTATTAGTATTTTTGGCAGTAGAATTTGCCCACATCAATATACAATAATTTAAATAAGGTGTTATTAGGGTATGGTATAACATTAACAATATATCTTGGGGAAAAAACTTTACATTATTAAGAATGCCAATATTTTTAGATATAGTGTTACATATGACACCAGTGTGTTCATTCCATGTGAATTTTTCATCAATAGTTAACCCAGAAATTTTAATATAGTAACACGTTCTATTTCAGTTTCCTGTATTTTAACAACAAAATTAGCAGTGTTCTGATGGACATTTGTGAATACCATATAATGTGTTTTATTTATATTCAAAACTAATTTATTTATTTGCAACCACTGAACAAGTTTATTAAGTTCTTGATTAAATTTATATTGTAAAATATCTATATCTTTATGTGACATAAATACACTGGTGTCATCTGCACACAAGATAAAATTTAATAATTTTGAAATATTGCACATATCGTTAACGTAAATTGTAAAGAGTAATGGACCAAGAATGGACCCTTGGGGTACTCCACATTTGCTAATCAATAATTTTGAATTCACATTATCTACACAAACAAACTGTTGTCGATTGACTAGATAGTTCTTAAACCATTCTAAATTAACTCCCCTTATTCCATAACAATATAATTTTCTTAATAGTATATCATGGTTTAATGAATCAAATGCTTTGCTGAAGTCTAGAAAGAGCCCTATCATTATTTCTTTATTTTCTTTTGTATTTAAAACATTATATAAAAATTGAATTAAAGCTGTAGATGTCGAATGGCCAGGTCTGAAACCATATTGACAGTTGGTAAGAATATTGCACTTTTGTAAAAAACTATACAGTCTAACATATACTATTTTTTCAAATATTTTGGAAAAAACAGGCAAAACTGATATTGGACGATAGTTAGACATACTCTCTTTTGAACCATTTTTATATACAGGAATAACTTTAGCAATTTGTATCTTTTCTGGAACAATACCTGTCTGTAAAGACAAATTAATTATTGTACAGAGTGAATAACAAAGAATATGAATTACCTTTTTTACTATTGCAATATCAATGCCATCAAATCCTGGGCTTTTACCATTCTTAAAACTGCATGTAATATCAATAATTTCTTTAGGAGTACACGGTTTAAAAAATGCAGTTTGATTGTTTCTTTTTACATATTGCATATAATCACCATCTTGATTACATGAGTTTGCTAATTTAACACCAATATCAATAAAATATTTATTAAAACTATCTGAAATTGCATCTTTCCCCGTTATAGTGTCATTATTGCACATCATAATATCTGGCATGGATTTTAATTTGGATCTAGTTCCAAGCACCTTGTTAATTATTTTCCATGTCATTTTCATGTTTCCCACAGCAAAGTTAAACTTCGTTTTAAAATACTTATTTTTGGCTTTTTTAATTTCCTCAGTTACCTTATTTCTACAATCTTTATATACATCATATCGATAATCTGTCCGATTGTTTACATATTTTTTATACAACAAATATTTCTTCTTACACAGTTTACATAAATAATTATTAAACCAAGGTTTATTTCTATGCTTCTTGTTAATATGACATATTTTCTCAGGGAAATATTCATTATAATAACAGAGTAATATATCTAAAAAATCACGATATGCCTCATCAACATTTTGACTCTTTAAATTCCAAGAAATACTATTAATTTTATTTACAAAGTGTTCTATATTTTCTTTATTTATTTCTCGTTTTAAAAACGATTGTGGGTTTTGTTTTACTTTAACATGAAGATTAGATAAAGAATAAACAGGAAAATGGTCACTCACATCTGCCAAAATAACACCTGAAAAGGTGTCATCTATATCATTCGTAAATATATTATCCAATAAAGTTGCAGAATTACTTGTTACACGTGTTGGGGTGTGAATTAATGGGTACATGGAATTTACCATAAAAATATCCAAGAAAGCATTAACATTATGGCAAGAAGGGATTTCCAACAAATTAAGATTAAAATCTCCTAATAAATGTTCTTTATTTACAATCCTGATAATATGTTCAAGATTATCTAAAAACATTTGCACAGATTGATTCGGTGGTCGATAAATAACACCAACAATTACATTTTTATTATAATTACTTATTTCTATAAATAAAGATTCCATGAATGAAGTATTTATATCTAAATCAGTTCTGGGTTTAAAATCCAAATCATTTCTAATGTACAAACCAACTCCACCACCTCTTTGGTATTCCCTTCCATGAACAAGAAGTGTGTAATTATCAATATTATAAAAAGAGTTATTACAATGTAGCCATGTTTCAGTAATTCCTATTGTACAAAATTGCATTTGCAGAGATGAAAGTACAGACAATAAGTTATCATAATTTGCATGCAAACTCCTGCAATTAAAATGTATGGTAGAAAAATTGAATTTTAGCAAACACCCATTTGAATAAAGATCTTCCTGATGATCATTGAATTCTTGTGGTGTAACATATGAAAAGCTATGTTCATAAAAATCGGTATTCACATTAGGTGGTAAAAAAGCTTCAGACATTGTAGATACATTTCTCAAAGAATGCAACAAATTCTCGTATTTTTCTCTATTTTGCATTTTGAAAACAACACATACACATCAACACACACATACATGTACAATTGAAGGGCACAACCACAAAATTTAAATTACAATAAAATTACAAGTATATGTAAAAGTTTACAATGAAACATTGAGCACTCTTGCCACAAGGAGCAATAAATATACTAAAACTTGATAAATACCCCAAGCTAAATGCATTAAAATTTCAAGTAGCCATAAAATTGATAACAATTGGCAAGTTCAGAATTGCAAGCATTCTAGATAATTAAAAAAATAAAATGACACATACAAGCTAGTATCGGCTGCAACATAAACTTTCACAATCTGCATGGCTTGCACATGTACCTGATACATTGGAGCAATGAATGTCCATGTATAAAATATAAAATACATTAATTAGCAAAGTTACATGTATGAATGTGCAATAGTACAAAACTATAACAGTTTGAGATCATCAATGTTCTTGATCAGTCTCTTCATGGATTGACCATCACTAGTAGATACCAGAGCAATTACTCTCCCATCTGCTGTCCATGCTGCTGTTACTTTCTCATGAGTTTGAGCATGGTGCAATAAGTTGAGGTTTTTGGCAGTGAGGTCCTCCTGTATAACTATACCAGTCCCTTTCAAGCGACGGCGATTCAGGAGGAGTTTTTGTCGAACACGGTAGGTACTACATTTCACAATGATTCCTCTGCACTTATTACCAGTGGGCTGTCTACCAACTCTATGACTGCGGTCGATGTCTGTCGTCTCCAAACGCACACCAACTTTGCTGGCCACATCACAGGCAAGTTGATCTGTCTCCTCACTGGGTTGTTGCGGCACACCGAATATTCGAAGGCAATTCCTTCTAGAGTACTGCTCCAATTGGTCCATGGCTATGTTGATGTTGTCGATCTTATCGTTCTTCGAAGTCAGGGTCTTCTCCAGGAATGCGATCTTCTTATCTCCGGCATCTGCTGCAGCACCTATCTCTAGGACAGATGATTCAGACTTCTCGCTGTTTGTGGAAATCCGAGCTCTCAGATCATTTACCTGCGATTGTATGCTCACAATACATTTCTCATTTGACTTCACGGAAGCCTCAAGACCACTGACACGGTTCTCCAGCCCACATACTCTGTCCATAATCTGCTCCAGCTTCTTTTCAACAGCATCAGATATTGCGTCCAAGAAATCAGAGCTTTCCAAAATCTCTTTCAGCATTGCTGCGACAGCCTTCTTCGATGTCATTGTTGTTAGATTAAAGTTAACTTAGAGTATATATCGATACAATTCAGAATGACGAAGAATCCGTCCAATGGTAGACTATATGATATAAAATATAACGTTTATAATACCCACATGCAATGAAATCTGGCAAGAGAAGAGGCTATGAGTCAAAAAATGTTTACACTTCGCATGCACCAAAAGTAGTACGTGGGTTTGAACAATATTCTCAGTCCAAAGGCAAGAAGGCAGCATGAAAGGCAGTACGTGGGGCAATACTATAAACTCTGCTCTATGGTGATCAATAAAATGCTCCGCTGAACTTGGTGTATTTCATAGAAGAAAATTGTAGATAATGCTCCATATATGTGGCAAGAAGATCAGTTTTGATAAAACGTTACATGATGTAAATCAGACAGTAGAAGAAGATGAAATAATGCGAAATTATCCAAAAAACAGTTCACAGCAGGTCACAGAAGCTCTCGCTCGTTCGCCATTTTCGCTCAGATACCTGCACCCTTTGATTCCATTTTATATATCTTATCTAACTTTTCTTTTGTACTAATGTATTTTTTTTCTAGTTCTCCATCTTTTATATTCACATCAATTTGTTGTTCAAATTTTAAAAAGTCTTTTTCTAAAAGCAACTTCTTCTTTTTTCGTTTTGAAACACACATCTTACAATACGTCCCAATTCTCTACAACATTTATATCTAGTTTTAATGTCATTTAAATGAGCTTACAAATTTCCGTTTTATATGTTTCATCCTTCAAAACAGATGAAATCAATTTCCTGTAACCTGGTCCTCTTTTATTGCATTTGAGCTGAATTTTAAGTTATATTGCATTATGGTCTGCACGAATGGAGGTGTCGTGGTATAGTGGTTCATTCACTTGACTCTTAATCAAAAGGTTGAGGGTTCGAATCCCAGCCCGGCACTAACGTCCTTTGGCAAGACGTTAATTCACATTTGCCACTCTCCACCCAGGTGTAAGTGGGTACCCGATATGCTTGAGCGCTACATATTTGGCTGCTAATATAAGCTATGACCGGGGTAATAATGAAGCGCCAGGAGCGTCACAACGTGACGGACATGAGCGCTATACAAGAAGCCACCATTATTATTATTATTATTATATCTGCTGATACAATTTTTGAATACATTCTCTTATCTATTAACCAAAAGTCTAATCTCGATGCTCTTTTAAGCGTTAAATTTCTCCATGTAAACTGTGCTACAGCTGGATGTTTTTTTCCTCCAGATATCACACAACTTATATTTATAAATAATCCTCCTTAAGTTTGGCGATTTTCAATAATTATTGCTTTTGGAATCTTGTACGTCTTTAGAAGCATCTAGTACATAATTCCAGTCTCCATCTAAAATTAAATCAAGATCATTTTCATTTTTAAATTCTTTTTTAAGGTACACATTACAGTCAAAAAGAAATTCTCTCTATACTTCTTTTGAGTTGGAGCATATATATTAACTAACAGTGTTGTTTATTTTGAGATATAGTATTATTATTCTGCCCTTTATTTCGTTTTTCAATTCAACATGATCCACATCTAATTTAGGGTTTAACAAAACTGCTACGCCACTACCATGATGGGTACCATGAGAAAAATAACACTTTCCATGCCATTCGTTTCTCACAATAATTTCTAGTTCATGTGACCAAAATGTTTCTTGGAGAAAAATTATGTCACCTTTTTTGTACATAAACCATTTAAATAACTGATTTCTTTTTACATTGTTTCTTATAAAGTGACAAACTAACATTCAAAGATGTTGTTTTTATATTTCTTTGTATAACTAATAATAATAACAATATGGATAGTTATACAGCGCCGGTCTCCGTCAAGTATGACGGTCATGGCGCTTTACAAACAAAATAATTAAATTACACTAAAGAAGAAATGTAAAATAGCATACATATCAAAATAATAATGTACAACACAAAGTAAGGAATTAATATCTTAAGCTAAAGTACAAGAACACTAGAATATGTTATAAACATACCGACACCAGATTATACTAAAAATTATTATTTGCAAAAGACAGAGGAAACCTAATAGAATAAATTTTCGACATCATCATACAACTTTAGAATGCGTATATTTTAGGCGAGGGCGAGTAGGGACCGAGTGAAAAAAAAAATATTTCCGTGATTTGAAAATTTTGCATTCAAGAGGGTTAAGTGGATTAGAAATATAATTAGGGGTGTTAAGCGAGAAAATTTGTTATTGTAAAATGCTGGAACTTTGCATTTCAGAGCATGAGAAAACATATAAAACATCGTTGCAATACATAATTATCATATGCGTTTTTCCTTTCCTTCCCCTGGCGAAGGGGCCCTGGGGGACAAAATCGATTCTGTTCCCTCGAAATATTATGATTCCAGCGCCTATTTTAACTATCACACTTGGAATTCAAGAATTCAGGTCACATAATATTTGTCTCGCCCTTCTTGTTCTCCCCTCTTCTTTTGCATCCATTTGCCCAAGATATCTGCCTCGCTCCAAGTAAGCCTACTTATTAATTGATTTATCCAGATAATGAAAACTTTTTAAAAAAATAGATTGCTTTGATTATTATTAAACATTTATCAGTATTTGTATTTGCTTAAATCAAGCCTGATTGTTACATAGGCCTATAATGGAAACATTAATCGGAAACAAGCGATTTTATAAATATTATTACTTCTTTTGTACGGATTACAAAATGTTAATCATGAGAAAAAGTTCTAAGTTAGTCCTGTCTGCTTAGGGTATTGTTTTATTGACACTGATATCAGTATCAGTATCATGCATTCTCATAACGTTACTGTTGTACGACACATGCTCCGGCGACAGTTGCTCTGCGTCAATTTTTGCACACTAACCAAACTTTAAACTTAAACCCTTGACCACGCACTATACCATGCGCTGCGATTTCTTGCCAAGGCCGGGGGGGGGGGGGGGGGAGCTTTTAAACCGTAGGATGGCAACTGAAGATTGATAAATTATTAATGAGTGATTCACTTCTCTCAATCAACTAGTCTACTGTACGCGAGGAAAGGAGACTGCAATAACCTGTTAATAATAATAATACATCAGATTTCTAAAGGGCCATTATCCATTTTGATTAAATGCTCAAGGCGCTTTACAACATAAAGAAAATTATTTTTTTTTTAAATCTGTCTTCAAAACGCAAGATTGAACAAAATATGGGATTTTAGGTTGCCCTTAAAAGAGTTGGAGTTCATCAGCTCCTGTGGAAGTGAATTCCACAGAGCTGGTCCGGCATGAGCAAAAGCTCGTTCCCCATGCAAGATTTCTTAGAAATCGGAACATGTAAAAGACCAGAGTTGGTGGATCGTAGGGTTCGTGTTGGTTGTTCCGTTAGTAATGTGATAGACCAAAAGAAGGATTTAAAAAATTATAAGTTCCTTTACGGGCAACCAATGGAGGTTTTGTAAGATAGGGGTAATGTGACTGCGTTTGCTTGACAGAGAAACAATGCGTGCAGCTTCTTTTTTTAGCTTTTGTAATTGAGCAATTTGTGAATTTAGTAAGAACGAGTGTAGCAGAACGAGTGAGATATTTTCGGATGAAGCCAAAGTCCATCAAAAGTATTTCTTATCAATCTAAATCCTCCATTTTCCCCTCTAAAAATAGTTTGGTTTTTTTTAAGTAATGTAATTCAATATTTATTGATTATGAAGTATGAACCTAGCAATCCCCGGATCGAGATGTTCAAGACTAACATCATGTATGTATGCACTTGAAGAATATGTACCACGACAACAGCTTCACTCGTATTTTTTTTTTGTGCAAGTAAATCCAAAAATGCAAAAATCTCCAGTTTTCCAAGGGGTATGAATAATTTTGAGGACGACTGTACATGATGTATGTGCAGTGCAGTGCGCTAGTAATGCAAGGGCGAGGTATATACTAGCCTCTTGTCGAGGCCCTGGCGCTGTTGAAATCCTTGGCGATATGGAGGCAAAAAACCGAGGCGCTTGCGCCGAGGGCCTCTTGACACCCGACCTGAATTATATATTCATGAGGCACGATTTCTACTGAATTATGTATGAAACGTGAATAGTCAGATAACCGCGGCGATCGCCCAGCAAATTGGCCAATGAAATCTCAAGGATTTCTTACTTCAGTTCTGGACTAGTCTATTATTATTATTTTTTTTTTTTGGGGGGGGGGGGGATTACCTCAATCTCTTGCTCAAAATACATTCACAGACAAGCACATTATGAAGAATTCGATCTCTAGCTTACAAACCATGGTAATTTGAAATAAGACAAATGTACATATTTCTCAAGAGATCATCATATATTTACAAATAATGAAGAATGGGCAATAAAAGTCACCGTTCAACAATAGATGCATCTCCATCAATTTTTCCTTTAAATGTATTTGTTTTTATTTCTCTATTTCATTATGTAATTCTTTATTATATCCATTCTTTAACATTCCCTTCTTGTTCTCCCTTCTGTATTTCTTGATTTTAATTTTGTTAATGTATTCTTGTCTATTTTCCCTATGTGTATCTCTTTTTATTGTAGTATTTTTTTCATTTTTCTATCTTTCCATGTGTATGTAAAGCTAGCCACTGAATTGTGTCAGGGGGGCACCTTTTCATAGTGTGGTGTAAAAAAAAAGGGGTGGGGGTAGTTGAACTAATGACTTGCTTTTTGTATACATGTATACATTTTTTGACATTATAGAGCACTGGGTCATTTTTATATACAAACTTTCGCATTGATAAAATGAAATAGTAAGAATATATTTTATGATAAATGCATGCATAAGCAAGTAGATAATACGTCTGGCGAAATTATAAGTGAAACAGATGATTCAGTCTACCTAAGAATGTCCCATCAACTATGGGGGTTTTTTTTTAAACGATCCGGCAGAGGTCAGGCGAAAAAGAATGTTTACGGTTTTACCTCGACTTACCGTCCACAATTAGCCTTACACTGTTAAAACATGTATTAAAAAACTACGGATTAAAAAATTGTTGATTAAAAATCGCTCAACGTTGGTTATAAAATGAGTGTTGCTTAAAAATTACTTTAAATCTTGCGTGGGTTAAAAATATTGTTGATTAAATTTATTGTTTATAATCTTGTTGGTTACTTTGTAACCAACATTGATTAAAACAGTGTTCTCGGCTTTCCCGCCAAAATGATAGTGCTAACTGTCAAGACACTTTATTTTTTTGTTGGTTAAAAGTTTGATCAAAGTTGATTAAAGTAGCAATCTCGTGACCGAACAGCGCATGCGCATATGGATTTTGAACAAATTCGCTGCGCACAAATCTGTAACAGAAATTGTTTGCGATAAAAATGGAAGGCGTTGTCATTCAAGTCGCTGCATGATTGGGAACATTCAAAGAGCTTGTCGGCGTGTTTGAAGGTGAGAAACTCTTCTTCATTTTTGTGATTGTTTTCTACCTTAATCTTTGGAAGAAATAGATCTACAATGTGCTCTTTCTTTCTAAATTTAAACGGCTTGGGAGCAAGTTCAACCTGCTCGATCAAGACTAGACCTGGCTAAGCCAGGCCCACCAGATCTATATACTGACTCCGCCTACGCTAGCGAGGAGGGGACGCCGGCGGGATGGCGGTGTGTTCAATTTCGCGCATGTCCATATTTCGCGGACAGGGCAATATGACAAAAAACTGAAACTAGAACATTTTTTTTTTTGAGAAAAAGATATAGCATCAATGTAGGCGTAGGCGTAGTCAAGTCTAGTCCAGGTCTGTGCAGGTCGAACTTCCCAAACCGCTGAGCGTAGAAAGCAAGATCACTGAGTAGATCTATTTCTTTATAAGACTAACTATAGACAACAATTACAGATATGAAAAGAGTTTCTCCGGGGAGTTTCTCACCAAATAAAACTCACCAACAAATGGTTAAACATTTAACCAACAACTTGTTTCAGTTTAATCAAAAGCATTTTAACCAATGTTGAGCAAAATTTGATTACCCAACAAATGGTGAAACATTTAACCAACAAAGTAAAACTAACCAACAAATGGTGAAACATTTAAACAACAATATGTTTTAGTTTATTCAACACCGATTTAACCAACGTTGAGCAAAATATGATTAACCAACAAATGATTAAAACTTTTAATCAACCACAGGTTAAACTTTAAGCAACAGGCCGTTGATTAAAGTTTTAACCTACAAATGTGTGGTTCGCCTGGTAATCCTCTGTTGATTAAAATTTTAACCAACAAGATTAAACATTTTAATCAACGTTCTAACAGTGTAGGGCAATTAAACTCGTCGAGTTAACTTGAACTCGCTAGCCGAGATACCCCTGAGATTTTCAGAGGTAACTTTTAGAGATAAAGGCCGATGTAAGTTACGTCGACCACCGTCGACCTTTACCTCGAGTAGACAGTATTCGACCTCTTACTCGATGTATGCATCCCACGTGTGACCGTAGATTATGTGAGGAGCGTGAACAATTCCCTGCCCGAAATAAAATAGCCTAAAAATATGGGGAAAATACTGAAAAAATAGATAGGGAAAATATATTTTTTGACTATTTTTTCAATGGAAAAATAGAGGAAAAATAGCGTGGAAAAATAGTAAAAAAATATATTTTTTTTCATATTGGAACCGAAATCTCTAGTTGAAAAATACCCAGGTCGAAAATCCTATAGACAGAATTTCTATAGGTATAGGTTTCTATACACCTTTGGGTGTCTATGGGACTGATAATCCTGTAGGTTTCTATAGGTCCAATAAAAAATCCTGTAGGTTAATTAGGACCTATAGAAAATCCTAAAAGTGTCTTATAGGACCAATAAGAAAATAATTAACTATAAGATTAACATAAGAAGAAATGCTGTGGGTGTGTACAGGAACAATCACATGACATTATTTATTAATTATTAATGTTAATATCTTGTAATCATATCCTAACCTATCCTACGCCTATAAATCCTATAACCTACATCCTATGCCCTAGCTACTAAGCAATTGTATCACATAGGGACATAACGTGGAGAAGGTTTACGGTTCACCATGTGTGTTGGTAGGAGGAAAGGGAAAAGGAAATTAGAAATGGATAGACGAGAAAGGATGACAAGAGAGAAAAGAAGAAATAATCTTTCGTGGCAATGGGTGAAGTCCTGAAAAGGACTGTAGACCAGATGAGATGAGATGAGAAGACTTGGTTGATGATCGATGGATGAGCAGCGATGGATTGAGTAGCGAAGGTTTGAGTAGATGAGGCTTGAGTAGGAGGTTACTCGACGTTTCGGACAGGTTGACTGTCCGTCATCAGGAGTGAAGTGTGCTAGACGAGCGGTGGGGTTTTATGGAGTGTGTGCGGACGTCGGAGGAATCGGCGGCCGGAGGTGCGGGCGGGTTGCTGTCGGTGGTGGCGCTATTATGTCCGAGAGTTGAGTGGACGTGAGTGCGGACGTCGGATGGATTGGTAGCGGGGGCTGGCGGCGTGAAGTCCTTTGTGTGTTTGCTGGTCGAGGGCGGAGATTGTACCGGGTTTGTGTAGGTGGGACGGCGGGCTGTGGTGTCGGGGTGCGTCGGCCTGAGGATTGGGTGGGATGGCGTTGGTAGTCGGCGGGTCGGCGTGCTGGATGGTCGGCTGGTCGGCGGGTTGAGTGGGCTATGAGTCGGTGGGTTTGGTGGGCGCCGATTCAGTGGATTGAGTTGTCAGTGGTGCTGGTTGTGTGGATTGGGTTTGGTGTTGGTTGGTGCCCCTATGAAGGATTGGGTGCCAGATGTGGTTGAGATGAAGTCCTGTGTCCTGTGGTACTGTGTCGTGGCGTTGAATCTCGATGGCCTCCCTCACTCGTCTGGTGTGCCAGTGCTTGATGTTGGTGATTAGAGTGCTGTGTGCCCAGTCGATGTGGTGATCTTCTTGTTGTGCGTGTTTGACTATTGCAGATTTGTCCCAGTCGCTAAGTCGGTGGCAGGCCTTGTGTTCCTTAAGTCTTGTGTTGAAATCTCGTCCTGTCTCTCCGATGTAGACTTTGCCGCAGTATACACCGGGTTGTTTGTTGGTAGGGGTCTTGTCCTTGTGTGAGTGCAAGATGGAGTGAAGTTTCTTGGAGGATCGGTGTCGGACTTTGAAGTTGGCCTGAGTAAGTATGCGGTGTAGTTGGTGGGATGTCTTGCCGAGGTACGGGAGAACAACTGTGGTGGGTTGGTTACCGGTGGATTGGTCGTTGGTGGCGGCGTCTGTGGGTTGGTGATGAGGTCGGTGGGTGGAGATCTTCTTCCTAGGGTATTGGTTGATGGAGGTGAGTGCATTGGTGATGTGAGTGAGTTCTTGTTGAAGATGGTCCTTGTCACTGAGTTGGTATGCGCGTCTGATGAGGGAGTTGGGTACCGACTGGTGGACGGATGGGTGGTGGAAGGAGCGGTAGTTGAGGTATCTGTCCGTGTGGGTAGGTTTTCGGTAGATCTGGTGTGAGAGGAACCCTGAGTTGGTCTTCTTGACGAGAACGTCCAGGAAAGGGATTGAGTCGTTGAGTTGAGTCTCCATTGTGAACTTGATGTCTGGCTGTTGAGCACCTCGAACACCAAGCACTGAAGACCGCCGACAAACGACCCTCACTCTGGCTTCGCTACGTAGACGACACTTTCGTCATCTGGCCACACAGCACAACAGACTTGCACCGATTCCTCGACCACCTCAACAGCCAACACCCAGACATCAAGTTCACAATGGAGACTCAACTCAACGACTCAATCCCTTTCCTGGACGTTCTCGTCAAGAAGACCAACTCAGGGTTCCTCTCACACCAGATCTACCGAAAACCTACCCACACGGACAGATACCTCAACTACCGCTCCTTCCACCACCCATCCGTCCACCAGTCGGTACCCAACTCCCTCATCAGACGCGCATACCAACTCAGTGACAAGGACCATCTTCAACAAGAACTCACTCACATCACCAATGCACTCACCTCCATCAACCAATACCCTAGGAAGAAGATCTCCACCCACCGACATCATCACCAACCCACAGACGCCGCCACCAACGACCAATCCACCGGTAACCAACCCACCACAGTTGTTCTCCCGTACCTCGGCAAGACATCCCACCAACTACACCGCATACTTACTCAGGCCAACTTCAAAGTCCGACACCGATCCTCCAAGAAACTTCACTCCATCTTGCACTCACACAAGGACAAGACCCCTACCAACAAACAACCCGGTGTATACTGCGGCAAAGTCTACATCGGAGAGACAGGACGAGATTTCAACACAAGACTTAAGGAACACAAGGCCTGCCACCGACTTAGCGACTGGGACAAATCTGCAATAGTCAAACACGCACAACAAGAAGATCACCACATCGACTGGGCACACAGCACTCTAATCACCAACATCAAGCACTGGCACACCAGACGAGTGAGGGAGGCCATCGAGATTCAACGCCACGACACAGTACCACAGGACACAGGACTTCATCTCAACCACATCTGGCACCAAATCCTTCATAGGGGCACCAACCAACACCAAACCCAATCCACACAACCAGCACCACTGACAACTCAATCCACTGAATCGCCGCCCACCAAACCCACCGACTCACAGCCCACTCAACCCGCCGACCAGCCGACCATCCAGCACGCCGACCCGCCGACTACCAACGTCATCCCACCATAGACAAATTAAATAGTATAGACGACAAGGTAGCACCCGCGGATTTGCCTCATTTGCATATAAGCTACAGCGTCACCATTCAATCTAAGCGTATTTAAGCGTATTTAGGCTCCGCCCCCGAGAGACATTTCATATCTCCCGAAGCCCCCATTAGCATAAAAATCCGATTTCACTTCATGCATTATTTATTTTTGCTTTGCGTATCCCGACAATAATCAGCTCTGATTGGACATTACCTCATGAATATTACAATTATCCAAAAGAATTAATCGACAACAAATATGACCTTTTTCGTCACTTCCGCTGTGTGTAAAGTCAATGTAATGACGTCACCCGCACGAAGTGTGAATTTCTTGTGAAAAGTTTACCGGTGAGTACAACTATAATTACGCTTAAATTTCATAAATAGAATAACATTCATATGAATTACTACCAATGTGACGGATCTCCCGGAATTTCTGTACATTTTGAAAGTATTTGAAAGTACTGTATGCTATAAAAATGATGGAAATCTGTTGTCAAACTTTCATTGCATTTTCTATCGTTCTGAGCTTATGTTTCAGCTCGATTGCCATTACCACCCCTGCCACTCTTGACAGCTTACCGGGAGTTTCGGGCGGGACCTTGTCATAAAATCAATCATCCCCATCAATTTCAATGACAGAGATCCAAACTAACTGTTGGAACAAATACTTTCAAACTTTAGTCGGAAAAATATCTAGTATGACTCTAATGTGACATTAACATATTAACTAGGACCAGGTGGCTTGTCGAGATTAATTTCGTTTTTCAAGCTCTGGCGGCCTCTGCCTGGTGTGAAGATTTCAGCAGTTCACAAGTTCCATGTCCATGACAATGATTTTGATTTTAAGTTAGAGTAGAACTTAGACCTATCGTAGATCTGCATTTCAAATTTAGTTGATTAGGTCAAACTTCTTTGAAAAATCGGTTATCTAAGTTAGATGTAGACATAGAGTCTAGATCTAGTTAAGCTAGATCTGACAGTTAGACCTAACAAGTTAGTCTAGAATAGATGTAGGCCTAGGGAGGCTCGACCTCTAGGCATAACTGTTATATACCTAACTGTTACTAGGCCTAGATCTTATACTTACACAAATGTCTAACTAGTAACTGTTAGATCTATCTAGGCCTAGGCCTACTGATGATTTTATTTTTATTTTTTGTAGGGCTTATATTATTGGTTTATTCATTTATATATTTTTTTTTCAGATGCGAGGTCTAGCCAGTCATTGACGTAGGCCTAGGTCTTGTCTTGGCAATTCCTAGAATCTACAATACATAGGCCTAGCCTAGTCGTACTAGACAGTCTAGCCTCTAGGCCTAGTACTAGGCCTACTAGATCTGATCTAGACTCCTACTCGGTGGTCCAAGTCTAGATTTTCTAGATCTAGTATAACGTACATGTACATGATACATGTAATCGTAATAGTTAGACATAGTCCTAGACACTAGAGTCTAGGGTAAAGCACATTACTAGCCTAATGAAAGAAAGCCTGGTCAGTGATTGAATTATGGTGGGGGGAGGGTCCTGGTCTAGGCCTAGTCTAAAAATCTATAAAAGTTTAGAATACTTATAGGGTCCTTTGATATTAGTAGAACAAATACATTATAAATATACGTTGTGTTAAAAAATAGTGGATGATGGAATACACAATTGAAAAAATGACGTAGATGTAGAAAACAGGGTAAAACAATCGAAGATAACGTAGAGAAATAATCAAGCAGATGGTGAGCAAATCTGTTTTATATCGGCTGGGCATTATAGTTGCTGATTTCATCACATAAACTGTGAACATGGTAAATTATATTATCGTGAGAAGCTATGTAATTAAAATTGGTTTTATGAACATTCAACTAGCAGTAATCCAATAGTACATGTATTTTTTTACTTTTTTGCAATGAATCAAATCTAACTGCAGATAGAGTGATGAAACAGGACATGAGGGAGATATAGAGTATGAGAGAGTTAAGAGATTATGAGAAAGATAACTTGCGAGATGATATAATGAGAAAGGAAACGATGTGAGATAGTAAGAGAGATAGGAAGAAAAAGGGATAGAAAGTTTCCAATATCTCTGCCTCCCCCCCCCCCCCCCTTGCCGCATGAGTTAGTGATTCTTTTTGAGAGGGGAGAAAGAGAGAGAGAGCTGATAAGTGTGGCCCTAGCCTAGGGGTGGGGGCCGGGAGTTCAATTCCAAGTTTTCTTTAAAAAAAAATCAACAAAAAGACAAATAATTATATATATATTTTTTAATTATTTTCAGAAGTTCTCACATATGGATTTGTTTTTCTTGTGACACAGCTTAACCAAGTTTGATTTCATATTTATTTTTCAACAGTGAATTGAAGTAGTACGGCACGTAGCTCCTCACTGTTTATCATTTTATCATTTTAATTGTATTGTTGATTACTAGTATAATTATATTATAAATGGGAAGGCACTGATTCGCCAATCCTGGTGAGTCGCCAAAATCCATATCATGAATACATTAACATACATGAATAAATTAAGTGTACTTGACCTCTCTCAATGCGCATGCTCGACGCTGACCCGCGTTTTTGTTTTTGTTGCGTGAAGAGCATGTATGGATGTTGGGAGCATCTTAAGAAATGAATAATTCATAGTATGTTAATGGGGGCTTCGGGCGCGTTCAAATCGTGTTCAAATGTCTCTGACAAAATGGCGGAGCTTTAGGGGCCTGCATCCCACCCAATCCTCAGGCCGACGCACCCCCGACACCACAGCCCGCCGTCCCACCTACACAAACCCGGTACAATCTCCGCCCTCGACCAGCAAACACACAAAGGACTTCACGCCGCCAGCCCCCCGCTACCAATCCATCCGACGTCCGCACTCACGTCCACTCAACTCTCGGACATAATAGCGCCACCACCGACAGCAACCCGCCCGCACCTCCGGCCGCCGATTCCTCCGACGTCCGCACACACTCCATAAAACCCCGCCGCTCGTCTAGCATATCTAGCATGCATGATACATAGATCAGCTGTCTGGTTGTCGTTTATCACACATACGGAGCATAAACAGGGGATTACTTTGGGATTTTGGATTTTGGATTTTTTTTTTTGATATATTTTGGACATATACTTCGGATCATTTTGGATTTGCTTTCAGTTTGGGGGATATTCGGATTGCAGAAGGGTAAGCTGACATTTTTGGGCCGTTCACGCACTCTGCACCTGCACCATATAGCTTTTGTTTAAATTTCCCGCCAAAACCACAAATGGCGGGCGCCACTCCAGTGGCAGAGAATCAAACTCATCTGAAGCCCTCAGTAGATGATGGAGGTTTTCAAGTAATAAGAAAACTAAAATTAGCCAAAAAAAGGATGAGAGAGGGTAGTTTAAGTGATGTGGAGGAGTTGGCGGCGGATACCGACTTCGGCACCCCGCCGTCAACTCCGCTCAAAACAGGTGAAAACGCCAAAAAAAACAGACCTTAAGGTGCTCTTAGTACCCATAGAGAGAAATAAAAACCTGAGCGCAGTAAATCAGCTATCAAGAAAGATATAGAAAAGGCTTGTAGGTCTCCCCCAGACTACATTAAGTTTGTTCGAGGTGGGAAGGGGCTCTTAGTAAAATGCAGAAATGACAGGCAATATAAAGCCTTAACCCAGATACCGGAGATCGGCAAAATTGCAGTAAAAGCAGAGGAAAAAACCTACGCCTCGAAAGGGGTCATATTTGGGATTTCTCTTGAGACATCTGAGGAAGATATTCTGCAAGAGCTAGAACGAAGTAGGGTAGCGAAAGTTGAGAGAATGAAAAAAAGAATTGAAGGTGATTTGAAGCCCCTAAAAACTATCATACTGTTTTTCTCTACCCCTCAAGTTCCTGAATATGTTGAATTTTGCTTCCAGCAGATAAGAGTCAAGGAATACATTCCACCAGTACCCAGGTGCTACAAATGCCAAAGATACGGGCATTTAGCAATAGGATGTAAAGCCAAGGAGAGGTGCCCTAGGTGTGGCCTAGGGCATTCGGTAGAAAGTTGCGAGCTGGAGAGACAACATTTCAAATGTGTAAATTGCAATGGTAACCATTCGGCCGCTTATAAAGGATGCGAGGCATCGAAAGAAGCACAAGAAGTGCAGCAAATTAAAATACAAAATCGAATTTCTTTTGCACAGGCAGTGAAACTACACTCAGAACAAAATGAGGAACATAAGCAGGAAAAACATTTTAAAAACTCAGAACTTAAGAATGTAATAAAAGAAAATGACAAAATAAATACTCGGAAAGAGAATTTAACAATTGCAGATTCCGATCAAACCGAAATGGAAATCGTCTCCGGCTCGCAATTTTCTACCAAAACGGATACGACAAGCAATAAGTCTGAAAATACAGACCAAAACAATAGAATTTTCTTGAAAGGTGTCCCCGACATCACACTTGTCTCTTTCTTTATCAGATTAATCAGAATAGTCACAAAGCCAGATTGTAACCCATTTTATGAAATTACACATATCTTGAAAGATACACTGGGCTTACATCCCACCGTAGATGAATTACAGACCATTCATGGCCTATTCCACTAGCCTTGTTACACTCGTGGCTTTCAGCATTCTCCAGTGGAATGCACAGGGTCTTGGATGCCACGGGGATGAGTTAATTAGTTTTTCAAATCAGCAAACAAGACCCTTTGAAATTATCTGTATTCAAGAAACGTGGTTTGACGATGGATGTATTATGCAAATTCCAGATTATATATGTGAATATAGAAATAGACAAGGAGGAACTCGGGGTGGGTGTGCAATATACGTGCATTCTAAACTAAATTACAATAGGGTTTTCAAACACGATGACTTAGAAATCATACCATTACAAGTTTTATTGCATGATAACGTTACTGTGAATACAGTCAATTTCTATAACCCATGTAACAAACTCAGCATTGGTTCGTTAAATGAATTATTTAACAATGTTGTGAAGGAAAAGCACACAATCATAATAGGAGATTTTAATGCACACAACACTTTATGGGGTAGCCAGAAAACAGATACAAATGGTAAAGTAGTGGAAGAGTTTGCAAACGAGAGAAACCTAGTTATTTTGAATGATGGGAGTGCTACTAGAGTAGACTACCACACGGGTAATTTTTCTTGTTTGGATCTAACCTTAGCCCCTCCTTGTACAGCTAACAAAACAACATGGCAAGTCCTGAACAATAGTTTGGGAAGTGACCATTACCCACTGTTATGCCAATTGAACATATTGAATGAGAATAGTACACATACAAAGATTGATCAATCCCAACAAATTTGTTCAATGCTATCAACAAAGAATGTAAATTGGGATGAATTTAGGCATCTAACTGAGGAACAATGGGATACCTTACAGAATGAAGGTAAGGTTATAGAGTACCAAACTTTCATGGAAACAATTAGGTTTTCCCTGGAAAAAAATGAAAGCACATCGGGCGACAAAGAAAATAAAGAAAAACCCTGTGCCATGGTGGAATAAAGAATGCTCCTCTAGAATAAAGGAGAGAAATAGGGCAAGGAGCAAACTGAAAAGTTATGTAATACCCTCTGCTGATTTAGTGGAGGATTTCAAGTAGAAAAGAGCTATCGCTCAAAGAACTTTAGGCAAGCTAAAAGATTATACTGGGAAAAATACTGTCAGAACATTGATCGTTTTACCCCTCTATCGAATATCTGGAGTATGATCAAAAGGATCAATAATGATGGTATTTCACCCAGGAAAAACGTTTTTCTCATGAGAGAGGATTGTTCCGCAATCACTGACAGTGAAGTCGCGGATACTTTCGCCAGCCATTTTAAAACCATTAACGAAAGTTTTCAGGGCAAGGTTAATACCCCTGAACAAAAAGAAATTGCTAGCAAATGTGACGATATCATATCATCCTTTAGTGATGCACAGAGTAGTAGTGTCCTTGATGAACCCTTTACCATGTATGAATTAAGTATAATATTAAAAACCTGTAAAGAGTCTTCTCCAGGTAAAGATGGAATTGGGTATGAAGTATATCAAAATCTCTCATACAAAGGGAGAGAAGTAATGTTAAATATCATGAATAACATATGGGTAACAGGAATTGTTCCCACCCAATGCAAGCATTATGTTATTGTCCCAATATTGAAACCACACAAGGTAGCTACAGATGTTTCTTCCTATAGGCCTATATCTCTTACTACCTGTTTCACCAAAATAGTTGAGAAAATTATCAAGGAACGAATGACATGGTTTACGGAAAAACATTGTCCGTTACCAAATTGTCACAGTGCTTTTAGAAAAGCAAGAAGCACAAAAGACAATATAACCCAACTAGAAAATGACATTCAAAAGAGTATTGGTAATAAAGAACATACCCTGGCCGTTTTCTTTGATATGGAGAAGGCTTATGACAGACTGTGGAAGAAAGGATTGATTTATAAACTGAACAAACTTGGTTTCCAAGGCAACACTGTTAGGTTCTTATGGAACTACTTAAGTGGGCGCTCTTTCCAGGTCCTGGCAAATCAGTGCTACTCAGTAACACATAACATAGAGGAAGGGCTGCCCCAGGGCAGCTCACTTAGTCCGGTCCTTTTTAATTTGATGTTATCGGATATACCGATGGACGCATCTGTCAATATTTCTACATACGCTGATGACTGTGTAATATGGAAGAGTGGAAAAAACATAGATTTTCTGAAAAGAAAAGTACAAATCTACGTAAATAACCTAAATGAGTGATTCAACAAATGGGGTTTTACCCTTTCTAAAGAAAAGTCTGTTACTTTATTATTTCAGCAATACTAACAAAACTGTACAGATTGACTTAGATGGGGTCCCTTTACCACCAAAGGAGGAACATCTATTTTTAGGTGTAATGCTGGACAGGAAGCTTACATGGAGACCGCATATAAATATGATTGTAACAAGAGCTAAAAAGAAAATAAATATCATGAAAAGACTAGCGGGAACTACGTGGGGAAGTAGCTATAAAAGCCTTCTGAAATTCTATAAGGTGTTCATTAGGCCACTCTTGGATTATGCATCTGAGGCATATGATTCGGCTCATGATCATGTGAAGAACTTCTTGCTGACTATTCAATACCAAGCTCTGAAGTTGTGTACAGGGGCGTTGCCGGGAACTTCCTTAGAATCTTTACAGGTGGACACGGGTGAATTACCACTCGACCTAAGAAGATCCATGCTTAGTAAGGTATACAAAGCAAAAATAAGGCAAAACCCCACACATCCACTCCAATCCTCCTTGAAGAACTGCTGGCAATTTGAATATGAAAAGAATAAGAAAGTGCGTAAACCATTTGGTTTGAGAGTTATGGAAGATGAAATATACATGTATCATGCAAACGAATCACTCATGTCTTTTACCCCATGCCGCCTTGGCATCTCTCTCCACCAGAAGTGTCATTGGCGCTACATGAGCTTGTGTCAAAAAGTGATAACATGTTTTATCAATACAATACAACTGTGGAGTATATTAATAAAATGTGGGAAAACAATCTCCATATTTATACTGATGGTTCTAGAGACCCTGCAAACGGAAGCGCCTCTGCTTGCTATTATGTGCCTGCAATGCGGGTAGTTGAATGTAAAAGAATGCAAAATTTTACATCATCTTACAGATCAGAATTGGCCGCAATTGTCTTGGCACTACGGTGGCTTGAAAATTTGAATGTTTATAATAAAGTGGTAATTTTGACAGATTCTCTGAGTGCTATTCAAGCAATCAAGGAAAACAATAACGACAATTTCGTAAAAGAAATTATAATCACCGCTACATGTCTAAAATACAAAGGCACAATAATCTGCTTAGAATGGATCCCATCTCACTGTGGGGTCCAAGGGAACGAAACGGCTGATTTCTATGCGAAAACAGCCCTAAAACAAAGAATAGAGATTAATAATGGATTGAATATCCAAGAAACCAAACATATTTTAAGAATTCTCATACAAAATGAATGGCAGAAGAGATGGGACAGGTCAAACTCAAAATTAAGAAAATACCAAAAAGTGGTCTCAGAAAAACCATCATTTCAGTATCTCTGCACCGACAAAAGTAGTGAAAAAATGATTCACAGATTACGCTTGGCAGGTTTGGGTTTGAATGATTTCCTGTTTAAGACAGGAAGACACACAACTGGAAAGTGTGATTTTTGTAACGAGAGAGAAACGGTATACCATTTTTTATATGTTTGCCCTAGGTTTATCATTCAACACATTCAACACATATGGGATTTTTAGGTAATGAAGAAAATCAATTTAGGTCTTGGATTCAAACTATCTTCCTGACTGGAACATTTCTCAATGGTTCATGTACAACTCCAAATCAGCAAGAAAATGGCAGCCCCCATGGAAATGAGTAGGTGACTATACCGGGTGTTGGAATATCTTTATTTATACCCTTTTCTGATATCTTATTAGAAAATGATTTAGGCCAATAAGTAGGAATATATTACACCTTCCAATATAAGTAAATGTGTAATCAGGGGTTAATTCTCCTTTAACGTTAAATCTGAGTGACTCAGCTGTCAACTCAAATTCTGAAATTGCAGTCGGAATTTGCAATAATCTCTGGAGCTGAGCTCTTAATTTTCTTGTTTTTTAGTTTCGTTGAATGTTTTTCCTGGAGCTGTAACTTCGGAGCCCAGCTTCCCAACAACAGTCAGCTCCGACCTAGCCTGGCTCAGCTAGCTAGCTCAGCACTGCAGCGGGATGGGATGAGAGAGGGTATCGGTCGCGTCGGCTGGGCCGGCCGGCCCGGCTCGGGTTAGGGTGTAAAGAGCTATGCTTGCTCGCGCGCGAGCGCGAAAGACTGTTGCAAAGTCAGTTCTGCGATAATGACAGCGCTTGCCACGAATACTGCCGGTAACGTTAGATCCAACTTCGATCCGAGATCCAGCTAAAAAGAAAAAGATAAAAAAGATTTTCCTCTTTACGGAGGTAAGTTTACCTTTCGCTAAGGTGGTGCCAGCAGAATTTAAAACCTTCGTAAATATCACTCTTCGCCTCAGTTGCAAACATTATTCTGCGGTGGCCCGTGCGTGAAGACAAGTTAAACCGGGCTTAAACTACCCCTAGCTGCAGTCTAACTTTCTGTACAAAGTTAAACCACGCTTAGACTGGAGTTTAAGTTAAACCCGAGTTCAGAATGTAATTTTCTTAAACTCGGGTCTAAACTACTAAAGGACAGATTTAAACTACACTTAGATTCGAGTTTAAGCTAAACCGGAGTTCAGAATACGGGCCAAAGAGTTTAAATACGAAGAGTGCTCAGTGCCGAAATAAAGCACGCGTATATATTGTGGTACATGTCGATCGGCCGCGCCCAGAGGGAAAGGTTATAGTCTTAATCAAGATGTTTATATTTTTTTATTTTCTTTATTTTTTTGTTTTTCTGGACAGCGCTTTTGCCTATTGGTAAAGCCGTAACTAAAGGGCATAATCTTGATATTGTCCCTTCAAATACAAACTTAAGTCCCAAAACAGATAGGAATCAAATCTAACTGCACCAGGGAGGAGAGGGACTAGATGTTTGTATTTTTGTTAAAGTTATTTGCTATGAAATTTATGTGATGATTGGGGGGGGGGGGGTCCAAACATGTTCCCTGATATTAAGCTCTATATGAGCAAACACTGCGATATCGGACGGGAATGTCGAGAAATGTGCTATCTTTATTTTTCTATCAAATTTCATTTGATATGATTTTTGGAAATTATAGGGATTATAGACCTGCAATGTAATTTTATTAGCCTTATTCTTTTAAAATTCAAGACAGAAAAGGCTTTATTGAAATGAGATTGCGTGCGAGCAATTCCTTATCTAAATATAAAGATTAAATTGAGAGTGGCGTATTCAAGATTATATATCGAGGAATATACGTGCCCCTATGTGCCAGTCAAAACCAAATCTGACATGTCTTAGTTACACATCGAATGAAAGTAAATGTGTTACCCCCCCCCCCCCCCCGCACAGAAAGAAACTGAAAACTGTGATAATTCTTTTGCCTTGCTTGTCCTAAAATTCAAAATAGAATGTATCTGATGATTTTTTTTGTGCGTCAGGCGTGAGCCTCCCCCCTCCCCCTGCATTCCTGGATACGCAACGAATATAACCAACTTACGGTAAGTTATTTGTAATATTCTGCCTAAATTGTGAAAAAAAACCCCGGATCGAGCACCAAATTTAGTTTGGGAGCCGACGAGACTATAACAATGTCGTTCTATTAACCCTCCGAGAAAAACTTGTAAAGAGGCCCACCCCGCAAGACTGACGTGATAGTCCGGGCATGGATCAGTGGTGGATTTAGGGGGCTTTTAAAAAAATTGTATCCCCCTTTTAGAACTGATAACTTTTTTTGCTTGTCAGAGAATTATGTAGGAAAACTGATAAAATCTGATACCCTATACACCCCTCCACTGAGAAGAAAAATATTTGCCAACCCCCCCCCCCCCACAGGCGCTCCCTACTGAGCAACTTTTGGAGGGCTGGCGAAAAATCCCCCAACTGACTTTTGGAGAGCTGGCGAGAAGAAAATTATCAAATCTCCCTTCAAGTTGACAGCCCTGCATTAATTTTGTGCCCCCACCCTTTTACTACACGCCCTTGTCATAGAATGTCAGTGTCAGACTCATATCCATAACAGGGTTCAGAAGCCCCCCCCCCCCCCCCCCCCCCACCCCCCCCCCCCCCCCCCCTACCCCCGCACGACATTGTCGGTCTCTCGGGGCTGTCGGTGCCAAAGACAAGCAAACAACGAACAGCAAGCAAAAAACAATGATGAGCCAAGTTTTGGCACTGACATAGTTCCATCGGCAACGCCACCACCTCGATCGGGATCGCAGAGGGGCAGACCGAGCCTAGATAGTGCTAGACACCTATCATTTCCGTGCACCTATTTCGCTCAGCTATTCCATGCTGCCTGCATGAACATCAGCCATTAGGCTAGGCGTAATGCGATGATAGAACATTGCTTATACAAATTTATGAATTTAACACATTGAATTTTGCCTCTGGTACATTAGAAATATAATAGTGAACTGGAATTTAGTTAGAGTTTCTTCTAACTGGCTAGGCTGGGTTTGCTTTCGGGCGGACGGACGTCTGCTACATGGTCGTTAGCCTTTTGACAAGGCCCTCGTGACTTGGCTATTTTTCTCGGCAAGTAAGCTAGTAGTGGCTGCATAACAAGACTAGGCGCCCAGCCCGGTGAATGCGCGATCGAGCGACTTGAGTCCGAGGGCCTTTTGGAACCTGGCCTGTATTTCTTATTGTAATCCTTTGTTCCTAGCGAGGATCTGCTACCTTATAGGTATGAGCCAATCAGCAAACGTATCTTCGCATGACGTCAGCATACATTTCGTATGCAAATTCGCCTTCATCTCGAGCTAGCGCGGCCCGTGCAAGCTACTAGTACATCAATCATGGAAAGCAAGCCCCGCAGATACCGTTGTGATTGGTCGATAATCCTCGGTAGGCGTGTTAGCATACGAATGTCAACTCGTGAATAATTCATATCGGACGATGGAAACCCAGGTTCCAAAAGGCCTCGCGACTAATGTCGCCGGCTAGTCTCATCTCAGGCACAGCATGACGAGGAAAATAGCCAAGTCACGAGGCCTTGTCAAAAGGCTACATCGTCTGCTAGTGCACGATCTCATTGGATGTCGTCGACCACGTGATCGGTACACGCCCATATTAGGTCATCTATAACAAATATTGGAATGCACGTGTAGTATGGCAAATTATTTTTTTTGGTCGAAAGCATGCATATTCCCGGGGATTTGTGTGGGGTTTACTGGACTCATCGAGCCTCAATTATACCCTTCCATAGTTTTAAATTTGAATCACATTTTTCATAATTTCAAATAAATACTGGGGGAATTAAAATCATTTCAAAACCCCTGTTTTCATGTGTTAACCAATGGGAGCTGGAAGGCCAAAATCATGCCTATTCCCAGGGATTTATTAGGGTTTATTGGACTCATCGAGCCTCAAATATACCCTTTCAGAGATTTCATGTAAATCACATTTTTCATAATTTCAAATAAATACTAGGGGAATTAAAATCATTTCAAAACCCCTGTTTTCATGTGTTAACCTATGGGAGCTGGAAGGCCAAAAGCATGCATATTCCCGGGGATTTATGGGGCGTTTACCGGACTCAAGCCTTCATTATACCTTATCAGTGCTTTAAATTTCATGTAAATCACATCTTTTACATTTTCAAAGAAAAACAAAGGGAATTATAATCACCTTAAAATTCCTTGTTTTCACGTGTTAACATATGGCAGGTGAGACGTTTTTGGTCAAAGCATGCATATTCCTGGGGATTTATGGGGGTTTACTGGACTCATCAAGCCTTAATTATACCTTTTCAGAGCTTTAAATTTCATGTAAATCACGTTTTTTATATTTTCAAATAAAAATTATGGGAATTATAATCATTCTAAAATTCCTTGTTTTCGCGTGTAAACCTATGGCAGGAGAGACTTTTTGGGGTAAAAAGCATGCATATTCCCGGAGATTTATGCGGGGTCTATTCAACTAGTTGAGTCTTAATTATACATTTTCAGAGCTTTAAATTTTATTCAAGGCACATTTTTCAAAATTTTGATTTAATTCTGCGGGAATTATAATCATTCAAAAATTCCCGTTTTTGCGTGTTAACCTATGGGAGATGGAAGGCCAAAAGCATGCATATTCCCGGGGATTTATGCGGGGTCCCTTGCACCTTTTGAGCCTTCATTAAGCCTTTTCAGAGTCTCAAATTACATGTAAGCCACATTTGCACTAAATTCAAGGTAATACTAGAGGAACTATAATCATTTTTAAAATCCATGTTTTCACGTGTTAACCCTATGGCAGATGCCTCTGTCAAAATGCAGGCATGATCCAAGGGATTCATAGCGGCATTTATTGACAAAAAGGTTCAAGAAATGTGTTTTTAACTATCCATCCTTTTTTACTTGAAAAAGATAGAGTAAGATATAAATTATCAAGAAAAAGTGAGACATTTTTTCACGTGTTATACCTATGGAGAACGTATTTTTCCAAGTCTGTTTTTAACACAGCAAATTATGCCTCAAAAATGTACTACGGAAGTAGGTCAGAGTAATCTGTCTTGATACTATTTAAAGTCTTTGGTAGAACGTCTTTCCTTTTTTTGGTAACATTTGCTAGGCTTTTGCTATATTTATAGATACGGGCCAATGGGTTGGGTGGTCACATTAAGGGATAAAATCTTATGGTATTAAAATGGAATGATTATTTCTGGACTGGCTCCCAGACTGGAATATTTGTTTCGATGCCGACATGTTTTATTTCTCCTCTTTCGTTTCCAGTCGACATGTTTTAGAGTACGTAGTGTTTACCCTGTAGTCCCAGTGGTTGTATTGTATTGTATTTTATTATATTTATTTATTCACGGTTTAAAAATAAAACTCACATTCAGTCAAAACCAGACTGCTGTCAGCGAGTCCGTGAAGGCAAAAATGAACAGGTAAAATGTAAACAATATTATTGGAAAATCACATACTGAGCAAATTAAATATGATAAATCAGCATGCAAAACGACTTAACAAATAGAAATTCAAATATTCATATAAGGAATTGTTCAAACAATTTGAAAGTTTCAGTTTGTGATCCCCCTCCCCTCCCACATACAAGACATACATTGAGTTAAAAGTCGCTGAACAAATGTTACACGGTAAGGAATTGAAAAGTTATATGCTTGTGTAGAGACCACCATCCCTTAAAATAATAGTTCGTTTTGGGTTTATCTAGACAAACTTTACAGTCGTAATCGAAGACAATAATTACTTTTTTAACACTAATTTTAGAACATATTGAAAAAGGAAGGCACCCATGTAATAATTTGAAGGTGAACTATAAAACTGCCGGTTTTTCCAGCTAGGATCAACTCTTAAAATCACGCGAAGTGCTCGGTTTGTAAGACACTCAACCCTTTAACTAATGCTTTACCTGCATTAAACCATGCAGATCAGTATTTAAATCAAAGTGAGGTTGGAAAAGTGCTTTATAAAGCATTATAACGGTGTATAATAATGTATGTACTAAGCCGTTTAAGGCAGTACCGAGTTTTCGTTGTTTCTGTCTGAACAAATTTGACAGGCGCGTTCCAACTAAGTGACTAACGAAGAATCAATCACAGATATCTACATTCAGCAACTCGTGTGATTTGCTCGCCACCAATTTGAACCTGTGCATTTGCAAATAATAATAACCTATGTCTGGATCCAAATATAATAAATTCACATTTCTTAGGATTTAACAATTTGCTGCACGTCATCCAACTAAAAATCCGCGATAGATCTTCATTTAGATCATCAGTATTATCAGAATAGTATATACAGGTACCGTCAGCATACATAGAAATGCGGCTATATTTAACAACACTTGAAATATCATTTATAAAAAGAAATGAACAGTAAGGGGCCTAATATACTTCCTTATGGGACCCCACATGCAGTGTTATTATAATCAAACAAATTATTTTTGATACTGTAATATGTTTTCTTAAAATCAATAGTCCTGAAATCATCCTAAACTCGATTCGTCAAAACCAAAATTGTCAAGTTTCTTAAAGAAAATGTCATGAGAAACCATATCGAATGCTTTCTTTCGATCCAACGTCACTAAACCAACAGCAAATCCAGTGTCTAGGTTCTTAGACATATGTTAGATGATTGTAAAAAGAGCTGTGCTGGTTGAAAAAAACGGAAAGAAATCCAAATTTCCAATCAAACGGGACTTTACCTTGTGCAAGAGAAAGATTGATAATATGCAATAAAGGATTGATAATGTATGAAAGTGAATCGTTGAATGCAAGTAGGTATCCCATCTAGGCCAGGCGACCTTTTCTTAGAAATCTCATGAAAATACTTAATATCAGTATTAATTTCCAAATCTTAGCACTATTACCAGTGTTCTCAGAAATATTTCTGAGCGTGAGCGATCAAAAATATCCCTTCGGTGATGATGACATACCTTGCAAAATGCATGCCGTTTAATTTTTCCAGATGTCGGTATAAAGTCAAACTCTAGTCTTATTGGAACTAATGGGAACTTTCCAAGTCTTATCATTTATCATTTTAGAATTACAATCCAACTCTGCAAAAGAATGATTATTCGCTTGCTTGAGACCATCGCAAAGCCAAAGGATCGCATTTGTACCATAGATCTCTAACAATGGATAAAGCAACGCCCTCAACGTTCGAAGCGACCTGGCGCGACGTGTCGTCATGTTTGGGCTCGCAGAAAAACACCACTGCATTACTATTTCAATACAATTATATGCATTTTAGAATCGAATAATTCAGCACTGTGAAGTTTCCACAAGTTAACTGCAAAATCAGGCTAAACAAGTGTACCCTAACAAATTCTAGAGGCGATTTAATGTGACAATTAGTATTAGGCCTATGTCTATTTTAAAGTAAAAAAAATCAAATCACATATCTTTCGAATAGGAGTTCACTGTAATCGTACACAGCTGACATCAACTGCTTGCATAGAGCCGTGTGTACGATGCGATGTCCACGTAAAGCCCACCGCACACTATACGATCGGTCTACGCTCCGATTTTGAAAGAAAATGTTAGGCCTAGGCCTATAGCATTAGATATAAACACTTAAACACATTAGATATGTTTGATTGAGGTTCAGAATAGTTACATAGATAGTAAAATCGAAATTACAGGCTATTACGAGCATTCTAGTCGGAGGAAAGGCCAAATCGGCTCCAAATCGTAGTGACGTCAGAGCAGTCATGCGATTGTCTACGATTTGAAACTGATTTGGCCCTTATCCCGGATATAAGGCTGACATCTCACCAAATTCCTATGTTGAGTATTCATATTATTGTTCAGAACCTGAATCAGCTATCTTTCACTGGTTAAACTGCCTATATTTAATGCTATTGCGATTATTTCCAAAAATCGGATCGTAGTCGATCGTATAGTGTGCGGTGGGCTTTAGGTGGAGATCGATGAACTGTACTTGCAAACATACGGCGTGCACTGCACATGGATTTTGTGAATGTGTACATGTAATAACATGCATGTGCTTGTAGTATGAACACCCTTCCGCCTTTATGCGAGTGCGCGATTACGGGAGGTATTTTGTGTATAGACATAAATCCTCGGCGGTTATTATGCGATCCTTTCGCATGTACGTACAGTATAAACATGGACATAAGTTGCTGCGATCAACAATGTGTGTAGTAAGCTAAGGGATCGCCTCCGATTCCGTCTTCATTGCATGCCCATGTATACTGTGTATACACGCTGACGTATCCGCGGAAATCCATTAAAGACCTCAGCCTGACCGAATTTTGAAACATACCCTTTCTTCATCCACGGGGAGCTATATATTTTCTGAACAAATTGAAACCAACTTCATGAGATTCCGTTTCCTGTGGAATGAGTAACAGCGTCCCGAATGTTGAGCCCCGGTGGTTTGGGCCCCGTCTCTGAGGAACGCTACTTTGCGGGGGGTGAAAATTTGATGACGACATATCGTGTAGACGCACTCGGAGCTGTATACATGACATGTCGTCACACGTCTAGCGACCCCCTGCAGTGTTACGCCATAGGGAGGGGGCGGACCAAAAAAATTATCTTTTTTATTTTTTATGGATAAACGGAGACGAAAATTTATGAATAACCAGGGTAATTATATTCTTTGTTTACTAAGCTTTACGTCAATTTATGGTTATTTTTGGTCAGGCTGAGGTCTTTAAATGAAATGTGTAATTTACGCGGAAAAAATCTACGCTCGGAGGAAAAAGCGGAAATCCGCGGGTACGCGGAAAATTTTCATGCCTGCAAGGTTTAACATAATAGAATCATGTGAAAACAATTTATTAACGGGTTAGTGTTTTTTTTAGGTATGATTCGATTAACATGTTCATAGCTGAAACCCTTTTAACATTTCTTTATTTCCATATTGCAATCATCAACACAAATTATATGCAGAGAAGTGAAATGTCCGATGAATGGGCCAAACTTGAGAAGCAAGGTGTTCTGACAGAGCAACTGATCAATCATGTCTGGAAAGTAGATCACGGGCTTAAGGATGAACTGCTACGAATCATGGAGCGATTTGATCTCATCTGTGAGATCAACGAGGTATGTCTTCTCTCAGGGAAGTCATCGGAGAATAGAGAAAGATATTTGGGGTCAGACAAATTTGGACTTCTGACCTATTCTCTTTAAAGTTTTAATGTACTGGTTCAAAAAATAAAAAATTAAAAAATGACACCTGACGGCAATTTGGGTCAGACACACTATCCAACTTTCTGATTCTTTGCTAGGTGTAAAATGGAATTTCAAACTTTAAGACTATCATTGGCTTAAGAATTCCGTCATGTAATTAAATGTTCAGCTTCAAAATACCAAAACCGCTCTTTTGCAGGAATGTAAATCAAAGACGCCTGAAGAACGCCGGGGACAGGAGGGCATTGGAGATTTTGTCGATGCTTCACTCATGGAACGTTCGTTCTTTGTTCCGTGCCTTGCTGAGAAGCGTTTGCGGGAGAGAGAGAGAAAAATAGATCGTGACAAATTTCCCTTCCTCGTAGATTTCCACGGCTTTCTCCCAGGTATGTCTGTAAAATAGACGCTCGTCCGTTATGTGATTGTGATTCGTTCGTTGAGTTCTACTTCCTTAATTGTTTGTTTGTTTGCTGTTTTTTATTGAAGGGGGGGGGGGGGGTATAGGTAAATCTATACACAAGTGATGTAAATGCAATAATATTCAACGGAAAAGCCATTAAGGTTTTAAGCAAAACACATACCGTATAATATGAAAGTAAAACATTAAAGAAGAATTGTTGATTTTTCTATACATTTTATGGTTTTGCAGTTTTCTATTAATCTAGAGCTTAGCAATAGAATGCCATAACGTGGGTTTAATATTTTGAACAGTTGGATTTGTTCATCGCCTGTTCGTACACATTGCTCGCTGGACGATGAGAAAAGGGTCTCACATGCCTCGTTTCCGTACAGAGGAAATGACATTCTTCGTTGACAAACGCCATCAGTTATTGATGAAAGCAATCGACGGAAAAGAAATACAGGTGAGGAAAAAAGGCTGCCAAAATTGCTTACATTCCAGACGTTCTCGTGAATAGTATTACTTGAGGCATGAAGTACAGAATTTAAATTCCCATGTGTCAAGTTATAATACAGGTAAATGCCATATCCGTGTACACATTAACATAAGGTACACAATAACATGCTGTTCCCTAATATAAATAATGGTTAAAATACTCTCTTCGAACCTTTCTTCTCTGTTTAAGCGTATACAATTAAAAAGGATGTAAATTTACCGTCTTTATGAATACGCTATAAATTGGACAGGTAGTCCTGAACGCATAAAATCTTCAACAAATGTGCATATGTTGTGCTTTGTTTTTTGTTGTTTCCAACAAGTATTTATGGTAGCAAAATGTCATGATAATGACAGTCAAATGTTTATTATTTTTGTTCATTTATTTGTCTTATTTACCCAGGGTAACTTTATTCTTTAGGGCCATGCCCCAGAACACACGTAGATATTGTACAACATAATACATAAATGTGGAATGATAAACAATATTAATGCAACAAAATGCAAACAAAAACATGAAGGGACAAAACAACCGTATAATTATCGAACCGAAATAAAATATATCTACACATACTTTCCCTAAGAAATAATTAATTTGTAGTTATAAAATTATAATCTTCCACGGGTGAAATAAATTATTATAGGTTAAAGAAAGAAAGAAAAATACTTCAAGGCATCTCTTGAAATACATTTCTATCAGAATTGAAGGCTAGCTTTCAGAAAGAATGAGGTAAAAATGGCATATGTGATAGACTTGATAGACATAAAGGTTTTATCAAAACTCAATATAGAACTTTATTTTGGATTAAATGTGAATAATTAATTGCTTTCATAATTCTTCCATTTCTACCTGCAATGGGAAATTACCATGGTGACAGGTGACCATGATGAATGTGGATTTGGAGACCAACCCTGATATAGAACCATCTGTGATGACAGAGGTAAAGTCCATTGGTTGAGAAAGAGGGTGGACGAGTAAAATATCGATGGATATGATTCTCTTTCAGCCTCCAAACATACTCAACCTCACTTCTAGCACAATGAGCTGTAAACACAAGGGGGAATGGCATAATCCAATGCAATTTAAGGCAATTTATAGCTGCCGAATGATCCACCTCTTTTCTCCTTTTTATTGAATTTTGTTAATGCACTCAGTTTCTTTAAGGGGATCATATCGTTGTACTTATACCTAGTCGGTCAGAAACAACACCGCTAAAGTCTCGCATATGCAGCGTGTTCTGTAGTAAACGTAATACCTGAGATAAGCAACTTCATATGTGACCCGGCACCACAAAACCACCAAAAAGTCACAAAAAATTATTTGATTTTATCATATTTCGATAGAACAAAGTCTCAGCTTTAAAATGATATATGGCTCATTATAATTGAAACTTTCTAACCCTTTTAATTCAGCGAATGCAAGGAGCTTGTAAGATATGTCTGCTGTTATTAAATAGGGAGGAAACACTATGAACATGACGAACAAAGAAGCGGACAATTTATGCTGCTCCTCATTGTACCCTTCACAATTGCACTGGTTAACAAAAGAACATCCATTCATTGCTATCCTGTAAAAATATGTAGAACAGGTGTCACATAATAGCAGTGAAGGGATGTCCTTTTGTCTACTAGAGCTATTGTGGAGGGTACAATGAGGAGCTGCATAAATTGTCCGCTCTCTTTGTCACCGTGTTCATAGTGAAATGAGTTCTAAAGTTGGAGCCTATTCAAGCGTGCGGAGTAAGAAAACGAGGGAGAAAGTCGATAGAGAGAGAATAAAAAGGCCATAGCACCCACTATGAATGAATTGTCGGATTAGGTTGATATTTGGTGGGAGTGTTAAACATAGCTTATTCATTCTATTCCCAAAACTTCAAATTGTGAACTTGCGTCATTTGAAAGTTATTTTGATGCAAATTAGAGTGTTCTAATGGGAGATTAAGCGCACCTCGGTGGCTTGACACGTGCACAAGACAATGCCTATTCACTCCATTTGGGCTTCTTTCTTTGTTCCCTGTTTAATACTGGTTTGTTACCTGTGTAGTCCTTCTGTTATCATACACTGAACTTTGATTTAGCCTATAATTAACTTAAATAGAACCCACTCTTTTTCTTCTTCACATTGATTAATCTATATGCAATTTGTTTTACCTAGAACTTAGATACTCTTTCCTTACTCACTTGATCGATCGTTAGCAACGAAATCCTTTTTCAGACTCTGTTTCGTCATCGAAATGGAACTTAAAACTGCTCTGTAATTTGCTTTTACGGCTATTGATGAACTGTAATATCAGTATGATGAGATTGCTGAGAATTAATTTCTATTTCTATCAATATGAAAATCATTAGGGACAAGGTAATTTAAGGCCCGTGAGATTGCAGTGATTTTACGAGGGTGAGCGGTACCGATTAAAAAATATCATACGGGAAGGCGAAGAATTAGGAAGAAAACGAAGTTGTGCGCAAAAAAACTGGTCTCGGAAAACTGTTAAAAATTCATCTTCTACTGTGTTTTAAGCTTCCAGATTTTGATAAAAGGTACAGAAAAGAACGATCTTTCAGAAAAACCAAAAGTCCAAAAATAAATTTCCATTTCAGCTTTTTACACAAAATCACGGGTTGCGACTTTTTGGTGGTTTTGTGGTGCCGGGTCACATATACATAATTAACAAAATATAATAATTTGTTTATTCATTGGATAGAAAATTCTTTTCCGAATATAACGACATCAATTTGGGGTAAGGCGTTTTGATTCTACGGCTAGTTTTGAGAGGCAATGTCATTTTCAAAATTTGCTACCTTTGAAACCGTAGTAAGTGCTTGAAGCCATTCGTCGCCACGTAACGCCATGCACAACCACGTAGGAGCCACGCAGCGCCGCGTAGCGCCGCGTAGCGCCACGGGGACGAACGTCCGAAGACAGGACTGATTTCGTGTGGTGAAACTTTCAACATTTCGAAATTTTTGGTTTACGTTTCAGTAAGCGTCAGGTATACCCCGTAATGGCCACATAGATGCCGTAAATGCCATGGAAAAGCCAAGTCCCATCCCGTATAACAAAAATGGCCTTTCGTGTTTCTAACGGCTATAGGTTGTATGTGAAAGTCGTTGATCCTTGATGTCTAACCCTAAAAAACGGTTTCCAATTCACGTTCCACATTATCATCAACGGGGCGAATTGGGTAAGATTTATCAAGCTTATAATTATTGTTATCAGTGAGGTCTGAAAAAGCCTTATAGCTTCTGTATCTACCAGTTAGAATCCAATAATACAATAAATGCATTTTTTCTTCATGTTATAACCCTAAATATGCATTTAACATTGTTTTAGTTTTCGCATGTGCTGGAAGATTCATTGTATGACCTGAAGACAAAGTGGGCAAGACGGATAAAGTACACGGTTGGGTTAAGATGCAACAATTGTCTGAAGTACAACTATCGATATCAAAAGACAATCCCGCTTGGTGACTACTTGAATAATGACACAGTGGTTTGTGAAGATTGTGATGAGAGAATTAATACGAGAGACATACAAAGAATATTCAGTAAGTGGTAGTACTTACCTACAGCAATTATCAACATTTATTCTAACATAGATTATAACATAGTGGTGACAATTGTAATTTCAGGTAAATTATTGATTGATTAAAAGCGTGAGTTAATTTCGTTTATAATTTTGAGCTGACAAGTTTGTGCGGCTAGCCGTGGGGGGGGGGGGGGGCAATTCATGGTTTTCCCCTAGATACGCCACTAAAATTTAATGGTGGCCGATGTGTGATTATGCATATCATATTGCCCTCCAAAAAAAATGTCTTCATATGGGAAATTGTTCGGTACAACGAATCAAAACGTGACATGAAAAGCAAACCATTTATTCCGTTTTCTTATTGTTTTTACTATTGCAATAAGGTTCGGATTTTCTGGGAAATTGTTCCAAGAATTATACACTTCCTAAACAAAAAGAGGTTGACATCGATATGAGAGTTTTGTTGATTGAATATAAGATTAACACCGGCAATACTTACTGGACTTAATTTCTTCATAAATTGTGCACATTTTGTAATACACAGTCATTATGTAAAGTAAAACTTTGAAGACTAGCAACCCAATGGAGTTAATGAATTATTTTACTTTATCGTGGTATATCTAATCATGACAAACTGCATTAATGTTATGCTCTTATTTATTTTCATCAATGTTCATTGGATCTAACAGAAGGAAGGAGCGACACGTCTGTGCCACATTCAGGTACGAGATAATAGTTGCATTGTAATTTTATCTATAATATCTAATTAGGTTAACGGGTTGCTCCATGCTAAGATTCTAAAATTAATTATAGGGAAGGTCGTTGAACCGCGTCATGTCTAATCTTACTCCTGACTGTTACCGAAAAGTATCGATGTTCTATATTTGTAAACTAAAAAAAAAAACCAACATTGGTTAGAAACCGTTTTCAATCTCACTCTATGCTTTATAAAGATTTTCCCCTAATATCCGTAAAGCAGGTTTTTTTTCCAGGCCCATCTTAAATGTGTCAAATTTTGCAACATATTTGAAATATGGCTGATTTTGGCCATCCTGCTATGCATTTTTATACTATCAATATCTTTCATGTTAAATTGACGAAACGTGTTTATAATGGTTTGTGAAATTTCGTCCAGCAAAATAAAAGAGGGATGATCAGGTGAATGGTGATAAGTGCGTTATTTAATTTTGGAACTTTGATCACCTGTAATTAGGATGATCTACCAAATTTAAGGTTTATACTGAATCCCACGGTGTTTATCTAATTGCACAGGCTGCGATATCCTCTCTGATGTCTACTTCAGTAGTCTGGCTAAGGAGATTGGATCTGAATGGCACGACCTCGGGATCAGGTTGGGGATTCCCCAGGCAGAGCTGGAGCGTATCGCCGAGGAGAAGAGGATTGTTAAATACAGAACCCTTACCATACTCCAAAGCTGGCGGGATAGATCGGAAAAGGGTGATAGGTTGAAAGTGGAAGAGCTTTGCGATGCCTTGGAAAAGTGTGAGAAAGTCAGTCTGTCAGGTCGTGTCAAAAGGGAAGCAAAATTCAGTCACCACTCTAGGAACCCGCAAACTTCTAGTGCTTCAGCTTGGTCTCGATGTTCACTCCTTTAAACGTATAGTGTATCTTATCCCTACCCCGTAGCCAAGACCAATTATGAAGTTTGGGAAAGAGGCAGATGACCAAAAATTTAAATCTGCCCTTATCATATCATTACCTCGCAGTGTGTCTTTAATATTGTGAAGGTGGGTGATTGTGTATTAAATCAATCTAAGGACATTTGACTACAAAGCCTAGGCCTTTAAAATCACATTAACTACTATCAAGAGAATAACATAATACCAAGGTTGGATATTGGTGATGATAGATTTTCGGCACCTGTTATAACTGGGGGAAAATAAATACAGTTACAGTTAAAATAATGCAACAGTTGGATTCTTTTCTAACCTAAAAATTATATAATTCCATTATATTGACTGTGAATCTGATCCTCCCACCTGTATGTATCATTATTAAACGCAAGCACCATGCCTTTAAATAATTTGAAATGTTGTAAATCTGTCAGTAATGAGAATATAATAATGCCTTATAACATATATGTTCGTTTCTTTCGTTGTTAAGGAATATTAAATGAATAAATGATTAAAAGTTAAACTATACATCGGCAATCAAGGTATTAAATATGAGGCTTTGGTTTTTTCTTTAGTGAAAGATGAAAAGTTTCCTTTCCCCCAAATGCCAAATCAATAATAATGACAACAACAATAAAATAATCATAATGACGATAATGATAATAATAATAATAATAAAAAGAAGATAATAATGAAAGGATTACTACGAATTGACAGATTATACTTGGAAGCACCAGTTGCGGGACAAACTGTAGTCTTTATTTTCAGCCGTTCAATCTGTAAAATACAAAAGAACAAAATTAAAATGAATATTTGCAAATAACTGCACATTCATATCAAAAGAAGACCGAATCTCAGTACTGTATAATGACACACTGTATCTCAAATTTTATGACTTGATGCATTACACTTTATAAATACAAAACAAATTGGCAAAATGCATACTCTGTAATTTGAATAATCGATGTAATTAATACCCTTTATGCGAACTCACTGTCTTTTACGGGGGCAGTTTCAGCAGTTTCAGCCCCCCCCCCCCCCAGAAATTTCAAAATCATACTTTTTTTTAAATCGGGTTTTAGACTTTTAAACGATCCAGTATTGAAAGCGATCATCTTGCCCCCCCCCCCCCCCCCCCAGGAAAAAAATTTTAAGAAACATGCAACGACTCATATTGAGGCTAGTATGACGTCATTATCGTTTATCGATATCCAAGCCGCGAATTTCAGTCGCTGCAAATGGGTGCGATTCGCAAATGATACAAGGAAAGTCCCTACAAAATGTAAGTATTTTGCAATGTTTTTGAATGACAACAATACATTCAATCGCACGAACCCCTTCTGTGCAGACAAAATGAGTTCGTCCAAGCTTTGCGACTTTTCTGAAATTACGGCGTCTAGGTTGCGTCCGGGTTCATCGAGTATAATATAGTTGATTTCAAGTAATTTGTTATATACCTGCGTGATAACCTGATGAGTGCAGGTCGAAAAGCTTCGTTATCATGTCTCTTTTTCGTGCCATATGGAAATTATCACTTTGTGCCCAAAGAGTTGTAAGGTATGAAGGCACTGTAACGTGTAGTAAGATGCTTTGCACGATAAACGTCATTTCGACATAGTCATGCATTACCTAGGTTGATTGCGCTAATCAAACCTGTAAAGAAACAATGTGTGGACTGCTAATTTTGATGTCATTTTTGCAAATTATCACTCTCTCTACAAACATCAAAGACCGCACCAGTCGATGACTCAACAAAATATGTTTATCTTGGCAGAGGTATATTGGGAAACTGTATACAATTTTCAGGACTTCTATGGAAGGTACTAGGTATATACGTAGTTGTTACGAACTGACTGAATGTCTCGCCGGGAATGTGTTCACAAAAAGTTCTTGCGACTGAATACAGTAGATATCATGAACAAATTACATTGTTTTTCACGTACATATATTTGTTTGTTGATAATTAAGAAATGCTCCTTTTTGAGGTGAATGTCACTTTCAGTTTTTTGAATAACGTGTATATATTATCAACGATTTTGTTTATTGTGTGAAATAGGGAATATAATCAGGTTTTAATGTTCAGCTAATATGATGCATCATGTAACTTTATATGATTAGAATGCACGTTTGTGCACTGATGATTATACTGAAAATACAAGAGAGTGTGCACTACCGTGGTGTTTCATTATAACGACTTTGTTACAACAGTGCACACCGCTTGTGTTATGATAATGTGAGAGTAAAGGAATATGACTATAGTAGAAAATTACTAGTAGAATTGAAGGGAAATATTCATTACTAGATATATAAAATGAGGTTTCACAATTATGTTAACATTTTAGTACATTACATACCATGAGTCATAATAATGAAAGTAAACGAGAATATATATTTAAGAGGTTAGTAGAGGATTGTATATATCTATTAATGAATTATGTACAGCACTTTGAGATTTTTGTATTTTTTAAATCCATGGTGTAAATAGACTTAAGTGGCTAATGCATACTAGATTTAGATGACGTCCATGTGTTAAGAGACATAAGGACAGTCCCTTGGTTTGTTGTTTTAGTTTTTGTTCCGTTTGTTTGGTTTTAATGTTAATGGACACTGAGGACTGACTGTATATGCGCAGTAGATAAAACCGTGTATGGTTTTGATATTTTTATGATGTATATCATGTCAAAGTTTATTAGGAAACTCTGTACACTAAGAGGTCTTGAACTTGAACTGGGTATTCAGACAGTATTCAAGCGGTGACTGAAAACTGCTGAATGACTTGCTGGGAAATAGATCGGAGAGAGCTCTCGTATTTAATTGGATTAAATCTCAATTGAGCAAAATACACGTCTTTATGAACTTGTTTTCTTGTTCAAAGATTTGCTACTTGGATAATTACAATAATGATTTTTACTGAGGTAAACTGACTCCTTCAGTTATTGTTTGATTTAAATGTATATACTTTCAACGATTTTGTTTATTGTGTGAAATAGGGAATATAATATAATGTTTTAATGTGCAGCCATATGATACACCATATTTGTTTATATGATTAGAATACACGTATGTGCACTGATGATTATATTGAAAAGACAAGAGTGTGTGCATTACCGTGCTGTTTCATAATAATGAATTTGTATGTTTGTTACTACAACGCACACCACGTTGTGTTTTGATAATAATGAGAGTAAAGGAAATTGATTAGTTATTGAAATAATCATTACTGGTTATGTCAATGGTTATGTCAACATTTTAGTAGATTGCAAGTAAAGGAGAATATAAATTTCACAGGTTAGTAGAGGAATGTATATACATGTATATCATTGAGCTTTTATCTATTAATGAATGATGTTTAATACACTGAGCATTTTTTTTTTAATTTATCAGGTAAATAGACTTTTAATGCATACTAGATTTAGATGACATTCATTATTAAACAGACACAATGGCAGCCACATGTAATTTTTTTTTTAGTTTTTGTTTGGTTTGGTTGGTTTTAATGTTGATATTCACTGAGGACTGTATATGTTTATGATAAAACTTTTCATGAATTTGTCGTGGATGGCACTAGGTATATACGTAGTGTTGTAGAGCTGACTTAATGTCTCGCTGGGGATTTGATAGCAGAGAGAGTTCTTGTGTTTAATTGCATTATATATCATGAGCAAAATTGCATATCTCATTGATCATTGTTTACACGTACACACATTTGTTACTTTGATAATAACGTAATGATTCTTTAATATTAAGATGAAGTTTCACTTTCACTTATGATTTGGCTTACATATTATATGTTTTGCTAATCCACCCGTTTATGTTATTTGCTACACAATGAGTGATATTTGGGGGGGTCATGGTTTTGGAGGAATACTCTTGTTACTTGAATACTGAATTCTATGAGACATTTTGTCACGAATTATTACTTCACTTTTTCTTTTTTTGAAACAATGGAGGAATGAATAGTCCTATCATATGCGTACATTATTTTCTCAGACCTAGAGATAAATAATGATGACACTGGAATTGAAGTGGAAACTATTAAAGGTCTTCGGGAAAAAAAGACCACTGGTTACGTTCACCACGCACTTATACATGACAGATGGAGTCATAAACTTGTTTGATTCATTCAGTTCTTTATTTTTGTTGTCATATATTTGATCTAGTCATTCACTACACACTTGTATGTGGCAGATGGAGTCATAAACTTGTTTGGTTTATTGAGTTCTTTATTCTTGTTGCCATATATTCGATCTAGTCATTCACCACACACTTACATGTGGCAGATTTAGCCATACAATTATTTGGTTCATTGAGTACTTATCGTTACTTTATTATTGGATCTAGCCTGTTTGCTATGCTGTAGTTACAAATAGTTGATTAGCGGCCATGGTTCGTGGGTCAGGAAGGTAGAGTATGATAACAGATTTATTGGCACTACATACTTGTATACATGTCAGTTGCATATCCAAACATCTTTAAACTTCAAAATGTGGTGTTCATGTGGAGAGGATGATAACAATAAGTCCAATACTTGGTACATTTTCGCATGTAAGGCAATAGATTTATTGATTCGTATTAAAATACAAATCATTTCCCACTCTGAGACGCTTGAGCATTTAATTGATTCTTATTTGAATAAGTAACCATGACAAAACAATTTTATAAATTTTCAGTACACCTAGTGATACCCTCCATAAGCATAAAGCAATCCATCATTTCTAATCACTTATTTTTTCAAGCCTTCCAACTTGGAAATTTTGAAAATGTCCGTCCGTGACGTGAACCGATCAAAATACAAAATAAGTGGTTATATACTGCATTTTTTTGTTTACATAAAATATATTTTCATTCTACTTTAAACTCCTGGTCTTATGTTCATATTTCAGATGACGGGTATTATAATGTGTTGCTATTAGTAACGTATTTGAAGAATAAAATATGACAATTGATACATAGATACGTTTATATTATTTTATCAATTTCTATTTTAATCTAAAGGCAAACGAAAAACAAACTGCGACATAGATTATGAATAATTAATATACGAAGAGATAGCTCTAATGATTTTAAGCAGGGTGTAAACTGTTAAAACACATCTTGTCTCAAAGTGAATGTGGTGGTGATATTATGTTGTAAATAAATTTATTCATCATAATAAGTAGTACAGCTTGGTTTTGTATTGCACATCAATATGTTTTATTTCTCGTTGCTGCTTATGTAATGCTGCAAGAATTAATGCGGTGTAGATCTTTTGATATTTATAATATAGTAAGATTTCAAACTTGTGTATAGGTAATGTTTTTGCCAAAAATCTTTTCTTTATTGCAAGAAATAAAATGGTTTACTTCTTCTTCATTCATTAAATTTCTTGAAAATGATAGAGGGAATAACTGTCGGCTTGAAGTCTGTTTTCTATTGAATTAATTCACAAGACCAAATTTCTACTTTAGCAAAAGGGTGGAAAATTAAACTAGCAAACGCCAATTGTTTGATCATTAATTGAAGTGTATCTGTCTTATATTCACGTAGGGTTGCATTATCATTGTTAACACGCTTTTAGAAAAAAAAATGAATCAATCAAAAAGGAAAACTGATTTACTCTCAAATCTAATGTAAATAGGCAAAGAAAATCAGTGTTTCACTTATAAGTACACATTCAAATATGTCACAATATAACAGCTGTATTTCCATTGATTATAATCATACCACAAAGATATTTCGTTTTGAAAGTGTGAAACAAATTTTTAAATAAAAGGTTGTCCTTCCATCTAAGAACATGCGTGTGTGTGTGTGTTTGTGTTAAAATGAGGTGCAACATCACTAAGACAGAAAGATAGCTTATTACCATGGAAGTACAAACCAGCTTCACAGAGTAAGGGATGTGAGAGCATGAAGCTCCATGGTGAGAGGAAGGGTGTATGTAGAATGCAAAAGCAAGAAGAAGAAGAAAAAGCTGGAGAAAGGAATGGCTATATATATATATATAGTTTTTTCCCCCTTCAAATATTTATTTGAATACAATGATATGATTTGGACATTTGGAAAAAAAAAAGACACAACGAAAAATGCTGGAGATAATAGCACATTGGAACTTATGAGTAGATAAAATATATTAATCTTACACGTGCAGAAGACCCCCCCCCCCCCCCAAAAAAAAGGAATTTGATCATCATTTTCAATTAAGATTGGAGGTGTTCCTCTGTTCATCAGAATCAGACTAATATCAGACATCTGGGCCCATATTCATAAAACCATGCATACTAAGCTAGTTAGCAACTAAATTGATCCCTAGTTGTCAACTAAGCACTAGTAGGTATTCATAAGATCTTACCAAGTTTTTGTTTGCAACTAGGCCATCTTCATGAAGCATAGTTGGCACCTAAATGGTTCCTAGTTGTCAAATAAATCTATGTTAGTTGGTTACTATAGATCAAAATGGCATTTATAAAGCCTGAGTTGTTTTTGGTGCAACTAACATTTCTTACAAAATTTAGCGTTGATGTAGAGTACTTCTAAATCACCAGTTGGCGACTATTCAATTCACCACCAACCACCGGAGAAACGACATGGTCAGAAATTTCATAGAATTTGAAGAGATTAGTTGCAGGAAGTGAGCAGAGGGTATATTTCAGGACAGGAAGCATTTCAAAGACAAATTTAGTGATGCAGAATTGCTTAAGTGCTCTACATTTCCCATAGAAGATTATCTCAATATCTTTGTACAAGTTATGACTGATTATCTCAAACAAAGATAAAAATTCCGTAAAAAACAGCAACATCATTTTAAACCTACCCCCTCCGAAATAGAAGATAGAGCATAGGCCGACTTTCAGAGTTTCTACGGTGTTATAATGAGAGAGGGAGCGAGAGAGGGAGGCGATCGAGAAATAAAACGATCTCCTCGTAATTTAGTATTGAAATTTTGCAATCTAGAGTAATTTATACTCATACTGTAGTCGAAAACCTATGCATCGTTGTAGCAATGAGTCATTACTGTATACAGGAGATTACTGTATACAGAGAGATTTTGTTCAAGGTTTTGTACATTGTTGATGAAAACAGCGTCTATTAATAATCGTTGGAACTTTGGAATGCTGGAGATTAGCATTTTAAGGCAAATAAACCTTCTTAAACTTCGTTGTATTGCAAAGTTGTGGCATGTTTATTTTTTTTTCTTAAGAGGGGTGCATGTATGGCAAAAATAAATTCCCCATACTTAAAATATAGGGGATATGCCTCTCCCCCCCCCCCCTTCCGGTGCCTAGGGATCAATAATTTCCCATCACATTACCCTTCGATCTAACTTAAAGGGATACTTCACCCTAATTACAAGTTGATTTTAAAAGAGGCAGACAAATTAAAACAGAAACAGATCAGTGAAAGTTTGAGCAAAATCCGATAAGAAATAAGAAAGTTATGAATTTTTGAAGTAGTCATCAATCAGACACAAGTGGTCAACTCCGTGTCCTATCTTCCAAGCTCCTCTCCCATTTGCCCTATACCTACAAAATCATCAATTTCCATTTCCTCTAAAGCAAATATTTAATTATACATGTACCTTAGATATAATAATTGCTCATAATGTTTTTACACAAAACCTGTATGAAAAAAATGCATTTTTTCATAAAAAACAAGGAAAATGAAAATTCATGTAATTTTCTGTACTGAGCAAATGGGAGAGGAGCTCGCAAAATACGCCACGGAGTTGCCAATTTGTGTCTGATTGATTACAAATTCAAAAATTCATAACTTTCTTATTCCATATCGGATTTTGCTCAAACTTTCACCGATCTGTTTCTTTATTTTTTTCTGCTTCTTTTAAAGCCAACTTGTAATCAGGGTGGACTATCCCTTTAATAACCGACGGAAAAATTGTAACGCGAGCAGACATCCATCATGTTTTATAGTCACGGTAGAAGGCGTTTGAAATATGAAATTACAAAACCTACTGTATTTTTTCTGCAATCTGCTTAAAGGGTCTGCTTTATAGCTTTGACAACTGAAATTTGAGAATATTCCAGCAATATCGACATGAGGAAAGTGTTATACATTTCGATATCACTTATGTTATTACTTGTCACTTGTCAGGCAGGGGTCGGAAGATGGGGGTCAGAGCATAACAAAAATGGCCCAAATTTTTATGAGCTAATATTTGGTCAGGAAGTGTCTTCACGTGTCTACTTTTGATTTATGATTTCAAAAGTGTGAAGTGACTTTTTATGCACATGTCTGTTAAAAACTACCAATTTTCAAACTTCTGACAAATGTCTAAAAAGAGTGTTTTTCAATGCTAAAGTTGACAAACAAAATATTACGTGACCAAATGTTCGATATCTGAATTGTAAAATTGTTGGGTATTTTTTGTATTCATGTGAAAGTAGCCTTACAGTATATATCTGCCAATTTTTGCTTTTTTGAAAATTTGCAAGAAAAACTTTAACATTAATTCGTCTTTAGGCTAATACCAATGACCAAACCTATAACGTATACTCGGTCACAGAGTTCCTACATAGTGCTTCTTTCGATAACTGATTTCAAAAGTGTGGAATAATGTGTACTTGTTATGCAAAACTACACTTAAGGTATGCCATCTTTCACATTTTCTTTGAAAATTGAAATTTAAAAAAACGTTAATTGAAACCTAAATTCATATTGGGCTATTATCAAGGACCTCCCTTTATGGAACAATCACAGTGTTGCCACAGTGTGTTCACATAGTTGTTTATGTGTTAACTATGTGTAAATTATGTGTTCACAGTGTGGTCACAGTGTCGGATTTCAGATCAGGCGGTCTACCACATAATTCCCACATAGCTGACATACTGAACACAGAGTGACACACATTTACCAAAGTGTGGTATGTATTGAACTTTGTGTAAACCCTGTGTTCATAGTATTACCACAGTGTGTAATTTCAATTCATGTGATCTATCACATGATGCCCACATAGTTGACATCCTGAACACAGAGTGACACACATTTACCACAGTGTGATATGTATTGAACTATGTGTAAACTCTGGGTTCATAGTTTTACCACAGTGTGGATTTTCCGATCATCTTGCCTACCACATAATGCCCACAGAACCCCTTCTGTGCAGACAAAAGGAGTTCGTCCAAGCTTTGCGATTGTTCTGAAATTACGGCGTCTGGGTTGCGTCCAGGTTCATAGAGTATAATATAGTTGATTTCAAGTAACTTGTTATATACCTGCGTGATAACCTGATGAGTGCAGGTCGAAAAGCTTCGTTATCATGTCTCTTTTTCGTGCCATATTGAAATAATGGAAATACTAAACACAGAATGTATCAAAGTGCAATCATCCCTTGGTTTGTGCTCTTTTGATAACTATCGGAATGTAAACATTGTGTACCCACGGGGGTATTCAAATAGACCGGTTTACTCAGCTAATAAAAGCTTAAACTGCTTAAACTGTTTAATGCATTCTTTGTAAACAATTGTTAATCTAAACAATCTGAAAGGTCGCCTCACGTCGCAACAGATAATGTATACAACCAAATCAGTTATATCGGGAGGAGAGACCGGAGGGTTATAGGGATTCAGTTCGATTTTCGCCTCCCAGGCACAGGTGACGCCAAAGAAATAATGACAATTTCGCTTGGAGGGAAATCCGTATTTTTAGGGTCTCGCCGGCACTCGAAAAGTCGCTCAGTGGGGGGGGGGGGGGGGGGGGAGTGGCGGCTATTTTTCCACAGCCCTCCAAAATTCGCTCAGTGGGGGAGGGGGGTATGAGGGTCTACTTTCCCTCCATAAATCTCTGACAAGCAAAAAAAAAAATAAATGGGGGGGGGGGGGTCTCGCCAGCTTTCCAAAAGTCGCTCGGAGGGGGGGGGGGGCAAAAAGAATTCCACGGCGCCCCCCCCCCCCCCCCCACCGCCAACAAAACAAAAATTTCGTTCTAAAGGGGGGGGGGGGCACAACGGACCACTGAACGGACCATCCGCCACTGATAGCAGTATACAGACTGGATTCCAAGTATTGTAGTTCATTTGTTAATAACAAGGGGGAAAATGATCGGGTGTATATACTGGTCTATTGATAATTTATTTACATGCACTGAATAGAGTGTTAATTTGTGTGCTTCGCTTCAAACCAACTTGGCCTACACATAGCTGCCACATAATACATTCAAACATTTTGTTACAGTTCTCACACAATGCTATTTTCAAATCACACCAGGGGCCAACTTGTCATAGACGGGTCTTCAAACTTTAAGAACTTAAACGGTTCTCCCATATGATACTGCTTTTTTCTATTGACTAATAATTTTTTTCACTTTTGACTACATGTACATTGGAATTGTTATTGATTATGATATCTGTATTCGAAATTTTGAACGACATATACTTTTCATTGTAATGTTCATGGCAGATTTCTGCAGTATTATGCAATAAATTCATTCATTCATTCAATAATTTACATTGTAGATACTGTCCATGTACTTCGTTCGTTCGGACGCTAGCTTGGCCTTGTCGCATGCGCATTAGCTTATTTTTAAATTTTGCTTGTACTTGTACTTAACTGTACTTGACGCGATCGCGACCGACCGTTCCTGCCATCGTCCATCTTGGTTAATGAAACCGACCTTCTGTGCTTCAAGTCGAATTTCGTTAACATGCCGTAAGTACATGTCATAATATCAAGAATAATATTCATTAATTGTTAGTTATGTGCTATTTTGATAGTTGAAATATTTTCCGGCAGTGAAGAAGTTTGAGTAAGTGAGTGAGTGATTCTCAAATGTCTTGGGACAGCTGTAGGCGCGAGACGCCTAGCGGAAGCTAGCGTGTAGCGTCCGGCTAAGGCCGGGCATGTTTGCATCAGTCCTTGTCATGATTCGATGTTTAGGTTCCGAGTTGGCAGTCTGATTTTCAGTTTTAGTTCAACCCAAACATCGAAACTGTAGATATTGCAATAAACTAGATGTGTCTAAACGGTATGAAGTTCGGGTCCTATCTCAACAATTAGCAATTTACAACTTGAAACTGTTTACAAGAATATAATTACCTCTAAGCCTAGGAGCTCCAACGCGCAGCTTTGGAGCTCCAGGCACGTACTCGCCCATTAGTTTGGTAAGTCGCAGCGCTTAATTTTGGCAGGTAAGATAGAAATGTGTACTTTATTTCAAGAGAATTACTGTAATTATCCAGCAGGCTCTTTGACGATTTGACGATTATTTCTATGAAAAAAAAATGAAATTTCCTCGCCGAGCCGATCTTTCCCCGTACTGTAATCATCGAGTCAGCGAAAGTATTTTCTACACATTACGCACCGTGAGATCAATTCATTTGAATCGACAGTACAGTACGGGGAAAGATCGGCTCGGCGAGGAAATTTCATTTGTTTCTTTGAAATAATTGTAAAATCGTAAATCAAAGAGCCTGCTGGATGGTTGCAGTAATTCTCTTGAAATGTAAGTACTAATTTTTATCTTACCTGCCGAAATTAAGCGATGCGACTTACCAAACTAATGGGCGATGACGACTTTGGTTATTTGTACCTGGAGCTCCAAGAATATATCAATATGCTGTTGTTGTCACTTGTCATGTCATGAAATTAATTCGATAACAATTCAATTTATAATTCAATTATAAAACGGTAAAATACAGCCCCCGATATAGCAGCTGAGGAGCTCCTCGAACGCTGCTGAGATGCGGGCCAGTCCTGTCTAAGCAGACGATGTCCCATAACATCTTACACATTTTACAGTGCCTGTTTTGTCTGACTAGCGTCAGTCTTAATTTAGTCTGTTACCTCACTCTTAACTTCGTGTATGGTATTATTTTGATGAAAAATGCAGAGTTAAAAAAATAAAGGAATCAGTCACTTTGTAAACAAAATAAGACGCCATTGTATTTTCAGCTGCTTGCACCGGGGCATGTTCGGCGTTTCAAGAGGGAACTAATACCATCCGTGCTATTATTCGGAGGGCTTTTCAATTTGAAAATGGGGTTTATTTCATTGATCATTGACCCTTCTCTGTGTATTTACAATCAAACTGTTTGAGTTATCAGAATCAGTTTCACTTTCCCTTTTAGAATGGTGTGAACTCTTTATAATTTGATAAATAATTGCATTGCAATTACGTTCATTCATTATAGGACGTCGTCTGCTTAAGCAGGATCGATCCCTAGTGTGACGACATCAAAACATCGCTATATTTCTGGCGAATCCTCGGATATTCCAGATGCTTAGAAGAGCTTTTATTTATGTTGTTTTTATAATCATCAGATACGCAGTTGACATAAAACTTATACGATTGCCATCTGTAAGCTTCTCAGTTTCTAGTGATACATTAATTGCCATATTCGTGATTTTGTTGTAATGTGATCTTTAAATTATTTTGTTTTTACCTTTGAAATTTACTAACCATTTCAGTCTAATTTTTTTTTTTTATTGTGACATAGCTACATTAACCCGTTGACTACTGAATTATTTCATCCCCATAGGCATAATACAAGGACCACCTGGTTCCTGTTCGCAATGGATTAAATGCATATGAAATTGTTTCATGTTTAATAACTGACCATTAATGTTTTTGCTGAAAAATTAATATTTGACGAAGACAACTGAAATATTAGATGATGTAATTGTCTTTATTCTTTCTTTAAAATGTTTATGATGTAACATAAATATCATTGAAGTCATTTGTATTCTTTTCCAGGAATGACTCGAGAAAGAAAGATTCCTGTTGAGAGACCCTTGGTGCCATTGAGGTTTCAGTCTTGACAATCTGTACCTTACCTCACAAACACAGCCTCTTCATACCAGAGAATATTGAAATATAGCACAGTGGAGTCAGTGGACTGGTAATTAATTTCATTCTTTAATCTTGGACCCATTACTAAATCTAACCTTAACCCCAAGACTAATAAATAAAAAAAATATATTGCAACATGAGCACTAACCTTATATTTTGATGAAATAAAGCATGTAACAAGTGCAGTCAGAGCAAATATCAGGTGATCCATAATCTAGGCCCTACATGTTGGTCTATATTGATAACTATCATAACTATAACATTTTCTTGTATGTGGTCTTCATCTACATATCTACATTCCGATACAGACTTTTATACTGTATAACTTGTTTATTTTGTCCTTTCCATGATACATTTTGTTCACTCACAGTCGATATGTGATTGCACCTTATCTACAAGTTTTAAAAATTATGCAAAAAAAAGTAACCCTTCCTCTCCCATTAAAATGAATGTACACTGCTTCCATAAGCATGTTATAAAAGTAAATTTTATATATATATATATATATATATATACCCCTAATGGGTACATTAGGAGGACAGTTTTTGTTCTTTTTCTTTGTTCAACTGTCGACCTAATGTACCAACTGTCTACCTAATGTAGGGGTCGCTATTATGACGGAATAAACCGCATTGTTAGGTGTCGACTTAATGTACCCGTTAGTCAAATATTAGTTATATTAATATTAGTCCAGTGAGCGACCTACAATGCTGCATTCTAAGAGACAGGCTCGTATCATTTGAAGACCGACATTTGTACGAAATCAAAACGATCGTTAAAAATGAGAGCTTCAAGAAGCCAGGCATAAACATAGACATGTCCTGGCTTACTAACTACACTTTCTTTCGATAATACTACTCATATTCTATTAGGCACCTACTCAAACACCACTGTTACTTTTTTTATGACGTATTACTTTCTTTATGACGTTTTAGTAATTTCTCGCTCACTCCTCATGCGCCTTGCGTCTATAAGCACACCTTTTATTATTATTATACGCTTTGGGTCCTAATTTACCTGTCTGTATTTCTATTGTGACGTCTTCCTGACGTTTTTATGTTTTTGAGCTGTAAAGCGTTTCCAAGACGATGCGCCCGGTTATTTATAAACTAATCGCGCATTGTCTTGGAAACGCTACATGGATAAGTTTTCGAAATTTTGTCATTATTCACTTGACAAAGACGGTGAGAGGATCGTCGAAAATTCGTGAGAAAATAAAATAGTTGGAGAAAAAAGCATTAAATGTCTACTGGTCTTTTTCTTTTATATATATATGTCTCTTGTCAAACAGGTTTCCCTACAACGTATCCCATTCAATGCTATTGGAGGGTAGTGAGAAGCTCTGGCTGATATGATAGACAAGACAAAGACTTCGCTGTTTGAAGCTCAGATGTGAGGATATTGACAGTGTCTTGAGTAAGTTGCACTCATATTGTCAACAAATGTATCCATTGCCACCATCCTTTTCCAAAGTATGAAGCAGAAGTGTACATGCTGTGCTACCTGTAATCCATCTCACCTTCACAAAACAAAAATAAGCTACATGTAGGTCAATTAAGGTATTAAAAAGACTACAAAAATCACTAGATTTTTGTTTTGGAGGGGGATGGGAGGTTGTCGTCCAATGTTTAGATATCTATTAAAAATGACTACTTCCTGGTCGTCCTGGAGGTATTTGTTCTAAAAACGACAAGTATGATAAAGAAAAATATGTGTATGTTCTATATCAGTCTTGAAAATAGTGCATGGTTTGAAGATGTTTTATTTTAGGCAATATCAGTAATAAATATTATACTTTGGAATCTTTGATTGGGCTAAAAGGCATGATATCAATGAGGAATGCACCCATGTCGGGCAAAACGTAAACTAGTAAATATCCATGTGATATCAACTTCGGTTCATTAGGTGCTTGTACCATTATTTGATAATTGTTGATAGTTTTTATGTCTCTGCCCACTGAAGGAGGGTGTCGGAGGCATTATGTTTTCGGGTTGTCACTATTCGTAGTGATTTGGGGGTCACGAGGGCAAACTACTTGGAAGATCATTTCAAACATAGCCCATTTATGCACACAGGAATGTCAATAATTGTAAAGGTAATGGTCTCTGCAGTAATTTCAGATATTTATCGCAGTGAAAATAGCGTTTTAGCTAATTTCTTTAGAGTAATGAAATTTTTTATTACAATTTTCAAACAGAATTTCAAAAAATCAACATGAATGTGTGAAATATTTCTGATCTGGCAACGACGGAAGCATAAATATATCGACTGCATGCGGTCAATATTTCATCTAGTTTATTAATAATTTTTCATTAACAGCCTGCCTGTCAGAATTGGAAACAGAAGGAGCAAGTGACTTCAACAACAGGTGCAGCTCTCTAAAGTTCCTCTTAAGATCGCAAGGCCCTTCAAGAATCAAGATCTGACAATGGAGGTAGAGTAGGAATTTCCGATTCTGCTGACCGAGGACTAATGGCAGTCAAAATACTCAATCTGGGATAGCACTGCTGTAGAAAACTGAACCAATAATAATTCAATAAATTGCAACAAACACTAGGCGGTGATGCATTGATTGAATTTGACTGGTTATTAGTGTAGGCTGAAGCTTGTTAATTTTATAAGCAACTTCATCCCTAAAACTCAACACCATTAAGATAATGCCAAAAGTTTTGGTATTTTCCTCTGCTAATCATGAGGTGCACCCTGACAAACAGGGGATTAAAAGCAATTCAAATCTAAACTGCAGTACTAATGTATCAATCTTGTATGTATTTTCATCATTTGAAGAGGGTTATGGGTAGGAGAGCTTAAATATACTACTCAAAAGAAGTTAGGGAACACTGATATTTTTGCATATAAAAACAAACAGGAACAGCAGAAAAAGGCAGGAGTGGTAAATTCATTATTTAGTGGGTATAATGAAATCAAAATTCACAATCAATCCACGAGATTTCATAACATGGTCACGTGGTGATGTCAATAAAGTCACTGGGGTGAAAACTGAATTTCAAGGCTCGGATACAACAGTCAGTAACGAGTGTGACCGCCCCGTGCAGCCACACATGCAACACAACGTCGTCTCATGGACGTTACCAGATTCTGTAGAGTGTTCTGTGGAATAGCCTGCCACTCCTGAGTCAGCCATTGAGCTAGCTGACGGAGATCCTGCGGTGGAGGATGGTTCTCTCTTACACGTCTGGTCAACAGATCCCATGTGTGCTCAATCGGCGCCATATCAGGAGAATATGTGACCCGACGCCTCAAAACCTACAATAAGTCGCCAAAATTATTTTTTGTGTTTTATATATTTGCTGAAAGTAGAGATTCTCAGCTTTCCAATGGTATATGACTTGCCTAGTTTACTCAATGATAACACCTTTAAATATCACATTTAGAATCAGTATGTAACCAGCAATCAATAACTCCTATTCAGAGAAAATGGCCATTTAAGTTCGGAACAAAAGAGTGCCAAACCTTCGCTCTCTGTGTGTGCCCACGTAAAACTGGGTATTCAAATGGCCATAGCAACCGGAATGAAGGGATTATCAGATTAGGCTGAATTTTAGCACACTGCTGCAGGAGGACCTAATCATTACTCACTCCAAAAATCAATTTAATACCTTTAGAGGTAAAGTAGTAATTTGGCATTGAATGAAAGTATTACAAAAGCTCTCCAAACATTCATTAGCTCGACAGGTGAAAAAAAAGAGTCATTTTAAAATGCCCCCAAAACATATTTCTAAGTCGAATTACGACTCACAAACTTGAGACATGATAGAATGATAATGAAACTACCCATTTCTATCCAAAACAGAAAATCGACTGATCCAAGCAAATTTACTATTTTGGGCTGTTTGCTACGTTGTGGTCCGTGCGACTTATTGTAGGTTTTGAGGCGGCGGGTCACATATGCTGGCCATTCCATTCGAGTAACGTTGTTTTGTTGCCAAAAGTCATTGATGATGCGTGCACGGTGTGGTCTGGCATTATCATCCTGATAAACCGCCTGTGGGCCTATTGCTTGAAGACAGGGAATCACAAGTGGTATGAGAATCTCATCCCTGTAGCGAGCTGCATTCAGATTCCCATTGATGACGTAGAGATCGGTTCGGTGATGAAATGAGAAGGCACCCCACACCATCACGCTACCTCCACCAAAAGGGTTATGCTCACGGACGTTCACGTCAGCAAAACGTTCCCCACGTCGTCTATAGACAAGAACTCGTCCGTCGTTGTGCTGCAGAGAGAACCTGGATTCATCAGAAAACAGGACTGCTGACCACTGCTGTCTTGTCCACTGTCGGTGGCGTCTTGCCCATGCGTCTCTGGCGGCTCTATGACGTGGAAGGAGGCGTGGTCTAACGGCTTGACGTCGAGGTCTCCCTCAAACGATTCCTAATCGTTTGGTCACTGACGTTGGTTCCTGTAGCTGCCCTCAGTTGACGCTGGAGATGGTTTGCTGTGACGGTTCTTCTCCTCAAAGCTTCAAGGGTGATAAGCCGGTCTTCCCTTCCTGTCGTCACTCGAGGGCGTCCTGACCTTGGTCGCTCACGTACTGTCTGCGTCTGTTGGAAGCGTTGACGCAGCCTACAAATGACGGATGGGCTGACATTCAGTCTTCGAGCAGCTTCCCTCCCTGATACACCCTCATTTAACCAGCCGATAGCTATCGCTCTGTCTTCAGTACTCAGATGTCCACGTTGTGGCATGTTGAACAAGATGATCCTGTCTCACAACGGCCTGGCCTTTTAAAGCCAAATTTCACACAAACATTCCATGAAGCACGTGCATCTGGAATGCAAGTGAGAAAATGCACATTTTCCATTTTTGCGGCAACTGCTTTGGGTAGATCACAACCAAAATTTCCATGAAAGAAAGCCATTGTCAATCGTGCTCCAATATCATTCAAATGCTTTGTTCTGGTCATAATGTGAATCCAGTAAGTGTAAAGTCTCTATTTGGTAAGTCACTTACTGTCAGAAATATAATTTCCCAACTTTAAATCAATCTAAAGAAAAGTGTTATAAAATGCCAGTGATCCCTAAATTCTTTTGACGAGTATATCTTCTAATACTCGTAAAATATTTATGAATGCTGTCTGCTGAAATTGTGATTGTTCCTGAGCTGCTGTGATGAGTTGACACAACAGTAGACTTTCGTGAATATCTCACCAGGGTTTCGGCAGTAGGATGATGGGGAACTGTTGAAGCTAGAGCTTCCTCTACTCTGCGTTCTCTTGCTCAGACCCTAGTAAGCTGCAGCAATTCACAAGTTTTGGTGAAAATACAAAATTTTATAAGTGTGCTAATATTTGTTCCTAAAGGTTGGCAGCTCTTTGTTTAAAAATACACCTGTAAATTACTGAAATACCCAAGTTTGAAAATGTTCAAGCTTATTTACATATCTGTGGTGTGCAAAGATTGAAGGATTGTTTTTTGTTTCTCACACAATACAATCATTGTTTTTCTTACGGCTTTCTAAAATTTTCCCAACATATTGCAATTATGTGCACGCATGAAAATTCAGGAGAAATCTTTTAAAAGGTTTTTTTTTTCGTCAGTATGTATTAGCGAATCAGTTTTTTGTAAGAAATTACATTTACTGTATATTCTTTTTACTTGCCGTATACATGGACTCTGATATATTCAATTTTTTATATTAAAAAATGGAGAAAAAAAAAGTTATTCCTATTTTCTTCTCTTTCTAGTTTCCTGTGGGTTGCTCACTTGTGTGACTCATTGGATTGGAACCAAAACACTAGTGTTACCCAAAGACCACCAGAGTATACCACCTCCCGACAGGTACAGCAGACAATTACTATTCCCGTATCAAAGTATGTTGTGATCAGGAGAGTGGAGGCTTATTTTACTGTTCCTTTTTTCTCTCTGTGATATTTGCCAAATGAGAATGGTGATTACACAGAAAACTTTCATCGGTTGGGGGTAATCATACAGTTGTAGTTTGAGCTTCTACCAACCTTAAAATTTGTTAGCAAGCTTGAGAATGGTGATATTGAGAAGCTGTTCTGAATAGGTGGCTAAATTAATATACTGTATGTGAAAGTACTTGTTATGATGAGCTTCCACTTGTATTGAGATCAGCAGAAATGAGTACACAATCTTTAGTCTTTGGACATTCCTCTGCTTGGCATTGTTGGTATACTTTTGTGGTCAAAATTGTGTGACACTGTGCTTGGTTCAAGTTGACCAGTGTTGTAGATTGTGAGGAGTAGTAGTGTTTTTGTGGTCGACACTATGCAGTGGCTACACCAGTGCAAAGGACTATGGTATGTGGTAGCTACCAATGTGGGGGACTATGTGGTGAATACCACAGTGTGTTGGACTATGTGCTGAATACCATAGTGTGACTAAGTGGTGAATACCACAATGTGATCGACTATGTGGTGGGCTATGTGGTGGACTATGTGGTGAATACCACAGTGTGGTGGATGTGATTGACTATGTGGTAAATACCACAGTGTGGTGGATTATGTGGTAAATACCACAGTGTGGTTTACTGTGGTGAATACCCCACTGTGGTTGACTATGTGGTAGATTATGTGGTGAACTATATGGTGTACTATATGGTGAATACCACAGTGTAGTGGACTGTGTGGTTAAGACCCTGTGGTACACAGCGTGTGAGACTCTATGGTTTGGTCCACAGTGTTTAATATGTGATTTTGGGACGTGTGGTAACGTTGTGACATTTTCCATAGTGTCATATCGCTGTGTTTTTGACCGTGTGGAAACGCCGTTTCGCACAGTGTGGTTACGCTGTGTCCCACTGCAATACCACACGTCCCAATTTCACATATTAAACGCACTGTGCTATTACACTGTGTTCGACACTGTGTTTCACACTGTGGTACACGGTGTGGTAACACTATGATCTTTCCATAAGGGCTAGCCTATTTTCAATCAATAATCGGTCGCACAGTGCATCCATGGTGCAAATTTCAATATCCGATTTCGAGAGTGTGGAGTACTGTGTGTTTAAAATATAAAAATAAACCTAGAAAATCATCAATTTTCCCCCTTTTTGAAAAATTGAAGACCCCCCCCCCCCCCACAAAAAATAAAAAAAAGATTTAATCTAAAATTCATCTCACGTATATTTTGATTTGATAGTTGATTACAGAGTGTCTGCATAATGCTACTTCCGATACCTCAACTGACTTCAAGAGGGTGGAGTAGTTTGTACCTTGTAAAAAATTTCCTACGTAAGATGCGCTTTACATATGCCAATTTTAACATTTTTGGATAAAATAAGAGAGAATCAAGTTTTAAGGTTTGATAATTCATTAAATCCCATTATCACTGACCTAACACCTGTCATTAATTTATGAATGTCCTGATCACAAGATGCCTCAATGATTACTCATTTCGATATTTTATTCTTTTAAGAATTGAGTAATCATCTCTACCCATGTGAAGATGCACTTTAAAACAGGCCAGTGTTCACATTTAGAACAAAGAAAGTTTAACCTAATAATTATATCATTGATTTACCCAATACTTGGTCATAGAGTGCCTTCGTAATTTCACTTTTGATAGCTTGATACGGAATTATGCTGCGCATCTTATATATAAATAAGAGTTTCACATTGTCATATTTACCAATAATGAGAAATGGACATAAAACTAATAATACAGTAGTTTTAACCGTATTCCACCATACCTGTGCAAAACTGGACAGAAAGCATAATTATTGCATTGGTGAAATATTAATGCAATTCAAGTGGACGACGATAATGTCGTTTATCCAGTTTTTCTAATTCCAAAGGTTCATTGATCCAAAAGTTCATTAAATCAAAACTTCGATAATTCCGAAGGTTCGTTAATCCGAAGTTTTGTAATTACGAAAAGGAAATGGGGTTCCCAATTCTGTAAATGAAACAAACCCTAATATCATTCCCACCAGTACGAACATTGCAACAAAAACGTCAAATTTCAAACTAATGGCAATGTGTTAGAAATCATTATATCTGACCAGAAAATATGTATACATGTAGCAATAAGATAAAACAGCAGGAAGCGTGTACTTGGAAAGACGGTTTTTGCGTTATGTGTTGGAAAATGGTAAACGTTTCGTCATCATTTACCCAACCAATTGAAAAAGTAAGTTCCCCTGAAACTTTTTAAAACATCTCGAGAAATATTTGAATAAATCTGTTCATTCAAACATCAAAGTATCCGGGTTTTTTGTTTTACCTACATTTTGATTGGTTATGTGTGATCAATCGTGTGTTGTAAATGAAATTATGCTTTTTATTCCCGTCGGTACAAGAAAAATGAAGCACTTTGTGTTTTATAATGCAATGCCGGGTTTATGTGTATACTCTTTTCAATTATTTTCATCTTTAATCTTGTTAAGACACATAGTTTGTCATGGAGATTCATGAAACTGCGTTAAAAATCACAATTTTCTAATAATTATGTCTATATTGTGTAGGGCAAAAAAGGATTTAGAATATTACGAAGGTCTAATTTAAAGGGATTGGGCACAATCAAACGAAAATAAACAATATAAAAGCCTAGGGGTAATTCTTAATCTAATTATCGTGCATGTTTCATATTGAAAATATAAATCATTCAAGCAACACCCATGCTAAAGAAAAAGACTGAAACAACAGCAAATAGTCAGGGTCCTCCGTTGAAAATAGCGATGCGTACTGAAGAATCTAACCTTCCGAGTTTTCCCAATATTCAGCAGTACTGCTATATACATCCCAAAATTAATGAATTTGTTGTTGTTGTTTTTTTCAGAGAAGATTTTACAAACTTTAAAATGATACCAAATGTGCAGCTAAGCTTCTGTAACATTAAGAGTATGGTTTTGATTAAACTCGAAAAAAGGGGAAAAGGAAGTCATTGGAACAAAGAATATTTTTTGACGATAGCAAATTTATATAACCAATGATACAATAAACAAGTAAATTATCTAATGATTCTAAATAAAATGATAATAATTAAGTAATTCCAGAAACACTTTCAATCAAACTCTAATTTCCGATTTTTTTTCAGGTTTATAGAAACTAAACATATGAGAAATTGTGTATTCCTATCCTAATATTCCTAATAATTTGACCCCCAATTTATTCAAATGTCTCTAGCATAGTTCATTTCCAACAATATTGAAAAGGACTAGGGATCATTTCTATAGTATGCATCGTTTTCTTACGACACATTAGTGTCCCCACACTGATACACATTATTTCTTATCTTTTGCACAATTCCTTGGCAAATTACCTTCTCTGTTATAAATACATTGGACCATCTTTCCCTTGGAGTCGTCCATTGAGTACTCGAGGTATGTTTACATGTACAGATGTGAGCAAATGTGAAAAAAAAACATATAAATAACCTTTCCGACGATAAAACAACTTTTTTTATATAGTACTTCCATTGCTTTCCGGTAGAATATTCATAAATGTACAAGAAAGGTACCACTCATTAAAAAAACAACATTTTTTCAGCTTTTCGCTGGAATGACCTATTTCAAGCGGCTCGGGACAAAAAAGTAAAACACATTCTACCAATTCGAAACCTGAAATGGATTGACCTAGATTTGGCCTACATCTAATGGCAAAACCAATTTTAAAAACGTTAGGCCATTTGAGATATGTTACTTAAAAAATGACCTACAATTGTCATTTTTCAATGGAATGATCCCAACAATATATTTTAAGATTTTCCATATAGATCTTAGAAAGAAGGATGGAAGAAAAAATCCTGCAAGTTTCGTTTGAATGGCATAATCATAAATACGTGTTTACTTTGAATGAAAATTCATACATATAACTACAGGGACCATTTTCCCCTTGGAGTCGTCCATTGAGTACCCTAGGTATGTTTACATGTACACATGTGAACAAATGTGAAGAAATAACATATGAATAACCTTTCCGACGATAAAATTATTTTTTGTTAAAGTAGTTCCATTGCTTTCCGGTAGAATATTCATAAATGTACAAGAAATGTACCACTCATTAAAAAACGACATTTTTTTCGTTGGAATGACCTATTTCAAGCGGCTAGGGACAAAAAAGTAAAAGACACTCCACAAATTTGAAACCTGGAATGGATTGAGCTAGGTTTGGCCCACATCCAATGGCAAAACCAAGTTTTAAAAAGTTGGGCCATTCGAGATACACCACTTCAAAAATGACCCAAAATGGGAATTTTTCAATTTTCTTAAAAATGGGAAAATTGGCATCACCCCTATAGTAATAATGGATTGATCCAACACTTAAAACAATTTTTTTTTAATATTGTCTATACGAATTGTAAGAAAAGGGATAGAAAGAGAAACCCTGTAGTTTCGTTTGAATGACATAATCCTAATTGCATTTTTACTCTGAATGAAAATTGCACTAAATTTCTAAATTTATGTCCATGTACCAAAAAGGGTTATTTTTAGGGGGTAGGGATAATTATGAATGGAATTACGAACAGAAAGTTTTAACATCATTTTCGTAGGATATACCATGTATATACCACAACTTCAAAATATGAAAGAAATCCGCCAACCCCCATCTTCCGTCTTTTATCAAATCTGCCTGATTCTCTCAGACAGTAGCAATTAAAGTCCCAAACTTGTAGAGTTACACCTCAACAATATTAGGAGTTAGTGGCAGGGACGGTGAGGATAGATGGAGAAGGGGGCAAAGTCAGGTAGCCAAGTAAGTAAAACATGCAAGGATCTTCTTTTACACTTACTTAAACATTCATTTTAGTATCCTTTCATTGGTCAATATACTTTAAAGGGGTTTACTTTACTTCTCATTGGTCAGGAGTTGCAAGCCACTGCCAATTAAAGTGTCTATACCTAATAACATATTCTAAAAAACAGTATTTTGAGCTTCCAATAATAGAGCCTATCTAATACATGTATAACAGGTTACCAGAAACATCCTTGTTCACCCTTTGTTAGAGGCGGGGAACAGACGAAAATCACGCACTCTCATTTATTACTCTATGACCATACAATAGTGGATTTAAAGCAAAAATGGAGCGGTGGCTATTAAGGCTTAATTTATGGTGGTACAAAAGAGGATTACAGATATGAATGATATAAAAGACAATAGAGTTTGGGCGATGGTGAATATGAACTAACATTATACCAACACATATTATAAATCTATGGACATGCATAAACAAGAGATGAAGAAAAGGTATAGACGGGAAGAAAGGAAGGAAGACAGAGAGAGAGAGAGAGAGAGAAATAATGGGAAGGTACAATGTCGATTGAAAAATGAAGTCTAAGGATTCTAAATAATATGAAAAATATAGGGCACATTTTCACGCCCACTACACTTGTATCAGTTAATTATATTTCACTTTTGTAAAGATAATAACAATACTAATTATTTGTTTCATTTTGTTTTAATTCCATTTTCATTAGGTGTAGCTGGATGAAAGGATGAGGCGTGTGCCGCTAATACATGTAGGGGGTTAAACAATTTCCAGTGTGTGTTAGGTCACAGGGTGCTCACTGGTGTATTTGAAGAGGCAAATGGGAGGGCGCTCTTTGCCCCCTGACAAATTTTCAACAATGAAGAAACGATAACTCTATACTTTCAAATCACGATGAATGCATTAATTGAAGATTATGTAGTAGTACGAGTAGTAGCAATAGTAGTGTTCGCATTTAAAAATGCGTAATATTATAGTTTCATCATAATTACATTTATCTTTACACAAATACTTTTAAAGAATTCGTATTCAATGTCTTATAAGTAAGATTACTTTCTCCCCACATATCCTAATATTTATGTTATTTGTCTTTATTGAACATAATTATATCTTGCAATTTGCCAGATGTGATGTACTCTGTGATAACTACTTCGCTGACCTCGCTAAAGTTACCGGATCCGAGTGGCGTGAACTCGGAAGTAGGTTTGGGTTTAACAAGGCAGAACTGGATCATATCATCGAGGAGAACAGGAAGGTTAGATACAGAATCTTAAGTGTACTCCAACTCTGGCTGCAAAGATCAACAAGAAATGATAAAGTGAAAGTGTGTGAGCTTTCCGCTGCCTAGCTAGCCTTTACCTACGGCGAGTGAGCGCGATAATATTACTGTGACTGCAAGGGAGACTAGCTGCAATGTGGGCAGCTTGCTGCTCACCGCGTTTATCCACCCGTAACGCGGGTTGTTTTTTTTTTATCTTGACCATTGAAATCTGTGTCGTTTTCTGACGCAGAATTGTCATACATATTAAATTCCCTCTAGAGAAAGTAACCAATCACGAACACCGAGGTAAACTCATCATGCAAATTTTTTTGTCACGTGATTGATCGTGACGTTTCACCCTGCTTTATCCAAAATGGCGAGTTCCACCAGCTTCGACGATCTTCTTCACGATAGTTTGAAATATGCTGCCAGCAAATTGAAGATTCCAGGTGAAAAATTCAAGGAATTACAGGAGACTGCGATAAGAAATGTTCTTGCGGGGAAGGATTTATTCATAGCGCTACCCACTGGTTTTGGCAAAAGTGCCATTTACGAAGCGATTCCTTTGTGTTGCGATTTCCTTCGTGAACGGCAGTACTTTGATGGTCCGGCCTTAGCCACCGGGTACGGAGGACGATGGGTGACACCCCACGACGGCGGGGCGAGTGAATACATGAATATTGATTGCGTTACGGGTGGATAAAGGCGGTGAGCAGCAAGCTGCCCACATTGCAGCTAGTCTCCCTTGCAGCCACAGTAATATTATCGGGCTCACTAATATTATCGCGCTCACTCGCCGTTGGTAAAGGCTACTGCCTAGCCAGAGTGTAACAGAATCGATCTAGCACATCGCGTGACATCCGATTTCTTCCACTAATCTCACAACAATGATTATCCATCTTTGCAGTCTCGTAGTATGAATTGTGAATCTCATGGAATTAACTCTTTCAGTGCTAATGTCACATATCGTCGGCAATATCAGGCACGATATCCATTTTATGTGTAAATTTTGGGTTTTGATTTCTTTTGAATATTATAAAAGGCCATATCAAAATCGACATTTTCATCAAATTTCAATTGGTGAAATTTAATATTTTTCGAAATATAGGAATTCTTAGAAATCCCCTGTATCCCCAAACTCTAATTATGATAAATTTGGAGTTTACCAACTGGCACTCTTGCAATTGGGCCAGTTTGTAATGGCGAAGTTCGCGCATATACTTGGTACGCTAAAGCGCGAACTATAGACTGAAAACGCCCATCGCATCTACAGTGGTTTTATGAACCAGAACTTCAATAGGAATCATGCTTGTTTTTTTTTAACTGGTGAAGAGGCGAGTAGAGTGTCATTTCAAACATGACATGATAACATGTATGAATACTTTGCATAATTTCTGTTTTTATAACCTTTATATTTAAACGAATTCAAAAAATGATAAATTATGGCCAACGAAAATTTTAAAGTCTCACACACGGTTATTTCTGTATTGTCAAGGCTGGTGTTATCTATAATAACCCGGCAAATGTGTGAGTGGTATGTCTCAGTCAGTTAATTGTTAGTATAGCTATAGCGGTTAGTCAAAGAAATCGGAAGAATCCAATTTGTATAACCTCTAACTAAAGTTAATTTTGCAGACTAGCTTGCCTGTTTGACAAGATTTAGTCTCGAAATAAGAACACTCTATTATCAAACCCCTGTTTTACTCAAGACAAGTTGTACCAACATGTAAATGTTGCTATTATTATTATTATTATTATTATTATTATTATTATTATTATTAGATAAGACCTCTTTGCATTTACAAGATTGTAGACTCTGTTTGGGTCTAAGCAGAGTAAAACATGTGATTTGAAGTTGAATCAAGATGAATCCAAGAGGCCAATTTAACAAAGGAGTTGTTTTTTTAATTCATCACTTCTGACAGTAAAAACTGAGTCTATAGTCTCAGGCAGCCAGATTCTAGGCTAGAGAAATGTTAAAATGATGTGTGAGTGAACCTATTTCTTTAATATATATATTTTTGCAATTAGTTTCTATTCTAGTTCAACATCTTCTTTGGATTGAACATGAATAATTTCCTGGCTTTAATCTGTCAGGGCGCAGGTAAATAAAATGAAGTATGATTTTATCATTCTGAGATGGTTTAGTATGCTTGTTATTGGACATTGCAGACGTCTATATTAAAAAAAATACTATTCCCTCACTTCTGCATACCACAATTCCAATGGCAGTTCCGTGTATGAAGTATGATAAGTCCATGAAATTCCCCTTTATACAAGCTCTGCACCTCTTTATGATTTTCCTTTAACCTTTTATCCCCAGTGGGGTACTATAAAAATTGAACTGGTATCCACTTGATGTGTAAAAAAAAAATCCAATCAATCCTAATTATGTGTACAAATGATGTACAAATTTTACTACCAAAAAAATTAATGAATACATTGTTTCACCTATATAATTGTATTCCCCGGCAGAATGCCGGAGGATACTTTGGATTCCGCAGCGTTCCGCCGCCGCCGCCGCGTCAGGTTGTGTCGCTCTTACTGCCACATTCCTTGACGGATTTCTTTCAAATGCTGCATGGAGGTGTATCTTGGTATAATCTAGAACCCTATAGATTTTGGTGATGCTACCCCAGTGTTCCGTCTTTTATAGGGTGAAAGGCCATATTTTTGTGGATAGATTGTGTGCGCTCTAGCGGTCACATTTCTCAACGGATTTTGTTCAAATTTTGCATGAAGGTGTCTCTTGGTGTAATCTAAAAAAAATATAGTTTTTTTTGTGATGCTGCCACCAGTGTCCCGTCCCACGGATTTCTGTATTTTATATGGATGTGTGTCTTAGTGAAATCTACATATCTTCACTTTTTCGTGATGCTGCCCCCAGTGTTCCCGCTTATTATACGGCCAAATGTCATATTTCGGTTGCTGTCTTGCATGCACTCTGGAAGACACATTTGTCGACTGATTTCTTTCAGAGTTGTATGGAGGGGTCCATCATAGATTACTCTACACCTCTATGGGTTTTGGTGATGCTGCCCCCAGTGTTCCCACTTTTATAATGTCAATGGTCATATTTTAGTGGATATCTTGTGTGCGCTCTGCAGGTCTCATTTCTTGACAGATTTCTTTCGAATTTTCTATAGAGATGCATTATACTCTAATCTACACACATTGTTTTGGTGATGCTGCCCCTGATGTTGACATTAGTCCGGGCCACTGGCGGCAATCTTACGTCACCCTTTTGTTTGAGGGAAGGGAGAGGGGGGGGGGGAGTTCTTTGTCCCTCGAGGGCGGCAATGGACATTTCTAGTTTGATAATGATTATTTCACATATACCTTTCATTGTTGTGTCTCTCTTCAGACAAATATCTATGTCTTCATCATCATAACATTTTCATTGAGGAGAAATCTTTCCAATATGATTCAGCAGGACTTTAAGTGTTTTAAGGTAGCGCAACATATACTTGAAACTTCAAAGAGTAAGTTCTATCTCGTTTTATTCTTTCTCATTTAGCTTTTGATGGTCATCAGACCAGTTGAGCGTTATACTTATTCGGTAACAGCCAGTGCTGTAGGACTCGAGTCCTGACACGGACTCAAGACCGGTCTCGAGTCTCAATTTCTCTGGACTCGGATTCGGATTCGGGCCATAAGGGACTCGGTCTTGGAGTCGGGCTCGACCAATGGTGACTCGTGACTTAGGCGAAAATCGGTCCGTGACCGGCAACGAGACCGGTCATTTTTCCGTTTTCCGCTTTTAGTTTTAGCTAAAAAAAATACCACAGGGCACGCAGAAAACCCGCTATTTTGCTCGATTGAGCGGTATTTTGAACATGAACTTAACGTAAATCGCCGTAACCGTGCGAGAATGTGCTAATGGGGGTGCTGTGAGCAAAAAATGAGAAAGGTCCTCAGCATTTTATTGTCTCTTTTTAAGTCCAAAATCTCTGACAAGCCAACAACAACAAAAAAGCACCCCTGATTTTTTCCAGGGGGTGCTGCAGCACCCCCGCACCCCCGGCTCCCAGACCCCTGAGCCTCATATACACTCGTTATACAATGTATGACACAGACTAGTATTGAAATTGATATTAACAATTAGGAAATGGATTAATCTATAACATACGTTTCCCAATTATAGACCCCAGCCTGGGATAGCTTGCAATATGGGCAGTCTCAAACAGGTTACTATTCCACTTGTATTTCAAACTATTATGAAGTACAATTTTGATTTTCTATCTTTTTACTTGCAACCTATGTTCCTGTGGTAAAAAGTTAAATGCGGCAAAAAGTCAAAGTCAGCTGTGTATAATTTGTGGCAGTGTCAAACGGTTTTATTACGGTTTAACAATTACTTCCGTTTTAATGTAGTCAGTTTCCAAAATGAATGTTAATCTTGCACTTGCATTACAAGCCATTAAGCCAGTTTAATGAACTAGCTGATAATTATATTAGGCCTACATGGGTTTTATTAGGGTTTGACGATTCACTCTTAATCTTTTTCTTATTACTTTAATGAGCTTTTTGGTGTTCTTGGTGAAATATTGTTCTTACCCCAACCCCCCCCCCCCCCACCCCTCCCCCAATTTCAGTTGGAACTTTCTTTTCATTAGTATGGCTTTAGTGGCATTCAACCTATTATTTTTGTGTTCTGTTTACTTATAATTGATTATGTTGATAGAATTTTGTTTTTAAAAAATCAAATTACAGGCCTTGGAAATGAACAAATTTTAATTTGTGTATCTTTTCTTCATTGAGGTATCACAGAAACAATACGGTCAACACTCTATAATAACCGTGGATACATGCAAAATACATGGCTTGATAAGGATTGTTCACATATGAGCCAACGAGACATGTACTTTGGCACAAAAGAAGTGCATGTTCACTTGTTTAGTATTTTGGTCAATAAAATTCCACCAGTAAACCTACACCAAACCATCACCGAAAATCTAACCATAGACATTTATCTCAAAATTTCCAATTCAAATTTCTTACCTTCTGTCAGAAATTTCAGTGTTAACAGCTGGAAATCTTATTGAACTTATTCTCCTTAAGCACCAAGTGACATGTCATTGCGACAAATCACTCAAATTTGTGAGCAAGCCTTTATAGTTGTCTGCATTCGTACTAAGAAAAGTTACAATGAATTAAATTTTCTGACAAATGGAAGTTCTCAATGAACCAGAAACTATTTACGTTATACAGAGTTCACTGCAGTAAGGTATTTATCATAATATAAATAATGTGACGTAAAACAAAATTGCAATTTAAGATGTTCCCATAGAAAATTAAAATTTTCTTAAATTAAAAATCTCCGTAATGACGTGTTTCAAGAGAGTAATCGTGCAAAGACTAACATAAAACGGCTTGCAGGCAAGGAAAAGCACAGCTTGTTAAAACTAGGTTCCCCAATAGAGAATTACTGAATTACATGTAATTATGTACGTATACAGATATGGCAGTAAAGAGGCGAGACAAGAAAAGGAAATAAACACACATAAACATCACTAAAACATCAAAATAAAAATAAGCATTCAATGTATACTAGAAGTTAGTGTCAGCCTATTGGTTTTATAGTAGTAGAAAATCCAGATAATACTCATAAAACATGTGTAAGTATCATTAGAAAAGATGTCTTGAAGGAAGGGTTTTGTTTATGTTATGTTTAGACACAGGCAGAAAAGCAAATACAATTGATTATGGACTTATACATAACTGTAAGTGATAATTTGATAAAGTTTAAAAATTCTTCTAAAAGATTTAAGAGAGGAAGCATGCTTTAGATTTGAATCAATATGATTCCAATAAAAGGGCCCAGTGTAGATTAAAGTTTTCTGGGCAAAGTGAGTACGAGGAAGTGGCAAATGAAAGAAAGAGGATTGTCATGTCGTGTAGAATGTTTATGTATTCAATCATTCATTTTAAACATTGATTGTAATACCTGAGGCAATTCATGGATTCGTGCTTGATACATTAAACTACCTAAATGGTAATAAAACAAATCGTTTAGTCTCAACAATTTATTTTCAAAGAATAATACTTTAGACGGAGCTAGGCTATAGGCTTTTCAAAATTATTCTCATCACCCGTTTTTGTAAAACTGAGAGTCAATCCAACTGAGACTTAGTAGAGTTGCCCCCAGGAAGAATACCATAATTTATGTAGGGTTAAACCAAGGTGGGATACAACATCAGTAATACACGTGAGGGAAACAAATATTTCAATTTGTTTATAATACCAACATTTCGTCGCTTCTTTCACGAACCGGCACAAACCCCCAAAATCCGTCAATTTACCATTTCTGAGTTTTTTGCAAATTTAGCATTGGTAATCAGTAATCTTTCACGATACCAAGTTTCAGCATCAAAAACGCTTTATATTTAGAGATATCCATGGCAACATAAACGACACAAACGCCCAAAAGACGATTCATTCTTTCACGAACCGGCACAAGACGGCGCGCGCACTGCGAACCGTGTGTTTTCGTGCGCGCGCCTCGTTCTTCGTATGTATTATGAAGACGTGCGTGCTTCCTCGAGCTAATCTTATACTTTCATTTTCGGCTTGTTCATAAAAAAATCCCAATTGCTGATCCTAAGAATACTACTTATCCTTACAATACTATTATATTCTTAATACCTCTAAACCTTTTCTCAGTTGGGTTAAAACTAAAGACTATTTTTTTTATAAGTTATGTTTAATACCCTCCTTTTGATTTACATGTTGACAATAATGTATGGTTGTTTCACTCTCCCCCTTTTTTGTGTTTCTCATTCTCATTCCCACTTCTCCCACTCTTCCTGCATTAAACTATCTCACTTAATTTATCTTCTGATCTCTGTCTAGTGATCTCTCTCTCTTATTTATTCTTTGTTGCTTTCACCTCCTTTATTTTTCTCCCCCGCTAACTCTCTCTCTCTCTTCGCTCTTTCTTTCATTATCCCTCTCCCTTCTCTTTCTTTCAGGTATAATGTTGGTAAGTCATAGAAATTGTGTTGTATTTTATCTCGCGTCGCTTTTATGTGTATTGTTATGATTTGAATTCCACTCAACAGCTAGCTTACAGTGCTATAGTGCTCGTTCTCATTAATCAGGAACGAGATTACATGTATGTTTTAATCGTGTTCATATTTCTTTTTTCTTAATAAATTATTCTAAGATGTTTTCAGAAACAGACATGGTAGTCATCATCCTTTGTTATTAATCTACACAAGCATCTAAAGGGAGATATCCAACGGAGAAATAACTTGGTGTTGTCACATGCTGTATAAATTGCTATTGTTAATATCAGAAATAGTTGCTATTGACAGGTACGTTTGAGAGGCTTAATTTAAATTGAGGTACTGTAGACCTTGTTAAGGGTTAAATGTTTAAGGTGGTTAAACCTTAACTTTCTAGAGGTTTAATTGAGGGAGACCTTGTTTAGGGGTATGTTTTACGGGTTACACTTGTTTAGGGGTTAAATTTTCAAGAAAAGGTGCGAAAATCCTTGAATAGGGTGTAAATTTGATAAAACTTGTTTAGGGGTGGTTTGGAAGAACCTATGGTCGCGCTTGTGTACAGCAATATAATTGAGTACCCCCCCCCCCCCCGGAAACCAACTGTCGAAAAGGTATATTCTGAGTGGCTAATTATGTCTGAATAGGAACAGTCATGTGTTACGAGGTCATCACAGTGATAACACATTTAGTAATTCTTAGAGAAAATCACAAAAAATAAATGGATGTATGGAACTCTACATCAGAGTATATCAAATATTTCTTTCAATCTTTAGTCCTATTTAGAGTATAAGAACAATGTAGTCAAGAGAAGTCATTTTCAAGGAATGTTCCTAGTCAACGCGTTAAGAACTGCTTTCGAAAAATAAGGGCAATTTCAAAGGCCTATTGTACTGCCCATAGAAATCAGGTTCGGATTACGTAATACACGATTGTAATGTTCGCACATTTCTAATTGTGATAGACAGGGCTATTGAAATTTTTATCGTGTTCTACAATTCTTCCACATGGATGTAAAATAGGATTTAAAAACTTAGAAATCACCTTTACTACACTCTTAAAAATACGGGGTTGCATATTGCGTGGTCGAATTTATTCGACCACGTTTCGGGGTTGTTTTCGATCAATAATGCTCCCGCTGCACTAAAATGACCAGTTTTTGCGTGGTCATTTTGACCCTGCAAAAACTGGTCATTTTAATGCACTCTAAAAAGGACTGGTCAAAATATGTACCAATGCGATTGGTCAACACCATATGGGTTATTTCCAAAAATATGTTGGTCACAATGTTCCAATTTCACTGGTTAATCACTAACCATTTGAAATATTGCTTATTCATCAGCAAAGTATTGGTCCGACTTCACTTGGTTAAACGTTGGGCCATTGTCATGAATATTCATGATGTATCCTGAATACCCATGAGCAACCGTAAACAACCAGAATTTATATATATAAATGACACTTGATTTTTAAGTTTTTATGCAATGAGTGCACTTTGAAATGTGATGAAAAATGTATGTATACTAATTATTATGTTGTACATATTCAAACATGTAATTAGGTTTAAGATCTAAAAATCTACATTAGAAAATTAAATTAAAATCTTTAACCACTTTTAGCAAGCACTGCAATACAGTCCCTATATAATAAAGTAAAGGTTTTCAGGATATATAGGTATAGGAGGTAGGACTATAACTGGGCGTTGTGGCGTGCGCCTGTAATCCAGCTACCAGTGGAAGTTATAAACTGATTCAGCGGACCCAGGTTCGAGACTGAGTCACGTCTTTCGGATGGTGACGTTAAAGGTCGGTCCCAGACGTAAATAATCATATCTGATTGATGCACGTCTGTAAAAACCCAATTACACACACACACACTATAATAGGAGTAGGGTTAAAGTAGGATGATAGGTATGATATGCTATACGATAGGAGAGGATAGGTCATAGTGAGCAAAATATACAAAATATGTAAATATTACTTGACATTAGCTTCCTTTTTTTAATCTTTGAAACGTGGATGGTACACGCGCATCCGGCAGAAGTATCAACCCCGTCCGACGGGAAATGACCACGTTGCGTGGTCGGAAGAAATGACCCCGTACGTTTTGACAGGGTTATAAGGTAATGATCATTAGTATGCGGGGTCAAGTTATGCAGAAATGACCACGCAATCGTGGTTAAATTTTGACCACATTCGGGGTCGAAATGTAACCACGCTATGTGGTTACTTTGGGTGACCCCGCACGGGGTTTGTGCATAGTTGATCCCGCATGCGGGGTCATTTGTAACCCCGTTTGGGACTGTTATTTTTAAGAGTGTAGAACTCGACCTTCTCTTTAATTAGGCAAATACAGATAATTATTATTTCATTATTATAATGAAAATAATACTTATATTGATATTTCTAATGATTTGTTTTATTTGTACATGGTTAAGAATCCCAAATATTTGCAAGACTTGTTTCCACCAGGGCCTTGCCACAGTTGCAAATTACCCATAATATAATAGGCCTAAACATCATACGACATAAAAACAACGATCAAGGACAATATAGGCCTATAATACACTTTGCAAAAAGCCTTAACAAATAATTTGTTAATTTATATTTTTTTCTTGAAGGTTAAAGTCATGTTAAACAAAGGAAAAAATTATCCTTCGGTGTAACTTCCTATGTTTAACTTGACTAAAGGGTCCCGTTTCATAAAACTTGTTATTAATGACAAGTTACGATAGTTGTTTTAAGCTACTGAAATCATTTGATTTGATTGGCTAGGCTAAATTGTTATAGATCTGCAGCAGTTGTTAGTGATATTAAGAAGTTTTATGAAACTGGGTCTAGACCGAACTAAAACCCAGCGTTTGTGCTGAGATTTTCTGTAGAATACGGACCAACGTACCTAAAATTCATGATGAGAGGTTTAGGCACATTTTGGCAAAATAGAGTAATATAATACATCCAAGTTAGAAATGGTATTGTGTGCGCTTATGTCCGTTACTCAGTCAGTGAGGTCACTGAGGTCTTCAGAGGCCATGAGACTGGTTGTGCCGAGGACAAGAATGGTAACCTGATGAGACAGGTCGTTCGCAAAGGCCACACCTGTTCTCTGGATCTCTCTTTCCTTCAAGAGATAACGAGACAATTAAATTCCATAGAACACGGAAGACGTATCTTTTTAAAGGCCAAGTCCACCCTAATATCAAGTTGATTTAAACAAGCGTAACAGTGAAAATTCCACTGAAATCGGATGTAAAATAAGAAAGTTATGGCATTTTGAAGTTTTGCATTATTTCATGAAACACTGATATGCATAGCATCGGCGGTATGCAAATGAGTGAACCGATGATGTCACACGCTCACTTTTCCTTATGTATTTTATTATATGAAATTTCAGTTATTTCAATTTTTATAGATAGATTTTTATTATAAATAAGTTACAATAATGATGATTTTACATGTTCCATATGGAGTCAAACCATGTTTTAAATTATTGAAGCAAAAAGATGAAATATATGATATTTCATATAATAAAATACATAAGGAAAAGTGAGTGCATGACATCATCGGTTCACCATTTGCATACCGCCCATGTTATGCATATCACTGTTTCATGAAATAATGCAAAACTTGAAAATGCCGTAACTTTCTTATTTTACATCCGATTTCAGTGAAATTTTCACTGTTACGCTTGTTTAATTTTACTCTATCTATTCAAATCAACTTGATATTAGGGTGGACTTGGCCTTTAATACACGCGTTTCAAGGTGCGAGTCGACAAATTTGTAGTTATGACGGTTTCGTGAAACGCCGACCTGGGCCCCGTTTCATAAAACTTGTTATCAATAACAAGGTACAATAACAGTTATAAGCTACAGAAATACTTGCGTCTGATTGGCGGAGAGCAGATTTGTGGCACTTGTTATGATAACAAGTTTTATGAATCATGACCCAGGACACGCCGTTTGGGGAAACAGAATGTTGTCATCTTCATGTTTTAAAGAATCAATGTTCATGTATCAATGACTCCGTGAAGGTGAAAGCAGTGTTTTATTCTAAGCTTATTCAGAATGATTTTGTTTTTTGTAATAACTAGAAAACCGCTTTGATTGACTTGGGCCCTTCTTCCTCTCATTTATTCAAATTATTTTATTCGATTTAAGTTAAGAGAAAGTTGAGTTCTGGTAAAGGTGGAAAATAGTTCGTGGGCTTTCTCATTTTTTTTATGGCGGTTTAGAAGAACATCAATTTATTGTTATTTTGATCATCCCAGACCTCACAGTATACATTAAAGGAGAATGAAACTCAACAAACATTAGCTGCTAATCATGTAGAAAATTGTCAGCCTGTTAAAAATATCTTGAAAATACTCCTACTTGATTACTTAATAAGGAGAACAATCTCTCTAAAGTTTGCAGATTCCTTGCTAGATATTATTCCATGGGGGCTGCCATTTGTCCATTTACTTGTACACATTGGATATGATGTTGCATAATGAATAGCTATTGTACAACTAAAGCACCAATGCAAAATGGCAGCCATCTTGGTACCCCCATTGTCTTGCACAGGTGATATCTGAGAGCAGTTGTACATGTAGGTCTTTGTCACTTGCTTTGAAGAATTGACAAACCTTTGTCTGACCAAGCAACAACTTGTGCATGCCAGATCCTGCTTAACAAAAGAAACAGCTGAACCAAATATCTTGACACAAATAGGTAAAATGACAGGATAAAAGTATCTTTATTTGAATATAATGACTACAAAAATGACTTATTATGAGAAAATCCAGTGTCGTGCATTCCACAGGTGATAATGACTGTCATACTGTCATTGTAGCTAGTGTACAGGTCAGTGGGTATCTCACAAATAGAACTGCTCTGATACTACTTTGTAAAGAAAATGGCAGCCCTTATGGGATAATGTTTAGCAAGGAAACTGCAACTTTGGAGACACTTCTCCTTATTAAATAATCAAATAGGAGTAATTTCAAGATATGTGTAATAGGCTGACAATTATCTACATGATTATAGGCTACTGTTTGTTGCCTTTCATTCCCCTTCGGGGGGGGGGGGGGTTCATCTAGTGTCTCGTCAGTAATTGTTACATATCTATGACAAATTTGCTCTCAGCCAATCAGATGCAAGGATTTCAGTAGCTTATAACATTATTGCAACTTGTCATTGATGACAAGTTTTATGAAACAGGGCCCTGATGTACTTCAATTTACTTTCCCCCAATAAGCCACTTCGGAGATGCTATCTGAGCATGAGCAGATAAAGGTCATCTGTACCAAATTCTAAAACCCACTGACACTAACATTCGATATGTACTCATGATTGTCATGTAATCATTATTCAATTATGCACTAATGGTGCATTCCATGATATCCAGGTGGAAGTATTCTTTTTAAAGGGGGAAACAAAAGCTATTCATGAGGCACCTCTATCACTCCCAGAGTTATTTTTCTGAAGTGCACATAAAGGGACCCTCCATGTCTAAAATATCTGTGGATATTTGGGGTCATTTGTACCATGCGCTAACCCCGAACTGGCTTATTGCTTTCAGACATTTCTTTAAATTATAATTGCATGACCAGTACTGAATTTTCTTCTAACAGTAATGGAGCCTTGGCAATCCTAGGGATTCTCTTTGCTGGGGGCATGGCAGGGACGATAAGCTGGTCTGTCTGTATTGCATTCGATACTATCAAATCTAGAGTACAATCAAGTAAGGAAATTATTTATCTCTTTTTGTTGTTTTTCACAAGTTTGTTTTATTTGCTTATAGACAATTATTTGTTTTCAAATTTGTTTACATTTAAAAAAAAAATACTATTTGTTTATATGAAAAATTGTTTATTTTTACAATTTAATCTGTACTAAATTCTTTACAAATATGTAGCTGTATATGAATTTGTCAAGTTTGTGAAATCGGTTTATATTTTGTAATGTTTATTTTGTAAACAAATTTTAAGGCATTTTACTCCCGGTGTTAAAGATCGTATGCTCGATCTGTAATGAAAAACACAAGTCAGAAAAAATTGGAACCAGCGGGATTCGAACCTGTCATCTACTGCTTGCCGGGCAGCGACTTAACCACCAGGCTATTCTGGTTCACGGCCAAGTCACGATGAACTGGAATCAAATACCCAAGATCCTCTTCTTTCTGACTCATTAATATTCAAACGGTCCACCGTAGACAATGGTTAGTAAACGAAGAAGCTTGATGGGAGGAATTTTTAATTTGTAAACAAATTTTTAGGCATTTTACTCCCAGTGTTAATGATCGTATGCTCGATCTGTAATGAAAAACACAAGTCAGAAAAAATTGGAACCAGCGGGATTCGAACCTGTCATCTACTGCTTGCCGGGCAGCGACTTAACCACCAGGCTATTCTGGTTCACGGCCAAGTCACGATGAACTGGAATCAAATACCCAAGATCCTCTTCTTTCTGACTCATTAATATTCAAACGGTCCGCCGTAGACAATGGTCTTTAACACTGGGAGTAAAATGCCTAAAAATTTGTTTACAAATTAAAAATTCCTCCCATCAAGCTTCTTCGTTTACTGTTTATTTGTTTTCAAATTTGTTTATTTTTACAAATGTGTTTTAATATTTGTCTAAAATACTTGGGGTTTCGGGGGTTTACTTTTACAATTTTTTTTTTCTTTGTTACAATTATGAATTTCTTTGAAAATTTGTTTATATAGTGACAAATGTGTTTATTGGTTTACAATTTCATTTGTTAATATAATTGGTTTCATTTTGTCCTTACAAAAGTTAATTTATTCAAAAATGTGTTGTTTTTTTTAGCACCAGCCGGTACTACCCCTAAGAGTATACGGAGCGTGGTGGTCGACCTGTTACAGAGGGAGGGGCCAAGAGGGTTCTGTAAAGGGTTAGCACCCGTCCTATTACGAGCCTTCCCAGCGAACGCAGTAAGAATGACATTATTGATTACTAGGCATAGTGGGTTCAAGAGGGGAGGTAAGGAGGTAGCATCCCCTTTATGTTATTTAAAGAGAAGTTGAGTAGTGGGCAGTGTCGTAATGAGGCAAACATTTTGAGGGGGCTGAGTCTGTAGTAAGAATTGAACTATTTTCTAAACCGCAATTAACGCAATACATATTATACTCTATTAACCTCCTGAGTTTATTCCTCTTTCTTTCTGATATACAGGCTTGCTTCGGGGGCTACGAGCTGGGCATATTTATCATGAAATGGCTTGGTTGCTACTAAGTCACTCCCCCTCGTCATCTAGCACTATGACAACCGATGGCAGCTCCAAAGCCCTGATCATGACCTCGTTATTGTCACGTGGGTTTAAAAACTAACAACTAAGTTTCAGCTAATGCATGTGTTCATGTATTTATTTAACAGTATTAATTCTGATGAGGCTAATTTGGGTGGGTAAAAGTTGAGTTGAGTTCATCTTTTGTTTTCATTTCTAAAATGTACAATCCATTTGTATGTGACATACATATTTTTAATATTTACATTCATTAAAAAAAACATTCGATGTGAGTATCAGTTAGCCTGTATTCAATCATGAAAAAAAATGAAACGGGAGAACTAAAATAAAGCCTGGGTTGGCCTGGTGAGACAGGTCCCCTATGTGTAACTGTGGTTTGAGGCTATAAATAATAATTGTCCTTATTATGTATGTCAAATACGATAATCAATTTGAAGAAGAAAAAATGTACAAAACAAAAGTAACATATAAATCAAACCGTATGAATTACATGGAAAAAACTATCTGATGTTTGGGTGTGAAAAAAAGACATTTAAATATCTTGGCAAGGTAACTTGTCAAGTATATTTTGAAGTGAAATACATTTTAAAATAGGGAGAGAGAAATGCATCAACAAATGTATTTGGGTAATGATAATGAAAAAACATATTATTGATATATTATTACTGTTATTATTATCATTATTATTATTATTATCATCATCATGGTCGTCGTCATCATTATTTTAGAGAACCATATGGGGACAGAGGAGTTTATAGAAGAATAGCCCACTACTCAAGCTAATTGACACATGAGGGGGTAATGTACTACTGCCGCGTAGTGTCCCTGTATTAAAGAGTTGCGTACTGGGGATTTGAACGCCATTTTGTTTCCACTATTACGTAACATTTCTATTCAATTCCGATGAGCACCTGGGTGTTCTCAATAGAAAGAATTCGAACGCCATTTTGTTCCCGGAAATGTCAGACGTCCATGTCGCAACTCTTTAATACAGGGACACTACTGCCGCGGTAAATTCATTCATTCATTTTTTTTTTTCATTTATTTCGTTTATTTTCAAATTCTCATAAAAACAATAATTTATACATTCAGTTACATTAAAAGTCATGCATATATAAAATACATAAATATAATACTAGAATTTGAAGGAGCCAGCAGAGGCCGTTGGCCTTTCAAAGGCTGGGCTCCTCGTAACCACAGTAAGTAAATTATAATAAAAGAAAGGAAGGGAAATAAATGGGTAATAAGTGGGATTGGGTATTGATACAGGTTAAATAAGATTAAGTTGATAGTTCAGGAGTTTATACAAGAATAGCCCACTACTCAAGGTAATTGGCACATGAGGGGGATAACAATATAAATTAAAATAAGCTGAATGCGCTTCACATTGTTATCCCTTATTACGAACAGATCAGTGAGTATTCAAAGAGGCCATTTTGGCGCCCTGCTACATTTTAACGTCACCCCCTAACCCCCCCCCCCCCCCCCCACCCCTCCTCCAAAAAAAAGGGGCCTCCGAGTTACCAATCATTTACAGATACGCAAAAGTGTTTTCTCGTGGCAGGTAACCATTGAGTTAGCTATTTGGGGCTGTCCACAGGCGCCCCCCCCCCGTTTTGTCTGACAAAGTATGCCCCGGACCCCCTAGATGACCGTTTGGCTTCGTCAAACGGAGGGTTCCTCAGTGTGCGCCCCCCCCCCCCCCCTTCGAAAATCCTGTATTCGCCCCTCGTCCATTCTAATCTCGGCAGTCGAAAGACATATCGCCCCGAAATTTGACACGTCCGTCGATAATTTGAGTGTACAACAAGAATCCATCGTTGATTTTCTTCTCAATCACTATTTTTATTCAATATTATAATGTATGCAAATATGTGCGTAGAATTACCCTTCGCCTGATGATGATAGTACATTGTATAACGGGGAATTCCACGCTTTATCACATTACATTGTGAGAGGTTTCAACCTACATCTTAAAGATCACATTACAAGAAAATCACAAATATGGCAATTAATGTATCACTAGAAACTGGGAAGCTTACAGATGGCAATCGTATAAGTTTTATGTCAACTGCGTATCTGATGATTATAAAAACACAACATAAATAAAAGCTCTTCTAAGCATCTGGAATATCCGAGGATTCGCCAGAAATATAGCGATGTTTTGATGTCGTCACACTAGGGATCGATCCTGCTTAAGCAGACGACGTCCTATAATGAATGAACGTAATTGCAATGCAATTATTTATCAAATTATAAAGAGTTTGGTATATTTAAACATGACCTTATTTCACACCATTCTAAAAGGGAAAGTGAACTGATTCTGATAACTAAAACCGTTTGATTTATTTATTTATTTATTTATTTATTCTTTTTCCGTTTCACATAAACAAAATATAAAGAAACATGACATAATAAATATAATACAGCAAAGTTGTTCGAACATGTGTCATATAGAATACATGAAAAATACGTGTCAAAATATCATAATTCTTGATTGTAAATACACAGGAGAAGGGTCAATGATCAATGAAATAAACCCCATTTTCAAATTGAAAAGCCCTCCGAAAAAAAGGATGGATGGCATTCGTTCCCTCTTGAAACGCCGAACATGCCCCGGTGCAAGCAGCTGAAAATACAATGGCGTCTTATTTTGTTTACAAGTGACTGGTTCCTTTATTTTTTTTTAACGCTGCATTTTTCATCAAAATAATACCATACACGAAGTTAAGAGTGAGGCAACAGAGTAACATTAAGACTGATGCTAGTCAAGTAAGAGAAATGAGTGAAGAGGAGATGACAAAACAGGCACTGAAAAATGTGTAAGATGTTATGGGACATCGTCTGCTTAGACAGGACTGGCCCCTGGTGCGTCGTCACACATCTCAGCAGCGTTCGAGGAGCTCTTCAGCTGCTATATCGGGGGCTGTATTTTACCGTTTTATAATTGATAATAATCATTACTTCAAATGTTTCCAAGCGTTGAATTTGGATAACCTTGTTTAATTTATGCCATATATGCAATAAAAAGTATTAAGCCAATATTTACTTTGATGGAATTTTCTTGTAATGTGATCTTTACGCTCCTGGGGAGCGTTTCATCAAGCGTTTTGTCAGTGATTTTTACCGACAACTGTTATAAGCTACTGAAATCCTTGCATCTGATTGGCTGAGAGCAAATTTGTCGGTAAAAATCACTGACAAAACGCTTGATGAAACGCTCCCCTGTTCTCTTACTTAGGTGTAAAGTAAATGAGGTTTAGTTACAACAATGCACACATATTAGAGTACCTGAATACAGTATCAAAACTTAAGAAGAAACATACTCTATGCCAATCCTGCAATTGTTCGGTTACTCAAGTTACATTTTCGTGTTTTTTTTAATAATGTAACGTGAGTAACCGAACATTTGCAGGCTTGGCAGAAAGTACGTTTCTTCTTCTGAAGTTTTGATGCTGCCCTTAGGTACTCTAATAAGTGTACATCATTCATTGTAACTAAAACTCTTTTCACCTAACACCTGCAGTAAAAGAACAGGTGCTCAAGATGTAAATCAAATTCTCAAAACCCCTCCAAATGTAAGGTGAGTAATCGTGGAATTGCCCTAAAGGTCTTACAGATGAATATATTTGGATAAAAAAATCTTCAATCCGTAACTATCAATCCTTCACTTTCTTAATCATACTCGTTCGCAAGTATAGCCCAAATATAGCAACATTTCACTATCCATTTTAAATGGCTGTTAAACTAATCTCCTTTTTTCGTGAAACCAAGTTTCAGATCATATTAAATAGTAATACATTTTTCTTAAAGACTAGTTCACGAATTTTTAGGCATATTTATCTCTTGAGTTATTTGCAGGTACGGGACGTATATCATGGAGTTTCCATTAAATATTTGTGTATTGTATTTATACAACATGCAGCTGAAGTGGTTACTCGTATTCGGGTTGGGTTTTTTTTTTTTGTGTGTGTATATATTTTGCATATTTTTGAATATTTATTTATTGCAAGTGTCATTTTTTTAATTTGTACTACATGCAGTCTTTCCAATTAAAATTGGCTGTTCAGTCCTGGGAAAAATAAAATGTATATCAAAATATTTTGTGTGACGCAGAGGTTTAAATTCCGTTTATGCATTTAATGGCGTGTCATACCGTTTTGACAATGGAATTAATATTTATACGTTTTTAGTTATGTATACATGTATTAGTGAATGTCCGTTTCAGAACGGTACTTTTGCTCTCAACTGTGCGCTTCTAGTTCTGGTCTGATCTTGAGCGATAAAATAATCCGATGCACAATGATTAATTCGTGTACCGAATGAGGAATATTAGATAACGCTTAGTGATACTACATGTACATTTTGTGGTTTTAACTTTTGATATAATGATCATAGATGAATTGAATAAATGTGTACTGATTATAATAATTCAGGTGGAATGAATACTGTAGTACTGGTTCTTGTATTCAAATTTTCTATACTAACATTGAATTTGTTGTTGAAGATATTTTCTATTAAATATGGAATCCGAAAAATAATCACATAAGTAGCTCGTCATATTTTTTATTTCTTTATTTCGGGGTCCGTGTCGTATGTACACTCTGTTATGTTCAGTCCAGGGCATTGTTTAACTAAACCGTCGTTATAATAAGTTCACGTTCGTTGACACCCCATTGAAATGCGTGTTATACACACGTTGCAATGGGCGAACTTGTGCTAAGACGTTTTCGTGAAACGATGCCCAGTCCACTTTCATGTTTCCAAAATGTTCTACCCTTCTAGAACAAGTTTTCAGATGAGTAATTGCTTCATTTCCCTGTAACGAGATAAGATATTTGAAAAAGGCAAAAAACGGGAAACATATAGAAAAGAAAGAGAAAAGGAGGGAACGCGGGAAAAGAGAACTTGAAAAAAGAAACTATACTGCCTTTACCCTCCCTTGATCGGTGGTGTTATCGAGTAAGACCGTTCCCCCCACCCCCCTTCTCCATGATGCCGGTTACCCCTCATTATCTGGATTCATGCCACGCCACTGGTTATTACTGTATTAAGCAAGCCTCTGACAAGGTTTTTTACATCCTCCACCGAAATGGCCTGGAACGGGAGTCATGTTAATTTCAGGGAAAGTCTGGAATACTTCCATCCTGTCGGACAATCCTTGGTCCATACCATACCGCAATATCTTGGAACACAAATAAATTAAACCCGGAGAAAATGTCACTTGTCATGAGTACTTGTTGGATCACCATCACTTCTTTCAGTTCGAACTCTACACTTCTTCTCTTTTCTTTGCCATTCTGTACAATCATCTACCATTAGCAAACCTCCTCATGCCCCCCCCCCCCTCCTTCCTTTCCTCCTCATCTTTTCTTGAAAAGGGCATTTAAAGAGCAGTCCTGTTTTCCCCATGATTTTCTCTTACACTAACACAAAATAGAACGTGGATTTTCACAAATTATATTTTACCTTAAAGATAAATTTGAGTTCTGGTAATGAGATTGAATTGTGAAGGAAACTGTTCTAAACAATTGGGAAAGGTTGGTTATACAGTGCGTATCCAAAGAAAAAGTATACCCCAACGTTCATAGCTTCTAATTAAGATGTTATGACCAATGTAAATTTGAAATTTATTTCCTGGTGAAGAGTAACTTCTCGTCTGTTCAGTGGTACCTCATTCGTGACATTACTGCCATGGATGACTGAGTACCAGGGTGTTTAAAAAGTGTTGTAAAAATCTCCCTGTTCCAAGTTTGGGCTAATGCAACGAATATTGGTCAAGCCATATGAATGTGTTACTTTAGTGTAAGATCATTTTTAAATGTTGAATTCTCCTTTGTGCTTATCAATACTTCATTGTGATCCAGTGTATCTAAGCTTTCAGTTGACCTTGTTCCAATCCATATTATAATCTTTAATTTATTTTAACAGCCTTCTAACTTCTTGTATCGTGATAACTAAAAACTCTCTGCTCATTTGTCCATTGCACCATTTCACCTGCAATAAGGTGAAAACGTTTTTTTTTTCCGAATAGCACATGAACTAAAATGTTTACTGACTAAAGACTAAAAAGAAGAAGAAGGAGGATACGTGTGTTGAGAATTACCAAGGTAATTGATGGTAGACTTTCAAGAAAAAGATAGCTTCCCAAATAAATGTCCATTTTGAATGACTCGGTATTAGAAAAGCTTTACCTTAAATAAAAAGGATGCGGATGAAGCCTAGATTGTGTTATGGCAAAAAAAATATATGATTAGCTTGTAATAAGCCCTTTCTTGAGAGTAAGTTGACTTCAACACCTTTTCTATTCAAATTTCACAAAATCAATTGAAAATAACTCCGCAATTGTTTTTCAACTGAAGTAACTAATGCATAATTGGTTTGACCCACATTCGCTGCTTCGGCCCAAACTTGGTACAAGAGGAATTTGACAATACTTTTTGAATAGCCTGCTGCTCGGTCATCCGTGGCAGCAAAGTTATGAATAAGGTATCATTACACCGAATATAAGTGGCTCTTTAGTATGAAATAATTTGCAGTGTTAATAGAAGTTATTTTTTTTTACCTCGTACGAGGAACTTTATTCATATATCATTAACATATATTTACAGAATACGGTATGTACATTGCCAAAATAAATCATTGATAACATTAAAGTTAAAGATACTGAAGTACTTGATCAATTGCCTTTAAAATAAATCATGGTATTTACGAATCAATTTACAGCTCAGATATTGTCGTAATTCCAAGAATCCAATTATCATAACAATATATGAACTTTTACTTGTGCCTGATATATATAAAAAATCATTCGTTCAACAATTTTCCACAAGATCTTTACTCCCTTGCATTCAAATAACCGTGTGCATTGTTGTATCTTGCACTTACATATATTACATTGATTATCACTTAAAATATTCCATTTGAATAAATTGTCTTTTGACGGTAGTATTCTGTGAAGAAGCTTGAAAATAAATTGCTCATAGAAGTTATAACTATTTAATTAAAAGCTACCAAAGTTGGGTATACTTTTTCTTGATACGCACTGTATAGCACATACGAATTGTTGCATGGTGTAAGGTTTTGGAATCACCAAAATGATAATAAAATTCTGCTGAGAGTCACATGCACTGCACACAGAAATGTCTATAATATTATGGGACTAAGCACACATGTTCGGCCGAACATTTCAGCTGTTTCTTGTCATATTTTGAATGTGAGAGCATTTGAAGAGCAATCATTTCAACATGTTCAAGGGGGCATATCTACTATGATAATCTTCCAAACTGACACAAAAAGAATGAGAAAGCTCACAAATTATCTTTTACCTTTCCCAGAACTCAAGCTTCCCTTTAACCTCCTTCCTCCCTTCTTGAATATTCGGGCATTTGAAGAGCAATCTTTAACGTGGATAGTTTCACAACGCTGACGTTCTTTCGCACTGACATAAAAAAGAACGAAGAAAGCTCACTACTTATTTTTCACCTTCACCAGAACTCAACCTTCTTTTTAATGCATTTCATACTGAGAACCAGGTGCGTTTTTGCCACCGAGATTGATTAACTTCTAGCTTCTTGATGCATTTCAACAAGTCGGTTGACCACTGTACAGTAGCGTATCTGGGGGGAGGGGGGGGGGGGGGGCACGTGCCCCGGGCGGCACTTGGAGGGGGCGCAAAAACGCAAAAGAGAGAAAGAAACAAAGAGGGGAAATGAAGAAAAACCACAATCCTTAAGGATTATGTGCCCCCCCCCCCCATCGGGTCTCCCTGACGATATAATAGGGTAAATGCATAAGAAATACAGTTTTTGAGGGTTTAAAGTGCGAAAATTTTCTAAAGCTCGGTCGCTTTGATCCCTCGCATAATTATTGTCTGTCAGGATCTCGTAATTTCGCGCCCCCAGTATATAGTATTGAATAGATTTTTTAAAAAGTTCAAAATTTCAAAAATAAACATGTAATTGTCATTGCTTTGCCCGCTATCATGTAAGTATCATCTGCCTCTTGCTAAGTATTGCGCCCTCAATATAGGATGAAATGCATAAAACAGCGTTTGCAGAGGGTCAACATTTAAAAGAAATCACAACTTTCAGTCGATTTGTTAAATTCCTCGATTATTTCTCAAGGGTTTTCGTTAATTTCGCTCCCAAAATATTTCCAGGGTAAAATGCGCAAGAAATTGTGCTTTTTAGGGTTAAAAATGCCAAAAATTTGCCACTCGGTCGCTTTGCTCCCTCGCTTGTACAAGTAGGTTTGGGCACTGGGGGAGGGGCGCAACTTCTTTATTTGCCCCGGGCGCCATAATCCCTAGATACGCCACTGGCACTGTACGTTTATCCAATGCCATATTCTGCTTGTAACCCTTCATTTGCCATGCGTGTTGATCGCCACAAAATCTATAGGCCACAACTGATAATTTACCTAGTAAGATGCCAATGCAACATCTAATGAACCGTTTTCGGTTTAATATGAGTTGAACTTATTGTAGATCATGTTCTTGCAATATCATTAACCAAGAAGTGTCAGAATTATGCTCAATTGTTTTGTGGAAACCGTTCTTTCAAGTACATAATCATGATAATGTGGCAACCTTAAGTGCTTTTAGATTTACATTACACGTACTCCCACCATCAACAAAACGGGAAAATGTAAATAAAAAATAAATGTGTGTGGGGTGTGTGTGTGTATGAAGTTCAAAAGTATATATATATATATATATATATATATATATATATATATATATATATATATATATATATTTACACCCATGTACGTTGTATTTGGGAGACATTTTTTTTCTTATTTGTCCTCGTGTCCCCCCAATACAGCAGTCCCTATTATGACGGAATAAACCTCATTGTTGAGTGTTTCCCTAATACACCATCCAGTAAAATATATATATAACACCAAATTTACATAACCTTTGGAGATTAATTGAAAACTATAATTATGGTGAAATACACATGTTTTCTAATAAAACTAAAGAAGATCATAGTACTGCAGTGATATATACTAGTAAAACCCGAGTTTTCAAACTCGTTTGACAGGTTTATGATCAAATGCGATGGCAAAGACTTTCAAGAATTGAATTTCCAGGGCGATTTCATTACGCTGCTGCCTTTCAAAATCATTTTCTAATCATGTTTATGTAGCGATCGTAAATTTCCACCGTATAGTGTCCAAGGCTATTTAGCTTGTTCCGTGATTTACTTCATGAAAGTCTTCGCGATCACTCGCGTTGCAATCAACTTGATACCAAGAAAAATGGAAACAATGGGATGTCTTTTTTATCAGCACATCGCTAATAAATATAAGGCAAGAACATACACTGTTTGATCATTTTGATCTCGTAATACATTTTATTATTTTTTCAGTTATACCATTAGCGCATGCATTATATCAACACATATCTAACGGATGCTAACTGCAATCAAATAGTAGGCATATGGCCCTGAGGTTTATAAGAGTAATAACAAAAAAGGCCCTAATTAGCTCAACGCCAAATAGGACTAATGATAATCTTTATAACTTAAGACGTTCGCTGTATTACGAAGATCCTTTGTAAATGGCTGTTTCAGAAATTGAAAATAAACATCTTTATAGAAAGGATATTTTTTACGTATATACTCTCGATATTTAATGCGGAAACGAGAAATCTGTGGTGATTAAATACCTATATTTATAGCCATTTCAATATCGGCCATGTTACAACCGGAAAATTTAATGTCACAATAATGCATAATGTCTCACGGACGACTCATAATAAGGTACAATTTTCGGCTGAATAAACTACTTTCTTACACTGGGTACGGTAAAGTCAGATTTATTTAGATACGTAGACTATCATTTTAAGAACACTAATTACACAATTAATTATTCTAATTATGCAACGTTAACATGTAATTATGCGATACTGAAGCGTTCTAAACTTAATCTAGGTAGCTATTAAATAATCTAACTTTAAATCAGTCCATCTCACTAACGTCGGTTTGGAAATTAGTTCATTCAGCTGAAAATACAAGTAATAGTAGTGGAATAAAGAACTATGAAGGGGGAAGGTGGATTTAATAACGTAAGGATTATAAGATCGAGTCCGAAGCGAGTTATATTCGAAAAGGAAATAACATAAAAATTCATTAATTGCCAAACATGTGTAAAATGCACAGACGTCAAGAACAATAATTACTCATTGAAATAGCCAACCCACATAAAGATTAAAAAGTTTCATAACCTATGAAGCTGCGTATATTTCTCTTCCTCGGCTGATGAATTGATTGGCGTGGTAAAAGCCTCAGCAAGAATCGAATAGTCATATCTATATCATTGCGTAACAATAATTATAGAGACATGCAGCGGTTTCTATTTCTATCGCCTCTTAAAGGGGTACTCCGGCCTGAAATTAATATGAATTGAATAAATAGAGTAAAATTAAACAAATCACTGAAAATTACATCGAAATCGGATGTAAAATAATGAAGGTATGGAATTTTAAAGTTTTGCATTATTTTGGTAAAACAGTTATGTGCACGTCATCATGAATATGCAGTGAGTGAGCTGATGATGTCATATCCCCACTTTTTCTTTTGTATTTTATTATATGAAATTGCAATTATTCAAATTTTCTGCTCCAAGCCTATAACTAAAAGGACTGATCTAAATGTGTAAGTTCATCATTGCTGTAAATTTTTAAATACACATGTATGAAAAAATGAAATAATGAAGATTTCATATAATATAGTTAAAAAAGGAAAGTGGGGACGTGACATCATGAGCTCACTCATTACATATTCATGATGATATGCATAGAACTGTTTCCCAAAATAATGCAAAACTTAAAAATTCAATAACTTTGTTATTTTTTATCGGATTTCGATGAAATTTTCAGTGTTTTGCTTGTTTAATTCTAGTCTATTCATTCGATTAATATTATTTTCAGGCCGGAGTACTCCTTTAACCATGTTAACAATAGGTTGTATATTATGAAGTTAAGAACACCATCTATTGGGGTGTTGCAAGAAAGTTGCAATCAATTGCAAATTCTAAAGCAAATTAGAACAACCATTCTGAATGGTTCATGGTCTGCCCATTCAAGAAGACGTGCTTGCAACAATGATTTTGATTGGTCAGTAGCGATCAGTTGCAACTTGCAATCAATTGCAAGTTTCTTGCAACACCCCATGACCCTTAAGTTTTTGTCAGGGCAACTGATATCTGAAGAGCAGGGGGAATCTCACCTCCCTGCAGCTCTAACCAAACTTCCTAAACCTGTGCACGGACAATTATCATTTATTGGACACCCTGTAGTAGTAATATTTACACACATAATTGGTGTGGATACAGAATTTACAGGTAATTCCAGCCGATGTCCACCCAACTTGCTTTGACTGTGTATGAAGAATTATCAAGTACTGATTCATTGGACACCCTGTAGCGATATGCATTATGTCCATAAATAGCCAGGACATTGAATGAACAGGCCATTCCAACTAACCAGTTGGCTATAACCACAGCTAGCAGATCGTGTCCAGCAAATCGAAGCAATCGGTCATTCAAGACTGAGGCGTGGACACTCTGTTTCTTCACGCTGACAAAAAGGAGATAATCAAAGGTAAGATGCCTCTTTTTGTATACTTTTATGTTTTTATGCATCATATTCATGATTGTGCATTTTTACGTACTATATATATATATATATATATATATATTGAATATATATTCAATGAAAGGTAAAATGGTGTGCACGTGTTGAGAAGTATAAAATAAATAGGTAACACGAAGAGAAAATACACAGAGCGAGCAGAGTTGATTTTTCCGTTTATTCTTCAGGTGGAATATATTTATGAAGAATAAACGAAAGCGCTTGTGGAAAAATCATCTCTGCTCGCTCTGTGTATTTTCTCTCCGTGTTACCTATTTATCACATATATATATATATATAATGCGAAAGGAAATGCGAGAATAATGGTTGCGTAACTTAAATCAAAGTTCCCCAGAGCTGTCCTCCCTTTTTGAAATTTTTGCAAGGGCTGAAAAAATGTCTCCGCCGGGAATCGAACCCGGGTCGTTAGCTTAGAACGCCAATGCCTTAACCACTAGACCACGGAGACGGGTTAGTGGTTTCGGCGACACCAGATTCAATTGACCGACAAATTTGACAAATCTTCAACCTTATTAATTAATTAATTAATAAGGCTGAAGATTTGTTATTTTCTCTCTCTCTCTCTCTCTCTCTCTATATATATATATATAAAGTAACAATTTTATTTTTCTCTTATTATAATTTACAGTGACGGAAATATTTTCGAATCGAATTATTATTTTTATTATTATTTATATGTTTATATATATATATATATATATATATATATATATATACACATATAATATCTGTATCTTTGTTCAATTGCATATAGTTCACATTTCTTTTTTTTTTCTATAAAATACCTAGTACAATATCGTAGTATTAATTGTCCGAGTACCTGAAAAATGGAGTGATAAAAAAGTGCATATCCTCAGAAAACATGACTTTTTCCCCCCAAATATGTTATATATATATACCTGTACTTGACAACTGGAACTGAAATGTAAAGATATTCAGAGCAATGTTCGTATAACGCATTCGGCATTACATCGTCATAATACATGTAACTTCAAATTATGATCTTATGAACATAAAACCTGGGAATGAAAGCAACGTGATTTATGTTAATACATTGCGGATAACTGTGGCTAAATCCTGCAAATCCCTAAATGTGAATAGAAACAATGGACTCGAAAACCTTTTTACATTATTACAATTGCTACGTTATTATTTCATCAACATCAACATGATAAAAATTCACTGATGTTATGCTATAACAATAATTCAGAGTCAATGCATTAACATATTATCATGAACAGGTAGTTCATAATTATTTCTATGAACATTTTAGCGTATTTCCATTAACAAAAACACGATTCACTTTGCGACTAAAGAAGCCTTAGAATAGTAGAAAATTTAATATTATTATCATGGTTAACTTGTAATAACAAGTGTTATTCCCTGTCTTTACAATATATATATATTATCGCCTGTCCCTTAAAATTCATCAACACTTTAATTTGTAAAAAGTTTAAACGGTACTCAACCATCTTTAGTGAAACTTCTCATCAGCTGGTTCTGCTAATATTCCCTATGCGTTGTTGAATTTTATCATTTACCGAAAAAAAAGAAACTTATTATCCTTTTTATATATTATAAAAAATAAAAGGAGATCGCAGTGAATATCATTCGTGTTTAGTATGATATAACTATCACCTGAAAATGTACCGTGAGCTAGAATGTCTTGATTTAAACCCTTTTCTGATATTTTATTTCTAAAGTGATACAGGTCAATGATTAAGAATATATTACACCTTTGAACATAAGAACATTTATATTCTTATGTTAATTCTCCTTTAAAGGAATACTCAACCGCAGATTGTGGGCGTTTTCATGCCGCGAGAGGGCACCGTGATCGTTACCCGATTCATGCCGTTGCCCCGCAGGGAGTAAAACTCGGACAGACTGGTCGCCGCGCAACATGTACGCTCCGCCTGAGCTCGAGCTCTCGTACGAGATTCGGTCGGCTTCGTGCAGTCTGAAATATAATCCCAGCAGTCCGACGGACGCTTTCGATGTACAAACGTTGTGTACGAGTGAATGGGGCTTACGCAATCCTGACTTTCCCCACGGCCGACTGGTGGCGTATCCCTTTAAGGGGAATGTATAATTTTGTTTAAAGCGCCCATTTAAAGCCAAGGCGCCAGTACAACATAAATTAATTATGCTATGAATGCTGCTTTTTAAAGTAGTCTAGGCGAGATGGATCAGAAGACGTCAACCTCTTAATTTACAAGATTTATTAACTCTTTATCCCTGAAGGCATACGGGTGGCAGTTTCGTTCTAGAAACAGGTGTTTTCCCATAAGATCAAAGGACTGAAAGAGAGAGAGAGAGATTGGGCTTCAACAGATGTATCAATCAGATATAATTATTTACGTCTGGGACCACCTTTAACGTCACCATCCGGAATTAAGACGTGACTCAGTTTCGAACCTGGGACCAATCAAAGTTAGTATGTAGGCGAAGAAAGAGAGCTGACCACGGACATTACCACTAGACCAACTCACATCCCCATAAGTTTTCTTATTGACTCTATATCTAAAATCAAGAAAACAGAGGAAGAGGTGGGACGAGAAAAGGAGGGGAAATGAGCGAGAGGGAGAGGGGGAGGAGAGGGAAGAATAATAAGGAAAGGGATGGAGAGAGTGAGAGAGAGAGGGGAAAGGCATTTTAAACAAAACTTAATATTTATTATTTCACATGATAATACTTTCAGTTTCAGTCTATGTAGATGTAATTTACTACAATTTTTACGATCACATTTATTGTTAATAACAGAAAATGGTCGTTATAAAAGACAAAATATTAAAATAAATCATGCAAGAAGAAATGGATTTAGCTTTGATTTACAATGTTCAGAGGAGAATCATCTGCCAGGAAATAAAGAAAAGATCCTATAGACGCACGTATAATAGGCATGGATTCAATACTCCCCCGGCTGAGTATAAAAAAAAAGAATGCTTATCATGCTTACATGTAGCTAAACATCAATATAATTATATGAATCACGTCAAAGTTAAGAAAAAATGGTTAAAGGTTTTAGGTATCCTCTATAGAGATTAATAAAAAACTTAAGACGAATTTGAACAGCAATAAAGTGAATTTGTCTGAAAAGACGACGAATTTGATCTGAATATTTTTACTCGCTTGCCGATGGGGACGAAATCCAGTGACAATTGACGAATGTGAATGCTAAATTGTTGAATTTGGTTGACCAAAGACGAAATTAAATGACATTTGGACGAAATCGATCTTCGTGTTTGAGCACGGTACGCTTCGCCAGACGAAATTGAATTAAAAGTTGATGAAATCGCTTGAATAGGTGACGAAAATGGGCGGGGAAACCTATATTTAAAGGAAAAAGGTAAAAAACAACATCCATCACAAGTTGAAAATATAAAGCAAAAACATGCTAAGACAAGTAATGGAGTATAAAAGGATTGAAGAAAATTTTAAGTACTTAATCATCCATTCTTGCAAAAATGACAAAGAAGAGAAAATGATGTGTATGCATAACGTCATTAAAAATGTGTTGATATATTTGGCCTTTCATAAAAATTCGCGAAAGCCTTGTCAGCAATGATGCGGTAAATCGCCTCCAAAAACAAATTGAAATGTAAATGAATGGCAATTGGAGTGAGAAAAAAGCCTTCTCACTTATATGTGTGTTAAAAGATATACAGGATGTGAAATACTGAACACTTATTTTGTTACAGCGTTGTTGTTTATATATATATATATATATATATATGTGTGTGTGTGTGTGTGTGTGTGTGTGTGGAGGGGGTTGTGTTTTATGCGTGTGCGTGCGTGGGTTTGGGGGGTATTTTTTTTATTTTGCTTTTTTTCTCTTTCTTATTCTTGTTAAGTCTTGTTTTGTAGGGGGCTTAGCGCGTAATTTGTGAACGAGGCTTAATAAGTTAATATCCATAAATGAAAGTCAAGAAAACAATTTTTGTTCGGAAAAGACCCATGCTACACAGAGTAGACATTTTATTCCTTATCAAGGATAACTGTGAATACTAGAACGTCAAGGAAGACATGAATCTAACTAATTTTGAAGTGTCCCGAGTGCTGTCTTGAAGTACTGAAACGACGGTCAGGGTGCGGATGGCAAGGTGGAGAAGAGTACCAGATGGTTGGTTTTTACCATGAGTAAAGTGTTACAGACGGGTGGAAAGTAATTTAGATCAAAATAAAATAATTACATCTATCTTCGGGGAAATGTGAGATATTTGTAAAGTCTTTATCGTAGATGTTTATGAAAACGGGATGTTACAATGATTTTTTATTGATTAGGCTGTACAAAATCGTTCTACGCTCTAACAGATATACTTCAAAAGATGGGGGCATTATAGTAGAAAAATAAAAAAGAACTTGAAAACTGAAATGGTTGCGTGTACTTTCTTCCGCTAATGATGAAGTGGAATGCTCTACTTCCCTCCATTCAAAGTTATACTTTTACACAATAACAAAACAATCATCCACGGAAATATCTAACAATTTATTTTTTTCATAAAATGTATTTTCTTATCGTTCATTATGAAATGCTTTATTAATGCGCATGAATGACGATGTGTTTATAAAAGCACATCGTTATCCCAACTGAGAGGATAATAAATAACATAGTATTTGTCTGAATATTGCATAATGACATGAAATCGTGCTCATACATATTATTCTCAAAATTCATTTATTTCACGGCACTTATTAAAAGAAATTCGAAAGAGAAACTCGAAAAAGACGGTAATCTTATTTTTCATGGCGTTATCCATACACACCGTTTACGCTTCCTCTTAAAATCTTAAAATAGTGTACACTATATACACATTTGCTTGCTGTCTTTGATGGGTAATTATCTGTCTTCACGTTTCTACTTCTAATTTTCAGTTTGTGATGGAAATTGCTCTTTGCTGTAGAATGGTTTTCTTCTATAAAAATCACATCGCATGAATAATACATTTTCATCCTTTTTTCAAAGCTAACATTTGTAAATGTAAGCTTTACAAACAAGACATTTCCAGCATTCCGATTGAAAGGTGATGACGTCTAAAGCCACATCCAAGCAGAAAATTTTAATTGTACCTTTCTTAATAACTGCGCACCAACCGCAAAGAAAACAGGCTTCTGTCATAGGAAAAACCATTGCATCTTCCGCACTAAATTTTCTACGGATAAGATACTGACCACATCTTTCTGTTTCCCTTGGCAATCCCTCAAAAACAAAATGAACACTAGTGTTCAGAATACTCTACAAAGTTTGCTTCAGAGAGATAAAATGTTAAAGAATATATATTTACTATTTAATAATTAATTTTGTATTCTTTAACATGTTTATGAAGTCAAGAAGGTTAAGGAAGAGGATTACTATTATAAAAAGGGTTTAGTTTGCAGTTAATCCAAACTTATCGCAAACATTCAAAGGGCGACTCTATCATAGAGAAAATAATTATGCAATCAAATTATTTACTTCCACCTTAACAACAGATGAGAAAAATCTTTGAGAAATCATGGTAATAAATAAAGGCGGGATCTTGAAAAGCACCAAAAAAAAAAAAGATTGTTAGAACGGGGTAACCTCGCTAGTCATAAGGAGCGCTATCCATAACGCGCGACTAAATGAATAACGGTTTTGTATGAATAGCGAGCAAACCATAGACATATTACCTCGCTATTCATAAGGACCTCCGTTCATGAGGACCACTATTCATAACTATTCATAAGGACTGCTATTCATAACGCTCTCTAAATTTTAAAGACTTAAAATTTAAATCTTAATTGAGACTTACAATAATATAAGTCTTTAAGACTTATTTTCCACGTTCTTTGATTAAATTTTTCTCTCGAGACCGCGAACAAAATCTCCTGTTTAAATCTTTTAAGGAGATTTAAGCTTTAAGCCAATCAGATTTACGATGATGCAACACGTGATCGAACATTCAAGCCAAGCGCGCGATCGACGACATCTTTCTTTTTGCGGTTGTGTGAATCTTGCACATAACTGCAACACAAAAGTGAGAGCCAGATGATCTGTTTTCAGATAAGTCGGATCGACATTGCCGTGTATACAATTTTCGTTGGGATCAACCATACACCTTAATAAGGCCGGTCTTTTCTTCATTTGACACACAATTATTATGATATTATGTTTGAATGTCATTTAATGTGTTTGTTATGGAGCTGCACTCAAATAAATTAATGTTTGCCGGAATAAATTGCACATTTTGAGTCTATGCTGTTGTTTTTCTCAAGTCCCACTTCCTCTGAAAATTTAAATCTCCAAAAGATTTTTCTGTTAATAAAAAAGTTTTAAAGGTAAAACTGAAAAGATTTACATTTTAAATCTAAAAGACTTATGTTTTAAGTCTTTTGTGGTTTTAAAGTCTTAATAAAGACTTATTTTAAATCCCAAAGGTTTCGTCACTAATATCAGTCTCTGTTAGATTTAAAAGTAAGTCTTTAAGATTTAAATATAAGACTTTCAAATTTAGAGAGTGGCTTGTTATGAATAGCGGTTCCCCGTTAAAACATGATCACCCAACGGAAAATGCAAGGACAAAAAAGATTAGAAATCATATAATATTAAATTAATTTTACACATGACATGATAACATGAAGGACAGGAAGAGAAAAGGAGGGCAAATCTAAAATAATCTGATACATAAACCTTGAGATTCATTACTAAGAGATGCCACTAATACAGTCACAGTGGCGTATCTAAGGAGGGGTTGTTACTTTTGCGCCCAGAATGTAGGAAAAAGTGAATAGAACAGCGTTTCTCAACGTCAAAAATCTGTGCTCTCTTGCATCTTTGTTCTAAGGGTAGGATGCATAAGAAAATGCGTTTTTAGGAGTGAAAATGCCCTGACATCTCCCGATTTGGGGACATGCCATCCTCAGCTGGCAAGAATTGGGGGGGGGGGGGGCAACCGCATAGGAAAATTGCTCTTAAAGTAAATATCGGCCAGATTCTGCACTAGGCACTCGTCAGAACACAGACACATACAGCCAATGTCCTTTCGTAATCATAACATATACACATCAGAATATGAACATTTCGACTACTTTTCACGACTTTCAACTTCCTGTTACCGGCCAGAACAAAAACCAATTCTTGTTGAGTCTGGATCTTGCGTCCTTTAAGAGAACTGGCATTTGCTCACTCAACTGTAAAATTTTGTAAGATATTTTGGGTGTTATATATTTGAAACATTTGATTGTTTATAGGCCTACTCATTCGAACTGCCAACATTTTTAGACGCACTGTATAGAGTGCTGGTTTAATACTATCTTTAAATTGCATTCTTCTCTTTTTGTGTCTATTTTTTCAACACAGATATGGATGTATATAATGTCACTGAGTTACCAACCGAAGAAGTGGTTACCATGACAACGATAATGGCCAACCAAATGATGAGGGGAGCATCACAAGTGCAGCAATCTCGCGTCATCGTGACAGTAAGCTCACTCATCAGCAGCATTTTGTCCATCCTCTTAAACACTCTTAACATTTTAGTCGCCAGCAGTAGCCAATTCAATTTCCCGACCAGCAACTGCGTGGCTATCGTGTCAATGTCACTAGCAGACATGATCATCGGCTTATCCACCATAATGCGGTTTTCATTGAGTTCTTGGTCGCGCTACATTTGCCGGGTACATCTGATCATTTCAGTTACCGGTGTTCGGGTATCCGTCGTCTCCTTGATCCTCATCATCGTCGATCGATACGTCGCTATCATTTACCCTTTCAGACATCGTCGTTACGCGACCAAGAAATTCTGTATCGTGCTCGTGCTCGTCACCTGGCTCCTGACGTCCTTCGCCAATGTTCTTGAAAACGCCACCGGAACGTACTTCTACGACCCCAACAGACAGTTATGCGACGTACAGCTCTCGATTACCCGGGTTGTTATATCGACGACCTTGGTGTATTTTATACCGCTGACCACGATGCTTGTTATCTATACACATCTTCTGGTCGTTGTACGCCGCATGGTCCGCGAGATCGCCCGAATACACCCTGCACAAGACTATTCCATCACAATGCAGGAGCCGGGTATGTCGACATGCTCTACCGGGACGCAATCGGCTGATTCGGTCGAGAGACCTAGGCCTGAGCAGCATGATCGCGAGGATGGTCATGCACCACACCAGAATGACCACATGGGGCAGTACAAGCTCATCCTGACTTTCTTCGCCGTCACTGCAGCTTTCACCGTCACCACGATCCCCAATCGTATCGTTCGGCTTGTCTCTCTTTTCAAAGGTCCCCAGGCAGTATCATCTGGAGTCACGCAGTTCGGCAGGGTCCTGGTCATCAGCGGCAGCTGGTTGAATTTTTTCATCTTTTCGGTCATGAATCGCAACTTCCGGCGAACTTTGAAGCACATTTTTAGGCGTAGGTGTTCTACTCATTGCTATTGAGATGACCGGAGAGTCGGTTTTCTGGACCGTAGCTCTTTTCTTGAAACAGGCCGACCGGATAATCCGATCCAATGCATATACCCTGATAGCAGAAAGTGGTAAAAATTACGTGATATTTACGTCGTGGTTTTCGTCTTTTCTACGTCCTGTAATTACGTCACTAAGACGACAACTTGCACCAACGCAAGACGCCAAGAGGACGTCTTATTTTGACGTCATCTGTACACTGTAAAAACTGAAGTGCTGTATATAGCACTTTTTGAGGTCATGCATAGGGACTGCACTCAGAGTGCTATTGAATGCACACAGCGTGCTATTTCAGCACTTTCACGGGAGCTGGACCGGCTCCTTAAACTGCTAAACATTCATTAAAAAAATGATTTGGGCGAGCTTCGAACCAGGGTCCGCTGATCGAGAATTGCTGACATTACCGCTAGACTAACTCACATTCTACGATTTAGAGCAGATCATATTGTTACACAGTGAATTTACGACACCACATAGTTCATGTTATCTGCTTGACTCCCATGACTAAACTGGATTGCAAGAAGCATTCGTTAGTCCATCGGTAACGTCAGCGCCTCTCAATCAGCGGAACCTGGTTCGAGGCTCGCCACGGTCACATTTTTTTTGCTGGTAAATTAGCACACTACAAGTGCTATAAACAGCATTTCAGGTGCAGTCACTATACATGCCCCTAAAAGTAGCACTTTAGTTTTACAGTGTACAAGAGATGACGTCAAAATAAGACGTCCTCTTGACGTCTTGCGTTGGTGCAAGTTGTCGTCTTATTGACGTAATTACAGGACGTAAAAAAGACGAAAACCGCGACGTAAATATCACGTCATTTTTAGCACTTTCTGCTATCAGGGAAGAGGAATGAAGACGTATAGATGACGTCAAAATAAGACGTCCCCTTGACGTCTTGCGTGGGTGCAAGTTGTCGTCTTATTGACGTAATTACAGGACATAAAAAAGACGAAAACCACGACGTAAATATCACGTCATTTTTAGCACTTTCTGCTATCAGGGAAGAGGAATGAAGACGTAGAGATGACGTCAAAATAAGACGTCCCCTTGACGTCTTGCGTGGGTGCAAGTTGTCGTCTTATTGACGTAATTACAGGACGTAAAAAAGACGAAAACCACGACGTAAATATCACGTCATTTTTAACACTTTCTGCTATCATCCAGGGTAGTCTTGCAAGGTCTAATAGAACTTCGTGACATTTCAGATTGCACCCTGTGGGCATGGTGGGCTTATTTCCAGTTGCACCAGTTGACACCAGTTCATTTACATAATAATTATTCCGTGTGTGTAGCTATATAATTTCAAAACAATTTATTTGTTATTACAGCATATTTTTTTATATATGGCGTATATGGAGTCAGAATCAGAGGAGTTCCAGGGAAGGCATTTGCCACAGAGTTCTCATATGTTGACCTTTTTCATGGCCAACAGTGTGTCCGGGTTAATGTTGTCAGTGGTTCGACAAATCGACACAGAATTTAATTCGTGTTTCAACTGTTCAGAGTCTTGGGTGACATATCAGGCACTCCTCAATCTGTGTGTCAAATTGACTGTTCCTCATTCCTTGCCATTGTTTGGAGAAACTATCCTCACATTTATGAGAGACGGCAAGGAATTTCTCAAGGATTAGTGGTAGAGTCCTTAGGTGTTGAAGTCCAGGCAGGCATTTCATATATGGAATTACATGACATGCTAAGTGCATAATTATCGGTGATGGACCCTCGTACACCTATGGTCCCACACCTACGCCGAGCGTACTTAAAGCGCACACCCCACGCAGTACTCGGATCTCCGGTACTCCTCCTTCAGCAAACGACAGAGCTGAGTAATCTCCTCAGATATCTTCCAACTTCCCTGAGCATGACCCACTTCCCTTCGCTGACATTGACCAATCTCGATCATCCGGTGTAGACTACCATGGTACGACATGCAGCCCATAATTATGAACCCTAAGATCTACATCCCAGGACACTGAGTTCGCTTGTCTTCTTGTAGTTCCATCTGAGTAAGCCCATTCTTTCAGTCTTGAGACGATCACCATCACTCATGACCTCCCCCTTGATGACCCAGCTGGTACTCTGCCCGCTCCTCATTATCAATCGGCTTGTCCGCCATAATCAGAATATCAGCCTGTTTTCCCGTGGTGCTCCCCAAGTACACGCACCTCCTCCTACTACGGAGCTTGCTGGTAACGCTCGTATCATTGGAGCCAGCAACATCGCCACTCCTCTCCAACACAGTGGCCTGGCCGACCATCCCTACACCATCAAGGTCGTGGACACTCCCGATCCCCCCCCCCCCCCCCCCCCCGATGCTTCCCCTGAACCCAGTGCCTGCAACGCCACCTTTGCTCTTCAAGGCAGACCCTGACATCCCTGCCATGGAAAGGCCGTAGCTCCTACTGGTCGCCCTCCGGACACTCTCGGGATGTCACTCGCGTACAACATCGTGCCCGCTCCGCGAAGTCAACCACGTCGCTTCACCGGCTTGAGTGTAGGACCTCCTCCTGGCCGTCCTCCAGACATGGACACCATATCACACGACTCTTTCACCTGTGGTTTTGACCACGGCATATTCCCCGACCCTGATAAGTTGTGGCCCTCTAGCTCCTCATGGACTGTTTGCGTTATATATAGATGTATTGCACTTCTCATCTTTCTCATTCCTTTCTTTTGCCTAGTGTATCTCTTCCAATACCCCCCTTCCCTCAGTCTGTGTTTTTAAAATATTTTATTGGCTTTTACATAAGTTTATGTATTCTGTGATATTCTATGTGATGATTTATGTCTGTATGCCCATTATTTTTATCTACAGGGCAGTTTTGGTGATTATATACTGGTTATATCGATATGGCATGATTTTTAAGCCAGCTTGCACATTGTATATTTCTGATTAAATTCGGGGCGATTTGTTTCATTTCTCTCTATTATAACTCTACAGGTATAATTTTATGTCATATTTTTTAAATGTTCGTTTGAGGGACAAGGACGATTTGAAGTATTACAGAGACTCAGATTTTATTCGTTATGCTTATGTGTGTATTCTTTTATCTCTTTTAGGCATGACTGCTCAAGATAATTCTTTTCATTGATTTTGTATGACTTTGGAGGTAGTTTTGATAATAAAACTTCGTTTAAACTATACATGTTGTATTGTGCTAATGTGAATGTTACATTTTCTTGTTTTTATTCACTGTTCTAGATAGTGCCACTACAGGGATATAATATAATTCTATATTGTGTAATTTTGCATAATGTTGTTGTAGTGTCATAAAATGCCACTGGACTATCTGGTATTTTATCACCTTTTCTCTTCTCAACAGTGAACATTGTGTATACTATATATGTATTTTTAGTGGTCCACAGTTATATTCCTCATATATGTTTTGCTTTATATTCGCTAAGTTTTTTTATTTACTGTAGTGGTCATTTGGTATAACAAGATAAGTGTACAATGTTTTTTTTCTGTTTTACCCGTCATTTTTGTATCCTATATACAAATCGTCTACTATCCGTGATATTTTTTTGTTCTAGCTGAAGTGAATAGGATTGATTTAATGCCTGTATAACACTGCTGCCATTTCCATGTACTTCTATTGTCTTTTTAATAACTGCATTATTGTACCATGTTAATTTATTAGTGACCATATCAATATTATTCAGTACTGCTTTATTTTCGCTTTGCTTTTATGGTGTAATCGTGACTGCTTTTTCTTCCTGTACATGCATTTTGGTCATCATGTTGGTTGATATATATTTCCAGGATGGTACAATCATTTTTATGGTACCTCAGATCATGCATTCCCTGTGAAGTTTTATTTACGACCATATGACCAGTATATGGTTCTTATATTTATGCATTTAGTGCTGTACTGTATTATAGTCGCATATCCTCACAATTTCTAACTCGACTTATTTGTTTCCAGAAATGTTGTTCTTCACCACTGTTGTTTTGGGGTCTGTATGGTTCCTTGTCTTTGTAGACATGTTAAGTTGCCAGTTGTTGTTGTTTTTTTTTCTCTCTATAAGGGTAAAGGGAAAAGAAAGTAACTATAATACATCAGGAATTGTATTCTTGTTGTTAAAGAATTAGTATTAGTATTATTAACGTTATGTGATTTACCCATGTCTGTTTATTTACAGAACAGATGATGCTGTAAAGGATTTTATGCCAATACATTGCATTTTTAATACTAAGGTCTATATAATTATGTTATTGCTCTGAGTCAATTTTAAAGTAAAAGGTTCCAACCAGATCTGTACCACTTCAGTATTGAAGTTAGAATATATAATGTACATCTATGATCTTGCATGTTGATAGTTATAATTGCTAACGATTTTATAATTGTTCACTTCCTGATGTTATAATATCTGATCTATATTCAACATTATTCAGTTTGAGTAAATATTTGCGGTTGAACAGTTGGTATCCAATCACTCATGCTAGGGCCTGTGAACTTGTTGAATGTTTAACTGTTATACATTTTAAAGCATGTTACAAGTTTATCTAAATTAAATAGGTTTTTTTGTAGTTCAGTTTTGTAGAAGATAAAGCAAAGAAGAAAATAAGTGATCACGCCATTGTGTTATATTGTCCTCTTACGGGCAATGTTTTATAAGCATGCTAATGTGTTATTTGATGATCTTTGCCCAGGCCCCTTTTCGGCCGGCATCTGTTTGTGTAAGCATGTCCCAATAAATGGTTATGAAAACTATGAATTATTGTGGCTGGGAGCCTATCATTAATGTCGTTTCGCAAAATGCTCAAGGCGCTGTAAAAGTACAGGAAGAGTATTATGACAGTAATACAGAGTACAAGAAATTGAGATAAAGAAACAATATTGAAGTATACATGAACAACATACACACAATGGGGATATATACATAAATAACATTGTCAAGTTAATCAAATACAGTTTTGAAGGCTTTATAAGTCGGGTAAGTCGCGTGATTTGGCAGTTCAAATATGAGCGGGAAAAGTTCTGGTATCTTTCAACGGTCATAAAAAGAGGGGGAAAAAAGAATATACAGTAGTTTATCAAAAGCGTCAACCGGCGTGCTCGTGGCATAGATGCGCTATTATCTTATATAAATACACTATCATCATTATTATCATTATTTATAAGCATATTGAAGTTTGTGCATGCTGTTAAAGGGGAAGTCCACCCTGATATCAACTTGTTTACATCGTCTTATTTTTCGTGGATAAAATGTATGTAACATCATCATTATATTGCTTCGTACATGTATAATAAAGCTACGAGACCAAGTTCACATACTCACTCGCATAGCGAGATGCAGGCAAGACAACGCTTGGCGTTTGCCTTGTATGAAACGGGTCTCAGGTGTTAAATGCACAATAATGATTCCCTGAAGTCCTTAATTGACGTCCGTAGAATATCAATCCATCTCAGTCTCTTTGGGTTTTTTTCACAGAATCATTAATCATCGTAACGAGATAGCGAGTCCAAAACAATTTCTACAACAAAAATATTAGCATTTAGTAAAGTAAAAATGTCTATAAAGTAGACCTTGATTTTTAAACTGATACTTTGTTACAAAATTACTCAGAAAGAAATACATGTATTGCTGATATCTTCACTATTGCCTTTTACAGTTTATATAAAACGTTAATTTTGAGAAAGGAAAATGGAAAAGATAAAAGGAAGAAAAGGTAGTGGTTTATTTTTCTGAAAGAACTGAAAATATACGTATCGACACCTGCACTGATTTTTTTTTTTGGTGGGGGAAGGAAAACGAAAAATGTATGATTTTATCTAAAATGCTATAAACACGTTATGTGGATTGTAATATTTTTCTTTGTAATTTTTGTTAGTTGAAAAATGTATGTTACAACAGGAGTCTAATATTTTATAAGGAAAATACGATATATGTCACCATAATTTTTTCTAAATTAACAAAAGATAAGCACAAAGGAAGACCTATCAAATATTATCAACACAGGTGCTGTGGCACTATCTATTTATAGGACTATCTGTCCATCTAAGTGTGCAAATAAATTGGTTTAGTTTTTTGTCTGCACTGTCAGCTAGACTAAGCTACAAAATGAAAATTAATAGTTTACAAGGGAGAATACATTTCACCCAATTCTTTTTGTTTTACATTCAAAATAATAAAAAGATAAGCAAAAATGAAGACCTATCAAATATTATCGACACAGGTGCGCAATGTAACATTATCTTGTTAAATCTTCGTTAAGTATGGACCAAGGGCAAGACTATCTGTCCATCTATATATAACCATTGGTTTCCTTTCCATCCTCATTGTCATTAGAAGGTAGTGTGTCCTATACAAAGTTGCAACACGAAAATTAGTATTTTACAAGGAAAATACAGTATGTAACACACTTTTTCCTTTCAAATTTATAGAAAAAGCTCAAAGGAAGACATATCATTATCAACAGAGGTGGAAACTGAAGCGTTATGCATTTATAACTTCGTTAATTATGACCAAGGGAAGGACTATCAACTTAATCATTTGTTTATCTTTCATTCTCATTGTCTTTAAAAGATAACGAGTCCTAAACAAATTAATAATAATTAGTAATTAATATTTTATAAGAAAAATACTGTATATCCCACGGATTTTTGTCCTTCAAATTATAAAAGAGATAAAAATAAAAAATGAAGACGTATCAAAAGATTCTAGGACAACTACCCCCTGGAAAACTACCACCCGGACAACTACCCAGTGGACCCACCCCCCCCCCCCCCCCCCCCCCCCCCGGACAACTACCCCCTCGCTACGAAGAGGTAGCAAGTCCATAACACGGTTTCAATACAAAAATATTTCATCAAAACAGAAAAAGATAAGCACAAATGAAGATCTATCAAGTAATATCGACACATGCACAGGCATAGCCAGGATTTTTCAATTGGGGGGGGGGGGGGCAGATGTGAAGGTTCCATCATTTTAGGGGGCGGTTGTGAACACGCGAAGAGTACGAAATTGGTGATGAGCACGCAAAGCGTGTTCCCCAGGGGGTAGATACAGAGAGGGCTCTGACGTTTTATAGCAAATTTGAGAGAAAGATAACGGCTAGTAGCACCTTCTTTTAGGCGGAAAGTTATTTCGACGTCCGGAGTGCTTTTCAGTTACATGTATTTGGACCTAATACTTGACTGTAACAGGGATAGGTGCAGGGATGTGGCAGTTTCCCCCTTCCCGAGCGAAGCGCGAAAGCTCTGACGTCTTAGCAAATTTGAAAGATATAGGCTTGTAGCACTTTTTTTAGGCGGAAAGTTAGTTCGACGTCCTGGCTGCTTTTCAGTAATTTGGACGTATACCGCCCTGTATGTAACAGGAGTGGGTGCAGGAAGGGGGAATTTCCCAAGAGAAGCGCGAAAGCTCTGACGTTTTAGCAAATTTGAGAGAAAGATATAAAGTAAACAATTTTTTAGGAGCAAAGTTATAGTTCGACGCCCGGATTGCTTTTCAAATTTTGAAAGCAACATTTCACTGTATGTAACAGGGGTGGGTGCAGGGAGTGGAGAGTTTATTTCCCCCTTCCCGCGCGAAAACTTTGACGTTTTAGCAAATTTTGAGAGCAAAAGAACGGCTTGTAGCGTGTTTAGGTCTTTTTCTTTCACTTCACCCGCATTTCTTTGGTGGCTGAATGGGGGGGGGGGGGGGTGCATGGCCACACTGTGCCCCCCTGTCTACGCCAGTGGACACAGGTGTACAATAATGATCTGTTTATATCTCCATTAAATATTAACAAGGTCATCCCTATCTGTCCATCTCAGCAGGGAAACGAAAAGGATTTTTCTTTTTCTACAGTGCCTTCCCCAGAATCATCATAATGAAGAGGTAGCAAGTCCATAACAAAGTTTAGAATATGAAAACGTGTATTTTATTATGAAAAGATGTGATCCAGTTTGTATGGAAATGTGGAAAGATATTCGCAAATGAAAACCTATCTCATATTATCAACATTGTACACTCGGTAGCATATCAATTTATATCTTCATTAAAAATGTTACCAAGGACAAGACTATGTATCCATCTGAGGCAAATAGAGTGGAACGGATTTTTTCCCCCAGAATTATTCAATGTCATAAAAGGGGAACGCAGGTGTCTAAAATAAGGTCTACAACACAACAGAATTAAGTATTTCAAGAATTAAAATAATTATTTCGTTATACTATTCAACAAATAATCATATCAGTGAATTATGATTTCGTTTTTTTACATTAAAACATCTAATGGAAGCTTAAATGGTCAAGAATTTTCAGCGGTATTCTGAAAGTTTGTCCATTTGGTGAATGACAGAATTATTAATCAAAACATGATAAAGCGACTAAATTTCCGCGGCATTTTAATTTTTATTAAAAAATAACCCAGAAAACTTAAATTACATGTACAACGTTTGCAGCCTTCTTGAGGATCTGCAAGATGAATGGTTAAGGAGCTCGTGTTTTTAATATACATGTAAATACACACAAAAGGTTAAGCATGTCTTCAGGTCAAATTAGGTGATTTGTAGTGCGCAGCTAGTTCTACCTTTGTTCATCTCCATCTACCACTCATTCATGTTAGGTAAAATAATTTCAATTTGCCGTGGGTGGATTTAATTACCGCATAATATGAACTAGACTTTATCGCCATGGTCACTTTGAATCTTGAGCGAGCGCACTATACATTCAAAGGGCAATTTCATTTTTGTTTCTAACAACTGCCCGAAGAAATACAGTTACCTGTATAGGCCTAATATAAAAGGCAAAACGAAGGAAAGGTTTAAAATATACAAAAAATATACAAAGGAAAGGTTTAAAATATACAAAAGCTGTCCGCCCGTCCATTAAAAACTTGTATACGTCATGTACGATGGCTAATAGAAATACAGTGTAGTATATTAAACAAGATGGCGATAATTATTTACGCTGTTTACAGGGTAATTTTGATTTCCCGAAGTAAATTGCACAGAAGGAGCAGTGATAATATTATTGGTTTGTTATAGGCCCATATAAATATACTTTCCTTAGCTGCCTCGATGTATTTTGTTGGCCACCGGTATTTGATTTATTGTTGTACATGTAATAGTGTTTTGTTTTGGGGAAAATGTTGATATTATCATTATTTCAAAATTATGTAAATATATTTGATTATATTAAGTGCATTTAAAACATGATTCATTTTGTTTTATGTAGACCTACAATGTATTGTTCATAACTTTCAGTTATTGAACAGCCACTGGCTTAAAAAGGATTACTATGTTTAAATAAAATGAAAATGAAAATGATATGAAATAAATATTTCAAAACTGGTTACCATCAACTTTGCTTAAAATTTTCAGCCATTAATAATCAAACGGCTTCATCATGCATTGATAATATATTTACGAATGTTCTTGTTTTACCTGGAGTACTCTCCTGTGATATTCCCGATCACCTACCCATTTTCCAGTTGACAGTATACGAATAGTATTTCTTAAACCACAAATGAATCAATTTTTTTAGGAGTAAATTTTGAAGGAGTTTCTAGGGATTTATGTTCAAGGATTTTTTTTGTGTGTGTAAACAGATGTGGTGAGGCTTATGAACCGATTGCACAAACTATGACCAAAGTACGTGAAAAACATTCAAATATTCATGCACCATTTCCTATGCGCAACTCTTGGAAAATATTCAAAATAATAAATTGAATCTTACTAAAACTTGGCATGGCAAACGATTAATGACAATTTAGGAAGAAATAGGATTCAAGGCTAAATTACCACAATTCATTTTCAAAGATGCCAAACAAATATCCGATAAAAAAGAAATAGCAAATTCTTTTAATTCATATTTTTCTAATGTTTGCGCATCAGTTGCCAACGATGTTCAGTTCCCAGACTACATGTACAGTTGTATCTGAATCCGCGGATTTCGAAATCTCTGTTTTTAAGCCAACAACTGTATGTGAAATACTACTGAATTTGAAATCTAGTTCTTTATGTGGGTATGACGATATAACTGACAGGTACAACATTTTGTGGAAAAAAATATAAATGACATGTACATGTACATCACATTTCTCGTCCTCTCGTACACATTTTCAATTTATCTACGTGCACAGGCATATATCGTTCCAGACAATCTTAAAATAGCTAAAACAATTCCAGTATATAAGAAGAATGATCTTATAATTTAATTCAAAATTACCGTCCTATATCTATCTTACCACTATTTTTCAAACATCCTCGAACGTATTATAGGCCTATTTGAAAGGCTCAATAGTCATTTGTCCGAAATATAACATCTTAACCAAGTATCGGTTTGGATTCAGACCCAACCATTCCACGGAATTGGCTCTACTCTAGGACATACTATAGAACATATAACCTCGTGCTTAGTTAAAAGAGAATTTACCCTAGGGATGTATGTCGACTTGAGTAACACATTTGACACTTCAAATCATAAAATCATGTTATATATAAAATCATATATAAACTGAAACATTAGGGAGTAAATGGAATAACATACGACTGGTTTGTTTATTCAAGGAGGTTCAAACAGATGGAGTCATAACAGACAGCTTCCCTTTGAAGCGAGCTGTGATGCCGCTACAACAAACATGACAAATTTGCGCTCTCCGAAAATATTCTTCCAAACGAGGAAACAAATCAAATTCCGTTTTATTGCATAACCATGGTTAAGTGCTATGGATGATATTCTGTTGTAATGATAATTAGTTTTCGCAGACCCTAATGTAACTTTGAAAAAGTGCACATGAATGATATAAAAAGGTTCAAGCGAACAAATTTAGTGCCAAAAATACCAGATTTGCGATGACAATTTCTTGACTGGACGTGTGTGCCCACTACTTTGGTTGGCTATATTTCCTAGAGCCATCATTCACGATGCTAATATATGACATTTAAAAATCGGAATTAAGCGGAAAGGTGTTAAAATTCCCCGTAAAAGGCATACATTTGTGACACTTTTAAGGCTATATCTCAAAAAATTGTTCATCCTGCGGCAGGGGAGTTTCAGATTGAAATCAAAATTATTTCCATTAAAACTGCACATTCAGCATTTTCACATTCTGTGTTTGTCGATTTATGAATTTAACTGCGCATCATAAACATTCAAAACACCAACAAATGTCAAAACATCTCTAAATCTTTCCCGTTTACTTTGGCGGCATCAGACATCGCTTCAAAGACTCAAGGCACTGTATTAAGTCAATTGTACCCTTTATAATCTGCCAGATGTTTCCATTAATTATCGTTAGTTGAGACTCTGTTTGAACCTCCTTGATTATTACTTTTGTTACAGGAAACAACTTGTCAGTTATGAAACGATGCCGGTTATAGGTGCAAGGGAGTATAACTGGTCCGTTGTTGTTTATATATTTGAATGATATTATTATTAATACATCTTAATTTTTACATTTAATTTCATATGTGGAGGCATGGCACTAACTCATTTACTTCACATTCTAATAAAAAATACACTTAAAAATTTGCAAATATTGAATTAAAAAAGGCCTCTACCTGCAAAGAGAACAAATTGTTTCTGAACAAAGACAAAAAAAAAATACATGTAATTATATATATGTATATGATGTTGTTTATCCTTTGTTGGTGGCAGCACCAATATAAGGTTCTTCTGCTTTCCTAAGCTTTCTCCTCATTCATGCACTATTATACTGTGATTGTTCTATAACTTTTGTAAATGTAATTTTTATGAATGGATGAAATAAATGGAATGAAGGAATGAATAAATAAATATCCTATATTCAAATATTTAATTTTAAACCATTTGTACGTCTCATATAGTTTGGAGGTTCTACAGATATAGGATTGTATTCCTAAAGGTAAACGAAGATTAACTTGTTTAACTTAATCCACTGATTTATGGAGTGCCAAGGGTTTTTATTCTGTACAAATTACTGTAATTCTTGAGCATAATGAATGAAAAGATACTTGATGCTCTATAAATCAGTGGACAAATTCTACCCACTTAGTCTGGATTTCAACCTGGACTAAAGTTAGTACGCTTTTATAAATACCGGCCCTACAATTAATTTCAGGGGTTGGGGAAATTGGTCCCCTTTCATTCATTCAATGCTCAGGCCTTCCAAAATCTTGGCTAGACCGCTTTCCATCGCAAGCATTGATTCTCGTCTCTGAAAGCCCTTCGCAGATGACCTCGATCTAGACCGAGTATGGGACCTGACAGGCTGAGAACAGCTCTTGTGTTTTGACCCATTTCCCTTGGCATTTACACTGGGTATAGTTCTAGTGGGCTGGGAAAGACTTCTGGGTTTTAATTTGTGCCTTGGTTCAGCTTTTGGCTTCGGAAAGGTTCTGGTTCCTTTAGAATGGGTCTCATGAATTCTACACTTACTTATCTTCGACTTAACTGAAATACATTCACATATGCCATCATTCTCATCAGGAATGGCCTCTTGGAAACGGTTCCGTCGAGTTGACTGATTCACAATGTCTCTGCACGGAGTAAGATCAGCCTCGACAGGTTGTGAGTGGCTTTGTCGTTTACCCTCATGACTTCTCTTCTGGTGACCAACTCGGGATGGCTCAGATTCCTGAGGCTTGTTTAGTACTGTACAGTCCACAAATGGGGAATCACCTGGAGTGAGTTGGCTCAACATTGACAAGAGTTGTGCTCTGAGTAAACGTGATGACTTGGTACAAGGAGTCACATGGTTCCCTGAAGCAGGGTTGGCAAGAATGGCCCATGGTTCTTCTGGAACGGATGAAGCTGTCTGCTCTGGACTTGCAGAAATGTTTGACCTTGGCAAGTTTATGGTAATTAAAGATGTGGATCCCGATGTATATGATGGAGAGGATGATGATGATGATGTTGATGATGATGATGATGATGATGAAGTCCCCGATAGCAGCAAGGTTTGTGAAAAACATTTTGGCGCTTGACATGGTTTTCCTTCTTGGAAAGCTGAACGTGATGATTGGTGAGGAGGATCTTTGATTTCTACAGTTGCATCTGAAAATAGAGCTGTCCCTTCCTGACTTTCAGACTTTGAATGAATTGGCACAGGACTCATCGTCTCAAGAATCTTCATCAAGCCATTTTCAATTAAAATACTCTCTTGCAAAGGACTACCTTTCATTAACTTATGCTTTTTCTTCGTCTTGATTACTCGCCCTTTCCTAGACTTCACTCTCTTCTTTTCTAGAGGTACAGGAGGGGACAAGTTTTCCATATTATTATGGGAGATAATTGGATGAGGCACTTCATGTTGTGGTTCACATGTTAGCTGTCCTGTGGCTTCTGAAGAATCAAGAGTACTAATTAACGTGTGATCCAGGATCTCTCTATTCATGTTCTCTGTTCCTTTCCTTAAAAGTTCTCCATCTTCCAACTTTACTTCAACGTCCTGTTGTGCTGCTGTTGAAGAATCCAAAGTAACATTTTTCTCAAAGTCCAGGATAACATGGGCGTTTTTAATCTCTTTCGTGTGATGCTCTGTCCTGTCAGTGATGTCTCTATGAATGCTGTTTTCACTTTTTGTGGCCTTTGTATTCACCTGCTCCTGAAACACCACACCAATTCCTTCTGGTACCTGAAGGCTAAGCTCCGACACAGGAAGGGTTTCTTGAAAGTTGCCGGACCGTCTCAATAAAGTTCTTTGACACACATTGACAACTTCCTCCTTTTTCTCTTCACTATTTTCTTTTAGCAAGGTTCTCTCTTGCTTCTTATCATCTAAGCACACCTCTTCATCCTCAACAACGAATACAGAATCATCAGCTTCAGAAAAACTACCAGCTAGCGATGTCAAATTCGAAACCAGGCTCAGTTCATCCATGAACTTTGCCAAGCTGCTGTCTAACTTCATGAATAATGAAACATTATGGTCAACGCTAGATGTTGAAGTTCCAGGATCATTTATTAATTTGAGTAGTCTATCATCTACCCCCTTTTCTCGAAAATAAGTGATATCTTCTTCACAGTAGGTACTTTCATCATCGTCTATCTTTTCATTCAAGCTCCAAGATAGAACATCAAAGTTAACTGCAGATAATGGCTGATGACAGGTCGCTTCCTCTGCAAAATACACAGCTGACAAGCATTTCTCAACCAAGGGACTATCTTCAGTCAGATCTATGACTTCATGAGTCACTGTGGTTAACTTGTGGCAAGGGGTGTGCACATTACTGACAGTAGTGTCCTGGCAGCACTCTGGAGTTGACCTGACTGGTTCCATGGAGTTTGGGGAGTGGAGTTCTGCAGTGGTTTCTGTCATTTCTTTTGGCATGAATTGTCTTTGATCCATTATACATTCTTCAGAACTTCCTCTAGACTGTTCACAGGCAGCATCAATAGAGGGTTGTTTGGATTCAAAATGGACTAGTGGTGAATGCTTTGTTCTTTCCACCGCTTTGTCAATGTTTGTAGGGTTGAACTCCAGAGGCCTTGTCTCCACTGGTATGGTCTCTGAGGATTCTTCTTCAGAAAATTGTTCAGATCTAGCATCTGCTTCTGATGAATGAATTTTTCTTTCCATATCTTCATCAATGTCTGCAAGGGTGAACTCTGGAAACCTTAACTCTGAAGGGATTGTCTGCTGTGATTCCTTATAAGAAAACTGTGGTAATGTATCATGGATTCCTAGCTCAGATTCATCATCAGAGAAACAGTGGAAAGCACTTTTTGCTGCATTTGATGAAACCCCAGATGAAAGATGGCTTTCGCTTCTAGTGGACTGGAGGATAAATCCACGCAATGAATGACAACCAAGTCTTTGGGATAGAGGTAACACCTCTACAAATGATTCTTCCTCCTCCTCCTTTTCTCCAATGCCAATGTCTTCAGTTACAGAAGAATTTGTTATCACAGATCGAGGTTCTTTCTGATTGAGTCCTACTAGGGATTCTTTCTCTGACCTCAAATCTTTTCCTTTGAGGCATTTCTTTCCTGATTTGACTTTCTTGTCCTTGTTTTGTGTCCATTCCTGTCTTCTTCGATCTTCTTGCACTTCTTCTGCTCTTTTCCCTTGAAGCCTTCCGCCTCCTCCTCCTCCTGCTCCTCCTCCTTCTCGTCCTCTCCTCATGCTCTTTTCTGATTTACCATCATGCAAGGAGAGGCTGATCAAATTCATCAGCATATCCTCATCATCATTATCATCATGGCGATGTTTTTCTTCCCGAGATGGAGCTCTGCTTCTTCCTACATCACCATAAGTTTCAAGTGATGTTCCTTGTTCTCTACTCCTCAGCTTGTTTCCATGGCAACTCTCTACTTGTGATGATGCTGGTTTCAGAATCAAAGGTACATCAACCTGACTACATGGATGCTCGGATGCTGTATCCATGACATCTTCATGTTCCTCCTCTCTTACCCCTTCCTTCTGCAAAGACGGCCGTGTCTCCTTCTTCTTCTTTCCTCGTCCTTTGCAAAAAAATAGAGTACAAATGTAAAGGAGTGATTACAACAAAAAGGATGATTACAGTACAACGACGGAAAAGTGAAGCATGGTATCACATATCATCTTCAATGTTCACATCACATAGACATTTCATGTCATTTCAAAATCCACAAAGAAGGAAAGTGAAGCATGGTATGACATATCATATTTCATCTTCAATGTTCAAATCATACTGACATTTCATTTCATTTCATTTCATTTCATTTTCATTACAAAAATCCACAAAGAAGGAAACATTTTGAAGAATAACTGCTTAAAAGCAGAGGAGATAATGAGATATGTTCGCCTTCCTAAAAATCTGTGTACATGGGTAATTAACATGGTATCGTGACTCGGCTTCCAGTATATAATAAAAAGCAATAGTCTATGCAACAATGTTATGTCATGTTGATATACAGGTAACTCCACCCCCCCCCCCCCCCCCCCCCCCCCCCCCCCCCCCCCCAACTCTCTCTTTCTCTCCTTCTCTAGTTTTCTCCAATATATCATTCATTTATATTTTGTTTTTAATTTTGTGCTTCTGGTATACATGTATACATGCATACATATATACGATTATATATGTGCAATTGGAGGTGTAATGTCAGTCAAAGCTTTTTATGAAGTTACATGTATATCACTTCGATACATTTGTGTGGCTTAACATTGAATAAACTATAAAATGCCTTCATGAAAAAAAGAAGGAAATTCTGTGCATTCACCTTTGGCTTTCTTTGCTTCCATGGCAACCGTAAACTGCTCCATAACATCAGGGTAGACGGATGTAAATAGTTCTCTCTCCTCCACAGTTGTATAAAAGGGATCACCATCCCCATCGTTCTCCTTGTCCTCATCTACAAGAAAAATGAATCAAAGAAATCTCAACATCAATTTCAATATTGAATTTCAATTTCAATTTCCATTCATTTCTCTTTTCCCCTTTATTCTTAAAAAATAATTACAATCCTCACTTATTCTACTCGTCCTCTTCTATTACAAAAATGAATTAATTAAATTGGACTTTTATTTTCAATTTCATTTTCAATTCATTCTTTCTCCTCATGGTGTATAAAAGAATCACAATCTTCATCATTTTCCTTGTTTTCGCATATCACAAAAATGAATGAAATAAATCACTTTCGCATTCAATTTCAATATCTTAAATGTTTAATAATTTTGTTATGATTATTTCACAATATGTATTCCCGTCTTTATTATGCCTGTTTTGTTCTGTGTATAAAGAATGTGAATTTTGATGTATTTTACCACATGGCAAATAAAGATGAATTCAACAACAATATCACTTCAATTTCAGTTTCACTTATACTTTCAATTTTCCATTTCAATTACATTCATGTGTACAAAATAACAAGGTAATCTAACAAAGAATTCTTGCAAGCGATATGATATAACAAAAACAGAAACCAAAACAAGAACAGGAGTTATAAAGTAGAAATATTCCTACACAGAAACAGTGCGTTAAGCATGTACATGTACAAGAAATGAAAAATCCCAAACTGCCACAAGAGCAGTGCCCTCAGTGAAAAAAAAAAGAAATCCACAAGCTAATGGGCCATATCTATAAAACAAACTAAAGCTCAAGCAAATGCTTGCCTGAGAACACTGGTTCTATTCATCATGTGTGATGAAGCACTCTTATGAGGGGAACTTGAACAACTGTGTGTACGTACACTAAGTGTCCTTACAGTCGAAAAGGTTTTTCACCCCACACGCTTTCCGAATTGAGTGATTTGATAATGCTGCTGTTAAATATGACAAAAATAGTTTAGGACTGATTTATTAATGATTTATTTTTTTTAATCCTGTAAGTGCAGTAAAGTATAAGTTATCGAATAGACTCAAGAGAAAATGAAACAGTTAAAGATGCAAGAATAATGGCTGATCTTCTCTGATAGGTAAAGGGCCAAGCTTCAATGAGAGGAGCTTGAAAATAACAAGCAAAGGCTTGATGAGGAAACATAATTCCCCTTATTAAAGCAAATATTTCCTTGTCATTGGGAAGCATTTTCCTGCATGAAGAATGTTGTTCCATTTGGTAGTTCATGTACTTTAGTATTTGCTTTAGCTTTTTAGCACTTACAAACATCATATATGTATTAGGCGCTATATAAATCCAGATTATTATCATCAAATGGGGAAAAACATGATTTTTCTGAATAAATGTTGATTGCCCCTGAACAAAATGACATACATGTAAAACGCTTGTTCAGCTATGCCGCGGTAAAATGTCTTTAAAAAAACGTGGGTTTTTTTCACGCTTACTGTGCTTCACATTTCTGTATACATGTACATAACAAACAAGTATGTTGCTGTGTCATGAATCCCCACTTGCCGTTCATTTAGAACACAAAAAACCATGGCGTTTTACCGCGACATATGTGAACGAGCCTTTAGGTGTGTTCTATTACCAGCTTGGAATCCAAAATTACAACAAAAAAAAACAATACATTTGATTTTTTTTTTTTAATTAATTTAAAAAACGTAACTTGTGGTTAAAAAAACATGGCGTTTTACCGCGGCATATGTGAACGAGCCTTTAGGTGTGTTCTATTACCAGCTTGGAATCCCAAATTACAAAAAAAAAACAATACATTAGATTTTTTTTTTTTTAATTCATTTAAAAAACCTAACTTGTGGTTGTGAACTACAAATATGTCATTGACAGGCATTTACACATGTAATTAATTTAGGAGACTGACGTCATTTACAATAGAGATAATATGCGTACTTGTGCAATTATTGAACCTTGGTTATAAAAAAAAAATGTTGCCAGGCGAGAAAGTGACAATCGGCCCAGAGTGCCAGGTGGAAATCGTGAGTGGTGGAAGGCCTCGCCCAGCATAGCTACAACCCTAAAACAGTCAATGGGTTAAAACTCACCTTGCTTGTGCCATTTGACCTCCACGCACTGTACACCTTGTCGGACTCGTAGTTTGACAATAGATACAGGCTGCAGACGCCCTTTAGGGTCAGAGGTCACATGGGTGAGGTCGTACAAGGTCAGTAGAGGAACGACTTTCTCCTGGGTATATTCAATGGGCCATTCCATTTTCACCAGATTGAATTGCTGTGCAGGAGTAAAAAGGATTTATCATTAAAGAAATACAAGAAAAGGCATTCTACTTTTCAATCATAGTCACATTTTTTTTTTTTCATTCTCTTTATGTTCGGGTCCATGCAGGTGAATTACAAGAGGCTTTCTTGAAATCATACATGTATGTCCAGCAGGAAGCTTCCTATGCCCAACTCATCCCATCCCCCCCCCCCCCCATGTAAAAAATGTTAATACAAATCCTTTGGTAGTAGAAACCCTTTAAGGTGGCTCAGTGAAATGCCAACCCAGTCTCACACTGAAATAGACGAATAGGGTCATAGTACCAATCACCGTTAATATGACGCTCTTGGTCAATTTAAGGGACATTTATATTGGCGCCATCTACGTTTGCAATCATGATAATGGTTTTGGCAGAGTTGAGGTGGAATGAAGTCACTAAAGCGTTGTACGGAATAAACCGAAACTCTGAAGAGTGAATGAGGGCCGATTTATTTCACGATAACGCCACTGTTTTACCCATTTCCATTAAATAACTTTGAAAAACAAGACATACTTTTAATACAAAAATGGACACAAATATTTATGATCGATTCTGCTTTCTTTGGTAACTCAGCCACGATTGCAAACGTAGAGGACGCCATTATAAATGTCCCTTAAATTGACCAAGAGTGTCATATTAACGGTGATTGGTACTATGACTCTATTCGTCTATTTAAGTGTGAGACTGGGTTGTGAAATGCAGTGACACGTAAAGATGTGGGAAAGTTTTGTCTGTGCTTTTAAAATTTGAATCAGACATATCTGAAAAAAAGTTTTCATTTTATTTTGCTTTAAAATGTTTAAACAGGTAAATACTTATTTACTTATTCTTACATCCTATTATTTTGGTTCTGCCTCTATAAAATAAAATTTTAATTTATGAATAATTTTGTCGATTTTGGAATTAGGACTACACACAATTGGCACGAAATTCGGATCAAATATTCCAGGTGATACTATGAGGCACTTGAAGAGCAATTCCTTTCGGGGGGACATTTCTTCTATAACTTACCAAAGTGGCATAAAGAGTATGAGACAGCTCACATATTCTTTTTCAGCTTTCCAAGAATTCAACTGTCTTGCTTTCTTATTTACAATTTTTTTCAAAATACACTCTCTTACGACCTGCATTTATGAATGATTATTTCCTTGGTTGTACACTGGTGAACTTTTTTTTAATGTCTACATGTTCATAGTATTGAATTGAATTATTTATGCATTCCTACCACCAGCTAATGAGGAGAACCTTGACTTGAAACCTGATTTCTTTTGGTAATCTGCAGGCATTAGCTGGTGGTTTTTCTTTCTTCCTTCTTTTCCTCTTCTTTTGTTAGTGTACTTCATCTTTTGTATCATCTGTTATTGTTTTATTGTATTCCTGGAAATAAATAAAATAAAAATAAAATAAATAAAATAAAATTTAAGTTCAGAGCTACTATGCCATTTGGACTCTACCTGTAGGTGCAATAGAAGGGGTCTTCTCCATTCTGTGTGATGAGTAGGGGGCCTTTCTTTGTTCTGGAGGAATTCATGGATGACATCGTGATTGGGAAAGCCTTCAACTCGCAAAGATTTCCTGAATCAGAAAACAACAAAACAATGATTTATAGGATTAATCAAACTTAAAAAGCCAAGCAAAACTTGATTCCCAGTTCCTCTTCTGAATATTTCACAAACAAGGAAAAGGGGGTTCTATTATTTGATACTTGATATTTCCGCACACATACAAATCCCAACGGGTCAATACTGTGGAAACTAGTTAAAAAGAGCTCTAATATAACGAGATTCCTGATATAACAAATTGATTTTGCTGGTCCCAGGTCTTTATGTTCTTTCATTTTTTTAACCTCATACATGTATAAGGAGATTCTTGATATAACAAGGTAATTTTCATGATCCCTTATGTGTTTCACTGATCTCTTCAGGCCATACAGAGTCACAATGCGTTATCAATATTTTGGGTGCGCGCGAAATGAAAGTGCGTGGCCTCTACGAATAGTCAAGTGAAAAGTGTGTGACCTCTACGAATAGTCAGAATGAAAAGTGTGTGACCTCTACGAATAGCTCAATAAGCATACTAAAATATGCTAAAATAAGCGCGCATTGCTCATTCGCGTGCTTCAATAAAACACATGTGCGCACCCAGGAGGGGGTTTATGTAATGGTTTAAACTTCTTTTGTGAATTCGGGCATGTTTTTTTTGAAAAGTAGACAATAATTGTCTTTCTCGTACCAGTCAAATATTTCAGATGTGGAATATAAAGCAAATAATTACCTTTTGGTTCAGGCAATGAGACGTACTATCACTTCCTCGGCGATCTGAATGTATATGCTATCTTTCATCAGCTTCGCGTCGAAAAGATAGCTACATCCAGATCGCCTCGGAAGTGATAGTTTGTCCCATCACCTACACAAATGGCAATTATTTGCTTAATGTTTCTTCCCTTCCCTGCGGATCATGGTTATTAAGTTAGCCCTATCCATACAATACCCAAGTAGCCTAGCTGGCATAACAGTATTTTCAAACAATTATTTTTCTTTTATGTACTAATATTCTGTTTCATCTTGGTGTATGTTGCCAAATGAATAATAAATAAATAAATAAATAAATAAAAAATAATGTGTTACAGAAAACCTGACGGCTATGACTATCTCCTCACTCACTTTCTGACATCTCGTTCTTCATTTGTCAGGCAAGTTGAATCACAACCTCCTCTCCAGTTCTGGAAGAGTACGAGGGGGTCTACAGAGCTGGGAAGTGACTTCATAAACCGCATGGCAACTTCCTTCCCAATCCCTGTAAAGTGATGGTAAAGGAAGAGTGAGTAGTGACTAGTGATATTGCTTTTATTTTATACTTTATTATAATTAAAGAACAAACCTATTATAATTATATATTTGTGTTTTTTGTATATAAGCTTATTTGTGTAATGCTACTTTGTTATTTTGGGGGACCCATACTCTACAAGTATTTACTTTTTAATGGGTCCCTCCATTTCCATTTCCATTTCCATAGAGAATAGTATTACCTTTTGTATTTTGTTATTCAAATTTTCGTTTATATGCAGTTAAAGTATTTTTAAATTATCTTATTCAAATGCTTTGTTCCATTTTTTTTGTTATTCATGAAATGTTATGATTTCTATGGAAGTGGAAAATAAATTTGAATTGAATTGAATTGAAATTGAATTGAGTAGTGACAAGTGGTCAAGAATTGCAAAAAGCAAAACATGGTTAAGACAGAGACAGAGAGAGAGAGAGAAATATATGCAGAAAGATATGGATATCATAATAGAGTGGAACCTTGTTATAAAGAACACTTTATAAAACAAGAGCCCCAGGGGGCACGACGCTCACCTGAGGTGGATCAATTCACATCTGGTGCAGGGGCCCCTATAAGGCCACCCAGAAAAATTTCATGAACAACTTTCATTCTTCATCTATAGAGGTATCTCTATACACAATACCAAGTCTGAGCTTCCTACCAAGTTCGGTTAAATTCCAATCATGGGTTTTGGAGAAGCTGAAAATGTAAAAAGTTTATGGATGGCGGACAACTTGCTCCCCCATCCCCCCCCCCCCTCCAGTATGTTACCCCCCCCAGACCCCCTATAGGGCCACCCAGAAAAAATTCATGAACAACTTTCATTTTTCGTCTATAGAGGTATCTCCATACACAATACCAAGTCTGAGCTCCCTGGTTCTGGAGAAGAAGATGTTTGAAATTTACATAGCTTTTACAATTGGGGGCCTTCCCCCTGGGCCCCCCTGGGGGCCACATGTACCATTTTAGCAACTTTGGGTCCCCTACCCCTAAGGATGATTCCTACCAAGTTTGGTTGAATTCCGATCATGTGTTTTGGAGAAGAAGATCAGAATGTACATTTTGCCTGGTAGCGCCCCCCCCCCTCCAGTATATTACCCCCACAGGGCCCCTATAGGGCCACTCAGAGAAATTTCATGAACAACATTCATTCTTCATCTATAGAGGTATCTCCATACACAATACCAAGTCTGAGCTATGCCTGGTTCTGGAGAAGAAGATATTTGAAATTTACATAGCTTTTTCAATTGGGGGCCCTCCCCCTGGGCCCCCTGGGGGCCACATGTACCATTTTAGCAACTTTGGGTCCCCTACCCCTAAGGATGATTCCTACCAAGTTTGGTTGAATTCCGATCATGGGTTTTGGAGAAGAAGATGAAAATGTAAAAAGTTAACGGACGACGCACGAACGACGCACGACGGACGACGGACAAATTTCCATCGCAATAGCTCACTCGAGCCTTAGGCTCAGGTGAGCTAAAAAACAAGGTTATAACAAGGTCATTTGCCAGTCCCACTTTGTATTCTATTGTTTTTTAGCCCTGATATAACATGGTTTCATTATAAAGATGTTATTTTCTTGGTCCCATGGAGTTGGTTATAAGGGTCCACTGTATTATAGGGGGCATCTCGTTTTTCCGAAGGTTCGTTTTTCCGAAGGTTCGTATTTCCGAAGGTTCGTATTTCCGAAACACTAATTTCCCATGCCTGGGGGTTCATAATTCCGAAAATGAAAAAGGGTTCGTAATTCCGAACATTTGTTGCATTATTCCGAAGGTTCGTTATTCCGAAGGTTCGTTTATCCGAAGGTTCGTTTATCCGAAGGTTCATATTTCCGAAAATGAAATAGGGTTCATATTTCCGAAGGTTCGTATTTCCGAAAATGAAAAAGGGCTCATAATTCCGAAGGTTCGTATTTCCGAAAATGAAAAAGGGTTCGTATTTCCGAAAATGAAAAAGGGTTCGTATTTCCGAAAATGAAAAAGGGTTCGTATTTCCGAAAATGAAAAAGGGTTCGTATTTCCGAAAATGAAATAAGGTTCGTATTTCCGAAAATGAAATAAGGTTTGTATTTCCGAAAATGAAATAGGGTTCGTATTTCCAAAAAATGAAATAGGGTTCATAATTCCTGGTAAAAAAAAAGCAAATTCATCAGGAGCAGAGGGGGAGCAATGGGGGGGGGGGGGGGGGGGGGGGAGGGCACGCCCCCACCCCTCCCTCATCGGATGGCGAAAAAATAAGAAAAAAAGAAAGAAAATGGAATAGGAAAGAAGACGGTTAGACCCCTTCCGGCAACTCATTAGAATCTGTACAAATGATTAATGGTTTTACTCATAAATACGAACCTACCATTTTTCATTGACATTTATTATATGACCTTCAAATGTTACGTAACACAATACCCGGGAATACACACACATTTTGTATCAAAAGATACATTACACTCTAAAGAAAAAGTCATAAGGTCGCGCGGCAAGCCCTTTAAAACTATCAGCGGTGGGGGGGGGGGGGCTAATTGCCATCCAGTCCTATTTGGATTAAAGGAATGTGAAAGAAAGATGAGTCTCGTCCGGGTCTGAGATACAAAACTGTATTTGGGCAGCCATTTTCATCGTTAATCTCATCTCAAAGTTATTCTTTCTTCATCCTGTCGCTTTCTTCTTTGTTTTCCTTTCGCTTTTTTCTTATAATCTATTTATTCCCATATGCATATACGAATTTCAGTGTTGAAAAAATCGGAATTAGGTTTTCTGTTTTCTTTCCCTTTTTCTTCTTTTTCTCTCTTTTTTCCCTTCTAACCTCTAATGAATCTTTTCACCTTTTTCTTTTCTCCTTTCTCTTCCCTCTCCCTCCTTTTTACCCACATAGTAGCGCATATACTGACAGCAATGTTGAATATGAAAGGGGGAGTGACATCCCAACACCCCACCCCTGCCCCAACCCATTTTAGCAAGGCCCATGATAGGGGTGGGGTAGGAAATAAGTCATAAGCCTGATCATGTGATCTCACATTGTGCAGTACGCAGTTATCTTTATAAAGTTCATATAATGGAACTTAATACAATAACTACGTGTATTTGGGGGCCTCGTGTTTGAAACCAAGTGGATGCGGTCACCATGCCCCTCGAAGTGACTTAAAACCGTCGTTTCACTGTTTGCTTACTTTATACAAACATAAATTATCGAGTGATCGCAGATATAGGTTAACTATAATTTTTATAATTACAGGGGCCGCATAACTTCTTTTTTTTAAGTAGGGGGGGGGGGGGGGGGGGCTGACACATCTTTCCCGAAAATCCACCATTATGTTTCTACATTTTCAAAATTTTATGAGCGAGCGAAGAGAGCGAGGAAAGAATTAACCTACAATTTTATTTTGTCAAAGAAATACACGAGAAAAGTTTATGTACATGATCACCTCTATTATGTCGGATTTCGGGCACTTTGCAACACGAATATGTGTATATTTGCTGAACGAGGCATCCAAGAAAAGTTTAAGTTTTACGAACGAATGAGAAAAAAGGACACTTTATCATCTTTAAATGCTATCAACAAAAGACACAAACATTATTCTAAGAAGTATATTTGTGCACCTTAATATTTTACCAGTCTCTGAAATGATATATCTTAACACTCTCATTTTTACGTATAAGTTAACGATCAGGAAAATTACCCGGTTTATTTGATGACAGTCATGTTCATTCTTAATTCATTTGTGTATTCCTATAATACCCGTCAATCTGTCAATCTACAATGTTTCACCAACCTAAGGTTTTCTCTACTTTAAATTCATTTGGCATTAAAGCTATGGTCACAACCCACAAAATTAGCCTGCAATGGGAGTAAAATGCCTAAAAATATGTTTACAAATATGATGTTATGTTTTGCATAATGAATTTATATAGTCAAATAATTTTACACATTCATGCATACTAAATGAAAAAAATTACGTGTTAAAAAATTGCCTTATTTTAGTAGCCAGCCTTAGCATAATATGCTTTGGACACTATAATTTTCATTATGGATATGTAGAAATTTGGATCCACTGGATAATATTTTCCAAGTTGTAAACCACAAAATCATCTCGTCAGATTTATATGTGTTTTGAGGTTGACAGATAGAAATAGGCCCATGGTTGCAAAACTTTAGCAATCATTAGGATCATTTGAATGTAATTAAGATTCTATCATCATCTGAAAAAGGAAAGTGAGTTCAGCATTATCACATTATATTACTTGTGAATAATAGACGTCATTAATAGACGTCCATATGCACTCTTCAATGTTCATCAAAAGATAATTCTTGTATGCAATGTAAATCATATCACAATATATAACTAAAAAGAGCAAAATAGGAGGTAAAGATCAGAATCCAGAACTTTAGTAACTCCCAGTGTGGGTGATAGCAGGGCCGGCGGAGCGTCTTTCAAAATGGGTGGGGGCACCAACAAAAGGGGTACTTTGTGGGCAAAGGGCACCTACAAAGGGTGAAAAAAATGCGGGAAATGCCACTTTGAGCTGAGACAATAGTATACCGCTACATTCTGATTAATACACTATCGAATATCATTTTCGACACATTATTGTTTATGTCTTAGCATGGTTCTAGATGAAAAAGAAAAAAAAAAGAAAAGAAAAAATTACTTTACAGTTGAGTGCAATGGTCTGATTATTCATATTAAAGATATTTTGAATAGCAGCGATTTTCCTAATATGATAAAAAGACAATGGTAAATGCGAGCGAGCGTAGCCAGCGAGCTTTAAAAAATTTAGAAAGAAATTGTCCTTCTTCCTGTTTTGATGTAAGGGCACTGCTCATTATTGTATAACTGCCCCCTGCTCCACTGCCTCTCATTATGCTGATATCAGTAGGGGATCGGAATCTATTATAAAGGAAGCCTCTCTGAGCTAGGTAGGCCTATGTGGTTCTTTTGTGGACTTTAGGGCTCAATTTGTAAGCGACATCGGAGTATATACGTACAATATATTAAATATATATAGGTATATAGGTATAGGGCACTTATCACAAGACAAAAGGGGCACTTATCAATAGCAGTGACTCCTTTATGAACTGTGTGTAATATTATGTTGTTGTTTTTATTGCTGTTGTTGTTTTGGGGACCGGAGGGGAGGGCTTGTAGAGTCATCTACAGAGCCATATTACAGACTTCGGCCAACTCGGTTTATTTGGGCACAACATGGCGCAACAAGCGCCATATTGCTACCTACATGGAGCCGAGTTGGCCAAACTCTGTAATAGATGGCTCTGAGGGCTAGGGAAGCAGGACGCCCCCACCTTGTTTTTAGTTTACACTTTTCATAGTATACTTTTTTAATCACAATTTATGTTCAGGAAGTAATTACATCTTAAAGATAATAAAGTGTCAATGTTTGGCTCGCTGGAATCCAGCAGCGTGGTGCTTTTATTTTGGGAAGCGAGATGGTCGGCTAAAATCATTATTCTATAGACAATATCTCCTTTTTTTTACTTGCTCACTAGCGCGTAAGATTTAGAAACGGAATAGTTTGGGACAGGGAACGCCCTTCATTAGGGCGAGTGAAGTGCCCAAATATTCCATATTCGGCAGTAGGGTTCAGTAATATTATTCATGGTTCATTATTACATGTTCTATATTTGTCTTTTGATGGCGAAATTGCATTTCCATTACAATAAAAAAGGGTTTTATATGTTTTCTAACTCGCTTCGCTCGCTTGCAAATTGTACGAACGGGGAGTATGATATTCTGCCAAGAGGCATCAGCTCCCCCTTTCAAAAACATTACGTGGCCATTTTCTTGTAAAGCTTGTAAAGATCTACTTGGAACTTTGGTGTGTCTCATTTTCCAAAGCGGTATATACATTATATAAATAATTTCAAGCCAATTTCGTTGTAGGAAATTTAATCCGGAATCCGATCATTCACTTTCTTCAATACATCAGTATGTACATGTATTTTAATCACCGAAGTAATATCATTTTATGAGAAATGAAACATGTATTATAATAATGATAATAATATTAATAATAATAACAATAATGATGATAATAATAATAATAATTATAATAATAATAATAATCATAATAATAATAATGATAATATTGATAGGAATTACGATAATAATGGCTATTTCTCTGGAAAACTGTTATCATCATTGTTATGATTATGAGTACGAAATGAATATCTTTACACTTGGCCGTCTTTCCCCTCCTCCCTATCCAAAATACGGATTGACGCCGTATTCTCTGAATTTAAACCCTTTTCATTTTCGGAAATACGAACCCTTTATCATTTTCGGAAATACGAACCCTTTTTCATTTTCGGAAATACGAACCCTTTTTCATTTTCGGAAATACGAACCCTTTTTCATTTTCGGAAATACGAACCCTATTTCATTTTCGGAAATACGAACCCTTTTTCATTTTCGGAAATACGAACCCTTTTTCATTTTCGGAAATACGAACCCTTTTTCATTTTCGGAAATACGAACCTCATTTCATTTTCGGAAATACGAACCTTCGGAATTATGAACCCTATTTCATTTTCGGAAAAAAGAACCTTCGGAAAAACGAACCTTCGGAAAAACGAACCTTCGGAGTAACGAACCTTCGGAAATACGAACCTTCGGAAAAACGACATGTAACCGTATTATAGACTACTAGATAGAGAAGGTAAGAAAGGGACACTGACAGTAGATACTTACTACTAGTAATCAGGAGTAGGGATAGACTGAATTACAAATAAAAAAGATGAGAAATATGCAATTTAGGAGAAATGAATAAAAAAAATTAAAGAAATGAAATGAAAGAGAAAGAGAAATAATGAAAAAGAGAGAAAAGAGAGAAAAAGAGAAACAAAAAAGTAAAATAAAAAAATACAGCATAATGTACAATAAGTTGTGAGCCATTCTACTAAGGCATTCATGACTAGTCTTCGGACAAAACCTGCCTCACAAGTCTCACAAGACATGCTTAATTACAAAGTTGGTTCTAGGAGAGTTTTCAAATATCGTACCAGGTACTCCTTTGGGCAGGTAGTCACACCCTAACAGAATGGCGAGAGCTACCAGCCGTCTGCGATCCAACTTCAGATCAGTCTCTATATCATCCATACAGTAACAGTCCACCTGCCATTAATCATAAATCAAAGTGGTTGTAGTCTGATTATGTTGGTTCTTACACTGTAAGTACTTTGGTCAGCTCTGGTGTTATTGTTATTATTATTAAATTTGAAATTTGACATCATTTCAGTATTCATTTCTTTGTTTGGTTAGGGGTTGTGTTTTGTTTGTTTTTTTCTTCTTTTTTTGCTTAAACTTCCAGTTTTCAAGCAGGTTCATACAAATTCCTAATTCACTTCCAAACTTCATTTTTGAAAATGATAAATAATACTTTCACTGATTAGACATCTAAGAGAAGGATTACGATCAAAATAATAAGCAACTTGCATGGTACTCTCTATCTACAGTTCATGTCATTTATATCCTGACTCTTCACAGTTCAAAGTTCACAATGTTTATTTCCACTTTCATTTTAAAAACAATGCAAAAATGAGAGAAAAATTTACAAAAGAAATTTTAAAAACTCTTCAAAATGAAGAAAAGCAAAGAAAAAACAAAGAAAATTCAAAATGAGACAACAATAAGAACTGTATGATAAGCAAGTTACAAGACACCATACCTTTCCTGTCGCCATGTTGAGGTTTCTATACACAATGCAAGCTCCATAGAGAAAGGCATCACCATCTTCTGTCATACACCCATCAACTATCTGAAACAAAGTCAATAATATCAACAATCTAAAGCATGTAAATCAAGTATAGAAATATCTTTTGTATATAAAGTTCAAAAGTTCTGCGACGGAGTTTAAAAAGTAGAGAGAGACACAGAATAAATTACTCCGTTAGACACAAAAGGTTCAATATTTCGCCTATAAGGCTTCTTCAGGAAATGATACCAAGTACAAAGTACCAATGATGTAGTGCATAGCGCATAATTATTGTAAAATTTGGAAAAGAAGACCTTCGGGTCATAGTTATTTGGTTAATCTTTTTTTTTTCCCGGCATCCATGTGACTCTCTTCTAATCTACTGTTTTGTATCCTCTGATTTCTTGATTTTTGTCTTTGCCGAATAAAAAATAATAATAATAATAGTAAAAACAACAAGCGTAAATAATCAACAGAGTCAAGGCGCGAGAGAGAGCGAGAGAGAGGAGAGAGAGCGAGCGAGAGAGAGAGAGAGAGAGAGGGAGAGAGGGAGACAGACATACACACACAGTGATGAAGATAAAGAAAGCAAAGGATAGGAAGAGAGAGAATAAGAGAGAGGGAAGTAAAGGAGGAAGAGAAAAATAAGGAGACAGGAAAAAAAAGTAGGGAGAAAGAGGATAGAGGGTAAGAAAACAGAAAAGGAAGACAAAAAGGAGAAAAGAAAAAGAAGAAGAAGAAAAGAAAGAAAAAAAATGAAAAGGAGGGGAGAGAAGAAAAGAAATGAAAGAAGAGAGAGAGAGAGAGAGAAGAAAAAGGGAAGAGAACAAAAGCAAAGTACAAAAAGGAAGGAGAAAGAAAGAAGCATTACAAAATTACAAAGAAGGAAATGAACGGAAACTGGCATTGATACCATGAGGTTGGAGCGTGCCAAGCTGAAAGATGATCCTTTCCTCCTGGATCTTCCTTTCCTCATCTGTTACCCAGCACTGCTTAAGGACACATTTCAGATCGTTGATCGTGTGATTAGCAAGATTGAAGTGTTGGGCAACAGGGAGACCAAGTGAGTTTTATTCTAACTTGTGTCTATCCTGTATGAGTTGATATGAAAAGTGAAGCAAGATATATAGCCTGGGGCCGTATTCTGAAAATGGTGTTATCTTTTATGTTAGTAAAACGATGTTAATTGTCATAACAAATCAAAATCAGGACAAGTCATTGGTTAATGATTGCGCAAAGATGGCTGTGCCCGCATAAAGTTAACAGAGACATCTGCGCAAGCACCAATGATTAGTGTTTATTGCGCGCAATTTCAATTTGTTATGACAATTAACACAGTTTTCCTTAACACAAAAGATAACACAAGTTTTCAGAATACCGCCCCAGGGCTGTACATACCCCAGAACTGTTCAGTGCAGCACACATGGCCTCTGCTTCTCCTTTGCTCTGGATGCATGGTACACCCATTAATTCTAACAGTTCCTGGCACTGATAAGAATACAAACAAACAAACAAATTTAGCCCATAACAGTTAAGAGATTTTATATGGTCTAATTTAATCAGCTTTCCCTCTTCAAATTGGCAACAATTATTCTTAATTTTCACTTGTACTGTTTGAAAAAAATTTAAATTTTTATGAACCAATGTGAATGAAAATTCTGAAAAATGACCAATCTGAACACGAAAATAGTGATTTTGTATTTTACACTGAGTTACCAATTTTGAGAATTTAATGATTAGTTACAATTTCATCGCTCTTATTCATGTACTGCATTGGAAATACATGTAGACTCAATTTGTTTGTTATTTTTTTTTTTTCTGCTCATGTATTATGTGTAATTTAAAGCATTCTGGATCAAACGATAATGCAAAAATGTCACTAAAAGGAGACACTGCTGTGGTTTTCAATATATTAATGCATAACATCAATCCGCCATACTCCACAACCATTAACGTTCTTATGACAAGATATTTAGAGCTGAGATAGCCCTGTAAAGCTTACTATTAAAGTTTTCACCATTTTTCAAACTCATTGTTTTTGTTGAACTCTGATGGTGGAAGATGTTTCACCAATTTTGAAAATCTTGCAAAAGTTTTCATAGGTCAAGGTGTGCAAAAAAAGGTTTTAAATTAAGATTGATTTTTTTTTTTTTTTTTTTGGGGGGGGGGTGACTACTCTTTTTTCAGTAGGTACACCTCCCCCTATTGACCCCTACAAACCTCTTTCAACCAGCAGTTAAAGTGGGATCTTGAAGCTTTCTTTCCTCCTCCTCCTCCTCCCCGTCCTCCTCTGCCCTTTCCTCTCCATCCTCCACCTCCTCTTCTGCTTCCTCCTCCAAGCCTTACTTCATTTCTTCTCGCCATCTCCTCCCACTTCAGCTCTGGTGGTGTACCATCGATGACAAACACCAGCTTTACTCCGAGCCGTAGAAAGTTGGAGACTCGGAAGAAGAGGTTTCTAAAAGTATGGAAACACAGTTGTGTCCATGTATTCTATTACAAACATTAGCTTCGCTCTGTAAGCTGGAAACTCAAAGATGATGTTCCTAAAAATGTGGAAATTAATGTCACCCCGAAAGAATATGAACACAGAATCATGACCAGAATTATAAAAAGAATATAACTAAACGAAGACAAATGTAATAGGCTCTAGACCTAGACCCATTTTGTTTTCTCAAGATCTTTGTCGTATTAGATTTTACGTTCAATGTTACTTGCCTTTTTTCACTATCGTTCCATTTTTTATGACAATTTATATCTTTAATTAGAATCCACAAGTCCAGTAATTGTATGAAATTTCATTGTTAAACATGTTTGCATAAAAGTGATATAACTTATAGACCCTATCATAATCATGCCTATATGAAATTAGAAAAACAGTCTAAAACATTAGAATAGATCTCAATGTTCCAGTATCAAAGTCTCAATCATCTCTCAGTTGGAAAATGTAAATCATGTCTATCCTTTTCAAGTAACACAACATTACAAATTTTTTTGTCTTTATATTATATGAGTAAGGAAACATACAAATTACAATTTTTGAACATGATCAGATGACTCTGTATAAGTTAGTATACAGTAGAGGCGCATATCGATATCGGAGATTCTCTCCCATTTGGGAGATTGTCTCTGATATCAGAGACTTCTGTAAATAATTTTGGTCTCTGATTTGGGAGACAGTCTCCCATTTGGGAGATCGATCCAATTCCCTGATCAATATCCATTTTATACCATTTGCCAGGGGCCTGGGAACGATTTGTTACAGGAGGTGCCGTGTCTCTTTTTAAAAAAAAAGGTCCTCAGCGTCTGCAGCACCCCCCGCTTCGAGGCCCATGCCATTTGCTTTTTATTGTATGTTTGTTTGTGTACGTGTATAGTATCAAAGTATGATTATACTTTTATATTTTGGGGGACAAGCATGTGACAGGCCTCTGGCTTTTATTTGTCCCTCCAATTTTTGATATGTCTTCTGTTAATCCTATTACTAATAGGCCCTATGTACTTTTGTTTACCACATTTTCATTGTTTTTTATAAATTATCTCTTTTCTTTACATTTCAGTGTCTATGAACATGATGAATTGTTTTGTATGTTTTTCGCTGTCATTTTACTGAATTGTGGATATATTAATATATATGGAATTGAATTAAAATAAAATTGAATTCACATGGACATGATGGATGATGGAATTGCCAATTGGCTGACTATTTTTACCGTAAATGAGGTTTGACGACTTTGCCTTGCATCATTTTCATTCCTGTGACTTGACTCTCCACCAGCCATATTGCTAGATCCACAGCAATCTTCTTCCCTTTCAGACTCTCAATGGATACCTCCGATTTCACGGGAGCCAAAATTTGCCACAGATTTTGAACGCCCATCTTCTTTCATTCGTCTTCGATTCGACACTTGAATTTGAAGAAAAAAAATAACTTGTGCGTGCGACGGCCGACGATCAGAATCAGAGTTCAGACCCCCGTCCCCGACTGCACAGGCCAGACAAAACAAAGGTCGATTGTCATTAAAATATGTCAACAGTTCATTGTCGGCTGTCGAATTAGTTTTCCTGTTCAGAATTTCTGCAAATCTTTCAAGTTTCAATAACGTCTGGTCGGGCTAAAAGTTTCATCGACTTGAGTCTACCGTATACAGTCTACAAACCGTGATTGCGTAATTTTTTGAACTTGCCGCAGGAATGGTTCAATTAACTAGATTTAGTTTCTCACTGAAGGACATTAATTCATATAAAACGTTTCTTTTCCAATTTTAAAAAAATATTTATATAAGGTTTTGAGTATTATTGTATAAATTTTTAGGAGCAGAAATATTTTAATTGAATCTTATTGACGATACGAGATGTGATCTTTGTAGTTGTACGAAATTGAAGAAAACTCGGCAACTCCGTAAGTAGAGGTCATTCCTAGGTCATCGCCAGGGACATTCGCGCCAGATTTTAAAAGCGAGCGCTTTTGTGAGAGGACGACCGGCGCTGGAAAAATCCCCAAAATGCCACTTTTGGGGAGAAAACTTTACATTCCAAAGGTACTGTCAAAGACAGTAACCTTAGCAGAGCCACATTTTCTCATTCCATTCACCAACGAAGTTTTCTCGAGCAAAATGTATCCTTTTAAAATTTTGGTCGGAAATTCGGAGTACAAAAACAAGATGGCCGCGCCCATGGTCTCCTGTGTAATGTCTATGGGAGAAAATCTGTGTGTGGGTGTCTGTGCTGTGTTTCCGGAATTGATACATGTAGCGATATTTTTGGCTGTTTAATAAGCAGATAAGCGTCTCTTTGTGATTATGAGACCGTAATTGAGTTGATAAAGCCGTATGAATGAATGTGGAAGTGAATTTCTGAGAAAAGTGAGAGAAAACATGCCTTGGACTAGGGACACTAATCCCAAAGTTGGACATGAGACTGACTCACTGAGTCATGTCTCATGACATGATGAACCTGATGAGTGATGTCTGATTGATGATGTATTGATGATGGACAAAATTGATGAAACAACAAAAATAGTTTACAAAGAATGATACTTTATAGAAAAAAGTAATAGAAATAGAATAGATACATCATTTACATGAACAAACTTTTTTCTTGTCATGCGCTTGTGTATTTTTTTATTCTATTTCATTGATTTTTTGTTGGATCCCTGTTTTAAAAAGTTGGTTTTGGTGTCGGAATATTATTGATCAGTTGATTTTCTCAGAATATCCTTCCTTCTCAATCTCAAACAGCTATTCTCACGTGACGTTAGCCCCGGGACGCTCCCACGAAGTGGCAGCGTCCTGAGTGAAACCAGTACGATTCGGTGGGTCTCACAATTTACCAATGTTCAAATGACCATTGAAAATATAGCCATATAAGTTATTTTTTTAAATTTAAGTATCATATATACGATGCCACTTACCTAAACAGACCTTCCGCAAATCAGCTTTTCCTCAAAAATGTGTAGAATCGATGAATGTCACTTTTTACTCTCAATTTTCGAAACCAGTCCCATTCGCCATGTTATTGAAGCAGAAGCGAAAATAGGCACTTGCGCATGCGCCTATGAATATTTATTACAACGACGGCATAGTTTTCGTCACAGGAATAATGAATATTCATATATCCACTGTGATCCGGCGATCTCTATTCGCTCGAGCTCCTGCCTGCCACTCGTCTTAATGAATATTCATAATGCTCCCTTCTTGTCTGACGCATGCGCATTGCAAGCAAAACACCGACCTACGGAAGTTTTTAGTACAGGCTTTTGGAGATAAATACCGGTAGGCCTTTTTTGTATCATCCTCATTGAAAAGAAAGACAACAGTCAATCGTAAAGTATTGTAAGTACCTAAAGTAGCCTAAAATCAAATAATGTCATGTTTCATGGCTATCATTTTGACAAACGACCTTGTAATTAAGAGACATCCAAGCAATCAATGGACTGCTGATCGCAGCCCGAACACTACGTGTTCGGGCTGCCGCAGTAAACGTGACGTGTGATTCACTCATACTTGGTAGGAGTCCCGTAGGACTCCTTTGACTCGCGATGGCGATAGCGGAATTTACTATCGCGATCGCGACCATGACTACTACATGTTTAAGAAGGAAAAATAATCAGGAAAATTCATTAATTTGACACCAAAACTGTATTATCAGGATTATTGCAAAACTCCAAAAGGAATCGTATAAAAAATCATATTACATGAAACTTTCAAATTTGTTTACAAATATAAACATCTTATAAGTTTTACTGGAGAATGAATTGAGGCATGAGAATTTAGCTTTTGACATGTTTTGAGCTAGAATAAAAGTGAAATTCAAGCCAAGTTTTGAAATGTCTAACCAGCTTTTACGTAGTAGTAGCAGTGGTGTAGTGGAGCGTATACGCTTGTATACGCCGTATACGTAAGAAAGAAATTGGACTTTTTTGGGTATACGCGCGTATACTTTAAAAAAAATTATCAGGTTTTAAAATTTAAATATATATATATATATATATATATATATATATAGGAAAAAAAGAAGAATTGTATGAAATTTATGAAAAATCGTCGAAATTCATACTCTGTGAATTGTGTTCCACAGAATTAATTTGTGTTGGCGATCCATATACTCGACAAACTTTTGACAAATCAAACGTACGTATTGCAGCATGATTGCGTATTATGTTTTTACGTACATCCGATCCATATCCGGCCGGGCCCGCGGCGCGCGTGTGATGTGCATGTGGCGGATGTGCCCAGCCCGAGGCCCCTGGCCGGCGCGGCTAGGTATAGCAAGTGCGAGCCTAGCTGCCAGGCTAGGCGCGAGCTGGCTATATCCTAGTATATAGCCGCTAGGCCATCATCATGGCCCATGCGCCGTACAAAATATACAATGTACAACTTCAAGGCCAAAGGAGGCGGAGCTGATTTCGTGCAGTGGCCAGGTCCCAGGATCAACTAAGGAATTTCAGCCTTTGAAGTTTGAGGAAAATTGAGGCTAATTCAGGTCTCAAAAAGCACAACTCAGTTGTAGTTAACTGTTAAACAGTTCGTTGTGTTCAATTACCAAAACTGCACTGTTTGCACATCAAAAAAAAAAAGTTTAAAAAAAGTTATTAACATTGGGTATGTATCTTCATGAATATTTTGCTCAAGCTCCCAACAAAATGTACAGGTGATGAGAATTTGCAGAAACTAGAACTAGAAAATCATTATTATGACAACGGTTTCATTATTTTTGGATTATTTTGTGCATTTTAGACATATGGTTGATGCAATGATTGGTCTGAAAATACGACTCACTAATGCTTGATGCCTTTTGCAAAAACTAAGATTTAATTATATTTTGATGTCATATTTATTGTGAAAAAGAAGCTTTTGAAATCGTGTTTATAATCAGGGCACTGTGAATGTTACACTGTCTAAGTACAAACTTACTACTCTCATTCACTTCTCACAACTATAAATGCAGGCTTTAAAAAACCACATTTCAGCCACTAAAAAAAGCCAGAGCAAAAATCGGGAGAAGTGAGAGAAAAAGGGTTAAAAAGGCGCTACAAGCCTTTATCTTTCTCTCAAAATTTGCAAAAACGTCAAAGGGAAGGGGGAAATAACTCTCCTCTCCCTGCACCAACCCCTGTCACATACAGTGCAGTATTATATAATAACTGAAAAGCAGTCATGGCGTCGAACTATAACTTTCCGCCTAAACAAATTGTTTGCTACAAGCCGTCTTAAATTTGCTAAAACGTCGGAGCTTTCGCGCTTCACGCGGGAAGGGGGAAACTCCCACTCCCTGCACCCATTCTTGTTACAGTGCAGTATTACGTCCAAAATAATTGAAAAGCAGCCAGAGCTTCGAACTAACATTCCGCCTAAAAAGGTGCTAAAACGTGAGAGCTTTCGCGCTTCGCGCGGGAAGGAGGGAAACTCCTCTACACCCACCCCTGTTATATACCGTGCAATATTGCTCCAGATAATTGAAAAGCAGTCGGTTTGTCGACCTATAACTTTCCTCCTAAAAGTGTTTGCTACAAGCCGTTCTTTCTCTCAAATTTGCTAAAATGTCAGAGCTTTCGCGCTTCGCGCGGGAAGGGGGAAACCCTCCCCCCCTCCCTGCACCCATCCCTGTTGCAGTGCAGTATTACGCCCAAATAACCGAAAAGCAGACCGGACGTCGAAATAACTTTCCACCTAAAAAGGTGCTACGAGCCGTTATCTTTCTTTTAAATTTCCTATATAAAACGTCAGAGCTTTAGCGCTCCGAGCGGGAAGGGGAAATTACCCCCTTCCTGAACCCACCCTTGTTACAATGCCGTATTGCGTCCAAATAACCGTACAGTAGTCCTGAGCTCGAAATACCTCCCCCCCCCCCCAAAAGGGGGTGCTATACGAGCAGTTATCTTTCTCTCAAATTTGCTATAAAACGTCAGAGCTTTCGCGCTTCGCACGGGAGGGGGAAACATCCCCCTTCCCTGCACCCACCCCCTGGGGAGCACGCACCAATTTCGCACTCTTCGCGTGCTCACAACCGGGCCCTAAACTGACATCCTGGCTGTGCGTTTGGATCCTTCACGTCTGCCCCCCCCCCCCCCTCCAGTGGGTGTCGATCCCGGGAGGGGGCGGTAGGGGTATATCCCCCAAAATATGAGGTGGGGTAATGGCCTGTTAATGCACTAAAAATCTAGTTTTTGAAGGTTTGAAATGCGATTTTTTTTTTTAAAGCTCGGTCGCTTTGCTCCCTCGCATAATTATTATCTTTCAAGATCTCGTAATTTCGCGCCCCCAGTAGGCCTATATTGTTCTTAAATAGCTTAAAGGGTTCAGAATTTGAAAAAATAAAGATGTATTAAATTGCTTTGCTCGATACAATCATCATCACTCCTGCTAAATACTGCGCCCCCGATGTAGGATAAATAAAGTGTATAAAACAGCATTGCAAAGGTTCAACTTTTGAAAGAAATCTCAACCTCAGGTACCCTTGCTGAATTTCTCTTTCTCAAGCCTTTCAGGGTTTTCGTTAGTTTTGCTCCCGATTGTAGAAGTGAGTGAATAGAAAACCGCTTATCAATGCATAAAATTCGAGCTTCTCTACCGCTCAATTGCAAAATTTCCTGGGTAAAATGCACAAGAAATTGCGTTTTTTTAGGGTTAAAAATTTAAAAATTTGCCGCTCGGTCGCTTTGCTCCCTCGCTGACGTAGATAGGTTTGGGCACTCGGGGGGGGGGGGTGGGGGTGGGGTACTTCGTTTTTTTGCACCGGGTGCCATAATCCCTAGATACGCCACTGGCTTCGCTCCCTTGCCGGTCAACCCTCCCCGATCATGAACACGGATCGACACCCCTGTGGCCCCCCTATTGAAAAATCCTGGCTACACCTGTGAGCACAACTCAATCTTATTTAATTGTTGAACAGGTGTCTTTAATCATATGAAAATTACACATACAAAAGTAAAACAGTGAATGTTATTAACAGTGGGTAAGTATCTTAAAGTACATTTATTTCAAACTACACAAAAAGATATATATGAAATAAATATAATTATGGTACCGTATATTATTTTAGTTGCAGTACCAAACCATTTGGAGATCTATGACAGCGCGTCTTATAAAAATCTGTATCAGCAATTACATGTAAATGAGTGTTGCATAAACTAGAAATAAATATTATTATGACAACGGCTGGAATCATCTTGGATTATTTTTGTTCTTGGTGATTTAGACATGTATAGATCTATAGGACTTATGCAAGGGTTGGTCTGAAAATATGACTTGATGTTTTTTTGTCTGAAAATATAACTCCCTAATGTGTTCAAATTTTTTTTCTTCAAATTTTGATGCTTTTTGCAAAACTTAATTTTAACATTGTGAGATGATATTGTGACAGATGATTTGCGTGTGTGTGTGTGTGTGAGGATGTGTGTATTTAGATAGATTCATTTTTGGGGTACAGAGAACAATAGAGCACAATGATGGCCTTTATTCCGTCATGCTTGTGGGGTACAAAATACAATAGGAGAAGTGCTTGCGGGGTACAAAATACAGTAGGAGAAAACAATAAACTTCCCCACAAATCAGTGTGTGAGGGTGTGTGTGGGTGTGAGGATGAGTGTGAGTGTGTTTTCTTGTCAGGTCACGGGGGGGTTGTTGTGTTTGTGAATCACCACCACAGCACGGTGCATCGCCTCGTCGTAACTTGGTGCTCTGGGGATTGAGCTATTAGTATAAGGGAGTATACCCAAAAAAATATTTACCACTACAACACTGAGTAGTAGTAGTATAATTTATGCAGTAAGTGCTAGCAGCTATGATCATGATGATGATTGGGTGCTGTGGCATGCGTTGTGGCATGCGCCTGTAATCCATCTAACAGTGGAAGTTATAAACTGATTCAGCGGAGACCCAGGTCATGCAGGTTCAGGAGGTTCGAGACTGAGTCACGTCATTTGGATGGTGATGTTAAAGGTCGGTCCCCAGATGTAAGTAATCAAGGGTCTGGTCGCTATTCATCTAACACGCATTATGAATAGTGGTCTTTATGAATAGTTATGAATAGTGGTCCTTATGAATAGCAAGGTCATTTGTCTATGGTTTGCTTGCTATTCATAAAGACCGCTATTTCTACAAAACCGCTACTGTAAAAGTGGATATTTTCGCGTGATTAATTTTTCGCGCTCGGCTGAGTAAAGTGAATTTTGCGTGTTTTTAATTTCGCCGACTCGCTAGGCTCATGGGCAAAAGAATACATAAAAACAAATATTTGCGTGTTTTTATTTTCGCGCACGTTTCATGCTGCGCGAAATGCGCGAAAATTTCCACACCGCGAAATATTCCACGTTTACAGTATTCATTTAGTCACGCGTTATGGATAGTGGTCCTTATGACTAGCGAGGTTACCCCCATATTCATATCTAATTGATACACGTCTGTAAAAACCTAATTACACACACACACACATATATGATGATTGAAATGAGGTTGTAGGAAGATTTTCGAGTGGAGGACTAAGCACTAAGAAATTCCTACTCACCAAAAATGGTTGTGCTAAGAAGAAGTCCTGACGATGCTAATGAAGACAGATCCGACGATGGCGACATGAAATATTTAAATAATATGGACAAACTCCGAATGCACTGGGGGTCCGTAGACTTCAGTGTCCCATGAAGAATATGTACAAAAAGGTCCAGCGACAGCGTGGAAAAAGCCTCCTTGTGTCGCGGCTAACACAAGCGAGGTAGAAGTAGAAATGTCCACCGCTGGAGAGCTGGTAGAATCAAATCACTGTAGGCCTAACGTTAGGTACGCAGCGATGTAATGTATAACACACGCGAATCGCGAGGTAAAAATCCACAGGATAGAATCCAAGTATGAAAAGTATAAATCCGTGGGTATAAAAATCCAAGAGTATTAATCCAAATAGCGTGGATGAAAATACTATCCATGAAAGTGTAGACGAGTATACAGTTCGGATGAGATGTATGACTCCAGCGATTATATCGCGTTCTCGTGGTGAAAGCTAATCGAGAAGTGAGGTAAAAATGAGACCTCGTGGTATCACAAGAAAAAGTGCACTTGTCGAGTTGTGATTGGAAGATAGAAATGAATGTCTTCACAACTAATTGGTCGCTTGTGTCCATGGCGACAAAACAAGGCTTTGCGCGAAGTAATCCAAGCGCTGGTGGAATGTAAACAAACACGGGTGAACAAAAGCCACAGAATGTGGTCCGCTTGCCGGCATGTCGGCACACAAAAGAAAGTTTGCATCCGTGTTGACAAATTGATGAAAAACAGACATGGTGGAATTCAGTCATAACACAGCTGTACAAGTGCATTGAAGAAAGTGCATTTAAGTGTATTTAGACTGCTACAAGTCACCTTGTTGCAACCTAAGGTCCTGTCATTTCAGGCTTCACCTTTTCGCGGCGCAAATTAGAATCAAGTGGCGATATTTTCGCTAGCTGTTAAATTTGCGTACCAACATCAACTCGCAAAATTCCGCGCTCGCTACTTCTTTTCGCTCTTTTCTTTCTATTGTATCATTTACATAAATTTCATCAATGCACCGGTTTCGCCAAAACAGCACCAGGGATCGATAGCCTCGATCGAGGGCCGTTTTACAAACCGATATGACTCGGCCTTAATTTCATTTTGGGATGGGAGACGGTCTCTCAATTAGGAGACCGATTTTCTTTGTTTACATTTGCTGCAAAGAGATTACCTCGGCTCAAAATGAAAATGTGATAAGCAGATTCCTCAGAAGAAATTATTCCTTTTGACCGTCTACTTCAATTTCAAAAAGATATCACAGTCTAGTTTTGTTTTCATAAGATTTTTTGTTATGATCAGACACAAAACAAATGGGCTTCTGACCTCGGTAAGGGAAACATTTGGCAGAGAGAACTGCCTTGTTGTTGGTGTTAATTGTTTCTTTTGTCCTTTTGTGGGCCAAGTCTCCACTATGCGCCTCTAAAGTACTATCCTCTTCCTGCCCATCCAACCACTTCAACGATCGGATCATGAGAAACATGATAAAAAAATTCATCTTGTGGCGACATCGACAAATATGAGCAAAAACAATAGCATTTTCACAAGGAAAAAGGCAGCCAATTTTTTTACTGGATTTTTGACATTGCACAAACTAATAATGTGTCCCATTTCCATGATTTTCATGTCTGTTCTATCACTAATTCAAGTTGCAAAAGTCAAGAATGCAGTTTGGGATTCTTGACATAATATTAAAAGATGGACATTTTGAGGCTTGTAAAACAACCTTCTTATTTTTTCAACATTTTTAACTCAATTTGGTTTGAATATTAATTGTAATGTTATTGTTTGATCTTGTCTACAGTATCTTAAGTGTTAGATCAAGAGGGTTTAGATCTATTAAAAAAAAGAGAAAAAGACCAAAACTTCTCGTTAAATGCTATATGTGGCTGATAATGCATGCGGAACATACTCTCACTCTTCTAGATCTACATGTAGGTCTCCTTGGACTTGGCAGTTGGTACTTGCCCAATTACATTGTTATGTAGAGGTGTTGTGGTCTAGTGGATAAGTCACTGGACTGTAGATAGCAAGATACATTATTATGTAGTTCTAGGTAAGATTTCTGACATTTCCCTTAACCCCACCTTCTGTACACCAGTGACTATGATAACCAGCTAGAGGTATACGCTCAGGCACTCTGGACCTGCCAGTGCACAGGTCAGACCGGCCTGACCTTCGAGGAGGCACAGAGGTCAGAGGTCACCGCCAGGCAGCGTCTTCAAGGCTTTCCAGCCCATTTTGAGAAGCCGATTCTGCAGCATGTTCACCACAGTAAGATGGTTCTGGGCCCAATTTCATAAAACTTGTTATCAATAACAAATGCCACATTTATATGACAAATTTGCTCGCAGCCAATCACATGCAGCGATTTCAGTAGCTTATAAGTTGTTATTGATAACAAGTTTTATGAAACAGGACCCTGGATTTACAGAGTACATGTCTTGTTCTTGCTAAAAAGAAATGCAGTTGATTATCGTAGCTATTTTACATCAGTTGCAAATGTGTACATACGCTGTAAAAGATAAGAGATTGTAAGTTTGTGATTTGGGTCAATCACAACACTTTACAAGACAGCGCTTAGACTTGCATCTTAGTTTGAATAACTTAAAATTAACTTGTTTGTGACAGGAAGTTTGATGTACCGGTATTCCATTTGTCTAATTCTGTATCATGTAGAAAGTTGAATTTCATTACATAATACATGTATAACCTATTTGCCTGTACGTGTATATATTATGAGCAACAATGAATTACATTTAGCAATTTTACAAGGGGAAGTTCCAAGTGTATGTTATAGGTCAGGTATGATCTGAAGACTTTTTCTATGTGTAGTTTTCTGTAAAGAAAGACAATTACTGAATAATAGATAAATTAATTAAAGAAATATATATTTATATATTCATATTCCCTCATCCTTTTACCTCCTACATCAGAAGTGGTATGTAATGCAAGCACTTGCATGAGTGTCTTCCACTTTTTAACAGTCCCGTCTTTTTTTGTCCTTTTTTTTGTTGGTCTTTTTGCCTCTGACGAAGATTCTGCTAGGATCGAAAGCTCAGGCCCCTTTTGACTCCTTTTTTTTTCCTTATTTTTTTAAATCACAGATGCTAGCACAATGGAAAGCCTGTTACAGGAGACTACCCAAATTCTCAATTCAAGCTTTGCCCTGGAGGAGAAGGTTGAGCTCAAAGTCAAAGTGAAGGGTAGATTGTAAGTGAAAAGATCCTGTTGTTTCTGGATAAATGATACATTATACCTTGTTTAGTATGAAAATGAAATGGATAGCAAGTTTCATTAAAAGAGAGCAGAATAGTTTGACAAATGAATTCACCTTGGTATGCACATTTAAAGAGAAGGTTGAGTTCTGGGAAAGGTGAAAAATAATTAATGAGCTTTTTCATTCCTTTTATGTCACTTTGGAAGAACATCATATGCATGTAGTAGAAATGTCCCCTGAAAAGGATTGCTCCTCAAATGCCCTCATTTTCAAAATATGACAAATAGCGGAAATGAAAAGTGTGTGCAGTCCCATATACCCATTTCTGTGTGAAGTGCATGTGCTTTTAAGCAAAATTGGGTCAATTTCTTATCATTTTGATGATTCCTCGACCTCACAGATACCAATTCTTAGTTGACATGATCAACCATTCCAAATTGCTTTGAGACAGTTTTACTTCACAATGTAATCGCAGGAGCAGAATCTCCTTTATCTTTAAATCCCCTTTTGATTTTTATTGTGTCCCCTACCTGCAGTGATATGTGAAATGTTTGCCTTTTGTTGAAAGAAAACTCGGCAAACAATATGTATACATTGTGAAACCCAGCTAATTTCATTACATGAAACACTTCCAATCTGGTCATTTCTATCATATATTCAGTAATCATATTCAAGACAACAACAGATATTGTATTTGGGTATGTCCACAAATAAGGGTCCAAATTTGTGACATTCTTGGTGTCCCGCTTACATGTCCCGCTACATAAGGAACGCATAGGTTTTTGTGGTTTATAGTGTAAAATGCCAATCGTGGAGTAAGACTGCATATTGATTCTGAGCATAACATATTGCATCTTCACTGTTAGAATAGAACTCAATCTTACTCCACTATTTGTCTCTACCAAGATCCACAAAAATCCAGTGTGTTCCTTATGTAAGCGGGACACCAAGAATTTCACAAATTGGGTGCCGTATTTGTGGAAATACCCATGTACATTCTTGTTTGCTTAAGGTGGCCCAATTTTAAGTTTTGTGGGCAAAACATTTTCAGCCTGCAGTCCATATGTTTAAGGTACTTCATTCCTTTTGCAGCCCTAAATTTTGAAGTTGTGTGAATATGTGATAAATTACAAAGATTAATATTTGGAAAACTTGTCAGATGTGAAAAGGGTTATAATTTGCTTTTAGTAAGTAATAACAACAATTTAGTAGCACTTTACTTTTTTTCAAATAAAAAAAAAATCGCAAATTAAAAAAAAATATATTTTTTGACTGTTAATGAATTGCATTGAACTCTGATTAGCTCCGTCTGCGACAAAAAAAGCAAAGATTTTCATTTCTTACAAAGCACAAAGAAGTTATAGAACTTGTGACCGTGAAATTTCCTAGGCAGTATCTACAGGATGTCTACTAAACCTGTGCAAAGTTTTGCAGAATTCAATATTAGTCTTCAAAAGGGATGAAGTACCTTTTTGATATTTTATTATTTTCTTAAATCATACAAATGTAGTGTTTGTAAATTCCATTTTTCAGATTCAGGGGGAAAATTGTCAAAGTAGAAGTGGACAGTACTACAGGGGTATGTATTGCTTTCTGAAATGGAATTTTGGACTGGAATAGTTCAGACATCAACCATTTTTTGTATCAATTTATTAGATTGAATCATTGTATCAAAAGAATTGATCTCTTTTATGATGGTAATTGGTAAACTTATGGGGTGTTGCAAGAAAGTTGCAATCAATTGCAAATTGTAAAGCAAATTAGAACAACCATTCTGAATGGTTCAGGGTCTGCCCATTCAAGAAGATGCGCTTGCAACAATGATTTTGATTGGTCAGTACCGATCAGTTGCAACTTGCAATCAATCGCAACTTTCTTGCAACACCCCATAAGTCTGAGAAGAGATGCAACTTGAATACATGTACCTCAAAATTTTGAATCATGTTCCGGTATTAGTGTGCAGGCACACACTCTATTTGACTCTGATCGAAATTCCATTAAACTTTGAGCCTAATGTAACTTTGTCAGTCTCTGGCTAGAAACAGGGCTCCGTTTCATAAAACATGATATCTATGACAAGTTACAATAATGGTTATAAGCTATTGAAATACTTGCATCTGATTGGCTGAGAGCAAATTTGTCATTGATATGAGGCAGTCTCCAGTCTTACAGTTCAGACCCTATGTTAGCAGAACTTACGAGGGTGTATGCCTGTATATTATTTTGGTGTGGATAGCATAATGAATTGTGTAAAACCTTACTCCAAGGAACATTACATCTTGTTGCCTGCTGCTCCCCCCCCCCCCCCCTCCCAAATAGTGCAATTTACTGCAATAAATCATATATACCTACCTATTATGCCTGTAGTCTTGACTACGGGACCCCTTCGAGAATTATCACACATGTGTCACAATATTGTGCGCACCCCCCGTAATCCTATTGTCCCCTTCGCCACTCACGCGCGTCAATACGCTACGGCCATCTTCCTCTTTCTTGCTCGCCTCCGACGAGTTAGGACGTTTAGTCATAGCGCTCCTGAAATCAGGTCGTATAGTATCTTTTTGGTGCGCTTTTTCACATAGTTAAAGCACTTTTAGGTACCTATATTCGTTTAGATTATAGTACTTTGTGTTTTATTAGTCACTCTTGCCGATTGCAAGGGATTTTTTGATTCCCTTTCTTGGCATTTATTTTTCTCTTTCACGGTCAGCCCCACGTAGATATTTCCGTGTTTGCGGGTGTTTCCGTTTGTCACCGAGCCTTCGGGTTCGGTGTTTGTTCTTACGGTTTTTAGGCTGTGAAAATTTCTTTAGTGCGTATCTCCCAAATAAACTTTAGTTTTATTTACTGCATTCAGTTGAAGTATTTCTTAATTTGAAAAGTATACTTTATTGTCTGTTTTATTGCAGTGGTATGAATTCGGAAGAAGAAGCAGCTGGGTCAAGGAGACCTGCTTCTTCCGAAGAGTTGTCTAGCAAGACTACTCGGCCTTCCAGAACTCCCCCGAGTACAGCGGTACGCGGGGGAGGGAGGAGGGCTAAAGGTAAGTTGCCTAGTGGTGTTCCCTTGCAGAGTTTGCCAGTTTCGGAGCTTGCGGCTTCGGGACGGGTGGCGTTAACTGAATCGGGATTGTCAACTCCGAAGCCTGTGGTTTCGGGGTGGGTGGCGTCAGATTCTAGTGGTTTGGATATCTCGAATCCAATCCCCCGGTCGCTGAGACCAGAGGGGGGGGGCTGTTGTTTCCCGTACGGTAGCGTTCACTCGCTCTGATCCGTTAGGGGAGACGCGCCCCACTACTGCAGGGCAACCCACGGGCTTAGTCCATGTTGGTCTGGGTTCTCAAACCCTAGCCCCCGGCAAACGCCATATGGGGGAACGAGTACTTTCTGGGCTGTCTCAGTTGCCAGCTGATGGGAATGCTCGAGCTAACAATTATGGACGCTCTTCGGAGCAACAGGTGTTTTCACCTGAGTGCGTGACTACTAGTGCTCCCCTATTGCTGCTTTCGAGCGGTCCAATAGTGGGTTCACATGCCTTTAGTAGTCATCGGGCACATACCGAGTCATCTCGGTCTGCCCACGCACTGGGAGCTTTTAGCTCCCAACCCATGGCTATGGCATCTTCTTGCCTAGCCAATATGGGTGATTTGGGCGATTCTCTAGGCTTACGCCATGAGCGCTCCAATCCCTTTATGGGAAGTGAACGTCCCTCCGCGGAGGGATCGGTTCGTGTTTCCGAAGAGGCTTCGGGGATCCGAACGAATCCGATTAAGCGTTCTAAGAAAAGGGTTTCGGCTACGACTCTTGTCGAGCCAGCCAAGAAAAAGGCCAAGAAGAAGGCGAAAAGCGGCAAGGCTTTGCCGGCCTCTTGCCCGTCTGGCCTGGCTGACCCGGCTAGCTCCTCTCAAGCTGACATGTTCAGTATGATGCGGGCTTTTGCTCAGAATCAGGGTTGGTCCTTTGTACCGGCTTCTTCAACCCTGACTTCTGTCCCTATTCAGGGATCTCGCTTTGAGTCTAATCAGCCTTTTGTGATTGATTCCTCTTTGTCTGAGACTGATTCGCATGTGCCTCCTATTCCCGCGGCCCTCGGGGCTCCGCCGGGCGAGGAGACTTTTGGTGAACCATGCGGGGACCCGCCTGCGGAGGCCTTTGTTAGCGTTCCTTTGTCTCATTCCACTCGGGTGGAACCAGATTTGGATGCGTCCTCTCAAGCTTCGGTTCCCGAATCGCTTGGGCAGGCGGAGTCTCAATCGCTCAATCTCTGTGGAGTGGAAGCGATTGCTTTGTTGTCCAAATATCTCCCTGAAGTTCAGTCAACCCGCGCGCAGGGTTCGACTTCGCGTTGGAATTTCAAGCAGCAGGTCTCCTCTGAGGGTATTGCTCTTGAGGAGGTTTTCAAGCTGGAGTATGACCGCATTGAGGCCGCGCTGTTGGTTAAGCGATCTAATGCGGTCAGGGGTAAGGCCTTTGCCTTTTGTTCTCAGGACCAAGACAGCTTTTTCAAGGCTAAGATTCTTTCTCCTGAGATTTTAGAGGTTGGTCGTCGCTTGCGGGCGACTAATCCGCTTACCTCCGCTGCGTTCAGGGCGGAGGATAAGATTTGGTCTAATATTGAAAACCACATTAGGTCAGGGATGCGTTTGGCGGCTTTTCAAGGGCTTCTCTCCGACCTTAGGTCCAGGGCGGAGGAGTTGAATGTTACCGATGGTGACAAGCTGATTATTGACGACTTGCTGCATACTCTTTTTTGTCTGCAGTGGTCGCAGCTTTCCACAGCAGCTGCTTCGGCTACGTTCCGTCGCAGGACCTCGGCTCTCTCAGCACTGGGTGTTAGAGAGTCGGGCATTGCTCAACTTCTCCGAGATGTTCCGTCTCGGGGTCCTTCGCTTTTTGGTGGTAAATTCGCTACGGTGTTTCAAAGAGAGATCGATGCGCGAAAGCAGATCTCGGATATGACTAAGCAGTTTCACACTAGCTCTAAGCCAACGCGGGCCCCTGTTCGGCGTAGACCTGCTGGTCCCGTTTCGGGTCAACGCAGTCGCGTGTCTAGGGTCCCGCCTCCTGAGCCTCAGCCAGCTCCGTCTCGTGGGAGAGGGAGTCGTGGCAGGGGCTTTTCGAGAGGTTCTCGTGGTAAGGCGATGGCTTCGCAGAAGGCCAAGCCTGGATTTTGATGTTTTTCCCCGAGCGCTTGTTCGACCGAATGTGGTAGGTGGCCGACTTCATGCGTTTCTCCCCGCTTGGGAGGCCATCTCCGGGGACGTGTTTGTTCTCTCCGTCGTGCGAGACGGATTCTTCATAGATCTTTGCGCCTCGCTCCCTGGAGGGGCTATAAGAATTCGGTCACCTCCCATGTCTGCCCTGTCTCGGTCTCATGCTTCGAAGGAGATCGAGTCTCTTTTGGAAAAGAGGGCTATAGAAAGGGTAAGAGACAGGCCGTCTCTTTCCCTTTCTCCAATATTTGTTATTCCCAAGCGCTCGGGAAAACTTCGTTTGATACTGAACCTAAAGAGGATAAACAAATTTATTCCTCCGGTTCATTTTCGGATGGAGACTCTTGCCTCCATTCTTCCGTTGATCAAAAGGGAAGACTACGCGGTCTCGATAGATCTCAAGGACGCGTACTTTCACATTCCCATTCATCGCGCATCTCGCGATCTTCTGGGGTTCTCCTTCCTCTCGGAGACTTATCGTTTTCGGGCTCTTCCCTTCGGGCTGCGCCCGGCCCCTCGGGTTTTTACTCAAGTTGTAGCGGTGCTAGCGGCCTTTCTGAGGCGTCGCGGCCTGCGGTTGTTTTGTTACCTGGACGATTGGCTTCTCCTTGCGGAGTCGCGCTATCGTTTGTTGGACGAGACTCGTTTGCTCGTCTCTCTTACTCAAGACTTAGGTTTCCTAATAAATTGGGAAAAGTCAGAGTTAGTCCCCACTCGCAGCCCAGTTTTTCTGGGGCGGTGTTAGACATAAGGAATCAGTTAGCTCGGCCCAGTCGAGACAGGATTCTCACCATTGTCTCTGCGGCTCGCAAGCTCTTGCTGGCCAGAAGAGTCTCGGCCAGACAGTGGCTTCAGTTTCTAGGTTATCTAGCCAGTCTAGTCGATGTTTTAGAGGACTGCCGGCTCCTCATGAGACCCTTTCAGAGACATCTCCTCAGGTTCTTCAAGCCGGGAAAAGACTCTCTTTTGGTCTGGATTCCAGTACCAGTAAAGATCAAGTCTCTTCTCGCTTGTTGGACGAGCGAGGTGTTTCTCGCGCGAGGCAGGTCCTTCTCTGTCCCTCTTCCGTCGATATCGGTTTCGACGGACGCCTCTCGGTTGGGGTGGGGAGGACACTGCAACGGCAGCACGGTTGCGGGGGATTGGTCTCATCTTGGGACTCTTCCTCATATCAATGTCCTGGAGTTTATGGCAGTTCTGTCGACCTTGCTCCATTTCAGAAGTCGACTTCTCAGTCGTTCGGTTCTGATTCTCACGGACAACGTTACTGTGGCGGCATATATCAATCGGCAGGGAGGCACTCGTTCGGTTGCCTTGAATGCCCTAGCAGCTCAGCTGTGGAGGTGGTGTCGTCGCATGGCAATCACACCCGTGGCCTCTTTCATCCCCGGTCGGGAAAACCTCATTGCGGATTTTCTGTCCCGGGGCAGGTATCTTCCATCGGAATGGATGCTCCATCCGGAGGTATTTTGCCGCATTCGCAGTTGCCTAGGTCCACTGGAAGTGGATCTATTTGCGTCGGTGCTAAATCACCAGCTGCCGAAGTATTGCTCCCGTGTTCGCGATCAGGGAGCATGGGCTCTCGATGCTTTCTCCCTCAGCTGGGAGAACCTTCAGGGATTCGCCTTTCCTCCCTTCCAACTGATTCCGCGTGCCTTGCGGAAAATCAGGGAAGATCGGGCGAGGGTGCTTGTAATAGCTCCCTTTTGGCCCAGGAGGAATTGGTTTCCGGAACTTATGAGCCTTCTAAGGGCTCAACCGTTAGTTCTCCCGTTAAGAGCGGATCTGGTGTTACAGCCCCTATCGGGGATTCTTCACCACAATCCGGAGTCTCTTCATTTGACTGCTTGGCCCCTGTCAGGGAATCTGCAAGACAGTCGGGTCTCTCTGATAGAGCCGCGGACTTTTTAATGTCCAGTCGTAGGGTCTCTACTAGGGAAATTTACAATTCCCGTCTCTCGGTCTTTTTCCTTTGGTGCAAAGAGAGAAATCAAACCCCTTCTAAGGCTCCTATTGGTTCAATTGCGGATTTCTTAATCTCGTTATTTGACAAAGGGAGATCTATTTCTACTATCCGAGGCTACCGTTCGGCGATCGGGGCCATTCATTCGGGTTTTTCGGATGGTTCGGGGATTTCCAATTCCCCGCTGCTAAGTGGTTTGATTCGTTCGTTCTTTCTGAAACGACCTTCGTTTTCTAAGTTAGTGCCGTCTTGGAGTCTGCCTAAGGTCCTGGAGGCCTTGGCGAAACCTCCTTTTGAACCGTTAGGTGAAGCTTCGCTTCATCATCTTACGGTTAAGACGCTCTTTTTGGTAGCTATTGCAGTCAGACCGCAGGTCGTATGCAAATGAGCAAAAATCGCGCATTTTATTTCCAGTGCCCGAAGTGGACTCTCTCCCTGCACCCAGTCGACTGTATCGCATGGTCATCTTTGATGTTATATGTTCTTAAATAAATATAAATGCTATGCTCATTAGACTTTCTGCAAAAATAAATGAATAGTTTACCAACACAGGGATATTTTGTTTTAGTCAGAATTTTAGAAATAAGTTGTTTAAAATAACTGATGAAATAGTCATACAAAAGCCTTTTTTTCACAAGATTTCAAGTTGTTAAAAGACATATAAAAAGTATATGAGCCGCCATCAAGACACATATGTATGGAAGCGCTGGAATCTCATCTTTTTCATCGTTACATTCAAAACATCCATAAATTTATGACAGAGTCAGGATCCAGCAATATTCAGCCGCAGATCATCCGTTGTCAAGACCATGGTCAAGACCATAGAATCTTAGCCCTGTGATTGGCAAGCAAGCCATCTGTAACCAAGTGCGCGTTGAATGAAACAATGCGCAACCTGTTGCTTCATCCTTGCGCAAACATGCGCATAGCTGTTGCCAGGCTGTGAGAAAACATCTTGCGTGGTGGTAACCAATCGGAATGCTGGAATTGACTTTTTTAAAGACAAAGTGTGTACATTGGTTACATATTGCTGGATCCTGACCCTGTCATGAAGTGCACATTAATGTTTTTTCAATCTTTGGAAAGTACAGAAAATGCCCTTTACGCTCATGTCAAATTTGCCCTGGCTCACAATAAAACTATGGTAGTTTTGGCCAGATTTATATTTCATTTCATTTCCATTTTTTGTCATAAAAGGAACACCATTTTTTACCAATTTCGTCTTTTATTTTGAAAACATCAAAAGCATGTCACAAATCTCTGATCCCTCTTCTTTTATATGATGCATAACGCATGGCAATTGGTGAATGATAAGTAGTCTATTCAATAGTTTGCAAATAAGATGTTCCTGGCTGTTCTTGCTCATTATGTATTCATAGTCAGGCAGAACTGGAAATAAAATAGCGCGCTTTTTGGGGACCTGCGGATTGGCTGATTGCCTCTGGGCAGAGGCGCAGTACTCTTCATGCTCTCTGTCTTACTCCTGGTCATGTTCGCTGGGAGAGAAAAGGTGTTAGGTTGATTCCTAGGGCTTCTTTCGTTGCCAAGAATCAGACAGCTACCTCCGGTCCTGTTGAGATTTTTCTTTGTCCGCTTTCTGACTTTTCTTCGGTGCGTGAGGACAAAGTTTGGTGTCCTGTTAGGGCTCTCAAATGGTATATTGATAAGACTAAGTCTTATCGTAAGGATGATCAGTTGTTCCTGATCACTAGAGAGCCTTTTTCTCCTGCCTCTCTTGATTCCATTTCTAGATGGATCGTTGAAGCTATTAGGGCCGCTGGCACAGAGGCTCTTTTATCCGACAGTAAGCCTCGTGCTCATGATACTCGTAGTGTCAGCACTTCTTGGGCTCTGTTTCAAGGTGTGGCGCTTGTTGATATTTTGAAGGCTGCTTATTGGCGTTCGCCCAATTCCTTCATTTCTTGCTACCTTAGGGATTTTCCCGCAGGTGAAGCTTTGTTTGCGTCAGCCACCTTGAAGGCCGCTGTGTCTTCTTTGTAGTCTTTGGTGTAATCCTATTTCCTTCCGCTCGAAACATGCCTCCCGGTCTTTGAGTTGGCGCTGGTCTGGCATAATAGGTAGGTATATATGATTTATTGCAGTAAATTTGTAAAATCAGCACTGATTTTCTTATTTACTATATAAATCTATATACCTACCTATGACCCTCCCTCCTTCCCCGCTCCTTGCAAGCAACATGTTTCTTCTTGGGGTTGCTCGCAAAAGAGGAAGATGGCCGTAGCGTATTGACGCGCGTGAGTGGCGAAGGGGACAATAGGATTACGGGGGGTGCGCACAATATTGTGACACATGTGTGATAATTCTCGAAGGGGTCCCGTAGTCAAGACTACAGGCATAATAGGTAGGTATATAGATTTATATAGTAAATAAGAAAATCAGTGCTGATTTTACAAATTGTCTTTGGTCTTTATAGGCAGCTAGCGTGAGTGGGTCGCCCTCTAGTGACAAGGAGAATCATGGGAACTCGTCAGACGATGGACTGTCCTCAAAAACAAAGAAGAAGAGTCAGGTATGCATTACCCTCTTTGTTAACCCATAGCAGTTCAGAGTTTTCTTAAAGTCTAACTTAATCAGCTTCCCCTCCTCAAATTGGCACCAATTATTCTGATTTTCGACTCCTACATAGTTTGAAAAAAATAAAGAGTATATACCATGAACCAATGTGAATGAAAATTGATAAATTTAACCGATAAATTGCCAATTTGCACACAAAAATAATGTTTATATATATATTACAATGCACTGCCTATATATTACAATGCACTGCCTATTTAGAGAGTTTAATGATTAGTTGCAATCAAATCACTCTTATTCATAAACGGTACAATGTACTGTATTAGAAATAGACTCTAAATATTCAGTGCTTTTTGCTCTTTGTGGTCATATATACTGTGTAGATCGTAGCATTTTGGATCAAAATATAATGCAAAAACATCACTAAAAGGACACTCTGTACTGTTCCTTTGCTCTGGATGTGTGGAGTTCAATACTGGTATTCAAATTTCAAAATATCATCCTGAAAAATTCTGTCTGTATTGCAGGTGTAAATATTGTAAATATGGAAGTGTCGTGGTATAGTGGTTCATTCACTTGACTCTCAATCCAAGGGTTGAGGGTTCGAATCTCAGCCCGGCACTAGCGTCTTTTGGCAAGACATTAATCCACATTTGCCACTCTCTACCCAGGTGTTAAATGGGTACCTGGCAGGATTTATTCCTTGAAATGCACTGTGCGCTGATTACGGCTGCCGGAGCTAAAGCCAGGGCGATAATATCCAAACCCTTTGGAAACGTATAGGGACGTTATATAATAATGTGATATGCACTATACAAGAACGTATTATTATTATTAATATTGAAATTCAAATTTGAATAATGTTAGAAGTGGCTTGTGAGTAGACTTTTACACTCCTGAAATTTGGAGTGCTTTAGAAGTGTTGGGCAATGTTATGCAAATGTCTTCTGGGCTTTTTAGTAAATGAGATTCTTGGCAACTTTTTGTTAGTTTGTTTATATTTTGATACCCAGTTCAGAATCAGTCTAAAGCTAGTTTCTCTTGAAATGTTGTTTCATTAAACAGAGATCTCAAAATTAGGAGTATGTTGTGATCTCGGTTGGTTTGGGTTTTTTAAAGTTTTAAAATCAACCAGGCAAATTTTCTTTCCCATTTTTCCCCATTTTTCCTATTCCAGATTTCATCCAATAGGTACAACATACAGCTGGAGACTGAGGACAAGATTATCAGCTTTGTTCCCGGTTCTGACCTTATGTGAGTCCACACCTGTTCCTACATACTGGTACCCGTTTTCACAAAACATATCTATAGAGGGATTGCAAATGGATACTGTAAATGCTGTTATTTTAGCGTGATTAAATTTTTGCGCTGAGCTACCCCAAAACATATTCGCAGGTTCTTGAATTCACGCTGCACAATTACTCACTCGCAAAAATGCGGCTGCATTTATTGTTTCACACACACACGCGGTCTATTCAAATGCATACCACAGGCTACAGACACAACTACACACGCGCACTCTAAAATGATTTGGATTCAAAATTCAGATGAAGCGCGCAATGCACCGTCCATTCAAAAAAAGCATAAGAAATCGTGCTAGTATTTTCGCGTGTTCTAGAATTCGCGCCCGCCGAAAATAGCGCGAAATCCGCGAAAATTAATGTAACGCAAATATTTCTGCATTTACAGTAGTGGCATTATGAGTATCATCATGTGCATGTAGCAGTTTGTAGTATTTGTATTTATTCCTTTAGTTTATTATGATGTCTTCTGCACATGGCCAAAGAAAGGGCACCAGTCACCTAAAAATATGCTCCGTATTTTCGAGGTTCCATGTCGCTATGGGATATTCAAAATATTGGCTTCAAATATTACTTCTATAAAGAGATTTTGCAATTTTAAATACATTCTCAATCAATGAAAAATTGACTCGTTAGTAGACTATTCGACACACCCGTAACATCTAGCGGTAACGTCTACAGGCAACTCTGTATTCGCCTACAAACTGACTCTGATCAGACCCAGGTTCAAATCTCAGTCACGTCTTTTGGATGGTGACATTAAAAGTCTGTCCCAGATGTAAATAATCATGTTTGATTGATACTTTTTTTTTTTTTCCATAATGTTTCTATTAGAGATTTCATTGAAAATACATCAATAGACATAAATCAATATAAAGAAGCAAGGAAATCTCAACAAAAGTACATACATAAACCAAAACCCAAAGCACACCCCTCCCCCATGAATATTTCCATAATTTGTTATTCTGATCTCATCACAAAAATTTAACTTATTCTTCAAAATGCGATTCTTTTTCCACTTAACTGATAACAAAATACAATTCTTTTCCAGTAAACTTAATTCATGAACAATTCATACATTGACTGAAGAACAAACAAAATTAAATTAAGACACATATATAACAGACGTTAAAATATCTACCCCCCCCCCCACACACACACACACACACGCACACATCTCATCATCATACACACCTACACACACTATAGACACCTGCATACATACACGCACTTACACACTGACTGCCATCAGTCTTGATGAATTAAAAGATAAATGACTTGACACTGGTTGTACATGTAGTTCAATGCTTTCCCATTTTTGTAGATGTTTACCTAACTTGTTCCTTTTTATTAAGCCTGAGTCATATTGAATATTTCATAAATCGATAAATGATGTGCGGTGAAAACAGAGTTGCACACAGTTGCACGCAGTGCATGCACCATGCACCGGTGACCGGTCCGCTGGCATCGCGGGCATATGTATGGGCTCTCGCTGCTCGAAATTAACGATAGCCCGCTAGCCAATGGCTAGTAAAAATCACAGCGGACGAGCCAAAATCTTAAGTTTCTAGTCCGTATGGCTAGCCAAAATATCACTAGTGTTGCACGAAGCGATGCTCATTGTCGACACACCCGACAATGATTCAAATTCAAAGAAATAATAATCTTACTTTGTCTTTGGAGAGCTGAATGGAACACGTTTGTTCGATGCCAAAAAAAAAAACAATACGAAATAAACTTTTCGTCGCTCAATATAGACTCGACTTCATTCAGCTTCAGAGATCATTCAGAAGTAATTGCCAATTTGATGAGAGTGTGATATTAGTTATTGCGAATTAAGTAGGAACACTCGCACTCATGCCCGTATTTATCATGTTCAATTATACAATTGTCAAATTGACAATGCAGAGAGAGTGCAAGAAAATTATCGTAAACTTCAGTTCGTAACGACAAAACGATTTTTCCATAGAGAAAGCACAGGTAAAGCGTGACGTCCTCCGCGAGCGAATTAGCGAAAGTTAGCCAACAGTTTGAACTTTGAAGTCGCCTTCACGTTCTCTGCTAGTATATATGCTGTACGTTACGGAGTTTCTTTTTTTATTTGATTTTTTCATGGTGGCTACGGTAGTCAAAAATCTGGCGGACTACAAATCGATGCACCGAATTTGCCAAAACGTATTCGGGATTCGATGTCTTCGATCGAACACCGGCTAACCAATCGATTCGACTCAGGCTTACTTTTTATAGCTAACTCCTTTTCCTCATCCCTATATTCCAATATTATTTTAAACAAGTTATCTAGTTGGGGAATTGCGCCCTCTGAACGTGACCGAAATATGATATACTTAATTATAAAAATTAGAGTATTGCAGCACTTAATCCTAAATGAATTTCCCATTATACCAACATGAATAGTTTCCCACTGTACGTTTTGTAGTTCTACTAATCCTAATCTTTCTATCACCCCTGCCACAAAGGCTTAACATATACACAATCCCAAAATAAATGTGAGTATGACTCATTCATTTGTTTACAAAAAGAGCACTGGTCATTTTCAACAAAGCCAAATCTTAACAGATGTTCTTTTGTATAAATTGCTCCATGGAGTGATTTGTACTGAAGTTTCTTAAAGGAGAACGATTCCTAGGGTTTTAAGCTATACCATAATATAGGGAGTAATAACACGTTCTGTTTGATATATTGATTGTTGAAAAGTACCGAGTGAGAAACGTGAGAAAATGTAATATAAATTGCCCCGCCTGCTGATGTCGTCTGCTAGCAGGGGCGCATCCATGTTGGTATATATCTCCCACAATGCACTGCGAAATTCTCGGATTATGACGTCTACGACGGGGAACTACAATTCTCAAATCAAGTATGCTGCTGATTGTTCAACACTGTGTAGAGTATGTCTTTCTGACAAAATGGTGTACTGCAAAGGCTTCAAATACCGAAATCGAAGCCGAAGTCAGATAATTTGGCGAGGAAATTAGTAAATACATACATATTTCTACGCAGAATATCACAATAAATAGATCTAAACATGATTTTAAAGCGATTAAAAGACCGAGAATGCCCATGTATTGTGTTCCTGCACTTCCACTGTGACTGTGAGTGAGTGGTTTTTGTTGTGTGAGTGAGTGGTTGTGAGGGAAATTTGAAAAATACGAGTACGACCGTGCCTGTTCTTAATCAATTTTCAGAGTGAAAGCTTCATCAAAATTGGTCTGACAAAATATATTTTGTTTGTTTTACTATGAATCAGGTAGCAATTATTCAAGAGATGTATTTGTTATAAATCTACTTCAAAAATATGAGTTCGAAGCTGGTGCAGGTATGCAGCGACAGCTCCAAATACTGTAAAAACAGGCTGAAAATCATACGGATTGGGTCCCAGACACTCCATTCTAAAGTACTAAACGGTGATCACGCCTGATTTTTCACCAACACAACATCGAGTAAATTTGACTGACTTTCCGAAGCTAAGACTAAGAGGAAGTCTCATAAGTCATAAATTGTATTCGTATTTTCGGTCAATGTTGTTGTAAACACGGCTTCAGTTCAAGACTATATCGCATAGTTTACGTCTGCACGCGTCAACTTGTTTTAAATCATGACACGATCAGTGATCTTAATACTCTAAATAAAATAATATCTTTTATGAATGGATATTTAAAATATATTATTCTTGTTAGATACATATTTTGACAGGAAAAAACAATCTTTTATTTTATTGAAATAAAATTTGTTCTTTTAAATAATATACAATGACTAAAGGCTGACCAATGACAATTATGCATTATCGATTCCCCGACGTTTACGTCAAACTCGTGCATATTCATGAAGAACATGGCGACACCGTCAATATTCGTCACCCGCCAAATTCGAAAAGTTCAAAAAGTCATAACTTTCTTATTCCAAGTCAGATTTTTGTGAAACTTTCTTCAAATTGTCCCTTGGATATTAAATTTTATAGGCTAGATACAATTTTATGAAGGGTTAATTTCCCTTTAACTTTTAACAAAAGTGTTTTGATTCTGGGTCTTACAAAAATATCTTTTATTTCTTTTTTTGAAAACTCAAAATTATTTTGACGATCCCGAATTCGTAAAGTTTATGAATGTTGCCAAACTGTAATAAAATGATCATACACCTTTCTAGATGATACATCTCTCAGTAGGATCATATTTCCAAATATCTTTAAGATAATGTTGTAGTCTCGAACATCTATTGAGTAGCAGTTGTCTGACCCCCCATCATATTTTCCGCTCTCTAAAATTATATTACATATTTCCCAAATATTAGCTATATTTTCACTACGTCTGTCAAAACTCAATTACACACACACACACACACCCACACCCTCACACACACCCTCTCTCGCAAAGTATAGGGCAAGTCTGAGGTCTGTCGACGCCCGCATTTCCATGTTATCCTTCATTTCCTTGATACTCCTTAACTGTTGACCTATAGAATGCCAGGTAAAGTTCTTCGCGGTTGACTTTATAATTTCTAGTGGTACACATTTCTTCTTCTTTTTTTTTTTTTACTCCTTTACCAATTGTACATGTATGCATGATATATCCTACATTTGCTGCTCTTTTTGTAATATTCAAATAAAAATGTTGGGTCTCATTATCATTATTACAAAAAATCTTATTTTGTTTTGCATAATAGACGTTGCAGTCCGATACCATCAAGAGACATGCTTGAAATCTTTATCCGGAGCAGCGCTCTGCAAGCTGGCAACAAACCAGCTAGTCCTTGGATCGTACACGATGACCTGGTTAAGAAGCACGCCCTCTCTGGTCGACTTATTCCATCCCTCCTGTCTCCAACGAGGGTATGTATATATTATAAAGCCACAAGCCCCTGTTTGTCATAACGCATTTTTAACACATCGATTGTCCGAAGTGTAGACAAACTTGGTGACCCAATGTTAGTTTGGTTCGGTGACAATTTGCTCCGTGCTAGTCAAAGATGTGGAGTTCGGTTTAGGATTGCACTTGTGTTTTAGATGAGGTTTGGGCTTGCAAGTGAGTTTGTGATGAGTTCAGGGTTAGGGTTAGGCATAGTTTTTTGGTCTTTAGATGTAGTTCATAATTTTGTCAGTGTAGAATATTCCCTGTGGAGCACTTGTCACTTGAGCATGTGAAGTAGAACAAAATCTTGTGTAATAACTTTCTGTTATAATCAGTGAAATGAATAGTAATGATAAATAATGATAATCTGGTATTCCATGGGACACATGGGTACTGTATATTGTCGTGAAAATTTTGCAACTAGGTTTGTGTCCTACCAAAGGCCTTTCATAATCATTCCTTGATTGTTTTCATGTTTAGACATCCATGTATATGTATGGATTCTTTAAAAATGCTTTTTTTGTGTGTTTGCAGATATCTGCGACCGGTCTGAAACTCGCCGTCAAACGCGAAGCAGCGAACCAACAAGCCGAGACCCCGTCCAAGAAACAGAAATCAAGGAGCAGAGAGGGTCAGAACTCCAGCATCCCTGCGACACCCCCTCAATTCACCCCCTCCCCAGAGAAAATCTTTCTGGATCACTCCTACAGCTCCCCACCACACAAACAAAACGCCTCAACGAAGCGAACGCCAAGCAAATCACCAAGAAAGGCAGCTTCATCTCCAGAGAAAAAAGACAAGAAGAAGGATAAGAAAGCAAAGGACAGCTCTAAGAAAGATAAAGGGAAGGAGGATAAAAAGGAGAAGAAGGAGAAGAAGGAGAGGAAAAAGGAGAAAAAGGACGATGAGAAGAAGGCAAAGAAGAGGAAACATTCAGAGGAAGGGAAGTCCCCATCGGACGTCAAGGAGAAAAAAACGAAATTAAATGATGGAAGGACTAAAGACAAGTCAGGCGATGATAGCGATGATGATGTTGTTTTGAGCAAATTAGTTTCCCCATCCAAGTCAACAACACCAAGCAAAAAATCAACATCAGACTCTAAGAAGGTTTCTCCAACAAAGTCGCCGAAGAAATCAGAGAAAAAGACTCCCGCCAAACGAAAGTTAACTGATCATTTTAAACCTATGCAAAAAGGTGATGTACCTAAAAAGAAAGAAGAGCCCATAAAGAAAGAACCTGAAAAGGAACAAGGATCTGAAAAGAAAACTGTCAGTCCAAGGAAAAGTGCAAGTCCTGTCAAGGCTGTGAAGCTGGAGACTCAAAAGACTCCAAAGAAAAATGATCCAATAGAAAGTCCAAAGAAAGCAGTGGTGGAAAAGAAGAAGGCAGCACCAAAAAAGAAGCCTGCGGGCAAAACCATAAAAATTAAAGTTGAGGCTAAGAAACAAAGCACCTCATCGATAAAGGCTGGAGCCAAAGTTGGCACAACACCTAAAAAGGAAACAGTCACACCTAAAAGAGAAACCCCAAAGAAAGGAACGCCGCGGAAAGCTAGCCCTGTCAAAAGCATTTCCGCCAAGCCCGCCACACCCAAGAAAGCAGCTGCCACGCCGAGAAAAGCAGCTGTCACACCCAAAAAAGCTGCGGCAACGCCCAAGAAAGCCGTAGCCACGCCCAAAAAGACGCCGAAGAAGACGCCACAGAAACCAGCTCAGAAGTCGCCTCAGAAGAAGGCGCCTGCAAAGAAGATCTTGGCTTTGAAACTCAAGAAGCTTGATTCGAAGGTAAGTGTAAAGGCCTGTTCCGACACAGGTAGTCAATTGCTTCGAAAAACATTGCCGCAAAATTTTAAATGAAAATGAAGATTTGAATGGTAATTCATATATTACATCAAAGTCATGTTTTGGAACCTCCAGTGTTATTGAAAAGTTACCTTCATTTGACCTTTGACCTTAATATTCTGCCAGGCCTCTCCTAAGAAGGCACCTGCTAAGACAGCATCCAAAGCCACGCCAGCGAAGAAAACTCCTGTTAAGAAGACTACCTCACCAACCAAAGCTGCCAAGTCTCCCTCAGCTTCAAGCAAGGTGACGCCTCAATGCCATAAGGAGAAAGTTATGAAATTGCAGCATTCCTTTTATTTTTCCAACTGCAAACCAAAAAAATGAAATTTCCTTTTGTAAAGTAGATCATGATTATCAAGGGTGAATATGTGAACTATTGATAAGACAATCATGTCCAATTTTTTTAATCATTTAGAACAAAGAACTCTAAAAACTGTTCCTTTGTTGTTGTTTATAGCAGCAAGATTGGGTGTTATTATTATATTTTGGGATTGCCTAGTGCGATTCTCTATTAAAATTACTGTGTTAATCCTTAAAGTTTGTGTGTTTATATATTTGTTTGCATCATGCAAATGATAAGCAAGCCATTATTTCCACTAGCTAGTACATGGCTCCATTGTAGAGTGTGTCAGGGCAAATTGATTAACCTGGGCCCCATCTTACACAGCTTTGTGCTTAATTTGATTCATTCACAACTGGGTCCTGTTTCATAATACTTGTTATCAGTAACAACTGCCACATTTTCTATGACAAATTTGCTCTCAGCCAATCAGAAGCAAGGATTTCAGTAGCTTATAACAACTACCGTAACTTGGTAAAGATAACAAGTTTTATGCAACTGGATTCATGTCAGTGGCATATCTTTGATCTGGAAATTCTAATCCCATTGTCTAAATTCTAATCTTATGATTATTTAGGTAGCTTAGCGAAACGTGGCGCGTGAAGGCGCATATATATGTAAAAATTATTAAAAATAAAAATGTTATTCTATAGAGGCAGAACCAAAATATTAGGGTGTATAATTATTATTTACCTCTTTGAACACTTTTAAGCAAAATATGAAAATTTTTATTCAGATTTGTCTGATTCTAATTTTAGAAGCACAGACAAGACTGGCAAGTTTCCTCTATTTGTCTTTCCTGCGTCTTTATGCGCCACTGCTTTTCGTTAAGCTACCTTAGTGACTCCTGGGTCTTGTTTCATAAAACTTGTCATCAATGACAAGTTGCAATAACTGTTATAAGCTACTGAAATCCTTGCATCTGATTGGCTGAGAGCAAATTTGTCAGTAAAAATTGCTGACAAGACAAATGAAACGCCCCCCTGAAAGTCCCAATGGATTCAAGATGACGGGGCTCAAAACTTTAGATTGTTTTTATCATTTCAGAAACAGCTTAAGCAGGCAACGCTGTTTGACATCACCAAGAGCCAGGCTGGCAAGAGGAAACCTATCTATGATAAGGATAACTCTCACATCCAATACCGTCTCTCACAAGCTTTACCAAGCCCTAGGCAGCCTCCTATCATTTCAAAGTAAGGAACTGTTTAACCCTTTCGAAACAATTGACCACAATTTGTGGTTCGGCTCAATAACTTTTGATTCAGAGCCCTAAAAAATACACCAGATGCTTGAGTAGAAAGAGCAAATTTTTTTGCACCCACTCTCTCCATTTTGGTTGCATGACCAAATTGCATTTGATGTCAGAAATTTTAAAAAGGAGAATAAGCTTTAAAATCCTTATATTTGCAACACATTGAGAGTTTAAAATCTAGAACCATGTAGCACTAAAGAAAAATATTATTGTTGCCAATTTGAAGAACAAAATGTGATCAATTTAGCCCTTAAATAATTCCTGTCGTGAAAGGGTTAATGTGTATTTTACGTGTCATACTAATCATTTCATGATTATCTTAGACATGTATTTGTCCAGAGGATGGGCCATCGTAAGTGTTTGTTTTTGTTTTATTTTTCTTTCTTGTTTGCACAAAATATCCCCTTCATCAGGGGAGCGTTTCATCAAGTGTTTTGTCAGTGATATTTACTGAAAAATTTGCTCTCAGCCAATCAGATGCAAGGATTTCACTAGCTTATAACAGTTGTCGGTAAAAATCACTGACAAAACGCTTGATGAAACGCTCCCCTTCATCAGGTATCAACAGAAAATTGTTACTAGCAGGTCATGCTAGCAGTCCCAAATAAACTGATCAAATTGGTTGCTTCTGCTCAGCTCAAGTTTGAAATTCTTTTCAGGATATCATAAAAGAGTATTATTAAACCTTTTATGATGAATAGATAAACTGGGGCAGTGAAGTTTGAAAGGTGGTCTAGATGCCAAGATCCTCCAGAAAGCAGCAAAGATTCTTTCTGAAAAGGAGTACCAGAAACTAAGACCAGAGGTCAAGGCGCTCTTAACCCTTTCATGTGGAATCATTTCAGGGTTGATCACATTTTGTTCTTCAAATTGGCAACAATAATATTTTTCTTTTAATGCTACATGGTTCTAGTAACATACATGGTTAAGAACTTTGACAAAAAGTTGAAAATATTGTCAATTTTTATTTAAAAAACAATGATTTTGAACCTCTCAATGTGTTGCCAGTTTAAGGATTTTAAACCATATTCTCCTTTTTTTAAATTCCTGGCATCAAATGCAATATGGTCACACAACAAAAATGCACGCAGTCTGTGCAGAAATTTTTGCTCTTTCTACTCGTTTAACAGGTAATATTTTTTAGAGCTCTGAATCCAAAGATATTGAGCCAAACCACAAAATGTCAATTGTCCCGAAAGGGTTAACCTCTCAACCAAAATTCATTGATTGACTATACTGTTATATGGAAACATTCAATATTTTGTGTTAACAATAATTATGTTTCCTGTTTTTACCCAGGTTATTGAGGGCAAAGAAGTTAAATGAGAAGGTGGCCTATGCCAAACTCCTTAGGAAAGCAGCAAAGATCCTTTCAGAGAAAGAATGTCAAAACCTGAGACCAGAGATCAAGGATGATGTCTGGCAGAAGTTCTCAGAGGTCCAAGCTAGGAACAGATGGTAAGTTGACCAAGGCCAGGGCCCAATTTTGAGGTCCTAGTCCTTTGAACTTTAATTTAGTCCTTCCTGTTAACTCTATCAGTGCCGATGTCGCGTATACAAGACAGATAGACTCGTCATTTTCATTCACCAATTGCTCGACCACAGGAAAAGTATATGGTGGTCAATGTATATCAAAATTTTGAGCATAAATCAAGTATTCTAAATATATGATTATTATTTATATGCTACCATAGAAACTTTCAGAGAAAATTGCAGATTTCTAAAAAGATATTACCTTATTTCAACATTAAACAATAGCAAACAAATGAGAAACCAAAAAATAATCGACAAAAAAGAAACTCAAATGTAATTTTCAATAATTCTTATTCATAATGTTGGGTAAAGTAATAATGTTTGGAATCATAAGAAATGGTAATAAATTTTGTACAAGCTTTGTACACAATATTTTGTGAAATAATAGATGGTTAATGAACTGCAGACATTTGAGAAGTAAGCATTGATCTCTCATACTCTCTCCTCTTTGTTGTTTCTAGTGTTTCTTCATTCTTCATTCAGTGAACCCTCTTAGTCCCAAGCCATAAAAACCCCATTGAGTTAATACACATCTTTGCACCTGGGAGACTGAGAGGGTTAAAGAAGAAACCGGGAACCTGCAATTCCCCAAAAGTTCAATAGATGTCTTTGAAAATGTTAGTTTTAAAGTAAGTCTACAAAAGATTATTCAGTTTGTGTTGGTATATGAAAGGAGTATGTAGAAATTAGGAATATTTGTACTCTACTCATATTACAGTACCTAAAAATCATGAAGTTGAATTCTGAGAAAAGTTTAATGAATTTCATACATTTGGTATTGCCTTGCTCTTTGCAAATGCAGGAAGCAGATGACTCCAGAAGAAAGAAAGAAGGAGCAGGACGCCAAGAAGGAAGAGAGAAAGAAGAAGAGAACAGAGGAGAGAGAGAAGAAGATGGAAGAGGAAAAGAAACTGCGGATCGAACGAGCAAAGGTACACAAACTACAATCGTATATAATTCCTTTGGTCCGGAATGATTTCCTTCTGCAAATCAGGGAAATTGATCTAACATCCGTATATTATACCTTCTTCAATTATTTGTCACTAACCAGTGTCTATATTTGTTACAGGGAAGTCCATCCTTAACGCAAGTTGTTCTGAGAGAAAGTAGAAAAATTAGAGAAGAAGGTTGGTGAAAGTTTGAACAAAATCGGACTTGTAAGAAATAAGGAAGTTATGATTTTTTAAATGTTGTAATCACTATGTACATATGGGAATTTCAAATTGGCCGCATCGGTAATATCACTTTGGTTTAGCGGCAGACAACTTTCCCATTCGCTCCAACACACAAAGTGACTACAATGTAAATTTTTCAAAATGTATAACTCGGTACAATCGTTTTCTTTTATGAGGACCTATAAAAATACACTAGGTACAATATAATTTTCTTATTGCCCCGAGGGAAAAAGCGTTTAGGAGAAATTAATGATATTTTGGCTTACAATCGTGAATACGTCACAATCAATTCACCAAATTGCAAATTTGAGATTCCCATAGGTGTCGTGATCTCATTTTCCAGATATTCATAACTTTGCTATTATTCTTTGTCCGATTTCTTTCAAATTTTGGTTCTCCTGGTTCTCTTTATAGTTTTCTTCTTTCACACAAATCAGCTCATTTTAAGGCTGGGTTGCTTGTTATTCTTTTTAGTGTCTTATACATTCTATGTAAACTAAGAAATGATTTAACTGTCGAAATAGGAATTTAGTGTATTGTGTTGATAAACATGCAGCACTTGACACATTCTCATCCCCTCTCTCTCTCTCTCTCTCTCTCTCTCTCTCTCTCTTTTTCTCTCTCTCTCTCTTTCTCTCTCTCTCTCTCTTTCTCTCTCCCATTCTTTATCTATTTCTCTCACCACAGCGTTTTGAGGACCAGGACTTGGACCTGTTACCTCTCCCTGTCCCTAAACCAGTTCCCATGCCCGATGGTCTACCAAACCCTCTCTTTGGAGACATAGCTATGGTGGTGGAATTCTTGGATTGTTTCAACGGACTGCTCATGCCAAACGATCCTTACCCAGTTACAGCAGGTATGACACAGAGAGAGAAAGATGAAATAATTGATAGGTAGAAATATGTTGCTCTAATGGGGTGTTGCAAGTTGCAACTGATCGGTACTGACCAATCAAAATCATTGTTGCAAGCGCATCTTCTTGAATGCGCAGACCCTGAACCATTCAGAATGGTTGTTCTTATTTGCTTTACAATTTGCAATTGATTGCAGCTTTCTTGCAACACCCCATAAGATACATAGCTAACCCAGGGATGCCACTTTTCAGACAAAAGTAGGAATTCCTACTTTTTCAACATATTTTTAGCCATAGAAAACCACTTTTTATGTACACAAGGGCTAGATGATTTTTCCTATTTTTTGTATCAATTCTAAGTGGCATCCCTGCTACATACATATATGTAGTTATGGTGGTGGAGTTTCTTAAAACTAGAGAGCTAGAGACAGATGGGTGGATACATGGGGGGGTACACGTTTCTTCTGAAAGTTCGTAGTTCCGAAACAAATTTTCCCATAGCAAGGGGTTCATAATTTCAAAAATGATATAGGGTTTGTAATTCCAAACATTTGATGCTTTACCCCGAAGGTTCGTAATTCCGAAAATGAAAAGGGGTTCATAATTCAGAAAATGGAAAGGGGTTCATAATTCCGAAAATTAAAAAGGGGTTGATAACTCTGAAGGTTCATAATTACAAAAATACAATAGAGCCCTACATAACTTCTAGGAATTATGAACCTTCAGAAATATGGACCCTTTTTCATTTTCGGAATTACGAACCCTATTTCATTTTCGGAATTATGAACCCATTTTCACTTTCGGAATTGTGAACCTTTGGAATTACATACCGTCGGAGTAACAGACCTTTGGAAAAAACGAGCCTTCAAAATTATGAACCTTCAGAAAAACCACATGTAACCAATATATACATAGATTGAGAGATGGGATGAAGGCAAACGTGGACTGACTGTAAAACACAATATTCTCTTCTTTGCTCCTACCCTAATGAAATTCTGTTTTGTTTTTTTCCTTTCTGACTTTTTGTAGATTCTCTGATGAAAGCCCTGGTATGTGGAAAGGAAGGGTTTGCATACCTTGCTAGAGTCCTGGTGATACTCCTTAAGACACTACTACAAGACAAGATAGCTGAGGTATGGCTCCATATGATACTAAACATTCAGTAGATTTTGTCATGTCGCTGCACAAGTGCTTATTCATGTTATTCTTTGTTTAAGTATGAAATGCTACAAGTGTATGTGCATGGTTTTGACAGAGTCAAACATTGCTCAATATTCGTACATATGAATGTACATTTTAATCATGCTCTGATTACTTTAATGCGGCCAGTTCTCGCTTATGAGTGGATCCAATTCCCCATTATTCAAGATAACCATAGTTGTAGCATTTCTGCTCTTTCTACGCATGCATCTGGTATATTTTTAGAGCTCTGAATCGAAAGTTATTGAGCCAAACCACAAAATGTCATCAATTTTTTTGGATGGGTTAATCGGTTAATCTATTGTTACATGTACATGTATCTCAGCTGAACAGTATTTTGAACTGTCTATGTTTGGAAGATGCGAATTAATATTCTATTTTAGAAATACAAAGACTTTAACAAATGCAAGGAAGTACTCAGAGTGTATGAATTTAACTTGAATCATATGATTGATTGATTGATTTATTTATTACCACCAACAACATTTAATTACAATACAATTTTTTTTAAATAATGCTATTTAACATATAAATGAAGAAAAGCATTAGTTGGTAAAAGTGCCACATAATAGGCACATGTGCTAGTCGAGCCTGACCCACAACAACAAAAAACAAACAAGTATTTTGGTAAAGTTCAATTATTACCCAAATTAAAAATAATAGTTAACAATGAAGTACAAAAAGTACAAATATTTCCATCAAATAAGAACTTTGGACAATATTATCATCTATTAACAATTTGAATCACTTCAGGGTATGAGAACTGTGTAAGAATTTCATGACAGTATATGCTCCTTCCAACAAGGAAGTATCATTATACCGTCAACAAAAACTTACGACTGGCTTTTTGAATCTCAAGTTATGTTTTTTTAATTGCCAATTTCATATTTCCCCTATGATCGTAAATCATCTGTGCAGGTAGACGTTATCGACATTGAGAAGATAAGTGCGCTTCCTGAAGAGAAAAAAACAACCTTAACCCTTTCAAGACAATTGACCACATTCTGTTGTTTGGCTTAATAACTTTTTGATTCAGAGCTCTAAAAAATAGATGCATGAGGAGAAAGAGCAAACATTTCTGCACACTCTACATGTATGTTCATTTTTGCGTTTGATGAAAAGAATATTAGGAACGAGAATTTAAGCTTTAAAATCCTTAAATTGGCAACACATTAAGAGGTTCAAATCGATGTTTTTTATCAAAATTGAAAGTTCCTAACTATGTACATTGTTTTCAAAGTCATTACATCTTATTAGAACCATGTAGTACTAAAAGAAAAAAAATATTGTTGCCAATTTGAAGAACAAAATGAGATCAATTTAACCTTTATAGCCCTGTCATGAAAGGGTCAATGTGTTATAGTTATAAAATGTGAAAAAAAATGTATATTAAAGGGCAATCCAACCTTGGTAATGAGACAATTTGTGTGAAAGCTGAAAAATAAGAAAACAGGATCTTGAAAGCTTTAAAGAAATCGGACAAGGAATAAGAAAGTTAAGGATGTTTTAAAAATGAGATCACTACATCTCTGCAAATCTCGAATTGGCAATTTGGTGAGTCCATTGTGACATACAGTACTTGCAGACAACTCTCTTGTTTGGCTTACACAAAAATATCATTAATTTGCGGATTTCTCCGAAGCATCTTTATCCTTTATCCTTGGAGATAGCATATTGTTATAAGTCCTCATGAAAGAAGAAGATCTGACTGAGTAATATATTTTTAAAAATACAACATTTTAGTCATTTTGTGTGTTGGAGCAAATGGGGGAGTTGTCGGCAAAGTCTACATACAGTGACATTACCTACATGTATTCGGCGAATTTGAAATTCCCATATAGTGATTACATCTTTCAAAAATTCTCAACTATCTTCTTGCTTGTCTGATTTAAATCAAACTTTCACCAATCTGCTTCTGATTTTTCCTCTTTCTTTCAAAACAACTTGACATTAAGGTTGGATTTCCCTTTAAGTGTAAAAGTCCCTGCATTATTAAAACTGGTGATTTACCACGGCATATGTGAACAAACCTTAACCCTTTCAGGACAGGAATTATTCAAAGGCTAAATTGATTACATTTGGTTCTTCAAATTGGCAACAATGATATATTTCTTTTTAAGCCCGAGTCGAATCGATTGGGTAGCCGGTGTTTGATCGAAGACATCGAATCCCGAATACGTTTTGGCAAATTCGGTGCATCGATTTGTAGTCCGCCAGATTTTTGACTACCGTAGCCACCATGAAAAAATCAAATAAAAAAAGAAACTCCGTAACGTACAGCATATATACTAGCAGAGAACGTGAAGGCGACTTCAAAGTTCAAACTGTTGGCTAACTTTCGCTAATTCGCTCGCGGAGGACGTCGCGCTTTACCTGTGCTTTCTCTATGGAAAAATCGTTTTGTCGTTACGAACTGAAGTTTACGATAATTTTCTTGCACTCTCTCTGCATTGTCAATTTGATAATTGTATAATTGAACATGATAAATACGGGCATGAGTACGAGTGTTCCTACTTAATTCGCAATAACTAATATCACACTCTCATCAAATTGGCAATTACTTCTGAATGATCTCTGAAGCTGAATGAAGTCGAGTCTATATTGAGCGACGAAAAGTTTATTTTGTATTTTTTTTTTTTGGCATCGAACAAACGTGTTCCATTCAGCTCTCCAAAGACAAAGTAAGATTATTAATTCTTTGAATTTGAATCATTGTCGGGTGTGTCGACAATGAGCATCGCTTCGTGTGACACTAGTGATATTTTGGCTAGCCATACGGACTAGAAACTTAAGATTTTGGCTCGTCCGCTGTGATTTTTACTAGCCATTGGCTAGCGGGCTATCGTTAATTTCGAGCAGCGAGAGCCCATACTGTATACATATGCCCGCGATGCCAGCGGACCGGTCACCGGTGCATGCCATGGTGCATGCACTGCATGCACTGCGTGCAACTGTGTGCAACTCTGTTTTCACCGCCCGTCATTTATCGATGCACCGGTATTCGATCGAATCAAAGCCGTCGAATCCCGGTTTATGAAATATTCGATATGACTCAGGCTTATTTCTTTTAATACTACACGGTTCTAATCAGGTGTAATGTCTTTGAGAACAATATAAATGGTTAAAAATTTTGTTGAAAAGTTGAAAAAGTTGTCAGTTTTGATGAAAAACAATGATTTTGAACCTCTCAAGGTATTGCCAATTTAAGGATTTCAAAGCTTATTCTTGTTTTTGAAATCCCTGGTATCAAACACAATATGATCATGCAACAAAATGGACACAGTGTGTGTCAATATTTTTGCTATTATCTCTGAATCAAAAGTTATTGAGTCAAACCACAAAATGTGGTCAATTGTCGAAAGGGTTGTGTGTATTTTTGTTTAGCCTTTTCCTGTATCCCTATGGTTCACTCATTTATGAACATTTTGGCATTTAAACAAATTAATGAATTTATGACTAATTCAGCTAATGTAGTGTCCGATTAAACTTTCATAAAACTAGTCCTGTGGCCCGGAACAAAAAGTCCGGCCCGGTGCGGCTCGGTCATTTTTTCTTTTGATTTTTACCGGTCCAGTGCAACTCGGTAACCCGGCCCGATAAGGAGTATGAGAGAAAATGTTGACAAAAGGGCCTACTTGACTACATGTACACTGAATCTTCACAGTGACCTCGGCCTTGTGACCCTTGCCCATAATACTACTACAGCGATAGATCTCACACACTCCGTGATCTTGCTGTCTGAGGTCCAGACATGCCACATTCCACACAAATTCAGTATTAGTTACGCCTCTGTCTTGCAGACACTATAACATCATGTGGTCTGGATGACCACGCCCACATGTCACTCTCACCATAATTATGTACACGCCATGTGCTTGGATTGGTTTGTACAAGCTTCATGGATTGTCCAAAGTCCAAAGATCATTTCTTCACCAGCCAATAGCAAACAAGAGTTTGCTGTTACAGTAGCTTTAGGTCGCGCGTATAGATGCATAAAGAGACTGAGGTGTAATGTTACACCCAGCTGGGTGCCAGCTGGCTGCCAGGCTATGATCTTTGCTCTGAATTAATTTGTAAACAAACTGCCAATGCGCTTTGATAAGGAATGCTATTGTTTTGGTTCTGCCACATGACTTGTTGGGAAATTCGGGGAAGATGAAAACGAAAGTCAGAGGAACGCGATCGAGATATAATTATAAAGGAGAAAGATTTTTGAAAGAGGTGCACAGAGACTGAAAGAAAGATGAGAAGAAAAGAAAAGAAAATATGAATGATCATGTAAAAAGAATCATATTGTTTCAACCGCTTGGTAAATCAGTAATGGGAGACAAGATTTGAGATAGAAAAAATGTTACGAGAAAGAATAAATGGGAAAAAAAATGCAGGATATAAGACTAGAACTGCAGGTGGTTTATGTGTGTATGCATGTGTGTCAGCGATCTCGCTGGTGCGTGGGTGTTGACCGGCATCTGTGGGACACTATAATATGAAAACGAACAGAGGACACACACGAGACCGAGGACCGTCCTCGTTTTTGATTTACAGTTGGCTTTATTTTTAGGTTCTAACTAAGCCTGTTGACCTTACCAGCATAAATGAGCAGAGTCCATGTTTGGGCGGTAGTGAAATTTTTTGTGTGTAAATTTCTTTTTTTTTTTGCTTACGCACTCTATCCAACAGACGGGCACGCCCGGAAATTGAACGGGATTTATTTTTAGTCTTCCAGGATTATTCTCTTCAAAAACAAAACTGAATACTTGGTTGGGTAATGTTGACACACGGTCCTCATTTTCCGGTGGAAACACGTAAGGGTGTGTGTGCGTGTGTATACACATGTGCAGTGCTTGTTGCAATAATGTGGTAGTAGATATGATAAACACATGGGGCTTTCGAGCCACAGTTATGATAATCGGACTGCATTTTGTTTAGTTATTTTGACAGATTTATTATGATAAAAGATGACGATTAATGAGCTATTTCAAGAGCTTTTTACTCTCTTTCTGTTACCGAGTTGACCCAATTACTGCCACAGTCCGGACCGGAATTGGTCCGGCCCGGACAGCTCAGTCTGGCGGACTAAAGACCGGCATGCGTTCAGGGCCACAGGACTACATAAAACTTAACCTATTACATGTATTAGACATTTTTTGTATCATAGATTCAAATAGAAGAAGAAAAGAGAATAAAGAGTCATGTACCAGTATATGGAATTTTAAACAATTTGGAGTTACTACTCTTTGCTTTTGAGGCATTTTTCCTTCATGCTTGTCTGCTTCAGCACCTTTTATAGCTCATGATTACAGAGAGTTCTATTAAGGACTTCTGCCTTTCTGATTTTCCACAAAACAAGCAATTGTAAGGTTAGTCAGTGTCAAAAGTCTGCAGTTTAAATATGAATAATTCAAGATCTTCTTAATTAGTCTTGCATCCTTTTGTGACTAAGAATTAAACAGAGTTGTATATGCGTATATGCATGTATGCCTGTCTGACTTTCCAGTCATCGTGCAGACTTGCTGGCAGTTTCTAGGATTTATCAATTTGATAAATCTTTTCATGTGTCCTTTTATTACTCAGGATTACACAGAGTTGGACATATCTCCTTCTGACATTCCAGTCAACATGCACGAATGTACATAAAGCAATCTTCGAAGACCGAGTCTACAAATAGTCAGAATTTTAATATTTGATTTTATATGTCCTTTTAGTACTATTCAGGATTACACAGAGTTGGATACGTCTTTCTGACATTCCAGTCAGCATGCCTCTTTGTATCAAGCTTCTACAACTGAGTCTACAATTCAACATGTGTATGGTTAAATACTTAAATCGTGACTTATACCTTTTTGTCACTTAGGATTACACAGAGTTGGACATACGTCTTTCTGACATTCCAGTCAACATGCACACATGTAGTGAGCTTCTGCGACTGAGTCTCAGAAAGTCTGACGAGGAGATGGATACCAGTGATGACGACCGGAGCAGTAAATGCAGCAGTGAAATCAAAGATAACAATGATGTAGATGTGGTGAGTGCACATGAATGCAGATTATCCGGCATCAGCCAATAGGAATTGAGTTTTCTGCCGTTACTTAGCAGTAAATGCAGCAGTGAAATCAAAGATAATAATGATGTAGATGTGGTGAGTGCACATGAGTGCAAATTATCCAGCATCAGCCAATAGGAATTGAGTTTTCTGCCGTTACGTACAGATGTAGAGATTTCATTGGATGATGGAAAGAAAATGTTTTTTAAAGAGCACTATCAAACAGAAATGTGATGAAGATGTGGTGAGTGCAGATTTTTTCAAATACAAGTTTCTGTTGATTACTACTTTACAGTCGTATAAAGCTAATAGGAAATTAGTTTTTGCAGTTAACTACAATTATGTAGAGCTCTCTTCATTGGATAATAAAAAGAAAATGTATATGAGAACTTTGCAAGATCAAAGAAAATAATGAAAATATCATAATAGTAATGAAAATATATTCATTCCATCCTCAATATTTGATTGATTGCAATTTGGGTACCGGAGTGAGAAGTTGCTCCTTATGTACATGTACATGTACAATACATTTATCATCAACTTATGGCCATGTTCATAATTTGATTTTTATTTTCATTTTCTCTTCTGTGTTATTTATTTCCAGCCTCAAGATTTGATTGAGCAGCTAGAGTCTTGTGAATTCTTTGAGCTCGAGCCAACAGAGAAACTGACCATCATGGTCTGCTTGTGTCATCGCATCCTGGCTTCCTACGCCGTCATTGAGTTCATGGATGAGAAACAACGCCAGGCAGCGTCCCTATGGTATGTCAATCATTTTTGGTGTCTTTGAGAGCTAGAAGGTTGTTTATCCTTTGTTAGAGGACGTGAGTTAGCGTCCTTCTGACTCTAAACAGACATTGAGTTTATGGATGAGAGAGACAAATCATTGTTATCAAAATTGGCATTTATTTATTTAGTTTTCTACAAACTTCCTAACCATGTATATTGTTCTCAAAGACATTACACCATATTAAGAGCGATGTAGCACTGAAAGAAAAATATTATTGTTGCCAATTCGAAGAATGAAATGTGATCAATTTAGCCCTTGAATAATTCCTGTTCTGAAAGGGTTGACCAAAACCTAAACGTTACCAACATGTAAAACATACTCTCACCTTACCATATCCTTCAGTATTTCATACACAGAGCAAATGTCTCTGGAATATGTCTTGCGTCTTATCACTGTCATGTGTCAGAAGCGTGCTCATGAAGGGGTTCGCTCACTATTCATAAGGACCACTATTCATTTAACACGCGTTATGAATGGATGTCCTTATGAATAGTTACGAATAGTGGTCCTTATGAATAGCGGTCCTTATGACTAGCGAGGTTACCCCCTCATGAATGTGCTCTCGTGTGTGTTTTGTTTGTTGCTTTAGTTTTGTGTCGTTGGTTCTTGCTCTTGTGTGTTGATAATGTTTCTTGATATCACTTTCTCCTGTATGTACATTCTTTCTGCAATGTTATTATAAATGTTAGCATTTTTGATATCACCTGTTCTTTCCCTAACCATCATAAGTTTTTGTCTTCAGTTTTTTCTTCTATATTCTTCCTTGGGTGTGCTGATACATGTTACAGTACTTTCATTTTCTCTTTTATGTTCTTCCGATAATGTATTCATGTTGCTATATTTACTTCTTATTCCTTTTTTTTTTGTATCTTTTGTCTTTCTCCCGTGACTTTCACTTTCTCTGATCCCTTCAAATTGGTTTAATGTATTACAGTGAAACCTGTCTATAAAGACCGCTCAAAGGAGACAAGAAAAGCAGTCTTTATGAGCAGGTGGTCTTTATGTACAGGTTCCTATAATACACGTTTCAATGAGAAACACTTTTCAAGGAACACAAAAATTATGGTCTTTATAGACAGGTGGTCTTTCTATACAGGTGGTCGCTAAAGCAGGTTTGACTGTATATGTTCTTATAATGTTGTTGATTTTACATTGTCTGTGTTGAATATTTTTTGTCCTCATGTCTGTTAATGTAGTGCTGTTGTTGGTACAATTCAAAAGTATATACCACACATTTACTATAAATAAATTTACTGACAAACAATGCATAATTTATTTCATTTCATTCAGCAAATTTTACAAGTATTAAAGTATACAAAGAAGGCATACAATACAAGATTTAAGAAGAATAAGAGTATTTTGCTCAGGAAATTCAATAATCTACAAGCTAAGTCATAGTTCATTGTGGATCATGTAATCAAAAGATATATTTTAAGGGTGTAGATTGCAGGCACAAATCTTGTCAGTCATATTGTATCAAAGAGAGCCTGAACTTTAAAGGAAACCTAACCCCAAGAAATAAAAGTAGTTATTTGAGAGATTTATTGTATTCCTGCATGTCAACTTACAAGATTCCCCATCAAGGTGTAAGAAAGAGGTACATAAATTAAGATACTATGAACGTAAGGTTTCTCAGCACGACATGGGCATCGCCATTTTCTTTACAACTGACGTAACAGCGAAGTCGATTAGCAAGCTAACTTATTCAAATTTATGGTTGCTTCCTTCCCAAGTGTCTGTGGTGCTGAAGTATTTCATTCACCTGCTATTATCTTTTGTACTATAATTGTCAGACCGCGAATTGCATAAAGGCTTTTGCGGGGTGAAGGTTTTGCATAAATAGAATTTATTTTTCATTACTCTATTTCCTTGTTTTTAGAGAAAGGAGTTACATTTTTCCCCTCTTTAAATATTTTCCACCAAATATTATTTGTTGCCTTCTCAGCTTTGATTTTCTCCTCATTGGAAAGTAGAGGTTTTGTTACTGAATTCAAATGTTTCTCTAACTAAAGCTTGGCCCATGATTATGTACAACTTCGCCTGATACATCACATAATTACAAAAATGGCAGCGCCTATGTCATGCTTACAGATCTTACAACAACATACTAAGAATACCTTCATTTATATATATCTCTTGTCCATTTTTGTAAGGAATATTGTAAATCAATAGGCAGGAAATAAATTCATCTTTCTTCACAACTACTTTTATTTCGTGGGGTGAGGTTTCCTTTAAGACTATATACTGCATCCTGTGCATGTACACACTGTGGCTGCTGTTAAATTAAACAAAAGACAAGAAGTCTTTCATTGACTGATGAGTATTTCAAAACCACAGCATAGACACGCATAATTATCCATTATTAGTGGAGGGGGGGATGATCTATTCATCATCCCCCACTAACAATAGAAAGTGTATTCGTATCTACGCCCACTGTTCAAAACAACAACACTGAAAATGTGATTTCTTAAAAATGAAGGGCAAAATATTTTTAGGGATTATATCCTTCCATCATAGATGTCTCCAAGAATTAGAAAATCAAGGATAATTTTTTCAACCCCATGACTGTCACCAGTAGTTGAATTAATACCTGTAATATACATGTAGAAAGTAAAACTTGTTTTAATTTCGTAAATAGAAAACCCATTACATTTAAAGGGACTCTACATGTACACATATTCAGGGCTGTGCAAATTTACCCAACGGTGTTATGGACAGCAACATGAAAGCAAGTAAGGAAAGAAATAAGTGCCATTTCTGAGAAAATGACATTAAAAATCTTGACTGCACTTGTTCTACTTGGTTTTGCAAAACAGATTATAGAGAGAAATAAAAATATATGTAGATCAAAATAGATGCAAAATTATCTTTTAAGAGCAATAACCCGTAATCATTCTGCATGAAACTTCCCTCTTTTCTTTTTCTTTTTTTTCTTTAGAATACATTACTGCGCAGTACAAAATGAATAATGCTATATAAATTGATATCTTAAAATGCCAGCCCAAGTACTAGCGAGTTTCATAAATAAGGAAATCCTGTTCGTTGTTTCACTGGAGTCTGCAATTGTGTTCTTTATAAACATTCTCTACAACAGTTTAATCCATACTTGAAATCCACCATATGGAGATTTGAACAGAGTTTCAATACTAAAGTAAAGGGACAATGATTCTCTGAGATCCCAGAAAAAGAACGGAATTCGCGGAAGTGACCATTTGAAATGGAAAATGGAATTTGGAACGGGAATTTGCGGAAAAGCCTTCTTTTTTTATTGCTCAAAAAATTTCACTTTGTGAAGAAGAAAACTGTCAAAATTTACACTATATTCTTCTGATTTTTTTATCCATTGAAATATTATCAGAACTGAAAACAAATAACGTTGAATTCTTAGCGATATTTGTAAGATTCTTAGAGATATTCGTAAGATTCTTAGAGAGTGCGATGCCATTTCTGCACAAAACCTTACATGTATGTAAACGAAACTTTTGCTTTTTTATGTGTACAAAGTCTATGGCAAATCGGGATTTTCATTTTTTCGGCCCGTCTGAAACGGAATCCCAGATTTTCCAAAATGGAAGAGGCCATTTTTATGAACCGAAAATTAATGTCTTGAGAAGGAGAACTAGCTTTTTTAATAACGTTGGTTTAGCAAAATGTAAACCAACAAACAAACAAAATTGCTTAAAATCTCATAATTTACTGAAACCTGGGGGGGGGGGGGGGGTGTTTCATAAAGCTGTTTGTAAAGTTATGCATGACTTTACGAACAGCTTTATGAACCCCCACCACCCTTTTGAACCCCACCACCCTGGTGTCCTTTTTGTTGAACACACTGTTGGGACAACTAGCCTGATTTTCTTGTAAATGTTCTTTTGCTCGATACTCAGAACTTTATGAGACATTTTTTCCCTTCCAAACAAGTATGGCAGATATAATTTATTTCTAGCAACGAACATTCAGTCTAAGTTTGATGTGAGTCTGTGAAATTTATTTTGTGTTCCTTATTACCAGAACTACATGTAAAAAAAAACGACATACATCTACCCTTTTGAAACAATTGACCACATTTGGTGGTTTGGCTCAATAACTTTTGATTCAGAGCTCTAAAAAAGATGCCAGATACATGAGTAGAAAGAGCAAAATTTTCTGCACACACAATGTCCATTTTTGTTGTATTTCCATTTTGCGTTTGATGCCAGGAACTTTGAAAATGAGATTAAGCTTTAATTAAAAATCTTTAAATTGGCAGCACATTGAGAGGTTCAAAATTGTCATTTTTTTTCAACTTTTTTACAAAATTTATAACCATGTCTATTGTTTTCGATGCCACCTTACTAGAACCATGTGGCACTAAAAGAAAAATATTATTGCCAATTTCAGGAACAAAATATCAATTTAGCCCTTAATTAATTCCTGTTCTGAAAGGGTCTTTTCATGCACTCCTACTCGATATTTTCATCAGGCCATCTGATACTCTTAGAAAGTAGGAAGTACTTAGAACGTTTATGTAGCATTTCATTGAATCCTTTATCCAAATACTGATTAGTTCCTTATTTTCATAATATTCTTTTTAGATCATCAAACTGGCTCTCAATTTACTGATTAAAAATTGGGTTGAACATCTCACTGTATTTTAACAAGCTTGCAGTCCTAATAAGACAGAACAATTAAACATATTTTGGTCTTTTTTCTTTGGTAGCTTTATAGCGAAACCAAGTGGTACGAAAAGATACAAAAGGACAGCGAAAGTGTTGTTTGTAGTGGTAAATTAAAAGTTGTAATTTTGACAAATATGTAATGACAGTTTGCATCATGATATAGGTATTTGACCTGGGCCCCATTGCATAAAACTTACCATTAATGGTAACTCTGCTATCAATGGTAACTACCATGGTAACATCACTCAACAGCCAATCAAAATCAAGGTTTCCATGGGAGTTACCATTGATGGCAAAGTTACTGTTAATGGTGAGTTTTATGCAAGGGGCCCTGATGTAATGATATTAATCTTCCTTACTGCCATAAGATCATGATTTTCAACAAAATGCATTTTGCATACCTGACACGTTTTTTTTTTTTTCATTCTACTTCATTTGGCTAAGCTACCTTCTAAAATTGCCTTGTTCTTATGTAGGATAGTGGGTAAATTTATCTCAGTTTACACGGTGAGAATAAAGGGACAACAGTAATTTTGGGAACCTAAGCAATCGTCTTAGTTACCCTATCAAAAGAAAGATACTAAGCTTAGCAGAAGCCCTAGTAGTAAACACGGTTTGTATAGTAAGCCTTTTTCCATACTGTACACTCTAGCCCAAGTGAGCTTGGGTTTAGTGGTCAACATGTTGATAAGATCTTACTCTTGTTTAAAGAGAGGGTTCTTGGAAAGGTGACAAATAATTTGTGAGCTTTCTCATTCCTTTTATGTCAGTTTGGAAGGACATCATAGTCAAATGTACCCTGAAAAGGATTGTTCCTCCATGGATGCCCATCCTGTCCAAAATATGACGAGTAATATTTGAAGTGTTTGGGCTGAACATTCTTGCCACATGTGTATGCAGTCCCATATATCCATTTCTACGTGGAGTGTGTATGCCTTTCAGCGAGATTGGGTCAATTTCTTATTTTGATTTTGCAAAACCCCACATCAGGTCCAGTTCTTATGTAGACATGATCAAACTTTTCCAATTGCTTTGAGACAGTTTCTTTCACAATATATTCGCATGACCAGAACTCAAATTTGTCTTTAAAAGAAGGAGGACCAGTTTGTCCGTGATTAGATCTGAATGAAGTATAACTTCTTTGTCATGGATGCAAATGCAAGCAGCCTTGGAGACAGGCACACCAGTTTGCACCATGTTTCTGCCGTTGGTAAGAGTTTAAGTGCTCTGTAAGGGGTATAGTTCGTCAGCTGGGTTCCTTTGAGTTTGTACCTCGACAGGTCCAAGACACCAGTCCTAGGTTTCACACTAGCCACAAAAACATTGTCCTCGGGGTCTACTGCAGCGTAGAGGAACTCTTCGTTCTCTTTGGAATTGATGCAAGTGCCAACACACCCGTCGGTCCCGAACACAGCTACGATACTGATGGAAGTAGTGCCAGAGCTTGCAATGATGACACCCGACTTGGCAATGCAGATCTGTGAAGGGATCATTTTTCCAGTGGGAATCACTCGTTCTGGTTTGTCCTTTCCAAGGATGAAGGAGTAGATTTCCGGATGGCCGTTGATGGCATAGAGGTTGTTGCATTTGTCGCTGCATACGTAATAGTACTTGGTGTAATTCTTGAACCGAAACTGACGGGAGGTCGGTTTACCATCAATGTCGCATTCTTGGATCGCTTCCTTACCAAGGGATATGACCGACCTACGATCGCTGAGCATGGTTACACTGCGAACCGCACCCAACTTATGGAAATGCTTTGTCTGTTCGCCTGTTAACCTATATCGCTGAGCTCCGTTGAGGCTGCTCCCGTAAACGAGTATGACCGTCTCAGGAGCGAACCACGCCATGTCACGGACCCCAGCAGGAAGATCCACCTCTGTGAGAATGGTCAATGAGGCTCTTTTAGATTGTTGAAGTCGAGTGGGAACAGCATAGCAAGGATGAGAACTTGAAGAAGTGCTTGAGGATATTGCTGCCTTAGTCCTCGTTCCATCACAAGTATTGTCAGGTATATTTGGAGCTGGTCGAACTGGCCTCTCAGGTATAGGTGATTTGGGCATTCTTGGAGGGATAGGTGGCGCCAGCATTGATCTTCCAGAGGTACTTTGATCAACAGCTGGCATTTGTAAGCCCCATGCTGAACATGATGACCTTGTGTGACCTGTTCCAGATCCAGGTATAGAAAGGGGTTCACTCCCTTTTTCTGTAGACAAGAATCTGTTGTTGTTGAAGTCATCCACAAGGGCATTGACTGTGATGTTCTGTGGCAGACCTTCAACTCGGCTTTTCCCGAGGGCGCTCTCTCTCCTGCACAGCGGGCAAACCAAGGAGCTGGCATTCTTGCGTTTGGTTTTGTCCAGATCTTGAAGGCAGTGCTTGCAAAAGGTGTGTCCACAGGCTAGGAGAGTTGCCTTCTGGAAGATGTCCAAACATAAAGGGCACACCAAGCTCTCGTTGCATGGCCTTTCACCCAGCTCCGTCATGCTCGGAACCACAAGGGTGTCCTATGGGTTTAAGTGGAGCCAAGACATTGCATGAATTATTTGAAGGATTTAACAAGCTTTATATGGTTTTTGAGGGAAGGCGGAATGATACTGGTGACAATAAATTTGTAAGATAGATCTCAGTTTTTGTTATTTTAGATATTAAAGAGATGCTATACCAAAATTTCCCCAATTATGTATACCAGCTGCACATTAGTAATTAGTATTTGATGTGGTTATTTCTTTGCATATATGAGTACCCTGAACCCGATACATGAAGTCTATATAAAACTGATACAGAATATTTTAAATGAATTATGCAAGCATAGCTGAGACATCATGTAAATATTTTTTATGAATGATAAATTATTTAATATGTTTTGTGTTCAAATTAGAAATTCATTTTATTAAGGAAAATCAAAGTAAGTGTTACTTCAAATCAAAGTTGAAAGGCATCAGAAGCAATATGTCCATATAGCTCAGAGCGAGAACTGGAGGGGGCCTTTCATCAAGTGTCTTGGTGATTTTTTACCGACAAATTTGCTCTCAGCCAATCAGATGCAAGGATTTCAGTAGCTTATAACAGTTATTGCAACTCTTTATGAAATGGGGCCCTGGTCTCAAACTCTCCAGACTGAAGGTTTCGAGCCAAGCCGAATGCGACCCAAACAAAAACACAAATAATGCCAACTTGATATAAACAAAAGTCAGGTAGAAAAGAGTTGCAGAAAAGCTCATCTTTATATCCTTGCCACTCTGTTTCACTAAAGCTCCATGTACCTAACCGTCATTCTTGTTTAACCCTTATGAGACAATTGAGCAAATTTTATGGTTTGGCTCAATAACTTTTGATGCAGAGCTCTAAACAAATATACAAGATACATGGGTAGAAAGAGCTAAAAGTTCTGCACACACTACGTCCATTTTTGTTTTATTTATTTATTTATTTATTTGTCTTTTTTTAGTAGGGTAGCTCCATCAGTGATTAAACACTGTTTTCCCTAGAGGCCCTACATGACCATATTGCATTTGATGCCTGGAATTTTGATAAGGAGTATAAGCTTTAAAATCCTAAAATTGGCAACACATTGCGAGGTTCAAAATCATTGTTTTTCCATCAAAATTGGCAATTTTTTTCAACATTTTGACAAAGACTTCATAACCATGAATATTGTTTTCCAAGACATTAAACTTTATTAGAACCATGTAGCTCTAAAATAAATATATTATTGTTGCCAATTTGAAGAACAAAAAGTGATCATTTTAGCCCTTAAATAATTCCTGTCCTGAAAGGGAGTCTTGTTTGAGAGAGAAAATGATTACATTGTCTACCTCTCCCAAAAGACACGAAGGAAGTAAACTTGCAAGTTCATATAGTTTGATATTGTATTAGTAGAAAGTGTTTTGGGGTTGTTTTTTTTGTGTTTTTTGTATGTTTTTTAAGAAGAAAGCCATCAGCTACTTGTATCAATGCGTGGTGCAAGTCATTCATGAACTGGTATTTTATAAAACTTACTTCTTGGATACTCACCCTCCGTGTTAAATTCTCTCCCTGTATGCTGTAATCTCTGAAACGATTTTAGTTGAAACACTACTCTAATACTAGTGAAGAGGTGCTGTAAGCTCCTACCATGTGCGATGTGTTAGGAGACTCCAGTTTTGTACCAAGCTTTCCTGAAACTAATATGGAAAGCTAATGAAACACTTCTTCCTTGTTCAAATGCTACTCTCTAACTGATGCTGGTCCTGAACACATGTACAGGGTGATCAGATACTTGATTGGTTTACCAGAAGTTGTCCTGAAACCATTGTGGAAAGCTAATTCCTTCCTTGTTCGAATGCTACTCTCCAAGTGCCCGCGTAGTTGTTTAGACCTACATATGTACAACATAAACAGAGACCCCAGTGATTTTACCACGCTTTGTGAAACTAAATGGGAAGAGCTAATGACACGTTTCTTCCTTGTTTAAGTGGTGCTCTTATAAGTGATTCATGATCTGTTTTCATAGGTGCATGATGTGTTAACCCATAGTAGTTCAGAGTTTTCCTTAGGTCTAAATCAATCAGTTTTCCCTCCTCAAATTGGCAACCTTTATTCTTATTTTCCACTCCAACATAGTTTGAGAAAAATAAGACTGTCTGTGAAATGAACCGATGTGAGTGAATATTGCAAAATCACCAGAAAAACTGCCAATTTGTTCACAAAAATACTGATTATATATTTTGCACTGCATTGCTGATTTAGAGAGTTTAATGATCAGTTACAATTAAATTGCTTTTATTCGTGAACGGCACAACGTACTGCATTAGAATAGACTCAAAGTTATTTTTGCTCTTTCTGCTATATTTATAATGCGTATTCACTAAATAAATATAAAATGTCACTTAAAATAAAAGAGAAGACAGTGTCCTGCTAAGGGTTAAGTGATACTCTTATACGTGTACCGGTAAGTGATTCATGATCTATTATGATAGTTATAGGATTTATTAATAGAACAACTTATTATGTTCTTATATTCCTATTAGCTGGAATTACACTGTTAGTTTAATTTTCATGTCATTATTTCCTTGTCTTTGGTGCCAGTAAAAATGGTTTTGTTCACAAACTGCGTAGATAGAAAAATAGAAAGAAAAAAAACTTGAACAAAAGAAGATCATTTATAAAAGCAAGGGTAAAGATAAAATTGAGTGTTGGTCATGTGACTACATTGTGGTCATGTGATTACATTGTGAAAGAAACTATGTCAAGCTATTTGGAAACGTGGATCATGTCAAAAAAAGAATCGGTGTATATTCTGAGGTTTTGGAATCACCAAAATAAGAAAAATTACCCAAATTACTAAAAAGCACATGCACTGTGCATAGAAATAGATAATGGGACCGCTCACACACACACGTGGCACAAATTTTCGGCCCAAACACTTCAGGTATTTCTCATCATATTTCAAATATGAGGGCTTTTTACAATCAATCCTTTCAAGGGGATATTTCTACCACTATGTTCTTCCAAACCGGTGTAGAAAGAAGGAGAAAGCTCTCAAATTATTTTTCACTTTTCCCAGAATTCAACCTCCTCTTTAATGAAAGGACTACCTATGATAACAATAAACAGCATTTTTTTTTTTTTAGCATGGGTTTGATAACATCATGTGGTTTGCATTCTGTGACGCACGGGACTTGATGCCAGAAGTGAAAATAAAAACAATGTTCCTGTATGACGTGATGAACTGGCTCAAAAGCAAAACTTGCATTATGAGTGCAGTGCTCCTTGTATTTCTCTAACTTGTTACCTATCCCTTGTGTGGCAAGAATTATTTAAGGGATAAATTGATCACATGTTGTTCTTCAAATTGGCAGCAATAGCATTTTTATTTTAGTGCTACATGGTTCTGATAAGATGTAATGATAAGATGAAAAATGTTAAAATAACCCACCGCAGTTTACCACATAATAAAATGAGTGATCTGCTACAAACAAAAGCATAAATTAACCCTTTCAGTCCAGGAATTATTTAAAGGGCTAAATTTGTCAGAGAATTTTGGAGCAAAACTGGACCCAAATATCTTACCTTTTTTTTTTTTTTTTTCATGAAAATTTTCTGAGATTTGCGCCCCTCCCCCTTGCAATTACAAAATCCTTGTTCCGCCCCTGAGTTGTATAATCGGAGTGGTTTACCGTGGACTTGAGGGGTCATGTAACCTCCCACACCCCCACTCAAAATTTCTGTCATCCTGTTTCATTCAGCATGCAACTTCTTTTAAAGTGGTGCATTTTGAAATATCATATAATCAATAGTTCGCTTTTGCCATTTGAATTGACAGGTAGCAAAATTGTAATACTTTGTCGTTAATTTGGTGACAACCACCCTCCCCCACCCCCCTCTCTTTCCGTGAAAATAGCTAGGCAATGCCTCTGATAGATACTTTTGTACGATATCCTGGTTGAAAGTGAAAGCAGGAGGGAATAGAGGACATTAACTCTATGTTCCATTTTATTGCTTCTTGAACAGTTTACGGTATGTTAGCTGATCATGGCATTTGAAGGGTTAAGTTCCGGAAGGAAAGAAAAAAATGATTGTTAATTCAGTATCATTATCTGTAAATGTGGATGCCGTCTGCAATTACGACGCTGAAAGGCTCAAAGATAAATTTGAGTTCCGGTCATGTGATTGTAGTGTGAAAGAAACTGTATCACGGCATTTGGGAAAAGTTGATCGTGTCTAAGTAAGAAATGGACCCAATCATGCTGAAAATAAGCACATGCACTGCCGCAGATATTGGTGTATGGGACTGCACAAACATGTACATGTAGCATGAATGTTTGGCCCAAACACTTTTTTGGGGTCATATTTTGAATGTGGGGGCATGTGAAGAGCAATCTTTTTCAGGGGACATTTCTACTCTGATGTTCTTCCAAATTGACATAAAAGGAATGAGAAAGCTCTCAAATTATTTTTCACCTTTCCCAGAACTCAACCTTCTCTTGGAAGGGGTTAAAACTAAAAGCACAAATTATGCAAATGAAATCCAAGTACAGTCATGTACATGTATGTTCTCAAGAGGCCTTTTCCTCCATTTTACTGTTTAAAAATAATTTTACTAAAGCTCTTTGTGTGTTTTCCCAAGCTTTTTTAGTCCTTTCCTGTGCTAAAAATCACTCTCCGCTCCCATTGATATATTATTATCTTCAGTCTCTTGTTAGATTTGTTGTAATATTTCTTGTAGCTTATACTTTTGCTCTTTTACCAAAGCACTTTGTGTGTTTTCCCAGTCTTTTTTTAGAGTTTCCCCAGAGCTTAAACCACTGTCCACTTTCATGTATATTTCTCTTGTATTAAAACGAGTAATAGTGTAAGCCTTTTCACTATTATATACTTGTAAATATTTCCTTAACCACAAACGAGAAGGAAGATATTTTGGTTTTTGAAAGGAAGTGCAGTAAGATTTGCTTTCCTAATAAAAAGATCACTTTGTGGTACATATGGAAGTGAGAGTGTATTTCCGTTAGATTTTAAAATGACATTAAACTTAAACAGCTTCATCTTACAGTGATTGCTAAATTAAGATTATAATTTGAAAACTGATTGCATTTAATTTTGAATTATGACAAACAAGTTATTTGGAAAATACATGTAGGCGCATTTCATATATTAGACTGTTATTGTATCCCCCGGCAGTATGCCGGAGGATACTTTGGATTCAGCAGCGTTTCGCCGCCGCCGCCGCCGCCGCCGCGTCACATTCTTGTGTGCGCTCTAGCGGTCGCATTTCTCGACGAATTTTTTTCAAACTTCCTGTGGACGTGTATCTTGGTAAAATCTGGACCCCTATAGTTTCTGGTGATGCTGCCCCCAGTGTTCCGTCTTTTATAGGGTAAAAGGCCATATTTTTTTGGATAGTTTGTGTGCGCTCTAGCGGTCACATTTCTCAACGGATTTTGTTCAAATTTTGTATGGAGGTGTCTCTTGGTAAAATCTGGAACCCTATAGATTTTGGTGATGCTGCCCCCAGTGTTCCGTCTTTTATAGGGTCAAAGGTCATATTTTGATAGATGTCTTGTGTGTACTCTTGTGTGCGCTCTGGCGGTCACATTTCTCAACGGATTTCGTTCAAATTTTGCATGAAGGTGTCTCTTGGTGTAATTTAAAAACCTATAGTGTTTGGTGATGCTGCCACCAGTGTTCCGTCTTTTATAGGGTCAAAGGTCGTACTTCAGGGCATGGCGTGAGTGCACTCTGCAGGCCACATTTCCCAACGGATTTTGTTCAAATTTTGTATGGAGATGTATCTTGGTATAATCTACACATGTTTAATTTTTGGTGATGCTGCCCTCATTGTTCCGTCCTTTATAGGGTCAAAGGTCATTTTTCCATTTCTTGCACTCTTACTTCTGCATTTCTCAACGGATTTCGTTCAAATTTTGCATGAAGGTGTCCCTTGGTGTAATCTAAAAATCTGTACTTTTTGGTGATGCTGCCACCAGTGTCCCGTCTTTTATAGGGTCAAAGGTCATACTTCAAGGGATGGCGTGAGTTCACTCTGCAGGCCACATTTCTTGATGGATTTCTTTCAAATTTTGTATGGAGATGTATCTTGGTATAATCTACACATCTTTACTGGTTGGTGATGCTGCCCTCATTGTTCCGTCCTTTATAGGGTCAAAGCTCATTTGTCCCTTTTGTGCAATCTTACTTCTGCATTTCTTGACGGATTTCATTCAAATTTTGTATGGAGATGTATCTTGGTATAATCTACACATATTTAATTTTTGGTGATGCTGCCCTCATTGTTCCGTCCTTTATAGGGTCAAAGGTCATTTTTCCATTTCTTGCACTCTTCTGCATTTCTTGACGGATTTCGTTCAAATTTTGCATGAAGGTGTCTCTTGGTGTAATCTAAAAACCTATAGTTTTTGGTGATGCTGCCACCAGTGTTCCGTCTTTTATAGGGTCAAAGGTCATACTTCAGGGCATGGCGTGAGTGCACTCTGCATGCCACATTTCTTGATGGATTTCTTTCAAATTTTGTATGGAGATGTATCTTGGTATATCTCTCAACACATTTCTTTCAAATTTTATATGAAGATGTGTCTTAGTGAAACCTACACATCTAATTTCTACACCATCCTTTTGTTTGAGGGAGGGGATGGGGGAGGGTCTTTGTCCCTCCTTCAAATCGCTGCCAGTGCCGGGGGATACATTTAGCATTGCGCGGCCCCAGCAATGCACATTTCTAGTTTTTGACTTGGCATTGTCAGATTACCTACATGATGGTAAAATGAGAGGCACAGACACTTTTCAAATCCTGTTTAAAGATGGTGCTATTTAGGAGCTTAGTTTACTCTCACTTTAAAATCTGATTCTGAAATAGAAATAGTTCCCGCTGATTAATTGTTCTCTTTTTTTATCTTCAATTCTAAAAAATACTTTTTGTCTCCGCACTTTCTCTTGTTTGTTGTTCTTCTTCTTTATTCAACACATTTTTGCACAAGTTATAGGTTACATAATGTGTTATGTATACAATTTTTACAATAACAATCACTTATACATGTACAAGCTTATCTTCAGATAGGCTTGTACTCCATAATGGTTTTTACGGGTGAATAGGTTTCAATAGCCTTTGTGTATCCTGTCTAGATCATTCATACATGAGAGGAAAATAATTCTTAAAAATTTCAATTTCAACTCTGAATCCCCAAATTTGTGGCACAGTAAGTGTTGAAGAGTCCCTGACTCAGATAATCTAGCAAATTTAAGAAAATTAAATCTTGCTTAAAGCAATTTTGTTGTCTTTTGGGGGTTTTTTTACCGCTGCAACAGTGAATGTTGGACACAGTCCCACATAGGCAAGAGCATATGAGTGAATAACAATATATTCTTTTAACAGGATTTAAACTTTTACTGAAAGTTGTCTTGTGGAAAGAGAAATATCAGACAAAATGTTTTGTAAGTTTGAGAAATATTTATAGACAAAGGCAGAAAACAGCTGATTTGAAAGTTGAAATTACGTAAAACCTTACATGCTTTGCAATTACGAGAAATCAAGATGTTTACATAATTTTATCTGGTGCATGTGTATTTGAAAATCTGATTTTAGGAAGTTAATAAACTTTTGATACATTTTTAAAATAGATTTATTACTTTTTGTCAGGATGTTGATCTATGAGGCTACACTATTATTTTCTCCACCCTTTCTTCCTATGTTCTGCAGGAAGGATAAGATGAAGACTCTGAAAGAGAAGAATGTGATAAAGAAGGAAGAAAAGAAGAAGCTGAAGGAAGAGCGAGAGGTGGAAAGACAAAAGAAACAAGAGGAGAAAGTGAAAGCAGAGGCTGAGAAAGCAGAGAAGGAGCAGAACGGTGGGGACAAGCAAGGTGGCTAGATAAAGATAATCATGATAATAATGATAGATAATATTAATTTTAGCTTCCGTTATTACAAAACCGGCTGGCAATAAGCCTAATTTCCTGTTATTTTCAGGCAGCCAATCAAAATCCTTTTAAAATGTTGCGTGCTTCTTTCCTTTAGTTTCCGGTTACATTGTTTGATTTTGGCTTTCTGTTCATTCTTGCGGTATACTCTGATGAATGCAAGACGAAAAGCTTCAGTATATCTCTCTTCAACGCCATTTTCCGATACTGTAATAGTGGGTTCTTGTATAGTGCACATGACTGTCAGTCTTGACATTCCTGGTGCTCCACAGTTATAACCCCAGCTTTAGCACAGCTGCTCTTCAGCACTATAGCTTTTCAAGGAATTTATTCCTGCCAGCTACCCATTCATGTCACCTGGGTCGAGTATGGCAAATGTAATTTAATGTCTTGTCAAAAGTGCTGCGCTAGGGATTCAAACCCGGTACCTTGTGGTTTACAGTCCAGGGCTTTTCCACGTAACCACAACACCTCTACAAAAGATACATTTAGATGATGATGACGGAGATGATGATGATGATGGTGATGATGGTGATGATAATGATGATGGTGATGACAGTGATGATGGTGGTGATGATGGTGATGATGATAATGATGATGATGATTGATGATGGTGGTGACGATAATGGTGATGGTAATAACATTCAAATATCAATAGTGATTTCCTTTTCACAGTTAGAAATCAATATAATTTGCATAATGAATTAGGAATTCCCTTCTTTAACTCATACACCAAGAATTAATTTTTATCATCAGTGACAATACTTGTGATTTCTAGATTTTTCAAGAACCTAACCTGCTCCAAAAGTCTACTTAGAGATTGAATCGAAGAAGCAGAGGGAGAAGAATTTGTAACTGGTTTTTAATATATATAGTGAAACCTGTATATAAAGACCGCTCACGGGAGACAAGAAGAGCGGTCTTTATGAACGGGTTGCTTTAATACACATTTCAATTAGAAACACTTTTCAAAGGAAACAAAAATTGTGGTCTTCATGGACAGGTGGCCTTTCTATACAGGTGATAGCTAAAGCGGGTTTGACTGTATCTACAGATTCCAGAAGCATAGGGTACTCCAAGAATTTATCAGTATTATCAATGGCAACCTTTTTTCCTCCGTAGATGGTGCAGCTACCAAACCTGCTCCAAAAGCCACAAAGAAGGCGAAGACAGAGCCCAAGAAGGAGGAAGAGGAAAGCCTGGACTTGGCGTCTGTCGTCAAGAGGAGAAGGCTCCTAGCAGCAAAGACCAAGGCGGAGAAGGAGGTCCAGGAGAAAATTGAGAGGGAAAGGTGAGGTGAATGGGAGCTAAAGCTTGTTTTTATCCTCTTCTGTTTTGAGTACTTCATTGTGTGAAATGTGTTTTCTGGTCAATTTTAAGCATCCAGATCCCCTAAATAGACTGAATCTAAGATATTGCTGATAAAATATAAGTCATTTATGTGCAAAATAAAAAGCAAAGGCCCTAAAACATGTCCCTGAGGAATAGACAAATAATCCTGTCCATCCATCTTTTTGGTACTCAGCAGAAGGGCAGGAACAGATACTCATCCAGAAAATGCACATTTCATGATGGTCACATTTTAAATTTCTTTGACTGAATCTAGATAGCACATTTCGGTTAGCAAGTCATCTGAGTGATAGGTTGTACATGTTTTTTTTCTATATTACTTCTTTATCTTTATTGTTTTTAAAGAAAATATTAAAAAAGGGTTACCAATATCTGTGGTAGGGTTCTGCCGGGCCCAGGATGACTTAAAGGTAATCCATAACTTTGTGGAGGCTTGATAAAATCTGAGCTGCATGTCCCTAAATGCTATCAGTGTATGTAATATGTTGTTAAAATTAAGCTCTGAAAAATTCATGTTAAGTGCATCATGTGCTATATGCAATTGAGCGGAAATGCCAGACCTTTTCTGCCTATAAACTACAGTGTTAGACTAAAGCGTACCCCAGTACGGTTACATGAATGGCAGTATTCAGTCCTGTATATTTTGAAAGTAACGTCATATATTGCAAAACCTTTATATTCCTGGCTGTTCATTTATCCTTCTGAACATCATAATACAACACAAACATCAAAACTCAACACTTTTTTTATATCAAACCTCCACAAAGTTATTGATTCTATTTAATCTTCAACATATCTCAATTTTAATTCAACATACCTTGTCATCACCTATTCTTTCTGCATCTCTCATCTTCCTGTAGACGGTTGAAGGAACAGGAGGAGCTGAAGAAACAAAAGGCTGCTGAACAATTTGAGAAGACCTTCAAGGTAGGTATTGTTTAGCTACTGAATGCCAGAAACTATAATAGCTTTGGCCCTGTCAGTTAAATTATTATCAATGCCTCCACCCACCAAAGGGGGGTAACGGAGGCATTATGTTTTCGGGTTGTCTGTCCGTCCTTCCGTCTGTCCCGTTTTCGTTCTCACAATAACTTAACCATTTGGCAGATCAACTTCAAACTTGGCTCGTATATGCATATAGGAGGGACAATGATCTGATTAGAGTTTTGGGGTCACAAGGTCGAAGGTCACAGAGGTCATTGTATATAGGAAAATGGCTTGTTCTCGCGATATTACTTAAAGGGATAGTCAACTGCAGATTGTGGACGTTTTTATGCCGCGAGAGGGTACCGTGATCGTTACCTGATCATGGTGTTGCCCTGCGGGGCGCAAACTTCGAACAGACCAAGGAGTTATCACTCCTTGAACAGACTAGTTGCTGTGCAACATGCACGCTCCACCTGAGCTCGTTGAGCTCTTGTTTGAGATTCAGTCGGCTGCGTGCAGTCCGAAATATAATCCCAGTAAAATGTTACTGTTCAGCTGTCCATGGCCACATTTTATTGTTCAAGATGACAAATTAAAGGAAACATGCTGGGCTTCATTGCGAGTGTAATAAATGAAAATCTATATACATCTGTATACTGAATACAATAATATTTAAAGTTGAATCTGCATTTCATTTTGACTCACACTGTATAGTAGTAGTAGTAGTAGTGGTAGTGGTAGTGGTAGTGGTAGGTAGTAGTAAGTAGTAAGTAGTAGTTAGTAGTGTTGATTAGATCTATGTAATTTATGTGCCACTCCTGCAAGTTTATGTCACAAAACATTGTAGGGTATTTGCCTTTTTAACCAATTATGTTATTCATGTATACTATCTTATCAGGAGGGAATCGCAAATGCCAAACTCGTCTTACGGAAACATCCAATCGGCTTTGACCGCAACCACAGCCGCTACTGGCTCTTTTCACCAGTCGTCCCTGGACTCTTCGTTGAGAAAGGCTGGGCTTCAAAGGACATCCATTATTCCGTCGCTCGGTCCGACGGGGAGACAGACGATGAGGAGGAGGATGCGATGGACGTTGAGGAGGTGTCGGGAGAGGAGGGGGAGAAGGAGACAATATGGAAGGAGAAGACGTGAGTTTCAAAAGGGACAAGTCACAAAAGATAATGTTATGTTTATGTTGCAGGTGAAGCTTGTATATTAACAGCCTTACAGGGAACCCAAAACATTCAGAACATACAATGAAATTAAAAGGACAGATTGATTTCTTTGCAGAATCATTTATAACATTAGGAAAGAGAGGGGCTATATATGAGATTGTTACATTGCTTCGACAGGAGCCCGGATAGCTCAGTTGGTAGAGCACTGGTCATGTAATCCAGGGTCCCGGGTTCGAATCCCGGTCGGGGCATTGTAATTTTCTCACATTTACTTTCTTTATGATGTATTCAACATTAGGAAGCAGATGCAATATTTAGCCAACCACGATCAAATATTTTAAACAACCTGCCTGTTCATCGTCGATACACGTTCACAAAAGTCAATATCTGCACGTTGTTCCTGTATGCCGAGTTTTCTCTATATGTGTCCCATTTTATTGAGACACTGTGTAATTATGGATCACCCTCTGACTATGACGTCTTTCCCTGTGCAGTGTTCCAAAGATCGGACAGAACATGTGGTTCCAGTACGACACTGTAAAGGAGCTAGAAAGTCTTCTGGCAGCGTTAGACAACCAAGGGATTAGAGAGAGCGCCCTCTATGCCAAGATCCAGAAGCACCACAGCGAGGTTTCTAAACTTGTCATGGCTGCTAGGAGGTACAATACAAAGCTTTCTTGGTTTTAGTTCTGAATTCTCTTTCTTTTGAAGTTCTTTTGAATTTCTTTCTCTCCGCCTAATTTTTTCTAATTTTCTTCTAAATGATAGTCATTACTGGTAATTATATTCATTTCAAGTTCAGTTCCAGTATCATTGTCACTTTTATTCTCCCTTTTGATTCTTTTTATTTTAATTTCTCTTTTATTGTTTCTTCAGGGATGCCACTTTTCAGACAAAAGTTGGAATTCCTACTTTTTCAACATATTTTTAGCCATAGAAAACTGCTTTTTATGTACACAAGGGCCCATTCTAGATAATTTTTCCTACTTTTTTATCAATTCTAATGGCATCCCTGTTCTTCTATTCTTTATATTTCTTTTTTGTTATTCTTTATTTTCCATTTCCTTGTGTTTCTATTTCTTTGAGATATACCAATTTTCCTTCATATTTTTGTTACTCCTTTTCATTTCTACTCTTTTTTGAATATGTATTTGTTTCCTACTTTATAAGTGAAAATTGTTTTGCCACATTTTATGTGTCATTCAATTTATATCGATATGTTTGTAAAATTCAATTCAACTTTATTCAACTTTATTTTCGTTCTCCATAAAAAAAAAAACATATAAAACAGTTAGGCGACATGATACATATTGTGATGAGGGCGAGTTTAATAGGTCAAGATCGATTGTGACAATCGAGACCATGAAGAGATTTAACATCGCGTTTTATTAACTTACAACTGGTTTTCCAGAGTAATTCTTTGTTGTGCTGTCTTCATAAATATAAGACAGGAGGGAACCTGGGATACGGGAAAGGAGCGGCCCATAACAATATTAAAGAAAAAATAGCAAATTATGGGAATGAGGGGTCAAGAACAAAGAGCATATAGCCTTGAAGTATGTTGACCCCTAAATTGGAAAATTAGATGCATGCAATAACAAAGCAAGCAAACAAAACAGACGTAAACGTGTGAGTATATCAAGTATTTTCAGAATGCAAATTAATGAGATGTGATTTATATAGGCATTTGATTGTGTTTAGGGATGGGCTATTTTTCAGGAAGAAAGGACCTTTGAAAAAGATTTAATTGTAGGAAATCAAAGTTCGTACTTGGCGTAAATGATAATTGAATGAATTTTGAGTGTTATATTGATGAAAATGGAATGCACCATTAGGATTAAATGTCAATTTTTCTCATTGTTGCTGTCTAGATCTGGTCCAGAGCTTCGTGATTCCGATGGCCCACAGGAACTCCTGGATTCTTTCAAGGAGGATCTGAAGGACATAGAGACCCACATCAGACAGGGAAACTTGGGAGGGGTCACCAAGTTTGAAAAGTGGGAGAGACAGTTGGACGCAGCCACAAAGCTCAAGGACCTGGTAAGATCCTGGGGGGCATTTCATCAAGTGTCTTGTCTGATTTTTACCGAGAAATTTGCTCTCAGCCAATCAGATGCAAGGATTTCAGTAGCTTATAACAGTTATTGCAACTTGTCATTGATGACAAGTTTTATGAAACAGGGCCCTGGAGACCATTCATAATGGGGTTATATAGGTGTCTTTTCAATGTCATTAAAATATTCTTGAAAAAAAAATGAAATAGGTGTTATCAAGGTGTCATTAAACCTTTCGAGACAATTGATGACATTTTGTGGTTTGGCTGGATAACTTTTGATTCACAGCTCTAAAAAATATACCAGATGCATGAGCAGAAAGAGCAAAAATTTCTGCACAAGCTAGGTCAATTTTTGTTGCATCATAATATTGCGTTCGATGCCAGGAATTTTAAAAACAAGAATAAGCTTAAGTGTTTCAAAATCATTGCTTTTTATCAAATTGGCAATTTTTTCAACTTTTCAACAAAATTCCTCAAACTATATGTATATTCAGATATATGTATATTGTTTTCAAAGACAGTACACCTTATTAGAACCATGTAGCAATAAAAGAAAACTATTATTGTTGCCAATTTGAAGAACAAAATGTGATCAATTTAGCCCTTAAATAACTCCTGTCCTGAAAGGGTTAAGCTGTTTGGGGTAAAAGTAGACTTCAGTTGATGTATCAGAGGAGTGCTGAGATGGTAGTTGGGTTATTGTGTTACTAACACATCAGTGAAGTGTTTGTGTGGTTCTAGTAACACTATGAACATGGCAAACAAAGAAGTGGACAAAATATACAGCTCCTCATTGTACCTTCCACACTGGTTCTGGTAGACAAAAGAACATCCCTTCATTGCTATTATGTAAAAATATGTAGAACAGGTGTCACATGCATGTTCACCCGTTCTACTTATTTTACATAATAGCAATGAAGGGATGTTCTTTTGTCTACCAGAACAATTGTGGAGGGTACAATGAGGAGCTGTATATTTTGTCCACTCTCTTTTGTCATCGTGTTCATAGTGTAATACGTCATTGGGGTGTTAGGAATCATTAGTGATATGTAAGTTGGAACTTGCTAAAATGTTAGTGGGTGATATTGAGGTGTGTATCATGTATCATGAATCAAAGCCCTTCATTTTCGTAGGACCATTTAAGATATGAACATGGATGTGTATTTCATTGTTTTATAGTCTAGGGTATGTGTAACAGTGCTACTTTCTAATAATTTTTTTTTTCCGTGGTCAGTGCTCTGGTTATAAAGATTCAACTTATTGTATCGCTTATTTTCTTCTTTTTTTAATCAATGTTTCATGTGTCTTGGTTTCTATAGTCTGTCATTATTTGATTCTCTCTTGTATATTTCTTGTATCATTTATATATTTATATATGTACATGTACCTTTATGCTTGTCTTAACTTTCTTGCCAGTGGAGGACTAATTTGTACTTTTATGCCTCCGTCCACCGTAGGTTGTGTCGGAGGCATTATGTTTTCGGGCCGTACGTCCGTACATCCCCTTTTCGTTCTCGCGATAACTTCAAAACCGTTTTTTGGGATCAGGTAGTAACTTGGCCCATGTATGCATATGGGAGGGACGATGAACTGATTAGATTTTGGGGTCTCAAGGTCAAAGGTCAAAGGTCATAGAGGTCATTATATACATAAAAATGGTTCGTTCTCGCGATAACTTCAAAACCGTTTGGCGGATCAGTTTGTAACTTGGCCCATGTATGCATATGGGAGGGACGATGAACTGATTAGATTTTGGGGTCTCAAGGTCAAAGGTCAGAGGCGTCATTATGTACATAAAAATGGTTCGTTCTTGCAATAACTTCAGTTGTTTGACAGATCAACCTAACTTGGCCCATGTATGCATATGTGAGGGACGATGAACTGATTAGATTTTAGGGGATCTCAAGGTCAAAGTTCAAAGGTCATAGAGGTCATTATATACATAAAAATGGTTCGTGATGTATGGAGTCTAGGCCTACCTATTTTAGAAATTTCAAGGGGACAGTGGTCTATTTGCTATAAAATATCTATTTCCTTGGTGTATTTGATGATTGTAAGTCATCAATGGTAATTAAGTTTTTTATTTGAAAATAAAAAGAAATAAATTTTCTGTCTCCTGTGCTTTTGAAGTGAAAAGATTTGTAATTTTGATGGACCAATCCTTTTTAAAGTATACATGTATGCCATACATTGCCAATCTGGTGATGGCGGAGGCATAAATTCCGACCGCGCATGGTCAGAGATTCATCTAGTTAAACTTGAATCTTTAAAAAACTTTCATTTTTCTCAGAAACCTCTTCTTATTGAGAGTCAAGCATGTGTCAATCTGAAGTTTCTTCAGGGTAAGATGGCACCGAAACCTAAACCTAAACCTAAACCTAGCTATGGTTATGTAGATGAAGAAGAAGAAGATAATCAAGAAGAAGGTAGGTTCACGGAACGTTCTTGATCTCACTGTATTTTTCTTGTCTCTTTGTCTAACTACCTCTCTTTCTCTTATTCTCTTGTTCTCTTGTTCTCTCCCTTTCTCTCTCTCTCTCTCTCTTTAAAGTAGAACTTTAATGATTTTAAATATTGGCTTAATACTTATTATTGCATAGATGGCATAAATTAAACAAGGTTATCCAAATTCAACGCTTGGAAACATTTGAAGTAATGATTATTATCAATTATAAAACGGTAAAATACAGCCCCCGATATAGCAGCTGAAGAGCTCCTCGAACGCTGCTGAGATATGTGACGACACACCATGGACCAGTCCTGTCTAAGCAGACGATGTCCCATAACATCTTACACATTTTTCAGAGCCTATTTTGTCATCTCCTCTTCACTTATTTCTCTTCCTTCACTAGCGTCAGTCTGAATGTTAGTCTGTTGCCTCACTCTTAACTTCGTGTATGGTATTATTTTGATGAAAAATGCAGCGTTAAAAAAATAAAGGAATCAGTCACTTGTAAACAAAATAAGACGCCATTGTATTTTCAGCTGCTTGCACCGGGGCATGTTCGGCGTTTCAAGAGGGAACGAATACCATTTCAATTTGAAAGTGGGGTTTATTTCATTGATCATTGACCCTTCTGTGTATTTACAATCAAACGGTTTTAGCTATCAGAATCAGTTTCACTTTCCCTTTATAATGGTGTGAAATAAGGTCATGTTTAAATACACCAAACTCTTTATAATTTGATAAATAATTGCATTGCAATTACGTTCATTCATTATAGGACGTCGTCTGCTTAAGCAGGATCGATCCCGAGTGTGACGACATCAAAACATCGCTATATTTCTGGCGAATCCTCGGATATTCCAGATGCTGAGAAGAGCTTTTATTTGTGTTGTTTTTATAATCATCAGATACGCAGTTGACATAAAACTTATACCATTGCCATCTGTAAGCTTCCCAGTTTCTAGTGATACATTAATTGCCATATTTGTGATTTTCTTTGAATAGCTACTTTAATTCTTTTTCTGGCTCACTTTCTTTGGTTTCATCTTGAGTGGTTTATTGTTCATTGTGAGTATCTGCTATAATGTCTCTCTTTATCTACCTCAATCTCCTTTTCAGTCATTGTCATTCTCTTTCTGTCCTCTCTTGCTCTCTCCCTTTCTCTCTCTCTCTCTCTCTCTCTCTCTCTCTATCCCGCTTTGTCCCCCATAAAAAAAACAATGATTATTTTGGCCATCCATGACCGTTTGTGAATAAATGACACATCATTGGAAAGTGGAGATCTGTGGCTTTGAGGTGCTGCCAGCCATTTTAGATAACACAATCTCCACATAATTCAAATTAAATTTTAGTTATGTTTATTTTGATACACTGTACATGTATCTACATTTCTGCACAATCGATTCATTGCAGATGACAAGCCAGTTGAGGCAGAGAGAGTGGTGAGATGGCGCGAGCTCGTCAACAAGTCCACGTCTCTCTCACGTCTGCACGTTCTTCTCTGCATCTACGAGATCTCGGTGAAGTGGGAGAAGTCTGCTGCCAACGCTAAATGCAAGATCTGTCGACGGAAGGGCAACGAGGATAAGGTCATCATGTGTGATAAGTGTAACCAGCCTTTCCATCTGTTCTGCCTTCGTCCTGCTCTACCTGCCTTCCCTACGGGAGAATGGATGTGTCCAGGTTGTGCGGTAAGTCGAGTGGAAGGGATTAGTCCATTGTTTAAAGGGGGGGTACATGTATGTGATACTGGTGTAATCAACCTTTCCACCTCTTCGGCTTCTGTTCTGCTCTACCTGCTTTCCCTACTGGAGAATGGATGTGTCCAGGTTGTGCAGTAAATCAAGTGGAAGGGATTAGTCCATTGTCTGAAAAGGGGGGGGGGGTCTGTTCATGACTGTTTGAAACATGTCCTACTAGATTGGAGAGTATTAAGTGTGATTCAGAGGTAGAATTTTATTTTGATCTGGGCCCCGTTACATAAAACTTGTTATCAATAAAGTTACAATAATTGTTATAAGCTACTGAAATCCTTGAATCTGATCGGCTGAGAGCAAATTTGTCATAGAAATGGGGCAGTTGTTATTGATAACAAGTTTTATGAAACAGGGCCCAGTTTCCATATCGAGCCTGTTCTCCTAAAGTGTGTTCATTGAATGTGCCTTTAAATACATAAGACCTGTCAGGGCCCTGTTTCACAAAACTTGTTAGCGATAACAACTGCCACATATCTATGACAAATTTGCTCTCAGCCAAGCAGATGCAAGTATTTCAGTAGCTTATAACTGTTATTGTAACTTGTCATAGATATCAAATTTTATGAAACGGGGCACAGGAGTTTAAAAAAGTGAATATTATTTTCCATAACATTTGACATCCTTTATCGAATGGTGTCAAATTCCAAATGAGAACGCAAGCTTATTAGCTGTAATTATCCTATTAAACAGCCAAGCACCGTGCGAGCCGTTAGAAACCGGAACTACACCGAGATCGAATCAGAGGAATCAGAAGAAGAGGACGACGAATCCGACTACGATGATGATGACGATTCGGACGAGGAGGTCACTGGAAGGCGCATGACGAGGGCGGGCAAAAGGAAGAGGAAGCAGACGTCTCAGACAAGAGCCACAAGGGGGCGGACTCAACAGAGGGGGCGAGAGAAACCGGCCCAGAGAGCGCCAAAGAGATTACCAAAACTAGATGTAGAGGTATGTGGAATTGCTTCTAGTGCTTCCTGTTTAAATTAATACAGGGGCAAAGTATTGTAAGATACATGTACATGTAGCGGGCTTCACATTTCTGTATTTTATAAGACACAAGTCATAAAGTACATGTAGGACCCAGTGTTGCCTACATCAAATTCCCCCCCCCCCCAACATTACATTGTGGCACTCATTTACATCTACATAGTAAAATGTTACTTTGAGGGAGTTTATAGCTCGAATAGACTCGAATATCTTCACCGTGTATCCAAGCTGTGATATGTGTTTTTAGTAGTGCTGGGACTAAAAACCGGGTACCCGGGTCCCGCCCGAGAGCATCGGGTCCCGGGTCAAAATATTACATGCCCGTTTCCCGAAAATAAGTATTTAATGATTACTCATGTATGTAACATGACAAGGTGGTAGATAACGTCGACCAGCCATCCAATATCTACATGTAAATATCCATGTAGTGCCCCACTGCAGTGATGCGCTTTCGAGTTTTTCCCAGTGTTAATAGCTTCTTAAGGGTAAATATAAGCTTGTAATTTGTGTTATATGATTTTCGGGTAACCGGGAACCCGCCCGAAAAATTGTCTGGTTCCCGAATTGAAAAAATACCCGAAACTCCCACCCCTAGTTTTTAGTTTCTGATTCTTGTTTTTTTAGAAATAATCATTCATAACTAACACGTTATTTTAAATTATTATTGCTGTTTTGCAGGCCGCCGATGGCATTGTATCAAAGATGCTGAAATACAGAGACAGCAAACCGCTTAGGCAACCACCTACTAAGTCTGAGGTAAGTAGATGATACCTGGGCCCCGTCTCATAAAACGTTATATCTATGACAAGTTACAATACAGTTATAAGCTACTGAAATACTTTCATCTTATTGGCTGAGAGCAAATTTGTCATAGATATGTGTCAGTTGTTATTGATGATTAAGTTTTATGAAACAAGGACTTGTTCTTCTGTTTCTGCAACGCATTAAATCAAGGTAAAACCTGGATCGAAAGACCACTCAAGAGAGTGTGGTCTATGAAGGAAGGTGGTCGAATGCGCAGGTAACCTTAGTGCAAGTTTCAATGAGAAAACCTGTTTAACCTGTTGACTACTGAATTCTTTAACTCTCATAGGCTTAATACAGGAGCCACCCAGTTCCAGTAATCTATGGGTTAAGTGAAACAAAAACATGTCTTTATAGACAGGTGATCACTATTAAAGCAGGTTTCAATGTATTTGGCGAGGAGTCATTGGATACCTGAGATCTTTGAGGATAAGTTGTTCAAATTTGGGGATTCATGTTGGTATTGAGCTCTGGTACATGTAGATCAGGGTCCCATTTCATAAAACTTGTTATCAGTAACAACTGCCACATTTCTATGACAAAGTTGTTCTCAGCCAATCAGATGCAAGGATTTCAGTAGCTTGTAACTGTTATTATAAATTGTCAGTGATAATAAGTTTTATGAAACAGGCCCCAGAAGAACTTCTATTGTGACATTTTGGTTCTGAATTCAAGGAGAATTGTAAAAAAAAATATTTCGCTTCTGTTGTTATAATGGGCTTCAAAGCAGAAGATGATCAAAAGAACCCTGTGTATCTTCAGGGCCCCATTTCATAAAACTTGTTATCAATGACAAGTTACAATAATTGTTATAAGCTGCTGAAATTCTTTAATCTGATTGGCTGAGAGCAAATTTGTCGTAAAAATGGTACATTTGTTATTGATAACAAGTTTTATGAAACGGGGAACAGGTCACAGGAATATTGGTTTCTAGGGTCAAACGTCATAGAACAAATAATTACTTCCTACATACTTTTGCTTTCATTTGTATACATTTTACAGATCCAAAATTACAAGTAGTTTATTAAGATTCCTATGGATGTTGAGTTCATAAAGGCATATTGATTTCCTGGGGTCAAGTTTAAAGGAGTTACAATGTTTGAATTCCCCAACAGGAGTCAAAGATAAAGTTGAGTTCTGGTCATGAGATTGAATTGTGCAATAAACTGTCTCAAAGCAATAGACGGCTTCTGTAATGTATACAAATTTATGCACTTATAATATCTGAGCACCTAGTGACGAGCTATTCCATGAACCTGCTTTTTATAAATAAGCCTCAAAGTTTGGAATCCAGTTTACATACATTATTTGTTGCTATCTCCGGCAAGCTTTCAAGTTGTTGATTGTTGTTTATTGTGCAGGTTCCAAACTACAAGAAGTTGATTAAGAACCCCATGGACCTTCAGGTGATGAAGACAAAATGCGAGGGTGAAGATTACTCAAAGTATCAGGAGTTCTTTGATGATATGCAGTTAACTTTCAGTAATGCCACCAGGATGTATGATGTAAGTCTATCTCTTTCTCTCCTTTTTCTGTATATCTCTCTTTTTTATTTCATATGAATGACTTCTTGATCGATTCTATTTTCTCCTGAGAAATTATTGAATCATACTTGTGCCCTAGATATTTCATATTTCCGAAAATGAAAAAGGGTTCATAATTCCGAAGGTTCGTATTTCCGAAATTGCAATAGAGCCCTACATGACTTTCCGGAATTACGAACCTTCGGAAATATGAACTTTTTTTTTATTTTCGAAATTACGCAGCGTCGGAGTAACGAGCCCTCGAAAAATACAACATATAAAACAACATGTAACTGTTTTTACACAGCCCCCCTACTGAAATTTGTGAGAACTTTAGTACATAACAAATTGGAGACGTGCCATTTCTCATTTGGTTGATTCAAGTACATCTTTGAAAATTCAAAAACTGTCTTGACCTTTATTGAATTTTCCTCAAACATTGCATTGATCCATTTCCCTGCTATTTCTGGTTTTATTTAAGCCAACTCTGACTTCCCTTTTAACCAAGAACCCAAAAATACAACTTCATTGAAAATCACTGTAACTAGGACCTTGGGACCATGAAAATTACCTTATTATATCAGGAATCTCCTTATCTTTTTATCAGGGTAAAAAAGAAAAGAGCATAAAGACCCAGGACCAGCAAAATTACCTTGTTATATCGGGAATCTTATCATATCAGGGAGCGTTTTGTCAGTGATTTTTATGCCTCCGCCCACCAAAGGTGGGTGCCGGAGGCATTATGTTTTCGGGTTGTCCGTCCGTCCGTCCCACTTCTCGTTACCACGATATCTGAAGAATCATTTGAGGTAGGAACCTCAAACTTGGTACTAGTATGTATCCCCATACGAAGATGAACTGATTAGATTTTGGGGTAAGTAGGTCAAAGGTCAAAGGTCAGAGGTCACAGAGGTCAATTTACATGAAATTATATGAAATTACTGGTTTTTAGCACCGTTACCGCGATTTTTGAAGAACTATTTGAGGTAAGAACTTCAAACTTGGTACCAGTATGTATCCCCATAGAAAGATGAACTGATTAGATTTTGGGGTAAGTAGGTCAAAGGTCAGAGGTCACAGAGGTCAATTTACATGAAATTACATGAAATTACTGGTTTTTAGCCTCGTTACTGCGATATCTCAAGAACCGTTTGAGGTAAGAACTTCAAACTTGGTACTAGTATGTATCCCCATACGAAGATGAACTAATTAGATTTTGGGATAAGGAGGTCACAGAGGTCAATTTACGTGAAATTACATGAAATTCTTGGTTTTTAGCACCGTTACCGCGATTTCTGAAGAACTATCAGAGGTGAGAACTTCAAACTTGGTACCAGTATGTATCCCCATAGAAAGATGAACTGATTAGATTTTGGGATAAGGAGGTCAAAGGTCAGAGGTCAATTTACATGAAATTACATGAAATTACATGAAATTACTGGTTTTTAGCCTCGTTACTGCGATATCTCAAGAACCGTTTGAGGTAAGAACTTCAAACTTGGTACTAGTAGGTCTCCCCATACGAAGATGAACTGATTAGATTTTGGGGTAGTTTTACATTGTTATGACCATATCTCAACTAATTTGTATTCATGACTAGGAGGAGATAAGTTGGGTTATAAGGTGTAAGGTCAAATGTCAAAGAGGTCAGTTAACATGTAATTAGAGGCTTTTATTCTGGTTATCACAATATTTCAAGAGCATTTTGAGCCATCAACTGAATTTAGGCGAAGGCATATAGGAGACGCAGTCGCATTCATCTTGTTACTCTTGTAAGCTACTGAAATCCTTGCATCTGATTGGCTGATAGTAAATTTGTCATTTCAAATTACTGACAAAGCGCTTGATGAAACGCTCCCCTTGAGCTCTTTATAATGAGTTTCCACTGTATCTTCTTTCTTTTCGTCGTCTTCAGGATAATTACATCTTGCAACAAGTTCGCAAGACCAAGGAGTACTTTGGAAATCTCATCAAGTGGCATCTACCTGCTGGCCTCGAACTATGGAAGAAATATCTTGAAGAAGAAGAAGAAGAGGAAGAGGAAGAGGACGAGGAAGAGGAGGAGGAAGAAGAAGAGGAAGAAGATGAAGAAGATGGAGAAGACGAAGAGGAAGAAGAGGAGGATGAGGAGGAGGAAGATGATGAAGAAGAGGAGGAGGAAGATGAAGAAGAGGAGGAGGAAGAAGAAGAAGAAGAGGAAGAGGAAGACAAGCCACCGACTCGATCATCACGACGTTCTAGAAGGAGATAATTCTTTAACAGGTTCAATTCCCTTTGTAGTATTTCCACTTTGAAGAAGAACTGGAAATTAATGAAGAACAAGAAGAAGAGTAGGGAGAACAAAGAAAGCAAAGAGAAGGAAAACGCTTTAGGAGATCATTCTTGAGCAGGTTTAATTCTTCTTTATAGTGTCCTCTCCTTTTCAAAACTCCCCAGGGCCCTGTTTCATGAAACTTGTCATCAATGACAAGTTATAAGCTACTGAAATCCTTGCATCTGATTGGCTGAGAGTAAATTTGTCTGTAAAAATCAACAAGACACTTGATGAAAAGCCCCCAGAGCTACATGTAAGTAGGAAGATGATGTATAAGAATAATGAGCCTCAAGGGGAAAGAGGATGAGAAAGACAGAGAGGAAGATAACACCTCCAATTAAGATCTTTGAGATGATCAAGATGGAGATAATTCTTGATCAGTTTTTATTCCATCTTTTCCATGCTTATATAAAGCTCTGCTTGAATACATAGATATGCATTATCAATGTAAGGAGGAAGGAAGGAAAGAAAGATGAGGTAGAACACAAGGAAGATGAGAGGGAAAGCTAAGAAAATATTGAAGATAAGGTTGAAGAAAGAACTTGCTTGTAGAGATGTTCAAGGTAGAGATAGTTCTTCAGTTTTTTAATTCCCCTTTCAATATTCTCTAGCCTCTTAATCAGAAGACTAATGGAACGCACGAGTCAGAGTCGTTGTGCTTTAGTCATTTTTCACTTATGTATAATGTACGTTGACAATGTTGTAAAGTTCTTTCTTGTCTCTAGGGCATATGAAGTCATCACTGATGATTGTGCACTTTAATATGCACTTTATGTTTGTATTAATGTTATTATATATAAAGTATGTGTCACTTGCTGAACTTTGCCCTTTGATGGGTAGACACTAAAAGAGATTTTGTGAAGGAAATGTAGTAAATTGAATCAAAAGTTGGTCAAATTTGTATCAATTTCATGGACTTACAATTAAAGGCTTTTGGTAACACCATGTGAGAGCCTCTGTGAAAAGGCTGTTGATATATTCTCTCGTGAAAAACAACCCACTTATGGGGCGTTTAAAGGAATTTTGTTAATAAATATAATTGTAAGTACTCACCATGGAAACCTACGGAGAACATCTGATATCATGGATGTTGAAATTGGAGCTTTTTTTAGTCAATGATCCGTTATTTGCTCCGGTAACAAATGCTCCAGGCCTTATTTTGCCCAAAGTATAGGGTTAGGGATGAACTTGTGTTTTAGGTTAGGCTTAGGGTTAGGTATGTTGTTTAGTCAGGGTTGACGTTAGGATAGCTAGGATTTTATTTTAGGGGGCGGTTGTGAGAACGTAAAGAGTGCGAAATTGGTGATGAGCACGCAATGCGCGCTCCCCAGGGGGTCCCTAACCCTAAATTTTCCCCTTCCCGTGCGAAGCTCTGATGTTTATAGAATATTTGAGAGAAAGATAACAGCTCGTAGTTCCTTCTTTTTAAGGCGCAAAGTTATTTTGATGTCCGGACTGCTTTTCAGTTATTTGGATGTAATACTGCACTGTAACAGGGATGGGTGACTGTGGAAGGTGTAGACCCCAGAACAATTGTTGCAGGAGCGTATGTCGTACAGTGGAAACTCAATATAACAAAGACCTTGGGACCATGAAAATTTACTTGTCAGGAATCTCCTAATATCAGAAATCTCTTAATATCAAGGTTTTGTTTTTATTTCGTATATGTTACTACATTGTAATATGCGTTAATATGTTCATTGCATGTTTTTATTCAACTCTTTTTTTTTTTAATGTTACCGTATTATGATTATGCATTTGTTTACCCTTTGATTTTTTTAATTGGAATTGAAAATAAATGATACTTGATAAAACAAAAGAAAATAAATACCAGGGACCGACAAGATTACCTTCTTACATCGGAGCTCGTTATAACAAGTTTCCTCTACAACTTTTTAATCCTGTAATGTGAAAGCATGTTTCTCAAGAAAAAACAGTATTCGTAGTGGAAAGCTATTCGTGTTTTTAATCGTCTTTTGATATTCAAAAAGAATGCATGTAAATTGTTGCATAATAGTAAGCCTGCTCTGGATGGAGAGAGGGAACTTGTAAGAAAAATTTGCAGGCATGTTGCTCAAGAAAAGATGTTATTTGTAATAGCAAAGCTATTCATGTTTTTTAATCATTGCTTTTGATATTCATAAAGAATGCATGTTAATTGTTCATAGCAGTAAGCATACTCTTAAAAGGGAAAGATAAAATTGCAGGCGCCTAGTATAGTTGATTGGTCTATATTATACCCAAGTTCAGTCTCTTTTCCAATACCCAAATACATTTTTTTTTTTGTTCTTTAAAATTAAATGATACATGTATATAAAATAGCGGTAAGTTGATACTGGAGTAGAATGCAAGATACAATGTATATGGTCGCTGGTTAGTAGAAGGCATGTTTTCATTGAATGAGACAAAAAATTCACAAGCTTGCAGAAAAGCTAGATTGCATGCACATTTGTACCAATTATGTAGATATTAATGTCCCTAATTCGCGAGATTTTTATCCTTTCTATTTTTAATTTCTATTTTTAATTAGTAATGTGATTTATTCAGATTTACATGTTCTGTATAGCTAAAAACTTTCACAAAGTGAAACAAACGCAAACTGTAAATAATGGTGGTTTTCACGGCAAGTAACTTTCGCAAATTATTGACACGAGATGGAATACCTTGACGGAAACTTTGTCAGGACACGTTGATAATTTGAACTAATGGGCTGTCTGATAATGCACTGTCTAGGAAGTTTCATTTATAAAGGTTGTCCTGCTGTCTTCGTTTGTATGAAAATTTTACTTCAAAATCTGGAGACGAATAAACTTCAACATTTTTATTATCTTTTATGATGTTCTGTCAACTATAGGAATGGAGAAGTGTTTCAAATTGTGCAAGATTAAGAATACATGTTTGGAGTTTGTACTTCACAAATAAGATAAAATAAATGTGAAGAGGCTATAATTATAATGTCAATGTCAATTTGTTTGAGTTGACCACCAAAGTGGACAATAATGATTAAACTTTTGAACGAAATTTAAAAAACTGAATTCATTTATGAAGATGTTAATCTGTATGTACGTGTAATTGTTATTGGTGTATGTATACATGAAATGCACACGTTCATGTAATTACAGGATGTGATAGGAGTTGTGTACATGTATATCATGAATGTAAATTAGCACAATATAATGACCTTTTTCTTGTAGTTACGCTATGTTAAGAGAGAGAGAGAGTGGTGATCCTCTTTTAAAGATGTTTTTACCATGTTTTACTGTGTCCAGTTTCTGTAAAATATGACACCTGTCTTATGTCTTGTATGTTTGCAGTATATTGAATAAATTAATAACAGTAAAGTTGTGGTTTCTATGTTAGCATTGTATTTCTTTAAAGGGCAATTCAGCCCTTGTGGGGGTGGGGGTGTGTGTGTGTGGGTGTACATGTTTACGCATTCAAACCGATGACATTGAACAAAGAGAACAATGGGTCATCGGTAGTAATTCAATAGGTCACAATTGGTGAGGTTTATTCCGTCAATGAATTTTGTGACGCAATTCAATAGTGGAGACATCGGTTGAAATTTGAACAATAGAAAACGTAGATGTGTGTATGTGTGAGTTTGTTTAGCATTATGTCCGAGGACATTTTCGGACAGAGAACAAAAAAAAAATCATGACAACAATGGTCCTCGGAAGCCGGACAATAGTCCTCGAACGTCGAACAATGAATTTGTGCTTTATTCCGTCGACTGTCCGAGGACGAGTAACAATAGAGGAACAATAGTTGTCCTCGGAAGTAAAGCCATGTAAACCTGTGTGTGTGTGTGTGTGTGTGTGTGTGTGTGTGTGTGCGTGCGTGCGTGCGTGCGTGCGAGCCTCCGTCTTTGCATGTTCCTTTCCCCCGCCTTTATTTATTAATGCATTGGCCTTGAGTTGAGGGTCAAAGCCTTAGCCTTCGACTTAGCCTTTAGGGTTTGTGCCCTGACTACAACACTGTTATGCACTACAGTATTATTTCAATGTGATTCAAAATGGCAAATAAATCTGTAACTGAATCAATCATTCAGTTATGCCAAGTTGTGAAAACTCATTTGTAATTCTGTTTATGAGAAAATTTATTACAATTTTGTATGAAATGTGAGACTTGTAATTTTGTTTATGTCAAAAATTTATTTGCAATTTTGTATTTAAACTTCATTTGCAATTTTGTTGAGAGGAAAGAATTGTTTTTAAATTCAAAAAATTAACTTGACCAGCCGTTTTCTCTGAAATTTTTTAATATAGTAGTTCAATAAGGAAGGGATCTTTTGGGTAGGATATCAATTGACAAAATGACATATTTTTGGCAACAAATCCGCACTTTTGAAAAAGAAGTAGATTTTAATTTTCTTTCCGAAATTCCACTTACCATGCCGTGATAGTCGTGATAGGGTAGGCCTACTTTGCGTAGCCTTAGTATATATCAATTATGGCAGGTTATGAACAATGCTAGAATACAATTACGACAATATACAATAATACAATGCAATATAATATAATATACGACAATATCGTAAAATAGGCCCGCCTCCAAAATATTTCTTTTTTTTTTTATCTATAGTATTTTTCATTGATATTACAAATTAACTGAACGAGATATAGATTAAAACCTGTTAGGTGCAGAATTAAAGTATATAGGGCTATTGTATCAATGATTCAACATTCAAAAAATATTTTTGTTAGATGTAGACTGAACTTATTTCGAGCAAATGTTTTTTTTTCCCGTTCATTATCTTTACCTTCTAAAAGTGCATTATAGATTTCGTTCTTTGTTCGGGGCATTCCTATGGATCTCACACTGTATATCAAATATTTTATGAGTGTAATTAAGTCTAATACAACTAAAAAGTGTTGCCAGATCGCACAAACGCACTCCCAACCATGTATTAATATTATACTATTCATAAGGACCGCTATTCGTAACGCGTGTTAAATGAATAGCGGTTTTCTATGAATAGTGGACCTTATGAATAGCGAGCGGACCTTGATAATCTTGGGGTCAAATGCAAGTAGCACTTCTAGATGTACATGTAGGCCTATTATTAAAATGTGTACTTTTCCGCGTGCATACCCTCTAAATCTATTTTTGAATTTAGGAGCCATTTGAAAAGAATTGTTCACTACTATAAGAGTCAATTATATCAGTCAAAATCTTAATCAACTGATTTATTTGAAAAATAGGTTTTCCTTGAAAATTGAGAGGGGTTATATTTGTACAGCCCACCCTCTCCCTCTGAGATTTACGCCTGTGCTATGGAGAAGAGAGATAAGAAATTACAGGAGTATAGGGCGGATGTAGATTCAGAGAGGAGAATTAGGTCGACATCTTCTGGTTATTTGCCATTGGAAAAATGGAAAAATCATTGGAGATAAGATCGAAATAAATGGGGAAAAAAGGGCCGGGAATGAGAGAGATGAATGTAGGGAGAGAGAGAGAGAGAAACAGACCTTTTAGAACACCAACGTCATACTGACCGGAACGTCTGCATGTTTAATGATTATACGTGACTGTAGAAGATTGAAATATCAATTTAATCACGTTTTCAATAAACTTGACCAAAGAGGTTACCTCCATGACATGACTTTTTGATATCGGCCTAATTTACGCACTTTGCAGATTTTGTCGAAACTGGTAAGAAAAGAGAAAAAGTAAAATAAAATAGCCAAGACTTTTATACAGTGTGTATCAAAAAAACTACACACTTTGAAAATATTCTCCAAAATCATATTTTTACAATATCAATGACCTTTTCTTATACAATTATGGTTGAGGGTCTGTTTCATCGGATGACACATGAGTACTGACGCTATTTTACGTTTGAGTGTGTACTGGCTACTTTTGTAAAACTCGCAAAAATTGGTTTGCCCCAAAATGCCTCAGTCTTAATCCATTCGATCAAATTGCAAATCAGGCAGTAACTGCATGTTCTCTGCCAACTATCCCCACCCATCCATTAAAACACACACACACGCGCCCCAAACAAAATATTGCAGAGTATGTCTTTTTGCACACAATTCCATTTTTTGACTGGAGCATGTCGAAAGGATGCAAATTACAATGCATCACAACTTCTAGATAAGCCACTGTAAAGTGTACACTGCTAGGTTTAGGGTTAAGAATCAAATGATTGTTCAAACCAATTATTGATGGTTAACAGAGAACCAGTTGCTGACTGATACGCACTTTAATCAAATTCAAGAATGGGGCATTTTTGCGCCATTTCTCGCAAGTTTAACAAAAGTAGCCAGTATTTACTCAAGCGTAGAGTATTGTCAACACTCATAATGTCATCCTATTAGTAAGGCCATCAACCATGATTGTATAAGAAAAATCTTATCAATATTGGGAAATTATGATTTTGGAGGACATTTTAAAAGTGTGTACATGTACCAGTGTGTACATGTACCTTAAAGGTACATGTAAATACTGGCGGTGGGAAGTCCTTCTACAGTTCGTATAGAAAAGTTTTTTTCTATACGAACTGTAGAAGGACTTCCCACCGCTTGAATCCAAATTGCTTTGGATAAAAACAAAGGAGACTTCACATAAATATAGTTGTAAATGCCACGAGACCTAATACGGACAAATGACCGTGCCATAGTGAGCAACGTCGAACGACAACGCTAACATGGTAAGTCATAATCAGCTTGACATAAATCATGTTACAGATTTTTTCTAACATTTAATTGTTAAATGACGCACGTAAATTCAATTAATTATCTTTTGGAATGACGCTATCGTTAGGAAAAAAATGCATAGGAAAATTATTTTCTTTTTTACCCTTCCAAAAAAATCAACAACGTATCAAGTCCATATTCTATTCTGTTTTTCATTAAGATCCTATTTTGTCAGAATTTTATACAAATAGTTATACGATTTTAATTCATTTGATTTTATTTGACTATGTAGGATTATTATGACCGTTGTGTTGTGGTTGTTGTTGTGTGTGGGGTGTTTGTGACTATTGCAACTGCATCTTGCACTTCGTAGCTTGAAATATATTTTTCTAAATATGTTTTTCTCAGGTCTGATATAAATTGTTTCATTGTTTACGAAAAGGGAGGAAGTATTCCTAATGCTTCTAATGAATTAATGTTTGACCTTTACGAGACAATGTTACATCATTAGCAGTATTTATACATTACCAGTCTAATGTTATATGAACGGGAGTGTTACTTTAGGGATTTCAAACGTGTAAGAGACAATTTAATCACAACCCTTGACATTTAAAATTGTTACAGGCAGGTAAATTCTTGTTGAATGTTTGTGTTGTTGTTTTTCTTTTTTGGGGTTTTTGTGTTTTTTTGCTGTTGGCTTTGATAATTGCGATTCACATTAACCCAATTCAAATCAATCAGATAGATAGTTAATTGAAATAAGATATTGATATACTACATTGGATCATTAGCAAGAACCAAATAGAACATAAAGAAATAAAATAGAACATGACATAAACTTTCGTGATGTACATTTACTAGAGACCATCTTACTGTTTTGTTGTTGTTATGGTTGTAATTGGTTTTAGGTTAAGTTTAGGGTAAGGGTAAGGGTCAGGCCTGGGTAGGTATATAGTGTTTGGTCAAGGGTTGAAATTTAGAATTCGATTAATGTACAAAATTGAGGAGCAACAATTGCCGCAGGAGCATCTATCGTTCAACCCTGTCACGGCGTTTGTAGCTTTATAACTTTGCATTGCCCTTTTCTTATTCAGAATATTTTTGGATTTTGGATTTTAATGTCACTCTCGGCAGAAGCTGCAGGTGAGAAATTATACATTCCCATTCATTCAATTTACTCATTTCCTTTAAATGTTCCCTATATTTGAATTCAAATTTATGTATGTCTATATCAGTCTATTCTCGGAAATGTTTTCACAATGATATTGTATTATGTATGTAATTAGAGAAATTATCATTATATATTATATAATTAGAGAAATTATCATTATATGATGGTGGTAGCTTTTATTATCCTCCTTTATTCAATTTTTCGATTTGTGATTTAAATCATTACTCTATAAAGATACAAAACGATAACTGACATTTACACTGGAATATACATTTGAATTTCATATAGTAGTTAAGCACTTATTATTATGTTGTTGTTATTATTATTGTTATTGTTATCATCATCATTATTACACATGTGCATATATTTTAAAGAATAAATTACTCTGTGATGATATACTTCCATGTCTATATGTAGACATGCAAGTGTATTATCGCACATTGATTTATTCCTGAAAAGATATGCATATGTGTAATAATGATGATAAATAATAATAATAATAATAACACTATAATAATAACAGTATAGTCGAAGAAGAGAAAGTGTCAATTCATAACTTCCTAGCCCTCAGTGACTGAAAAAATAATTCACACTATCTAATTATGACTTTGAAGCTTCATGCCGTGGATATTGTCCCACACCAATCTGTTCTAACCGATCCTTGATACTAAAGAGATCAGATGACAGCCAACTCAAGCATCTGTTTTTCAGAAAGCAATTACGTTATGACGCGAATATAGTCAAGTGTACAGAACCAGGTAAATACTGTCTACATTATTTATATAACAATACTGGGCGTAGCGTTGGTCCAGCCATTAAGTCTGCACTTATTAGGTGAATGAAGTGAAGGGCATATAGTAAGGGATGTATAGCCCTGTGAGAGGAGGATGTATAATATTCTTTTCACGTTGCCTTTCCCCTACCTCATTCCTTTTCACGATTTACCTCATTTCCTTTTCCCCGGCATCGATTGAACACACGTGCCCCGTGCCCTGTATCATTGTATAGGCCTTTATCTTTCTAAGAGTGATAAAATGATCGTGATACTATTAAAATAGTAATATTAATGATGATAGTAGTAATACTACTACTAATAATAATAGAATTTGAATTTTGGTTAATGACAGAAAACAATTTCTAACTGAATCAAAGGACACTTACCTCAGAGAGCTGTAAAGGCTAAAAAAATGTCCCTTACCTTGCGTCCAAGAAAAAAGTCTCCCCAAATATTCAAAAGCAAAATATATTCAAAGCAAAATTTCATACCTGTGGAAAGCGTAGGATTTCTTTGGTTTAATTACACCTAAAGATCTGATGATATTTTACGCTCGAGTGAGCAAAGGCTACTTTTGTGAAAAGGTGCAAAGCAAGACTAGAATTGGTATTTAATCTGGCTAGTATCAGCAAAGTTGAGTGCGATGAAAAGGCTTAAGATTGTTATATTTTGATCATTAATAGACATTTTAAGAAAGAACATATTTGGTTCTCTGTATGCCTACATGTACTTTCGTACTTTCTCAATATTTCTATGCTTCAGTGAGCAATTAACTATTTTATTGAGCGTTTTGAAATATTAATTTTGGTGAGTTTGTAATTCTAACTGGCTTTCTTAGTCAACCATAAGGTTTTGCTGGGATATGTCAGGACAAACAGAAAACAAAGCCTATTCTTTCATAAATTGTTTTTTAATGATCAGAATATGAACATTTCTAAGTCTTTTCAAGACTCTTAAATACAAGCCAGAACCAATACAAATGTTTGTCAACCATGGATTTTGCACCATTTCACAACAATGGCCTTTTCTCACTCAGGCATAAAATATCGTTAGATGTTTCGGTGTCATTTGATAGGAGAGACCCTTAAGCTATCCATAGGAACTAAAGTCTTATGAATATATTTTGAAATGCTCATTTGGGGAGACATTTTTCAACTGTCAATTTTTATCAGTTATCTTATTTGTTAATACCTGCCAGAATACAATTCTTGGCAAGTATGGATTTCGCACCCTTTCGCAAAAGTTGGTTTTGCTCCCTCAAGCTTAAAATATCGCCAGATTTTCTGTGTCATTTGATATGAAAAGAAACCATAAGCTCTCCACAGGTATGAACATTTTTTACAAATATTTTGAAATATTTGCTTGGGAGACTCTTTCCAACTGTAAACTTTCTTCTGGAACGCACTTTGCTAAACGGTTTTTTTTTTAATAGAAAATGTATAATACCCTAGTCGTGAGTAGAAAAGGGTAAGAAAATCTAAAGAACTTTCTCGGCCCACCTACAGTTGTCAGTACACGTTATAGCTGTACACCAATAACATGTTTTTTGACAGCATGTGCGAGTGATCCCTGTGCAAATGAAGCTACGTGTGTGGAGGAGTGGGAAGGTTTCTCATGTATATGCACACCTAACTTTATTGGACCTCGATGTGATAAATCTGTAGGTAAGTATTGATTACTATAAATTTACGATGTAGATTATAATCAAATGATTGGTTCAGAGTAGACGAGTGAGCATGTTTTTCGTAATGCATACAAGATACCAATATCAATATTAAAATATGCTGATGTCCAATTACTAGCTCATTTTATAACCGGTTAATCTTTTATTACAGTATATTCATTTGGGTTACTTTACACTAAATTTGTTGAATTTCGGATGAAGGTAGTTTACCAAATGACGAATTATTTATAACCTAAAAAATGTATATCATGTATTTGGGTATTAATATGATAATTGTCCTCCCTTGGTACATTCGAAACGGTCCCAACATCCTCTTGCCTCTGGCATTAGCCTCTTCCGAAGGACCTTATGCGATAATACTTCCTAACGACCTCACTGATGAGTATTACTTATAATATATTGTGATCAATTTCCTTGCCTCAATCCTAACAAAAATATTGAACAACCTATGCTGTACACATTGTCGATGAAATTCATGCCCAAATTATTGTTTTATCATCATTATTGTTATTATTATAAGTTGTAGTAGTAGTCGTTTACTTCAATAATGACCTTTTATTATTATTAACAAGGAGAGAAACATAATTATGCCAATGTTAAAGAAGCCAAGTACATAAAGAACTAGCGGCATGGCAGCGAGAGGAACGAGGTCACGTGCCCCTGAAAATCATTTGATGCCCCCTGCCACCTGCCACCTCAAATTCGTAAGAAGAGAAAATGCAAAAAACACCAGTTTTTACAATTTAATAATTTGTTGAAATCTTCCTTCATTTAATGACATAACTGCTATTACTTATCAACTGGGGAATATTAGCTATGTGTTACGATATAAAAATGTAGAGACAAACTATCAAAACACAGAGTTCTTTTTAAAATGAACCGTTTCATGTCGGGTCTGATTAATCACATTACTTCTAAGAAAAATCACCAATTATTTCAAGATATTTTCTAAAAGCTGCTCCATACTAAAATTCTGTGACGTATGCCTATATAGCTAAGGATAATGCCGGCGCCCCGCCCCACCCTCCCCCACCCCAAGTCTCAGGCAAATATGTATGATATAAACTATATGATATGCATAATGAATAGGTGTATGACACTTAGGGCTGCCGATGCACACCCCTTCCCTCCCCCCCCCCCCCCCCCCCCCCGAATAGAAATCCACACATTTTGTTTAGCAACATCTCGATAGGAGTAAGCCACTGTAGAATGTGAGACAATAAAGAGAAAACCCAGATTCAACCTTACATACATGTATGATTGTAATCAGTTAATGTATATATTTACTCAGAGATACTCATATGTTTCCTTTAATTTGATACATTGATTGATAAAATACGACTAAAGACAGCTGAACAGAATTTTTTTTTTTCTGAATTATGTCAAATTTGCCTCTGCCGAATGTTGTTAAAACGTCTTCATTCCAGTTGAACTCAATCATAAATAATGAAAGAAACTTCCGAACACTATTTGCAGCTCATACTTGGGCGAGGACGAATTTGACATGCTTTGTAAAAATGTCCAATGCTTTGTCATCCATGATCGCATTTTGATGAGCAGCCTATCAACTTAAGGAAAACTTTATTAAATATCATACAATTATAATACACTTCAGCGTTTTCACTTGGTTTTTAAGATATGAGAGCTTGAATGTGGGTTTCCTTTTTAGTGACTCACACAGTATATAGTATTTCATCATGCCCGTGTCTTTACAATAATTACTCGGACGCATATCTGTACTTCCCTTTCGCACCGTTCACTGACCTTCAGCGGTGCGAAGGCGATACAAAATCACTTGGCAGAGTGACCACTCGAAGGAGTGTTTAGCTCAAGCTGGATTTTCTCATTATCCATCAGGCGATCAACTGGAAGATCAATCAGACAGTCCATTAGACTATTCATCATCCGATCAATCAGACAGTCAATCGTACGACCAATCAAGCGATCAAGTAGACGATCATTCAGACGATCAAGTAGACGACCAAATAGACGATCAAGTAGACGATCAAACAGGAAAAGTGGTTGTCATTTCTAGTTTGAATGGCATTATTTTCATGGGACAAGTACGTAATAACGATTCTCTACAGAACATGCCGTATCATGCATACAGCGTAGCAGGCATCCCAATGATAGTAGACTACGATCCAGACACTGATAATATATACTGGTCTGATTCGACGACTATCAATCGAATACACGTGGGAACATATTCACAATCCGTGGTCGTCTCCAATGCAAGCAAGTATAATTTTCATATATATCTTCTAAAGTGTAATATAATTTGAAATTATTTAGGCCTTAGAAACATCTGCAAATCTGCATCTTGGGGTATTTCTAAAATAGGGAAGATCAGGCGTCTGCTTGACGTTCATCCGCTGAGCGACTTGTCCACGCCTTTGTCTCCTCTCATTTGGACTACTGCAACTCCCTCCTTGCTGGTCTCCCTCTTTCTCATATAATTATCCTCCCTTCAACGTATCCAAAATTCAGCCGCTAGTCACTCTTAGCAGAAAACATGACCATATATCTCCTGTTCTCCGCTCACTTCAATGGCTACCGGTCCATTTTCGCATTACTTTCAAGATCCTACTTCTCACATACAAAATCACACATAATCTTGCCCCCATAATATCTTCAAGACTTAGTCACCCTTCGTTCCTCCTCTTCTGCCAGACCCCTCCGTTCATCTTCCTCTCTCCAATTATCTTATGGCCTACGTACAAAAACCCGGTATGGCGACCGAGCCTTTTTCGTCCATTCCCCCACCCTTTGGAACAAACTCCCATCCCGTATTCAGAATGCCACATCTATCGAATCATTTAAAATCATCCTAAAAACCCATCCTTTTCAAGCAGTTGTCATTTTATGGAGGCGCATACATGTAGTTACTGTATTGCTTTTATGTTATCGTGTTTACTAGTTTACTTACTTAGGCAGACAACCAGTGCGCTTAGAAACGCCCGTATAAAGTGCCATATAAATGTAATTATTATTATAGGTTTTCCCGTCCAATTTCGCACTAATTTCGCACTTAGTGCATGCAAGAGTATAGGCCTAAATAGTTCATTCAATTTCGTTATAGGTCATTCACAAATTCCAGCTAGTCATTCAAAATCGCCATAGGGCAGCCAAAAATTCGTAATGGGCAGTCAGATTCGCCATAGAGCAAGCAAAAGTCTAAAAATATCATTCAAATTCGCCATAGTGCATTCAAATTACCACGGAAGAACACGTGACTGAAGAAAGAGCATTCAATTTCGCCGTAGGGTATTCATGTTCCTAAGTAATGTCAGAGCAGTTCTATTTGTGAGATACCCACTGACCTATACACTAGCTACCGTGACACTCATGATCAGCTGTGAAATGCATGAAAATAATAAACCATTTTTGTAGTAATGTACATTCAAATGAACATACTCCTGTCATATAAACCTATTTGTGTCAAGATATTTGGTTCAACTGTTTCTTTTGTTAAGCTGGATTTGGCACGCACTAACTTGTAAGTTGCTTAGGCAGACAAAGGTTTGTCAATAGACCCGTTTACTAAGTGATTCAAATTTTATGCATACTTTTGAAACAAAGGTTGTGCATACTCTTGACAACCTGAAAGCTTGCCAGAGGCTTGTCAGACATAGCAACAAGTAATGTATGCAAACTGGATTCCAAGTATTGTAGTTCATTCATTAATAACAGGTTAATGGAATACCTCGTTACTAGGTCCCCAGGAAAGAAACATCCATAAATTTGAATCACTTAGTAAACGGGTCTATTCTTCAAAGAAGCGACAAAGACCTACAACTGCCCTATGAACACGATGACAAAGAGAGCGGACAATTTATGCAGCTCCTCATTGTACCCTCCACAAAAGCTCTAGTAGACAAAGGACATCCCTTCACTGCCATTATGTGACACTTGTCCTACATATTTTTACAGGATAGCAATGAATGGATGTTCTTTTGTTAACCAGTGCAATTGTGAAGGGTACAATGAGGAGCTGCATAAATTGTCCGCTTCTTTGTTTGTCATGCTCATAGTGACAACTGCTCTTAGATATCACATGTGCGAGACAATGGGGGTACCATGATGGCTGCCATTTTGCATGGGTGGCTTTAGTTGTACAATAGCTATTCATTATGCAACATCTTATCCATTGTGTACAATGCTTTAGCGAGACTGTTCTCCTTACTGAGTAATCAAATCAGAGTATTTTCAAGATATTTTGAACAAAATTGAACAAAATTTCCACATGACTATCAGCTAATGTATGTTGAGTTTCATTCTCCTTTAAGTAAGTCCCCGTCACTGTCTCAAGCTCTTGATATATAGTCCATTTCAATTTCGTTATAGGTCATTCACAAATTCCAGCTAGTCATTCAAAATCGCCATAGGGCAGCCAAAAATTCGTAATGGGCAGTCAGATTCGCCATAGAGCAAGCAAAAGTCTAAAAATATCATTCAAATTCGCCATAGTGCATTCAAATTACCACGGAAGAACACGTGACTGAAGAAAGAGCATTCAATTTCGCCGTAGGGTATTCATGTTCCTAACTAATGCATCCAATTTAGCTCTGTATTCACATGATTTGTAAACAGTAATACAATATTAGAATAATTATAATTATGTACATTGTATGTTAAACATTTAAGATTAAATTCTTTAGGAATGTCCTCTGACTTCTTTCAACTCATATTTTGCTTGTCGAGTTTCTGCATTATTTATGTTTGAAAGGTCTGTTTGCGCAACATTTAACACTTTATTTTTAACGTTCTATTTTCTATCTGCGAGATCTTTTTCAAACATTCTTTGCGCGTTCTCCCAGCGTTACATGGCCCGCTGTCTGGCCCGTGAAATCATCAATGGCTGAAAAAGAGACTGAGTTTTGAGCTTTGAATTTTAACATTTTGATGAAAAGATTCTTTTACATGATGAAAGTCTTAATATGAGATAAAAACAGAAAAAAGTAAATGTGTTAACCATATGAAAGAAGAAAATCCTGATATCGTACACATCCTATGATTTATGTCTCTAATCAATGCATGCAATTGATGAGATGATGCAAAATAACACAAGACAATACACATTATGAAAGAATTGTAAAATCAGCACTGATTTTCTTATTTACTATATAAATCTATATACCTACCTATTATGCCTGTAGTCTTGACTACGGGACCCCTTCGAGAATTTAACACACATGAGTCACAATATTGTGCGCACCCCCCGTAATCCTATTGTCCCCTTCGCCACTCACGCGCGTCAACACGCTACGGCCATCTTCCTCTTTTGCGAGCAATCTCAAGTAGAAACATGTTGCTTGCAAGGTGAGGGGAAGGAGGGAGGGTCATAGGTAGGTATATAGATTTATATAGTAAATAAGAAAATCAGTGCTGATTTTACAAATTTACTGCAATAAATCATATATACCTACCTATTATGCCAGACCAGCGCCAACTCAAAGACCGGGAGGCATGTTTCGAGCAGAAGGGAATAGGATTACAAAGACTACAAAGAAGACACAGCGGCCTTCAAGGTGGCTGACGCAAACAAAGCTTCACCTGCGGGAACATCCCTAAGGTAGCAAGAGATGAAGGAATTGGGCGAACGCCAATAAGCAGCCTTCAAAATATCAACAAGCGCCACACCTTGAAACAGAGCCCAAGAAGTGCTGACACTACGAGTATCATGAGCACGAGGCTTACTGTCGGATAAAAGAGCCTCTGTGCCAGCGGCCCTAAAAGCTTCAACGATCCATCTAGAGATGGAATCAAGAGAGGCAGGAGAAAAAGGCTCTCTAGTGATCAGGAACAACTGATCATCCTTACGATAAGACTTAGTCTTATCAATATACCATTTGAGAGCCCTAACAGGACACCAAACTTTGTCCTCACGCACCGAAGAAAGGTCAGAAAGCGGACAAAGAAAAATCTCAACAGGACCGGAGGTAGCTGTCTGATTCTTGGCAACGAAAGAAGCCCTAGGAATCAATCTAACACCTTTTCTCTCCCAGCGAACATGACCAGGAGTAAGACAGAGAGCATGAAGAGTACTGCGCCTCTGCCCAGAGGCAATAGCTACCAAAAAGAGCGTCTTAACCGTAAGATGATGAAGCGAAGCTTCACCTAACGGTTCAAAAGGAGGTTTCGCCAAGGCCTCCAGGACCTTAGGCAGACTCCAAGACGGCACTAACTTAGAAAACGAAGGTCGCTTCAGAAAGAACGAACGAATCAAACCGCTTAGTAGCGGGGAATTGGAAATCCCCGAACCATCCGAAAAACCCGAATGAATGGCCCCGATCGCCGAACGGTAGCCTCGGATAGTAGAAATAGATCTCCCTTTGTCAAATAACGAGATTAAGAAATCCGCAATTGAACCAATAGGAGCCTTAGAAGGGGTTTGATTTCTCTCTTTGCACCAAAGGAAAAAGACAGAGAGACGGGAATTGTAAATTTCCCTAGTAGAAACCCTACGACTGGACATTAAAAAGTCCGCGGCTCTATCAGAGAGACCCCCGACTGTCTTGCAGATTCCCTGACAGGGGCCAAGCAGTCAAATGAAGAGACTCCGGACTGTGGTGAAAAATCCCCGATAGGGGCTGTAACACCAGATCCGCTCTTAACGGGAGAACGAACGGTTGAGCCCTTAGGAGGCTCATAAGTTCTGGAAACCAATTCCTCCTGGGCCAAAAGGGAGCTATTACGAGCACCCGCGCCCGATCTTCCCTGATTTTCCGCAAGACACGCGGAATCAGTTGGAAGGGAGGAAAGGTGAATCCCTGAAGGTTCTCCCAGCTGAGGGAGAAAGCATCGAGAGCCCATGCTCCCTGATCGCGAACACGGGATCAATACTTCGGCAGCTGGTGATTTAACACCGACGCAAATAGATCCACTTCCAGTGGACCTAGGCAACTGCGAATGCGGCAAAATACCTCCGGATGGAGCGTCCATTCCGATGGAAGATACCTGCCCCGAGACAGAAAATCCGCAAAGAGGTTTTCCCGACCGGGGATGAAAGAGGCCACGGGTGTGATTGCCATGCGACGACACCACCTCCACAGCTGAGCTGCTAGGGCATTCAGGGCAACCGTACGAGTGCCTCCCTGCCGATTGATATATGCCGCCACAGTAACATTGTCCGTGAGAATCAGAACCGAACGACTGAGAAGTCGACTTCTGAAATGGAGCAAGGTCAACAGAACTGCCATAAACTCCAGGACATTGATATGAGGAAGAGTCCCAAGATGAGACCAATCCCCCGCAACCGTGCTGCCGTTGCAGTGTCCTCCCCACCCCAACCGAGAGGCGTCCGTCGAAACCGATATCGACGGAAGAGGGGCAGAGAAGGACCTGCCTCGCGCGAGAAACACCTCGCTCGTCCAACAAGAGAGAAGAGACTTGAACCATACTGGTACTGGAATCCAGACCAAAAGAGAGTCTTTTCCCGGCTTGAAGAACCTGAGGAGATGTCTCTGAAAGGGTCTCATGAGGAGCCGGCAGTCCTCTAAAACATCGACTAGTTAACCTAGAAACTGAAGCCACTGTCTGGCCGAGACTCTTCTGGCCAGCAAGAGCTTGCGAGCCGCAGAGACAATGGTGAGAATCCTGTCTCGACTGGGCCGAGCCAACTGATTCCTTATGTCTAACACCGCCCCCAGAAAAAACTGGGCTGCGAGTGGGAACTAACTCTGACATTTCCCAATTCATTAGGAAACCTAAGTCTTGAGTAAGATTGACGAGCAAACTAGTCTCGTCCAACAAACAATCGCGCAACTCCGCTAGGAGAAGCCAATCGTCCAGGTAGCAAAAATAGCCGAAAGCCGCATCGCCTCAGAGAGGCTGCCAGCACGGCTACAACCTGAGTAAGAACCCGAGGGACTGGGCACAGCCCGAAGGGAAGAGTGCAAAAACGATAAGTCTCTGAGAGGAAGAAAAAACCCCAGAAGATCGCGCAAAGCGCGATGAACGGGAAAGTGGAAATACGCATCTTCGAAAACTATCAAGACCGCGTAGTCCTTCCTCTTGATCAACGGGAGAATGGAGGCGAGAGTCTCCATCCGAAAAAGTACTGAAGTTTTCCCGAGCGCTTGGGAATAACAAAAGTCGGAGAAAGGGAAAAAGACAGCCTGTGAGGTGACCGAGTTCCTATAGCACCTCCGGGGAGCGGGGCGGACAAATCTATGAAGAATCCGTCTCGTCCGCCCGCTGCCTGAACCCAAGCAAAGTCGAACCCTGCGCGCGGGTTGACTAAAAGTCAGGGAAAGTTTAGAACAAAGCAATCGCTTCTACCCCACAAAGGGAGAGCAACTAAGGCTCTGCCTGCCCCAGCGATTCGGAGACCGAAGCTTGAGAGGCCGCTTCCAAAACTGGATCCGCCTGAAATGATCGTGACAAAGAATCACGAACAAAGGCCGAAACGGTCGGATTCACGCATGAACCGCCATAAGCCTCCTCACCCGACGGAGCCCCGAGGCTGCGAGACTAGGAGGCTCATGTGATCTCATCACAGACAAAGAAGAATAAACCATAAAAGGCTAATTAGTCTCGATGTCCAACCCAAAAAAGGGACAAGAGCAGGGGATGTGAATCCTGGTACAAGGGACCAACCCTGAGTCTGGGCAAAGCCCATCTCACACTGAACATCTCAGCTTGAGAGACCGGAGGGTTAGCTAAACCCGATGGGCAAGAGGCAGGCAAAGCCTTGCCTCCTTTAGCCCCTTCCCTAGGCTTCTGATTGGCCCAAAAAGAGCCTAAGTCGAAACCCGCTTTTCAGAGCGTTTATTCGGTTTCGTTCGGATCCCCGAAGCCCTTCGGGAACACGAACCGAACCCTCCACTGAGGGACGCTCACCTCCCTTTATGGGAGAAGTGCGCTGAGGGTATTGAACCCAAAGACGCGCACCAATTACCCATATCGGCCGAGCAAGGAGATGCAACAGCTATGGGCCGGACGCCAAGGCGCCCAGAGCAAGGGCGGACCGGGATGACCCGGCAAAGGAACGCCAACAAAGGACTCAGCAGAAATCCCGCTGCTTAAACCAACGCGAAGTCGAACCCTGCGCGCGGGTTGACTAAAATTCAGAGAGATATCTGGATAACAAAGCAATCACTTCCACCCCACAGAGGGCGAGCGATTGAGACTCCGCCTGCCCAAGCGATTCAAAAACGAAGCTTGAGAGGCCAGCTCCAAATCTGATTCCACCCGAGTGGAAAGAGACAAAGGAACGCTAACAAAGGCCTCAGCAGGCAGAGCCCCGCATGGTTCAACGAAAGTCTCCTCGCCCAGCGGCGCCCCAAGGGCCGCGGGAATAGGAGGCACATGCGAAACCGACTCAGACAAAGACAAATCCAACACAAAAGGCTGATTAGTCTCAAAGTCAGACCCCTGAATAGGGACAGAAGTCAGGGTTGAAGTAGCCGGTACAAAGGACCAACCCTGATTCTGAGCAAAAGCCCGCATCATGCTGAACATGTCAGCTTGAGAGGAGCTAGCTGGGTTAGCCAGGCCAGACGGGCAAGAGGCCGGCAAAGCCTTGCCACTTTTTGCCTTCTTCTTGGCCTTTATCTTGGCTGGCTCGACAAGAGTCGTAGCCGAAACCCTTTTGTTAGAACGCTTAATCGGATTCATTCGGATCTCCGAAGCCACTTCGGAAACACGAACCGATCCCTCCGCGGAGGGACGTTCACTTCCCAAAAAGGGATTGGAGCGCTCATGGCGTAAGCCTAGAGAATCGCCCAAATCACCCATATTGGCTAAGCAAGAAGATGCAGTAGCCATGGGTTGGGAGCTAAAAGCTCCCAGTGCGTGGGCAGACCGAGATGACTCGGTATGTGCCCAATGACTACTAAAGGCATGTGAACCCACTATTGGACCGCTCGAAAGCGGCAATAGGGGAGCACTAGTAGTCACGCACTCAGGTGAAAACACCTGTTGCTCCGAAGAGCGTCCATAATTGTTAGCTCGAGCATTCCCATCAGCTGGCAACTGAGACAGCCCAGAAAGTACTCGTTCCCCCATATGGCGTTTGCCGGGGGCTAGGGTTTGAGAACCCAGACCAACATGGACTAAGCCCGTGGGTTGCCCTGCAGTAGTGGGGCGCGTCTCCCCTAACGGATCAGAGCGAGTGAACGCTACCGTACGGGAAACAACAGCCCCCCCCCCCCCCCCCCCCCCTCTGGTCTCAGCGACCGGGGGATTGGATTCGAGATATCCAAACCACTAGAATCTGACGCCACCCACCCCGAAACCACAGGCTTCGGAGTTGACAATCCCGATTCAGTTAACGCCACCCGTCCCGAAGCCGCAAGCTCCGAAACTGGCAAACTCTGCAAGGGAACACCACTAGGCAACTTACCTTTTAGCCCTCCTCCCTCCCCCGCGTACCGCTGTACTCGGGGGAGTTCTGGAAGGCCGAGTCGTCTTGCTAGACAACTCTTCGGAAGAAGCAGGTCTCCTTGACCCGGCTGCTTCTTCTTCCGAATTCATACCACTGCAATAAAACAGACAATAAAGTATACTTTTCAAATTAAGAAATACTTCAACTGAATGCAGTAAATAAAACTAAAGTTTATTTGGAGATACGCACTAAAGAAATTTTCACAGCCTAAAAACCGTAAGAACAAACACCGAACCCGAAGGCTCGGTGACAAACGGAAACACCCGCAAACACGGAAATATCTACGTGGGGCTGACCGTGAAAGAGAAAAATAAATGCCAAGAAAGGGAATCAAAAAATCCCTTGCAATCGGCAAGAGTGACTAATAAAACACAAAGTACTATAATCTAAACGAATATAGGTACCTAAAAGTGCTTTAACTATGTGAAAAAGCGCACCAAAAAGATACTATACGACCTGATTTCAGGAGCGCTGTGACTATACGTCCTAACTCGTCGGGGCGAGCAAGAAAGAGGAAGATGGCCGTAGCGTGTTGACGCGCGTGAGTGGCGAAGGGGACAATAGGATTACGGGGGGTGCGCACAATATTGTGACTCATGTGTGTTAAATTCTCGAAGGGGTCCCGTAGTCAAGACTACAGGCATAATAGGTAGGTATATATGATTTATTGCAGTAAATAATTTATTTAAGATAAAAAGGCATATGAAATAACATATAAACATACAAAATTTGCTTAAATTTACCAACTAGCCCAATAAGGAGCACGACAGTAAGCTGATACAGTTGCTTTTGTCCGCTCATTGGGCCATGTGATGAATATGAAAAGAATGAACCCCCCCCCCCCCCCCCCCCCCCCCTCAGCTTAAAACAAGAGTAAGCTCATAAAGTGAAAGAATGTGTAAACATGAAAAAGCAAGTGAAAAAAATACATGTGCTAGATTGGATGCACAAATTGTATAACTGGATGCCCAATGGCGAAATTGAATGCTCTAACTTAGCTCGAGGGGGTTTCACGGTCGAATTTGGTTGCACTATGTATGAATTTGTATGACAATTGGCGAATGTGGTTGCCCTAAAGCCAATACGAATGACAATTGACCATCTTGGCTGCACTATAGCAAATTTGAATGGCGATTGGTGGCGTTGGCTGCCCTATCCGCGAAATTGAATGACCTATTTACTTTTTCTCATGCACTATGGGCAAAATTGAATGGCCTATCTTTACTTTTGCATGCATTAAGTGCGAAATTGGACAGGAAAACCTATATTATTTATTTTAATCATGTACATACACATTGCAGTATTAATTCAAATCATATTTGCAGAACAATGGTTTTAAGAATTATAGTCGCAGAATAACAAGGGGAGGGGGCAAACTGCGTCTCGATTCTAGAAAGGGATGAAAGAGACTCACTACACAAACTACTCCCCAAACTTAGGGAAATACGGGGACAGGGGGGGGGGGGGGGCTTACAGTCCCAATTTCCTGTCCTCGCAATGTACCCCTATTTAAATGCTGTTGTTGATTTTTTCATCATTAACATCTCTATAGGTATCGCGTCTTTTGCATTGGATACAATTGGACGGAAACTGTTCTGGTCAGACGATGAAGTCAAGGTGATTATGACCTCACACCTCAACGGGAGCGAGCCCGAGATCCTGTTTGATAACATTAAACAGCCTAATTCATACATGGCGACGGATATATGGAACAGGTAAGAGTGGCTTCGATCAAAATGCTTCCTAATATCTCTCTCTCTCTCTCTCTCTCTCTTTGAGAGGTAGGTTGTGTTTTGATTGAGCTCCGGAAAATCACCTTTTTTGGAAGTAAAAGACCCGAGAGTCCATGTTCTTTTTTGGTTAAATTATTTGGTTGATCTTATCTATCATTTAGACCGTCCTCCTTTGTCAGGTTGTTGTTTTTTGTGTAAAACAAGAACCTGACAAAGGAGGACGGGGTTTTTTTCTCGTTTTTCTACCTTTTTTTTTTTTTTTTTTTGCTCTGACTGGTCTGATGGCCAGTCAAGCAAACCCTCATGTATCGGTCCGGCCTGATGCCAGCTAGCCTTCCCGGCTTGAAGGCTGCTGGCCGCTCTGATACTGTAACCCAAGGTAGTGAGTTTTTTAGGAATGTCTCGAGGAACAATGGTGCTGCATTCCAAGCAGCTGAAAATGTTTCCCTCCAAAGCTCTCCCCCCTTACGGAAAATGGCGAAGAAGAGTTCCAGTTTAACGTTAAAGGGGAATAAAAGGCAACAAACATTAGCCTATAATCATGTAGATAATTGTCAGCCTATTACAAATATCTTGAAATTACTCCTATTTGATTATTTAAGAAGGAGAACAGTGTCTCCAAAAGTTGCACTTTCCTTGCTTGACATTATCCCATGGGGGCTGCCATTTTCTTTACAAAGTAATGTCAGAGCAGTTCTATTTGTGAGATACCCACTGACCTATAGGCAGTATGTGGAGCTCGTATCAAAACACAACCTTCCTCGATCAACCATGTCCTTAACATGCCTATTAATAGTATTATGTTGATTAATGCAGCTGACGATGATGGTTTTTCCCCTACGCGACTCTAGGCGTGCGTGCGTTAAACTGGTCCGTCACATGATTGATTCCACAACTGGCGCTTGGACTCACTCCAGAAACCTACAAGCAAAATTTGCAGGACCTTGGCGCCCACCATCTTTGTGTCTCTTTCAACGAGAACTATGTCATCTGCAACAGGCACTCCAGACACAATTCCCTTCGCTCTTCGATGAAAGGGGGTGTTGTTTACCTTCGTGTAGCCTTCAGAACATTGCACTATCACCAGATGCACCCCTTGATTTTCTTTTGCCCCCTTACGAAAATGGACTCACCTTACCCTCCAGAGCTTTCTACAAAACTTTGAACAAAGCAATTAACAGCTTATTACCTTCAACCACATCCCACTTGCATAAACTTGCCTATCTCCATCCGTCTTCAAAACTGCAATGGACTCTTATTTATCAACGGCCAACTTCGAAGAAGGAAGGGGACGTCCAGTTCAAGCTCTTTCACAATATCCTTTTCCCACTTACAGTGCTACATTACCTGAATCCGGAAATTCCGTCGGCATGTGGATGGTGTAAGGAAAGGGGGACATTTGGTGCCCAGCAATCCAACCTGTTCTAAACATGCTTCATATGCTGATAAGTCGTCTTCTACCGAATGTACAAGTGGACTTTGACATCTACTGGTCCCTTATTCCGCACGCCAGGGGACACAGTCGGGCGGCAGTTCACCTTGCAAACTACGTCGTCAGTTGCAAAAATGTTATTTATATGTTATACCGTACTTTGTGTTTCTCTAATCCCCTTATTGTTTGGTAACACCGCATAAAAAGTCGCATTTTAATTGACTTTATGATACTTTGTTTATTCCAGGTGCGACTAATTTGACATGGTTGATATAAGGGTATTTTATGTTTTGTTTTGTTTTTCTTTGTTTGTACGAAAAAAAATACTATTTACGTAAATACTATTTACGTATACTGTTACTTTAAAGTTTACTTCATCATAAATAGCCAACAATGCAATGGTTATACGTCTATATTTGATTTTAATATATAACTTGTATTTGTTTTTTAGTGCAAATTAGTTTGTAAATAATTACAATATCTGTAATAAAGTTTAATTTTAAAAGTCAAAGAGTCTCTCTCTCTCTCTCTCTCTCTTTCCCATTTCTTTCTCACAGTGTACATTAATTTAATTTATCCCTCTTTCCTGCGGGCTCTCTTTTTCTCTCTTTCATTCTCTCACCTTTTCTCCCCTTTTTTCTGTCTGTATATACCTCTTTGTCTCTCTCGATCTCATCTCTATCCCTCTCTCTCTCTCTCTCTTTCATCATTATCTCTATCTTCCTCCGAGACCCTCTCAAATGTTTGAGGGTTTACAGTTAAGTGATGTAGTGTTTTAAATTTCTTTCTAAGGTGGCTGTACTGGGATGCCCGCCGTGTTGTATATAGATCACACTTGGATTGCAGAGGAGGAAACGCGATGGTGTCAGAAACAGATGGGATGTTAGTCTCATTTATTGATTATCAAGGTAATATTTCTACGTTATTTGCCGAAGCGAGTAGAGGAGAGATATTTTGACACTGGTCTGCGGTCAAAGGTCCATTCATCCCCTCTATATACAACCTATGTATACAACCCACGTACGTTCGCTTACTACACAGTGGAGGGGTTGTATATATGCGCGCGAACTTTTGAAAAAGCTTGCGCTGATATTTTGAAGGCTCGACCTTCATAATGAGAAATGTGCCCTGTTTTCATTAGATTTAGGGGCTAAAATTTGCACAGTATATACCGATCAATTTTAACAGGTGCATATTAAATATAGGCATCTTATATCGGTATTAATGGCAGAGATTAATCTTGTAAAATCATTAGAGCAAAGCAGTCCATTTAATAGACTCTTGTATTATTGATAAATAAATTATTCATATTTTCGAAAATACATCAGCTTTAGAACATCTTGGGAATTTATCGTCTTATGACTAGCATACCTGACAGACCAAGATTCATATATCAACATGTGCAGTAATTTGTGATTATTACTTATGTTGTTGCACAGTTATCAAATCTCATGTTTTTTGTTAATTGTAAAGGACTGCCCTGTTTAATGTTCGTGTGAATGCTGCCGCGATTCAGTGGACCGTTGATTGACGCCGTATGAAGTAATCAAAATATATGTATTTTAAGAGAGAAAAGGAATACTTATATCAAGAATCTATGAATAACATAAACCAAAGTTGCATAAAAATATTAATTTAAAAAATAAGAAAGAGTGTAAATATTCTTAATGGCAAGTAATGAACGCAGATAATAATAAACACCAACAAAATTCAAAAGAGTTCATGGCATGAAAATAGAGTCGTGAACGTAGGTTAACCTCTGTCCATGAACATGACCTCAGAACGAGCGCGCTTGCGCGTGTCACAACAGACTAATCTATGTCTGTATACTATATTTGTTGCATATTGTTCTCTCGTGGCAATGTTGTATTATTAAATATATTTATATCCTATGAATTGACAGTGTACCCATGCCGATATATTGATCGTCCCTTTATCTTATTCCGTTTATCAGGACCACTGCACGTTGTCCTCTTTTGCGATTTAAAAGTATCGTTTTGTCGCAAGTGTTCTAGCCGTGCCTGCTATAGCCGACATGGCAATGCAAAAAACTACAAATAATAAAAGTGACTTTTTAAGGCAATTTTATCACTAGATAGAAATTAGAGCATATAATGCTCTAGTAATATAGGATATTAATACCTGGATTTTTTTTTTAAATGTTTATGCCCCTACTTAAGGATGAATACATGAGTCGATTTGAAAATCATTTAAATTATTTACTTTTAAAGCACCATCGTTTTATTTAGATATTTTAAAAGCTTAGCAAAATAATATGGAGGAAAGGGCATTTTCTTGTAGGAAAATATAATCCAGTCATTTTCTGATAATAAAGATTATCTTTGTAAAGGTAAGTTGACTGTTCAGATCACATTTTAGAGGAAAAGCAAGTGAAAACAGTTGATTATTTCCTTTACTTAGCTTTAGGTTAAATTTGGAAGATAAGTGATGAAGTTCGGTATAGTAGAAAATATGAGGGGACCTTATACGATTTCTACTTCGTTGATGCACACAAAATTACAATATTTCTTTGAAATTACATGTAGGCCTATTTTGAAAATATCATTCTATCGAAAGATGTTCCATGTATGTATACTTTACGAGTAAAAGATGGCCACAATAATTTTGAATTCTCTCAAAAAGGGTTCGCAGACATTTCCATAAGACCTAGAATCACAACCATTTTATCAAAAGTTATGGAATTTCAGTTAAAATTGCTTCATGGAGCAATATATGCAAAGGAACAGCTCTTTAAATTTTGTTTTCTTAATAATAATTATTGTTCCTCCTGTAAGCAAAATTTAGGATCCTAACACTAATTTTGGGATTGTGGCTATGTCAAAGCTTTATTGCAGAGGGTGATTGAAAAATGTAGTTTCGTACAGGGTTTCAAAATGCAGAGTGTAAAGATTCTGTGGGGATTACTGGAAAGGATCTGAAATCAAAATTATTAATACAGTAATCTCTTTAATAAAATGAAAATTATTTTTCAGGTTAAGGCCAGACGGTGTAGTTCCTATTCAGGGGTAGATTTTTTCAAAGGATATATTAGAATATTTAGATGAAGAAAAGGTTATGAAAAGGAATAAGTTAGTCAAGCATTTGTTTAAATGGGAGAGGTTGTATGAAAACAGCAGGACTGAAAGTGGTATCCATGAGTGTGTGTGGGTGTGTAAAGGAAGGGGATTGGGTGTAGTGAGGCTAGTACAATGTATATGCAGTAAAATTATTATTTTTTGTGCCATTGCTATGGGCATGATGGGGGTGCTATTTCATGAAAAAAAATAATTCAATGCTTTCTTTCATAGTTTTGAATTCTAGTTATTCATTTACCGAAAATTCTACATGATAATGTGCTTTATTTCTGATACACATTGATTTATTGATCATTGAAAAAAAATATATAATTGAGTTTTTACAAACATTCAATGATCAAATATTATTCAAAATACACAATACCGGGTGTCCCACAAATAGCAGAACGGTGGTTTTCAGTACTTTACCTTCGAAAAATATATAATTTTGTTACAGTATTGGGTAAAGCATCTTCCAAAGAAACTGAAGATCATTGAATTTAGTTTAAAGGGATACTCAACCGCAGATTGTGGACGTTTTAATGCCGCGAGAGGGCACCGTGATCGTTACCTGATCAGTGCCGTATATAGATAGAGTCTGGCCAACTCGGTTTCAATTGGGTAGCAACATGGCGCATATTCCTTTGTTATGTAAGCTTGCAACGAAGGAATATACGCCATGTTGCTACCCAATGGAAACCGAGTTGGCCAGACTTTATCTATATACGGCACTGTACCTGATCATGCCGTTGCTCCGCGGGGTACAAACCTCGGACAGGCTGGTCGCCGCACAACATGCACGCTCCGCCTGAGCTCGGGCTTTCGTGCGAGATGCGGTCGGCTTCGTGCAGTCGAAATGTAATCCCACTTAGTCCAACGCCCTGATAGCAGAAAAAAATGACGTGATATTTACGTCGTGGTTTTCGTCTTTTTTACGTCCTGTAATTACGTCAATAAGACGACAACTTGCACCAACGCAAGACGTCAAGAGAACGTCTTATTTTGACGTCATCTCTACGTCTTCATTCCTCTTCCCTGATAGCAGAAAGTGTTAAAAATGACGTGATATTTACGTCGCGGTTTTCGTCTTTTTTACGTCCTGTAATTACGTCAATAAGACGACAACTTACACCAACGCAAGACGTCAAGAGGACGTCTTATTTTGACGTCATCTCTACGTCTTGTACACCGTAAAAACTAAAGTGCTACTTTTAGGGGCATGTATAGTGACTGCACCTGAAATGCTGTTTATAGCACTTGTAGTGTGCTAATTTACCTGCAAAAAAAAAAAAAAATGTGACCGTGGCGAGCCTCGAACCAGGTTCCGCTGATTGAGAGGCGTTACCGATGGACTAACAAATGCTTCTTGCAATCCAGTTTAGTCATGGGAGTCAAGTAGATAACATGAACTATGTGGTGTCGTAAATTCACTATGTAACAATATGATCTGCTCTAAATCGTACAATGTGAGTTAGTCTAGCGGTAATGCCAGCAATTCTTGATCAGCGGACCCTGGTTCGAAGCTCGCCCAAATCATTTTTTTTTTTGTGAATGTTTAGCAGTTTAAGGAGCCGGTCCAGCTCCCGTGAAAGTGCTGAAATAGCACGCTCTGTGCATTCAATAGCACTCTGAGTGCAGTCCCTATGCATGCCCTCAAAAAGTGCTCAGCACTTTTTGAGGGGGCAGTTTTTGCAGTGTACAGATGACGTCAAAATAAGACGTCCTCTTGACGTCTTGCGTTGGTGCAAGTTGTCGTCTTATTGACGTAATTACAGGACGTAAAAAAGACGAAAACCACGACGTAAATATCACGTAATTTTTACCACTTTCTGCTATCAGGGCGGATGCGTTCGACGCACAAACTTGTGTACGAGTGAATGGGGCTTACGCAATCCTGACTTTCCCCACGGCTGCCTGGTGGCGTATCCCTTTAAGTAATTTTGATTCTATGCCCGTTTCTTAAAATACAATCATTTTCAAATTTTGCATGTTTTTGCGACCGATGAGAGTAGAATTGTGTCGGGAATGGCCTTCCATACTGTATGTAAGATGTTCGGGGGAAGCCCATCGATGCGTGTCGACAAAAGACACATTAGAAAGACCCAAAAAAAAAGGCGTATGTGACATGTACATGCCGTATGGAAGGGAATTATCGCCATAATTCTACTCTCATCTATCGCCCAAAAACGTGAGAAATGTGCAAATGACCGTAGTTTAAGAAACGGGCATAGAATCAAAATTTCTTAACCAAATTCAATGATCTTGAATTATTGATATCATTCTCTTTGGTAGAAGATGTTTTGCCCAATGATGTAAAATAATTGTATACATTTTGAAGGCAAAGTACTGAAAACCCTTTTTTGGGAGACACCCGGTATATACTATACCTTGCGAGATTCTAGTTAAATTTGTTTGGTCGAGGTTACTATCAATGTTTTGGTCACATTCGTGCTGTTGCACGTGCGTGTCCGCAGCTGCGATCGGCCGTGGGCCAACTCCTGCGATTCGTACGTCCTTCGTTTGTCATGGTCACAACCAGTCGTGCACCTCTCTGCATCTCGTATTGGGCGTCTTGCACTCTCTTCATTAACATAACCCTCTTACCTGCAAGAACTCTTAAGGCGAACGTATACAGCCCCGTACAGGTACCGTGCCACAGACGCGCGACATGTCACGGCTCCGTATATGGATCCATTGGCGTCGAGGGACCTCTGCAAGAAGCCCGTGCAGGAAGTACGGTGGCTGCACGTGTCACGTGCGTTCATCACAACACGTACCTACGTACAGAATTTGTTATACATGTCCAAAAGTACCGCCTCCTTGCGTGCTCCTGCGTGCTTGGAATAATCGTGCACATCCGTGCGTGCGACGCAACGATTTTTGCGAAATTCGTCGCAGACCACACGCATGGAGGTGCGGGACCGGCTGTGACTAACCCTTAACATATGCGGTGACCGAGACCCGATATATTTAGCACGTTTATAGAATAAAAGTCATATATGAGTCCCCCCACTTCCCCCCCCCCCCCCCCAAAAAAAAAAAAAAAATAATAAATAAATAAATAAATAAATAAATAAAAAATAAAAAAGTCGGAAAAAGGTTCCCCAACTAAACAATAATTTTTTTTTTTAATCTGAAAATTTCTTCATCTATGCATAGCCCAGAGCCTCTTCTCTCAATTGACACCAAAATCTCTGACATTATTTTCCGTTTGAGTGAGCAAAGGTAATTTTCGTGAAAGGGTGCAAATTCCAGACTTGACAAGAATGGGTATTATCAGCAAAGTTGAGAGTCGATCATCCAATTGTTAAGACTTAGATATCCTCACATTCTGATAGCTTTATGACAATTAATGAAAGAATATCCTTTGTTGTGTGTATGTCCTAACATATCCATCAACATTTTATGCTTGAGTGAACAAATTAAATACTTTAATTGATTGATTTGAAATATTTCTCTTTTTTGTGAGTTTTGGAATTTTAAGATTGGTAGCGTATTTTAGATGTTATAAAAGGACTACAGATGATCATTAAATAAAAGAAAGGTAAATAACTCGAAATCAATCACTGAAACGATTAATCGGTATCAGTCAGTCATACGGTACCAAGCAGATAATCAAGGAATCGAGCAATGATTGCCATGTAGCAATTATTACTGCACTGACACATAGTACAGCACGCACACACGTAATCTCACAAAAGCACAGACATGTCTTATGCAGCCTATTCGACCTATGCACCATATACCCTAGCCTTTTGACAAGGCCTCGTGACTTGGCCATTTTCCTCGTTATGCTGTGCCTGAGATGAGACTAGCCGGGGACGAAAAGAATCAACACGGCCCGGGTGAACGCGCGATCGAGCGACTTTAGTCGCAAGGCCTTTTGGAACCTGGGTTTCCATCGTCCGATATGAATTATTCACGAGTTGACATTCGTATGCTAACACGCCTACACCGAGGATTATCGACCAATCACAACGGTCTCTGCGGGGCTTGCTTTCCATGTGATTCGTTCATGATTGATGTAGCTTGCGCCGGGTGCAGTACGTGCACTTCTGAAAAATCAACGCGCGAGAAAGCTGGAATACAGATTTGTGTACAATCATGCGGACGCCCATGGTCAAAACGCGCAGGCAAGTACAGATGTCCAGTGCGTAACGTGTAATAAACCACATCACTCTCGGAAGAGTAACATGGCCGCGCCCACTTCAAGTGCTCGCACGCGCGGGAATGGGCGATGATCCGTCCAGGTGGTAGAGGTCAGTGGTTTACACCGCTCTCGTGTTTGCTGATGCATGTAACAGCGATTATTATATGACACCTAATTAGATCCTTGCCATTTGATTGGTTGTTTGATGTTGATCATTTGTCCCATTGAACAATGACGTCATCAATCGTGCAAATTTTATCCATTCACCGTGCAATTTTGGATCCATACGAAATTGTCCATTGCACTCGCGACCACCAACGCGTCTACTACATACGCAAAAACGACTTGCCTTTGCAGCGCGCATGCGACTATCAAGTAGGCTATATTGTAAGTCCCTTCACTCTTGTTTCTTAATTCATAAAATGTCAAATGAGAAGGATAGCTATTTTAAGGTGTCATATAAAACAAATAATGAATTTTTTTTTTCATTCGTGCAATGGACAGAATATTTCATGAGGTGAAAGATGAAATGATCCATTCAACTCGGCTCCGCCTCGTTGAATGGATCTTTTCATCTTTCACCTCATGAAATATTCTGCCCATTGCACTCATAAACATTCATTATTTGTATACCATTTCTTGCCAAGCCTGGATTTTGCACCGTTTCATATGTCAACTTTTTGCCCACTCAAGTGTAAATTCTTTGAGAATTCCAGGTGTCATTAGAAAGAAAAGACTCTAGGCTATCCATATATAGAAACAGCCTGAAAATATTTTGAAATGTTTAGTTGGGAAGATTTTTTCCGATTGTTAACTTTTTTGGACGCTCTGTATACATGGTGTATATATATATATATATATATATATATATATATATATATATATAAATATATCCGTATAATATGTATTACGATACGGATTTGGGGTCTTTTATTTGGTTTGAATATGCGCCTCCCCTGGCTCTTTAGGCCCCCACTTTTTATTACCCACGGGCGGGGAATGGTCCCAGGTGGTTGGGAGGCACCTTTTAAGTGCTGAAGTGCCGTCCATATTTTTCATAAATTCATTTCTAAACATTTCCGGAGGGAGTAATAATTCTGCCGATGGAACAGCTCACTGCCGTACTACGAAAAAGTACGTTCTGTTATGCCCCCAAACCATACCGATTACCTGCGAAGGGGAGAAACTTCATTGGTGTATTGCCAAAGAACAACGTGACGTGTGCCCTATATAGCTCCGCATGCTGTAGTATGTACATGTTCAATGTTTACGGCGCAAACATAGTACATGCAGTACATGTATGGCTTCACTACGGCGCAACAGCACAGTGTTATTCGTTCGCACAGCGCACGTGTACTTCTACATTGTACTGCATGTACTATGTTTCACGCGTAGAGTTAAATCATTATTTTGTAGCTTCATGTTTACATACACAATTTAGTGCGTATGTAACTATGGTTTCACGGCGGTCGCCGGGAAAGGGGGGGGGGGCATGTCTCATGAGGCCGTTACATCAGGCATCATCCACGTACCACGTACACGAAAACAGATAAAAAGGGTACCTTTTCAGCAATAAGTGCATAACCCGGGTTACGCGTTTAGGGTTTTAAAAAAATCAAGAAAAAAGGGTATCAAAATCAGAGATGATAAGAAGAAGATCTGCGGAAGTGGGGGGGGGGGGGGATATAGTTCGGTAATGTGTTCCAAATTAGGTCAATTTCTTTTTTACGGTTCCTCTTTGGCTAAAAAGAGGTCTATGATGATGATGTAATCCTCAAATAGTATATATCAAGCAAGATATAAAATCGCCGTTAATGGTATAAAAATCAGAGACAGACGGGTTTCCCTGTTTAGGGTATCAAAATCTGCCCCTACCGCAATCTGCTTTTTAATTCAGCAAGTGATTTACGCGGATGATGTACAGGTCTCAATGAGACACCCCCGGGGGAGGGTCGTCGCGATCGATTAGGATCGATTCAGGTGCCCGTAAACTTTTCTGACTTATTTGTGAAAATTCGTCTCCTTGATTTGATTTATGTAAGTATTCAAGCATTTATTTTTTTAATTTTTTCTTTTATTTTTTATTTTTTTATTTTTTTTTTTTTTTTGGGGGGGACCGTTTCTTAGTTAAACTTAACTCTTTCTGTGCAACAATTGTTTTTGTTTTTTGTGGGGGCTGATGTTCGATGAGGCAAGGTGAAGGGGAGGAACATGTAACTGTTAAAAACAAAGGGAGGGATTTCGGCCACTTCATATTTAAGGACTCTTTATTTAAATCTAATCTATTTCTACTTTTTACTCATATCATGGAAGCATTATACAAGGGTAAACTTCCTTTTGCTACATCAGGGTTGGGGTTAGGCTTTAGAGTTTAGGGTTAGGGTTAGTGTTTAGCGTTTACCTAACCACACATTTGGGTGGCTGTTGCATAAGTCATTCCTATTATCAACAAATAAATTGACATGAATGGGGAAAATGGCTCTCATGCCGTTGGAAACATGTTATCGTATATCGCCTCAAATATATTATTAATTCCCTTATGACAGACTAAACAGATCTATAGAAATCATTCGGAGGAGGGGAGGTGTAGGATAATGTGACTTAGGAATATCGGTTGTGTATAGAAGGAGCCCCCCCCCCCCCCCCCCCCGCCCCCACCCAACCACAAAAATTTCCTTCGAAAATATTTCCACTATGATATTAATACGTATAGGATATTAATTCCCTCTCCCCTCGCGGTGGGGGTGACGGAAGGCCGATGGGGGTAGTAGGGACAAGTCAATCCGTCGGTCCTCCCAAGTCCCATATAAGTGGGCCATAATACAAGAAAATGACAATACGTTCATTTTTTTTTTTCATTTTTGCATCCTTTACGAGGGACGTACCGCTAATTATGCATGTTATGCTTTCATGGCCTTGATTAATATTAAACCACAGAAACATGGCAAGATCAAGTCGCTCTATCTAGCTCTATTGATGGATATATTACTCGAACTTAATTATATCCATATCATTTTAGTCTTCATCAAGATGAAAATGTATTTTCTCCAGAACTCATGCAAGATTTGGATAAATAACACATACTCAAATGTTGTAAATACCGGGTCCGCTCGCTATTCATGAGGACCGCTATTCATAGAAAACCGCTATTCATTTAACACGCGTTATGATTAGCGGTCCTTATGAATAGTGGTCCTTATGAATGGAGGTCCTTATGAAGCGAGGTAATTTGTCTATGATTTGCTCGCTATTTAGAAGAACCGCTATTCATACAAAACCGGTGTTCATTTAATCACACGTTATGGATAGCGGTCCTTATGACTAACGAGATACGGTAAAACCACGGTAAAACCATGGTTTTACCATGGTAAATTGGAACGGACATACCATGGATTTACCATGGTTTTACCATGGATTTACCGTGGTTTTACCGTGGTTTAAAACCGCTGTATAACCATGGTTTTACAATCAAATCCACGGTAGAACCATGGCTTTTACAACCAAAACCACGGTATCACCATGGATTTACAATCAAATCCACGGTAGAACCATGGATTTACAACCAAAACTACGGTATAACCATGTTTTTACAGCCAATTCCATGGTAAAACCATGGTTTAACAATGGTTTTTTAACCATGGTAAAACCGTGGATTCTATAACCATGGTTTATAACCATGGTTTTTTAACTTTTCAAACCTTTTTTTGCTCTGATTGCAAAACCATAGATGGTTATTGGTCCATTGTAAAACCATGGTTTATCCATCGTTATGACGGTAAAACCAGAAAGACATTTCTACAAGTCCAGTCACTTAAACCAGTGAAAACCAGTATAACCAGTTTAACTATTTGACCTTGGTATGTTACAAGATATGAAACTCTTGTACTAGTAACTACCAGTGGCAATAGCAACAAAGTTACTCTGGTATGTCTGCAATACTTTCAAAGTGCAATGGAATTTTGAAGACTTTGCATATTTTGAAGTGTGAGGGAATCGTCCATATACTTGTATTGAATGAACATATTTCAGTTCCTGGTTAGTGTTTCCTTAATTACTGTTTAATTACCTGTAATTGATACCAGTGAATGAATTGTTCTAGTAATCGTTTGTTGACCCATCTTTGTAATTGATAAAAGTTTTGGTGTACTCTAAATCATCAACAATGAAGAAATGTACTGCAAAATTTAATAAATAATATGAAAACGTGAATATTTAATATGCAAATTAAGTGGTTTATATTGGTTTTACAATCAAATCCACGGTATAACCATGGTTATACAACCAAACCCATTGTATAACCATGGTTTTACAGCCAAACCAACGGTAGAACCATGGTATAACCGTGGATTTTACAATCATCAAAACCACGGTATCACCATAATCAATCAAAACCACGGTATCACCATGCTTTTACAGCCAAAATCATGGTGAAACCATGGTTTAATCATGGGTTTTTTTAACCATGGTAAAACAGTGGATTAACCATGGTCTATTACGGCTATAACCACGGTTTTTTTTAACCATGGTAAAACCATGGTTTATCCATGGTTATTTTAACCATGGTAATAACGTGGTATAACCATGGTTATACAACCAAATCCACGGTAGAACCATGGCTTTTACAATCAAAACTCAAAACCACGGTTTCACCATAATCAATCAAAACCACGGTATCAAAATCACTGGTATCACTATGGTTTTACAATCCAATCCATGGTAGAACCATGGTATAATAATGGATTTACAACTAAAACTATGGTATAACCATGCTTTTAGAGCCAAAATCATGGTGAAACCATGGTTTAACCCTGGTTCTATAACCATGGTAAAATCATGGTTCTATAACCATGGTAAAACCATGTTTTATCCATGGTAATTTAACCATGTTTTTTTAACCATGGTAAAACCGTGGCTTAATCATGGTTCTATAACCATGGTTAGTTAACCATGGTAAAACCATGGTTTATCCATGGTTATTTAGCCATGGTTTTTTAACCATGGTAAAACCGTGGCTTAACCATGGTTCTATAAACATGGTTATTTAACCATGGTAAAACCATGGTTTTACCATGGATTTGATGGCAAAACCATGGATGGTTATTGGTCCATTGTAAAACCATGGTTTTCCATGGTTATGATGGTAAAACCATGGTTATACCATGGTTATGACAGTAAAACCATGCTTATTTTTTACAAGGGAAATGCTGCTTGGTAAAAAAAATAACACTTTACCCGACTTGTTTTATTTTATTCACTTGATTATTGTGACAAATATACGGTATGGTGATTAATCATAAACACGGCTAGCGCCCGTGGATGTCCACGGGCTGCTTCTGCTAGTATATATATATATATGAAAGCAAAGGCACGAGGTAAAAATTTAAAAGAAAATGATATAAGTCACTTAACTGAAAAACCCATACCTCTCTTAACAAGGATTCAAATATGTATTTTCCTATCGCCTGTAGGTCTTAATCTGTACTGGGTCGTCAAACACAGTAGCAAGCTTAGGTCCCTGAGTCTATCACAACTTGGCTCTGTCATAAAGGATTATTACGTGCTACCGATCGCCAACCCCGTTGGATTAGCGTTAGATGAAGGGCATTTCTACATGATGTACAAGAATGGATTTAAACAATTCCATCTCCATTCATCAAGAGATTACACCGACTTTAATGTGGTCGCATCATCCCTGGATGGAGCCGTTTCCAGAAAAACCATGAAGAGGGGAAGCGGATTATTTGTCCGACGGTTTTAGATGCCTACACCCCTATGCAGGGGCGTCTATTTTTTATTATTATTTACTTTAACAGATAAATGCTATTGCTTTACAAATTTGTATTTCCGTTGCCTGTAAACAATTGTATAAAAATGTGCACATCTTGTCTTGTATAGCTATCGTTGTAGGAAGAGTTCTTCGTTGTCATTTAGCAGGCTTCGTATTCTCTGAATTGTTGAAGAATCACTCGCGTAATAATATCAATATTCAACAACTGGTTAAAGAGAACCTTGAGTTCTGGTAAAGTTCTTTTTATGTCAGTATGGAATAACATCATGGTAGAAATGTCGTCTATTAATTAAGGATTGCTCTTCAAATGCCCTCACACTCGACATATGACGAGAAATAGCTAAAGTTTGGAATTGATGCCACATATTTGTGTATTCCCATTCATTATTCTGTGTGCAGGGCATGTGACATTCAGCTAGACTGACTCAATTTCTTATATCAAACCCTCACAGTAGGGCCTATACACCTGTTGATATGTACATAATGATGAATCTTTCCAAGTTGATTCGAGATAGTTTCGTTCACTCGCATACATGACAAGAACTTAAATTCATACAATTTTACAGCAGAAAATGGATTACGTTTCGGAAACCGTTTTGATATACATGTATTGTAAATTAATGATACACTGTTTTGCATTGAATAGTGATACTTGTAGGGTGTTTAGGAAGACAATTATTTTCTAAACCAATTATGATAGGTACAGTAACCTATATCTGTTTAATGAAGATGTCTGGAGGGACCGTGTGATTCTTGCGAGTAAATGATGAAGGGCAAACATTTTGGATTTTTTCTTCATTTGCTCCTATTTCATGTATTTCTTACCTTTGGGAGCCTTTTAAATGTATCACGTTACTACGTAAGTATTGTATTGTTTACCATTGTTTACCATTTTTCTTATTGAGTGGAAATGGAAAAATCTCAAAATTTTAACTAATATTTCTGTCCATATTTTTGTTGCAGCATATGGCGTAACAAGGTTAGTAGCACAAAACTCTTTGAAAGCAAATCGAACGCATGATTATTATTCAGAAACAGTTTTGTAGTTTATTTTACTTGTATTAGAGGTGTCGTGGTCTAGTGGATACGTCACCGGACTGTGAATCTCATAGTTTGCGGTTCGAGTCCCTCCGCGGCACTAATGTCCTTTGGCAAGACATTAATCTACATTTGCCACTCTCCACCCAGGTGTAGTAAATGGGTACCCGGTAGGAATTTATTCCTTGTATGCTGTGAGCACCGAATTCGGTAGCCTAGCTAGAGCCCGGGTAATAATAATTAAGCGCAATATAAATGTTATGTATTATTATTATTATTATTAGTTCACAGGCAAACATTAATTTAAGGTAAATGTCATTTGACCGAAGAATGCATTAGTTTTGCACGTTTTTAGAATAGGAAAATGTTATTGTCAATCTTTTGGAATTATTTTCTGGATGTTTTCGTCAATGCTCTTTTAAAGTGTTGTACAAAGTTGGAATAAATCATCGCGTCATCATAGTTTAATATTTTCAGTTCGTTGTTATACATTTAATGTCCTATTGTATTTACACTTGACGAATAGAATCAAATCAAATTAAACCGAATCCTCATGAAATATTCAGAATAATTCTATCTTACACTATTACATTGTATAGGTGTTGTGGATCAGTGGATAAATCCCCGGACTGTGAACCACGAGGTCCGGGGTTCGAATCCCACCGCAGCACTAGCGTCCTTTGGCAAGACGTTAATCTACATTTGCCACTCTCCACCCAGGTGTTAAATGGGTACCCGGTATAGGATGCGAAAGTTAATGTCGTTTGCTTAGCAATGAGAGTGTCACTGTATATTGCCCATTGCTGGAATACTCCCCAGGGAGCTGAGAATGTGCATACATTGTGTGCGGGCATGCCAGAATCTGATGATCGGGGTAATAATATATCTGTAAAGCGCTTAGAGACATCATCGATGTATTAGGCGCTATATAAATACGTAATATTATTATTATTATTATTATTACATTACTGTTGTAAATAATTCGTGGGGAGAATTTGTGACTTTTACCGGGGAGGGGCAGGAATACATTCAGTTCATCTTTTATTAGTTTTGAAAAAGTATATTCAATCTTCTCTTTCCTCAGCTTTCTCAGACTTGTATGTGTATAGGAGGCGGGGGTAGTGAAGTAAAACACCCAAAACAAAACAAAACAAAACAAATTATTTCCAAAATTTTAAAATGTCTTGTTTGAATAAAAAAGGTAAAGTGAGTTATAGGGCGTCAAATAGCTATATCGAGAGTGAAAGTTAATCACATTTTTAGTTTTTGTTTTAATTACACAATATGCCTTCATATCTTATCCCTCATCATGATGATGGTCATACTAATAATACTAAAAATATTAAAAGTAATGATAATAATGATATAAAATCATAATGATGATCATGATGATATAGGTTTTCCGGCCAATTTTGCACTTTTGTCAGTCAATAAAAACGGTCATTCAATTTAGCAAAAACATCGTTTACAGCAACTTCTGTCATTTAAAGGTGCATTTATGTCATTCAGTTTAGCGTTTCGAGCAAGGAAATTTGCCTTTGTATCATTCAAATTCATTTCCGTGGGTTCAAATTAGCACCTTTGTAAGAATTATTCAAATTCATCGGCAACCGCAGAAAAGACTCCTCGGGCATTCAAATTAGCAAGGGCAGTCATATTCGGAACATTTTCATTCAATTTAACACGCAAGTTATTAACCCCCCTGTTTTTGTTCATAATTTTCTCTTGGATTGTTTCGAATTTCATTTCCTTCATGAGACCAAAATATAAGACCTTATCGTCCTGTAGGCTACTTGTAAGTTTTAAAGGATGGATTGTATTTTATAGATTTCCCAAAGCCGCGGGAGGGGAGGGGGGGACTCCCCCTTCCCTGGACCCACCCTCCCCCCCCCCCCCCCCGGAGCACGCTTCGTGTGCTCATCACCAATTTCGCACGCTTTGCGAGCTCACAACCGCCCCCACCTAAAATGAAATCCTGGCTACGCGGTTGGATCCTTCACGTCTGCCCCCCCCCCCCCTCCCTGTTGCAAAAATACTGGCTAAATACTGGCTACGCCACTGTAGATAAGATAAAAAATACAGAAGGAAATGCTGGTTTTCTGACATTGTGTTGTCTACTGCTTCCTCGGGGGAGATTCTCGCCTATGCTTAGGTGCATGAATTTCAGGGATATTCCCCAACTTGCGTGGCTTATTAAACAGATAGGTGAGGGGCTTTTTCAATTATCGCCACCAAACATGGAACTCCATACATTCTGCATTTAAGAAATGCCAAATTCTCACATCATTAAAGAAAATATCACATCTCTTTTAATATTTCGTTTTTCTTTGTTTTTACTTTCGTTAAGCTATTCGTGTCATATTGTTTCTGTTGTTTATTTATCTGTTACATGTGCTTTGTATCTCATGAAAAGGCGCTTTATACATGAAATGTATTCAGTATTATTTATTATTATTATTACAACAGTGGGGAATGTATCCCCCTCCGAGATTTCGCTCGTGCTATGGAGAAGAGAGATAACAAATTTAGGGGAGTTTGGTTGACGTCTTCTGGTTATTTGCCTTTGCAAAAAAGTGAAAAGGAATCGATGGATTAAAACCGAAAGAAATGAAAGGAAAAGGGACATGAGAGAGAGAGAGCGAGAGAGAGAGTGAGATAAATATATATAGAGAGAGGGGGAGGGGGAGGGGGAGAGAACTTTTAGAACACTCACGCACGTGATATTGACCGGAACGTCTGCATGTTTAATGATTATACGTGACTGCAGAAGATTGAAACTAACAATTTAATCACGATTTCATTTAACTTGACCATTTTTTAAAAACTTGTATGAAAAGAGAAAAAGAGAAATGAAATAGCCCTTATCTCTTTAGAAGGACTGCCCACGCTTGATAGCAAGTTGCTTTGAATAAAAACAAAGGAGAAATCACCGAAATCGAGTTGTACGTGACATTAGACCTAATTCGGACAAATAACCTTGCCATAGTGAGCAACGTTAAACGTAACATCGTTAAAATGGTAAGTCTTATCGGTTTGACATAAATCATGTTTACAGAATTTTTATTCAAACATTTATTTGATAAATGACGCACTTAGATTCAAAGAATTATCTCTTGGAATGACGCTATCGTAAGAAAACAAATACATATAGGAAATTGTTTATTTTGGCCCTTTCCAAATAAAAAAGGGGAAGAATCAAAAACTTATCAAGTCTATATCCCATTTGTTTTTCATTAAGATCTTGAAGTGTCAAGATATGATACCAATAGCCGATTTTAATTAATTTATTTTCTTTGACTATGTAGCATTATTGTTACCGTTGTTGTCCAGTGTGTATGTGTGTGTGGGCGGTTGTGACTACTGTAACTGTATCCAAGGCCGTACGCAGCGGGGGGGGGGGGGGGGGCAGGGGGGGGCAGTTGCCCCCCAGAAATTTCAAAATCGTACTTTTTTTTAATCAGGTTTTAGACTTTTAAATGATCCAATAATAAAGAGCGATCATCTTGCCCCCCCCCCCCCAGGAAAAAAATTCTGCGTACGGCCTTGACTGTATCTTAAATTTCGTAGCTTGAAAAATGTTTTTTTTAATGTATGTTTTTCTCAAGTCTGATATAAAAAAAAATCATTGTTCACTAAAAGGAAAAGGTAATCCAAATGTTTCTAGCTTCTAATGAATTAATGTTTCGCCTATACTAGACAATGTTACGTCATTAGCAGTATTTAGACATTACCAGTCTAAACGTGTTAGAGACAATTATATCACAAACCTTAAAGGGATACTCAACCGCAGATTGTGGACGTTTTAATGCCGCGAGAGGGCACCGTGCTCGTTACCTGATCATGCCTTTGCCCCTCGGGGCGTAAACCTCGGATAGACTGGGCGCCGCACAAACATGTACGCTCCACCTGAGCTCGAGCTCTCGTGCGAGATTCGGTCGGCTTCGTGCAGTCGAAATGTAATCCCAATAGTCCAACGGACGCGTTCGACGCACAAACTTTGTGTACGAGTGAATGGGGCTTACGCAATCCTGACTTTCCCCACGGCCGCCCGGTGGCGTATCCCTTTAACATTTGAAATTCCTAGAGGTAAATTCCTGTTGATTTTTTTTTTCTTTTTTTTTTTACTGTTGGTTTTTAATATTTGCGATTCACATCAACCCAATTCAAATCAGTCAGATAGATATTTAATTGAAATAAGATCCTGATATACTGCACTGGATCATTAACAAGAACCAAATAGAAGATAGAGAAAGTGTAGAAAAATAAAATAGAACATGACATAAACTTTCGTGATGTACATTTACTACCGAGTGTCTCCCCCCCCCCCCCCAAAAAAAAAAAACAAACAAACAAACAAACAAACAAACAAACAAAAACAAAACAATACACTTTTAAAATGGCCCCCAAATAAAAAAAAATTATCGAATTTTGGGGAAATGTTTATATAATTATATGAATAGCTGAACGTCTTTTCTATCATATGACACCAAAATGTCCGAAAATGTTTTATGTTTGAGTGAGCACTGCCCACTTTTGTAAAGGACGTGAAAATTAGGTTGCGCAGGAATTGACTGTTCACTTTGGGTGAAGTGAAAAGTTATTCAGTTTCGAAATTGCTGATTGTCTGATGAGTTTATGATAAATCATGATGGATATGGGTTTGTGCAGTGAATGACATGGCTTATGGATTCAAAAGTTAATGCAGGAGTGATCATGTGGTGTCTTTTTAATCACAATTTGATGATGGAAGTTGTTTTGACAGTACCGTATTATCTGGTGTTGATGTCTTTGGTAATTGTAGCGGTGCTCCTGGTAGTTCGTGTTGAGGGGAGGGGGTTGTGTGTGTCGTTATGTGCGTATGCGTGTGTGTGGGGGTGCGTTTGTTAGCATTATGTCCGAGGACATTTTCGGACAGAGAACAAAAAAAAAATCATGACAACAATGGTCCTCGGAAGGCGGACAATAGTCCTCGAACGTCGAACAATGAATTTATGCCTTATTCCGTCGACTGTCCGAGGATGAGTAACAATAGAGGAACAATGGTTGTCCTCGGAAGTAAAGCCATGTAAACGTGTGTGTGCGTGTGTGTGTGTAATTAGGTTTTTACAGACGTGTATCAATCAAATATGATTATTTTCGTCTGGATCCGACCTTTCACGTCACCATCCAAAAGACATGACTGAGATTTGAACCTGGGTCCGATCAGTCACTCTGTAAGCGAATACAGAGAGCTGACCTTAGACGTTACCGCGAGGCCAACTCCTGGGGAACGTATCAGCAAGTGTCTTGTCAGTGATTTTTACTGACAATTTGCTCTCTGCCAATCAGATACAGGGATTTCAGTAGTTTATAACAGGTGTCTGTTAAAATCACAGATAAAACACTTGATGAAACACTCCCCAGATCTCTTATTACAAGTTTATTTTTTAAGCAGCAAATACATGTCCATATATTATAAGAGAAACAGAATGGTGAACGTTTGAAAAAAAAATCGGACAAAGAATAATGAATTTATGATTGTTTGAAAAATTGCGATCTATAGGAAGCTGAAACTGGCAGTTAGGTGAATTCATTGTGACGTATTAATTTGTCTTACACTAAAATATTATGAAATTCTGTTTTTCTTCTAAGTGCCTTTCCCCCGGAGAAGTAGGGGAGAGCGGGGTGAACTGGGATGCGGGAGAACTGGGACACCACCCTAACTACAAAAATAATTAATCTTTCATAAATCAAAATGTAGTTTGAATCCTACGAAAGGTCTTAACTATCAATGTTCACAAATACATCCACAGCTATACTGCGATTTTGCTTGTAGCTTTAATTTTCACTTCATTTTGACCACTTTTTTCTATTTTTCATCATTCATTGTAAAATATTTTATAAGTGTACTACTTGGCTATAGTTAACACCCCGCATGCAGCATATATGTCTTATATGGATGGACCTATAATTTGAAATATATTTAGCGATAAATACCAACATTAATATTTTGCAGGCATTTGTTGTTTTTTACTATCGGGGTGAACTGGGACATCTTTTCCCAGTTCACCCCGGTTACTTTTTGTGGAAAAGTAAAATGAGCTATCGTCAGTCATAATCTATATAGAAATATTACACGAAAATATCTTTGGGTCTACATAAAAATCGTAAAAATTCATATCGGTCAAGTACTTTTTACAGTTCATTCATACTACTTCAGACAAACTTTTGTGTAATGAAAAAAAATGTGAAAGTATTATGAACAACTATTTATTATTGCCTAAAACCGTCCAAATGTAGTTTAAAATTTACAAAACGCTCATCATTTTATACAATATTTTTTTAAAGGGCATGAATCTTTAAGTCAACTTTACAAGTGACTTTCAAGCAAGCTTTTTTTTAAGTGATATATTACCTTTAACATTCCTAGCACTCATTTTAGACAACTACCAGAAAAAAGCTGATTTTAGCCTTTTCAAGACTTTTTTCCCATTTCTCCCCGACTGTCACACTTCAACCCTATTACTGTCCCAGTTCACCTCCATGCTGTCCCACTTCACCTGTTCAGGTACCTCATTTTTTATGATTATTTGCATAAAAACTAAAAATATAGGGATTGTGTCAAACGGGTCCGCTCGCTATTCATAAGGACCGATATTCATAGAAAACCGCTATTCATTTAACACGCATTATGAATAGCGGTCCTTATGAACGGAGGTCCTTATGAATAGCGAGGTAATTTGTCTATGGTTTGCTCGCTATTCATAAGAACCGCTATTCATACAAAACCGCCATTCATTTAATCACGCGTTATGGATAGCGGTCCTTATGAATAAGTGGTCCTTATGAATAGCGGTCCTTATGACTAGCGAGGTTACCCCGTGTCAAATACCTTGTTTTGTAGCCTACTGTTGATACTATTTACCATGTAAAAATGAAGAGGCTGCAATTAATATTTTAGAAGTTACAAAGCAAAGAGTGCCAAATCACGATTCTTGTCCCACTTCACCCCGCTCTCCCCTATACTCATAATTGAAGATAGCATTTTGTTATAGGTCCTCAAAAAGTAAAAGATCACACTGAGATATACATTTTGAAAATTTGTTAATTTAGTCATTTTTTGCAAATGGGAGAGTTGTCTACCGCTACACAGTGACATTACCGAATTAGCCAATTTGAAATTCAAATATGTATAGTGGTTACAACTTTCAAAAAATAACTGTTATTCCTTATTGTCCGATTTCGTTCATACTTTCACTAATCTGCTTCTCCGATTCTTCTGCTTTCTATCAGAACAACTTGCCATTACGGTTGGATTTCCATTTAAAGGGGACAAATTAAACCGCCTACCCCCCCCCCCCCCAAAAAAAAAATAATAATAAATAAATAAATAAATAAATAAATAAATAATAATAAAATGGTAATAATGGTAATAATATTAATAATAATAATATTAATAAGAAGAGGAAGAAGAATGACAATAATAATGATAATTATTTCTATTATGTTAGAATACAAAAGAATGAGTAAATTTTAAAAATCTTTGTTTTTTTATCTTATTTTTATTAAAATCTATTTATTACGTTTTATTTAAAAACAGGGTAGTCTTTTCTGAGTGAATACAATAGTAATAGGTACAAGGCTACAAGCAACGTAAAACAAATAATCAAAACACATAGCCAAACAAAAACAAAACAAACAAAAAGAAACTTTCATAATAACATACTATTGTTTATATTTATATTTATAGCAACATGATCACAATTCTAAGCAGCCACTTATTGTGGTACAAAAATTGATTATTTACAAATGCCTGCTTGATACAATTATTAATGTTGTCATTTCATTTGGCAAAGAAAATACATTATACATATTCCGAAATAAGGTGACTGAACTAGTATAGATTATGCAACCACTTGAACGGAAGGGACAGAAAAAATTAACTAAATAAACGGGGTGTGAATTAAAGTTTCCTGTCCGTATTCCAGTGGTTTAAACATAATACATTGTGACATGTATGGGGTAGAGCCCCCTTATTTGTGCACACGCTTAAGTTCTGCGCGATTCTATTACCGTAATTGAAAACCCAGCCAATGAGCACTAACTTTTTGTCTTTATTAGAGCGAAAGATATTCATGGAAAAATAAACTATTCAAAATAGTGAATAAGTTCCAATTTCAGTGATTTTATTCACAAGCTTTAAAATGCTTGTCTTTCATGTCAAATATCCCGAACTGCGTGTTTAATGAATGACCCACCGTTTTTGCGATATCAAAAATTCCTTGTCAAAATGGCATTGTTCTCGCTAAAATGTTTAATGAGATTTTTGGCACAATTACTATTTAGAATATCAGAAATAATATAAAACTAAGCATCATAGGAATAAAAAGAAAATTTGTGCTCAATCTTAGGTGCGCAGACATAGGGCTCACCCACCATACTTACAATTTACATAACAATCCAACATGGCATTCAACTGGGTGTTTACAAGCAATATAGTCACAATAATTAAGATTAATTAACATCTCATCTCCCATTGACATTCCACTTAGTAATTTGGGAGATAAAGTAAAAGAAATGGAACATAGCAAGGGGAGGCATTGAGAGACAGACGGACAGACAGACAGAGTAACTGATACAGCATGACGCAAAGAGAGGGAGAGGGCGAGAAAAAGAGAACACATGTCCATATATTTAAAAAATTACTACACATTCATTACCAGTAATTATTCGCAAACATAGGCCAGCGTATACCTTTCCCTCAAGACATAAGTATTGAGCTATAGTAACGAACGAGACCATTTTAAGTAAGTGGGGCCATTACTCCAAAACAGGAAAGAAAAAATCATTTTTGTCACTTTGCAGAGTTGCAAAGTTATCAGTGAAGTAAATCCACGGCCAATTGTTCTACGGCAGGGCCCTGTTTCATAAAACTTGTTATCAGTAACTAGTTACTATAATTTTTATAAGCTACTGAAATCACTGAATTTGATTGGCTTAGAGCATATAAGTCTGCTACATAGCAGTTGTTATTGATTTAAAGAGTTAATTAAACATGGCCCAGATTTCACGCAGGCCCTAAAGTTTATACATCCGATTAAAAGAAGGGTCATAATATCATCGCGTCTTTATTGTAACACTTTTCATTAGTGCAATATATACTTTTCGTGCTTTGGATTATTTCACACAGGGAAGATCCCCCCCCCCCCCCCCACACACACCACAGTTGTACAGTTTGGTTGATATATCAAGTAGTTACTTCGTACAGTGGTGGATTTTTTTTTGGGGGGGCCAATTCCGATCCCCCCCCCCCCCCCTTTGGATTGTGCCCCCTTTCCTTTTAGAACTGATAATCTTTTTCTTTTCTTTTTTGTTTTTTGCTTGTCAGAAAATTTTCTGACATTGGTGTGCCCCCCCCCCCCCTTTTTTTTTTTAAACAAAATCCTGGATCCGCCCCTGCTTCATAGCTGGGTTTCCATTTTCTGTAGCTTACCCACTTTATGTGTAGATCGGAGCAACACTTTCGGAGGGCTTAGTCCGAAACGGTGGGTAGCGTCGCGTCGCGTTGACGCAAACGCGACCATTCGTCCAAAGCCCCCGGGTTTGACCGAAAGGGTGCGTTGGGAGCGTCGGGTCGCATTGGGTCGCGTCGCGTTGACTGGAACGCCACCATTCGTCCAAAGCACCCCCGTTTTGCCGAAAGGGTGCGTTAACTTTTTCTAAATATTGTTATTATCATTATCAGGGGCAGATCCAGGATTTTGTAAAAGGGGGGCACAGAAATGCAGGGCTGTTATCAGGGGCAGATCCCAGGATTTTGTAAAGGAGGGGGGCACAAAATCCTAGATCCGCCACTGATGACAGACCTGCATTTCTGTGCCCCCCCCCCCCCTCCTTGTTACAAAATTCTGGATCCGCCCCTGATGACAGCCCTGCATTTGTGCCCCCCCCCTTTTTTTTTTTACAAAATCCTGGATCCGCCCCTGATAATGATAATAGTAATAGCAATATCCTACTATTTTTTTAAAAAGTCAACGCATCCTTTCGGCAAAACCAGGGGTGCTTTGGACGAATGGTGGCGTTCCAGTCAACGCGACGTGACCCGACGCGCCCTGACGCTCCCAACGCACCCGTTCGCTCAAACCCGGGGGCTTTGGACGAATGGTGGCGTTCGCGACGCTACCCACCCTTTCGGAGGGCTATATATACTAGCCGAACAACGCATTGTGAGAGATAGTTATTATGACACGGCCAGGTACCGGGAAGCTCCGAACAGTTCTCTCCACTGCACAGAGCATGCAAATTCCCCCCCCCCCCCCCCCCCCCCTACAGAATTTCAGCCTTGAAAACAAATAATTACTGACCCTTTCATGAATCAGGCATCATTTATTTCACAGGAAATTGTAACCAAATAGCTTTTAAAAACCTCATGAATTAAGGAAACGTTTTCAAAACCTTTGCGGCTCGCGACCTCGCATATACATGTATATAGGCCTAACGTTTCGAAGCCAAACGACAAAAGGTAAGCAGAACTAATATTGCGGCACGTGTAAAGCCAAACAGAGTGAATTTGAACACCTGTCTTATAATAATCATTGAAATAAAATCTGAAATATCTTCAAACATAGAAATCAAATCAATAGTTTATGCGTGAATTATAAACATGATAAAGAATAAAGCCGTCAAAACACTTTTAATCGAAACGCAATGAGGCAAAAAAGAAATGCTCGCTCGCTTCGCTCGCGCGGAAATATCTATGGGTCATATAGATATGGTCTTGCTACAGTACTAATGACACTACAATTGATTTTCTTTTTAATCCAATCATATCAAATGCATAATTTGCATATTATGAACAAATTGGTGAAAGTAACAAGGTCCAGATACGCCACTTCCAGTCTACAACTATTTTGAGCTTCATTGAAGTAACTGACCAATCAGCATCGCCTTCCGGTGATACAGCTATCTCTCTCAACTGACGGGGCTTAAGGTTATTATTTTAAAAAAGAATTATTCATAACAACCAAAACTGTCTATCATCATTACCACCAGGACATCGTACAATGATCGTACTCATGAAAATTACCAAACTATGATCGTATGTATACTCATTGGATTGAACTATTACCTGTTGAATATCACTTGCCCTGGGCCCCATCTTCTTTGATCGGGATGGGGGTGCAGTTGCGGTTCCAGGATTTTGTGAGGGAGGGCCACAATTTTCTGAAAATTTTCTGAGAAGCAACACCCCCCCCCCCCCCCCCCCCCCCCCCTCCAAAAAAAAATAGGTCATCAGTGTTTTTTGGTGTCTTTTTACTCAAAGATTCTCTGACAAGCAATATTAAATAAAATGTCATTAGCTTTTTGGGGTGGTTTTTTGTTTGCCAGTGGAGGGGGCCCCGAGCCTCCAGGCCACCCACCCCCCCCCCGATCCGCCCCTGGGGAGGGGGTGATAACCATTCAGACAACTGCAAGAACAACTACATACCAACCTCCTAATTGTCTCATAGGAATTACCGAAACGAGATGGGTAGCCTACTTGTTGGACTGTAAACTTACGTGTGGAAGAAACTAGCAGAATGGTATATGATCTATATAGATCAACATTTCGTGGAATCCTTGTTAAACAGGAATAACACTGTTAAGAGCCCTGTTCGCCCTCATGCTCTTCTCAAATTGGGCCCAAAAGAGTTCCTGCCCATCTTCATCCTCTGTCCACAACATGTAAGGTTTGTTCTTACTCAAGAACAATCGGACAAGGTACGGGAGGTCATCATCCTGGATATCCTCTAGGAATATCAATATTACCTTGTCCAGTCTGGTGTCGTTGAGATGCTCTAGGGCTATGCGCAACTTGGTTAGGAACCAGGCATCATCCACTGAGTTGTTACTTATCAGTAGGACAGTCTTGAAGCTGTTCTCAACGGCGTAATGGACAGCATTGATGTAGAACATCCCGATGTTGAGGTCATTGTCGCCAAAGACCACTTTCTGCAGATGTGGAAACCTTTCCTGCAGCACTGGCTTCATGGTCTCGTCCACCCACCCCTGGTCATCTTCAGTGTACATGAGGTTGAGCTGATACTCATAGTCTTGGGCATCAAATTCTTGGTTTATTTCTTCGTAGCCAAAGATGGCTAGCTTGAGGAGGAAAAATTTGTAGTTTAACCACCAGCGCTTTCTATAAGCCACTAAGCAAATCACACAGATTAGAACAACTGAAAAGGATACACATGTGATCATCACAACATTGAAGCCACAGTACTGGTCAGGGTTGAATGAAAGGATTGGTGAATTCATTTCTTCTTTGATGGAAGTGAGTGAGCAGAAAGTCTTGTTAGGATGCATGAGTTCAACATTGCCGGAACCGAGCCACTTCACGAACCAGCTTAAGTGGCACGTACATGAAAATGGGTTTCCAAAAGCATCTAGTTTCAGTGTCGTGTTTGTTGGAAACATTGTATTTGGTTCTATTGTTGTGATTTTGTTTTGTTGTATGTACAGACTGTGGAGAGATGGGGTGCCATTAAATAGGGTCCTAGGAATCGACTCAAGTTTGTTGTTTGTTAAAAAGAGAACAGCGAGTTGGTGTTGTGTTTGAAACAAACGTGCAGGTATAATCGAGATCTCATTGTCACGAAGATCCAACGTTGTGAGGGAAACCAGATTGTCGAAAAGCCCCAACTTTAGAACCTTAATCGAAGCCTGAGATATGTACAATATTCGAAGTTTCTGTAAAGGCTGAAAAGTACCAGGTGCTAATATATCAAGCTGATTTCCTCTTAAGTTCAGCTTAATCAAAGATTGTAATCCCAGAAAGAGCGAACTATTTGTCACAATATCAAATAAAACTGCACTTTTCAACCAGTTTTCACGCATAATTAGCGTCTCAAGAGATGAAGTGTTTGTAAATTGATTTATCGATGAAATGCTTAGTTTTGCAAACGACAAGTCCAGTAAGTCAAGTTTATCCATAGTGAGATAGAGCTCTCGCAAGTTTGTAAGCTTTGCGAAAGACTGAGGGGAATATGTATTCATGATGCCATTGTTGGACATATTTAGAACTTTGAGATTGCTGAAACCCTGGAGAAAATACTTCTTGATTACTGTAAACTTGTTAGAAGAAAGATCCAGATACTCAACAGAAGAAATGGATAAGGTGCTATCGCTTTGAATATCCTTTAAATCATTATGTGCCAGGTCTAGATGACGTAGCGAGGAGCAACCTGATGTTATCCCAACGGAAAAACTCACAATGCTATTCCATGTCAACTTCAATTTGTTCAACATTTTATTGCAAGAAAACATGTTGGAAGTAAAGGATGTCATTTGATTTCCTAAAAGGTCTAATTCTTTTAGCTTATCTAATCCACAGAATGTTCTATTTGATACCGTACTAATGCGGTTAAATTGAAGTACAAGGATGTTTGTGTTATTCAAACCCCAAAAGGCATATTCTGGTAAGGAGATTATCCTGTTTTGTGCGAGATTTACCGTATGGATTTTGGAAATACCACCCAAAACATACGACCTGTTTAGTGGAATTATATCATATATCTTGCAATTTCGCAGTTCCAGTATCCCAATCACATAATTTCCTAAGACCGAGGCAATGTGAAATTCATGAAAGGAATTCGCTGATAGAAGCAATTTTTTAGCATTTTTCAAATATGAGAAAAAACGATAGGGAAGATTAATAAGAGAGTTATTATTAAGATAAAGTACTGACAATGAACATGTCTGAAGGCGTATGAAGTCATGAGGATTGACAAGGGAAATGTTATTGTTGGACAAATCAAACTTAGTAATACTGCCAGACCATGGCAATGAGTTTCCGGGAACTGACCTCAATTTGTTTCTTGCGAGGATGAGTCTTGAGAGAAGGCGATTGGAAAAGAACAAACCATCTGGAAGAGAAACAAGCCGATTTCCTTCTAATGCCAATTCTTTCATATGAACCAGAGGGTCGAAGGCGCCCTCTGCTATCATGGAGATGATATTCTTTCTGAGCCCGAGTGTAATGATGTCTGGAAGATTGGTGAAAGACTCGTTGTATAGGGTCTTCATTAGGTTGAAGGAAAGATCAAGCGTTACTGTGTCGCGTGTGAGATCTTGAGGAACAGACTTGAGGTCCAGATGAGTACAGCTTGCTTTGCTACCGAGTGTCGTGTTCCAAAGTCGGCATCCGGAGCTCAAATTCCCTGATACATCGTTGGTAAGTGATATCGGCCTAGACAGCGCTGACAAAGCACACGCTATCCACAAACTAACAAGAATAGTCAGTGTACGGAAGGTCCAGAAGTTGAACACTGACATTGTAATCTCTTTCATTTCCATGATTTCTTGAAATGACCCGGTTGATGTTTGCACACTATTTACACCGTTTACACCAGTGAATTCCCTTTTTTAAATGTAAAAAGGGTCATGTACCTTTCTCTCTGCAGTCTTCTGTATCCTTGATTATACAATTATGATTATGATAACCATACTAAAAAGGAACATTTGTTGCCTACGTATCGATCTTTGTCAAATAAACCAAATGGAAACGCCCAAGATCTTGTCGTAATGCAAAAGTGTAGGTCTATGCCGAAGATCATGAAATACATCTCTGCCTATGAAATCGGTTTTGAGATGTACTTTGCATATTGTTTAAATTTGTTTCAATGACTTTGAAATAAATATAGCTTTCTGGCGAGGAGAAGAAAAAACATTAGCTTAGACCCAAAGCCATCGATTTCGAATTATCTTGTAATTAAATATAACTTAATTGCCTCCCTTTCAATTTCGGTGCAATAAGCTGCAAAACTTCTTATTTGGCTCTTAAAGTGCAGTATTGGTCATGTTTTAAAGAGATTGTAGTCCTTGGTAAGGCATTGTTTTGTCTAAAATATTTTCCAAATTCACAACAGATTCTAAATAAGTTTGGTTAATCATAGGATACATAAGATTGCTATATACAATTAACCCAGATTTTTAAAAATGAAACAATGACAGGGATTATTTTAAGATTACAAAATGGAGAACGCTGGCCGAGATCATAACTACAAAAAGGGCTGGTAAATCAGGAAGAAATGTTACAAAATATATCGTAATCAGAAGCTCTGATTCATCTATTTACATATGAACAAAAAGATAATCTTGAAACAGAATAGCAAATAGAGCTATATTTTTATTTTTCAAATTTAGAACCCTATTTCAAAACTAAATAGTATACTGGGCCGCATAATTACGAGATCCTCAGAAGCGACATAATTATGCGAGGGAACCAAGCGACCGAGCTTTAGAAAATATTCTTGTTTTAAACAAAAACTGTATTTCTTATGCATTTACCCTGCTTTCTTTCTCTTTTTTTTGAGTTGCAAACCCCCCCCCCCCCCCCCCTCCCCGTAGATACGCCACTGGTATACAGTAGGCAACTTACCCAGTTTAGAGGATATAAGACCAGCACTATGTACACTGTAAAAAAATACTGTAGGAAGTACAGTAAATTACTGGCAACCCGGCTGCACAGTAAAATACTGAATCATTTACAGTTAAATAATTTCTTTTTTACAGTTATATACTGCTTTTTACAGTTTAACTGTAGAATAAATAATACAATACCGTGAAAAATACAGTAATTTACTGTGCAGCGGGTTGCCAGTAATTTACTGTAAATTCCTACAGCAAAATGTCCAACAAATCACTTTAGATTGTGTGTATAGGCCTACCTAGCTGCCTTCACCCCCCCCCCCCCCCCCCCCCCAAATCATTATGTCAGGTTCCTACTTATTATCACCAATTCAAATGCAAAAACAAACGTTTCAAAAACAGCCCATTACCGTTGATAGATTTACTTAACTACAACTAAATTGGTATACGATAAAAGGATGTCTGTTAGATTCATAACATCGATTATTCAGGGCCCTGTGTAATAAAGAGTTGCAATTGATTCGAATCGATCGCAAGTCCTCCACTCAGTCGCAAATTTCCATTCTCCTGTCTCTTAAGTACAGAGTTGCGATTAACATCAATGATGATATCACTAGATATTTTCTAACAGAAAAATGCAATGGTATCGATTTCCCAAAGACATACGTTTTTTTTATAAAGTGACGACCAAAAGAATAAACTTTCAGACAGGTTTAAAAACTTACCCACACAATCATATTATAACTCAACCTTTAAAAAAGTCAATTCAAATTACGATATATGCATTTGTAATAAGAATCTGTGTATCAACCACCTTGTTTTAAACCCTCAAAACTGTATTTCTTATGCATTTACCCTGCTTATTGTGGCACCTAAACATTAATATATGACAATTTGTATTCGCTTTCTCCCCTTTTTCTTTCTCTTTTTGGCGTTTTTTGCGCCCCTTCAAGTGCCACCCGGGCACCTGCCCCCCCCCCCCCCCCGTAGATACGATACTGGTATATACAATATGCAACTTACCCACTTTAGAGGATATAAGACTAGCACTATGTAGGAAATTCGCAAAATCTTTAACAAATCACTGTAGATTGTCTGTATACCTGGCTGCCTCCACAAAAAGAATTCAAAACATCATTACGTCAGGTTCCTACTTATCACCAATTCAAATGCAAAACCAAACGTTTCAAAAACAGCCCTTGAGGCTTGACACTAAATTGGTATACCATGAAAGGGTGTCTGTTAGATTCGTAACATCGATTCAGGGCCCCGACTTTAAGATTTGCGATTGATTCGAATCGATCGCAAGCAAGTCCTCCAATCAATAGAAATTTCCAGTCTCCTATCTCTTCAGTAGAGCCTTGCGATTTGTATCAATTGCAAATTATTTGCAATCAATCGCAACTCTTTATAAGACGGTGCCCTGGCCTATGTTTTCACATGTACATTTCTTACACATTCATTCAATTTTCTATAATACAGTACTTGTATTTTATTTGACTTACCATTTTCAAATTAAGGTGCTAGTCTTTCGCCTCGACGATACGGTCTTCTCTTTATTCTCTATACAACAGTACATGCGATACAGTTTCATTAATAATAACTTCAGCTGTGTTTTTATTACTGTAAATGTATATTATTGCTGACATTTGACCATTACTTTTTTCATATTTTCTTTAATATTTGTCAATATATACATGTATAATGATATTATTATTTTTATTATTTGTTATGCCAACTATTCATATGAACATGAAATATTCAGTCCTGATGCCTTTCATGTGAAATATACTGTACATGAATTGTCAATACATATAAACCATTATTGAATTAAATTGAATTGAATAGAATTGAATTGTCTAATTTACATACGGCCCTGGAAAAAATTATTAGACCAAGCTTCTGTAATAAGGGTATTATAATATATGCATAAAAAATATAAAACTGATTTGTCTTCGTATTTCATTGAATGAATAACAAATTCCAGCAAGTGTACCTTGCTTTTATGATATTTTATTTCCTTCTTACCACAAAAATAACACTATCAGTAACCATTCTTGGTCTAATAATTTTTTTCCATGGCTGTATACACGACGTGTACATATACATGTAACGGTTTTTACAGAGAAATATAAAGTATCCTATCTTTTTAATAAATGGGCTTCATGTTTGCAAAGAGTTTTACTTAATATCACTGATGATATAACTAGATATCTTTTAACAGAAAAATGCAATGATATCGATTTCCTAAAGACATACTTTCTTTTTTAAAGTGACGACCTAAATAATAAACTTTCAGACAGGTTTAAAAAACTTACCTACACAATCATATCATAACTCCACCTTTTATAAAGGTCAAGTCAAATTACGATATATGCATTTGTTAAAACTCTTAAAGTGTACCAACCACGTGAAGTATAAAGGTATCGTTTTCGAAGCACCAGGATTTTCAACTTCTTATTAAATGATTATTTTCAAGTTTCAATTACTAATGCAAACTATCTTGAGGTGAATTAAATAGATATTCATTATACCTATATATAGTCTTTGAATTTCATTTTCGAACGTTTTGTTCTAGATTTTTGTTTTGTTTTTGTGGGGGGTTTTTTTGTTCTTTTTTGGGGGGAGGTCTTGTTTTTCTTTGTGGTTTTTTTTGTATTGTTTTTTGCTTGTCAGAGAATGCTGGGGTGCTGTAAGCGAAATTTGAATTGAAAAGACAATTTTAGAGTATTAAAATGATACGCCCTCAGCATGCCCATTGAAAAAGACACCGCAGGTGCCTGACCACCCCCCCCCCCCCCCCCCACACACACACACACACACATCTTTGTTTTCTATTGTTCGAATTTCAACCGATGACTCCACTATTGAATTGCGTCACAAAATTAATTGACGGAATAAACCTCACCAATTGTTGACAACCGATGACTTATTGAATTACTACCGATGACCCATTGTTCTCTTTGTTCGATGTCATCGGTTTGAATGCGTATACATGTACACAACCACACACCCACCCACACACACACATACACTGCCCCTGGGTATCTGTCTCATTTCTCTATCTCTCTCCCTCCCGCTCTCTCTTTCTCTACCCCCACCCCCTCATAGACAGTGACATTTTTTTTCTTCTTTGGTGAACAGCCAAACCCCCCCCCCCCCACACACACACACGTTCACCCACACAGACACACACGTGCGCGTGCGCACACACCTTGGGTGTCTTTCTCATCCCTCTATCTCTCTTCCTCCCACTTCCCCTCACTCTTCTCTCTCTCTCTCTCTCTCTCTCTGATTTCTTTCCATTTTATTTTTATACATCAGCATATCATGCAGTATAAAATCACAGAGGTACATGAAAGAAGCTCTGATTGTCTTTAATTCATAATAAATAAGGTGAAGAAAAAGCACTAATTCATCATTAACTGTGTGACGCCCTCTGTGGATAAGTTCAGTAAATAATCTCTCACTTGAAGCACGATATAAAATGTTAGAAAAAGGTGGTTCATATTTTAGTCCTTCTAATAAACATTTTTATGTACATAGCTGTATTGTTATAAGATTAAAAGTGGACTTTTTCACAATTTAATAACTTATTATTGAAATTATCACTTGACACCGAACTGCACCTCAAGGAAATGGCGGTACTTGATGTATTATGTAAATGAGACCTGAACTGAATAAAAAAAATTATTCAGGTTAGAATGTACGAAAATGGGATTTAGAGCATTTGGGGAGAGAAAAACTTGGTTAAAGGGCACTTTGGTGTTGTTGTTTTTTCAGGGGAGTGTTGAGTGTTACTTCCCCTATTTTGTAATGTAAAGCCATATTTCTTCCTTCTAACAAAATTTGGTCCATAGGCCTTAATGGGAAATATTTACACCAATTTTTAGGGGCCGTCTGACAGCCCGTTAGAAAATGTAAGTTTTTGTGTTTTTGTATAATGTATACTGTATAATGTATAGTCATTTTTTTAAATCCATCTGACAAGGTTTGGTGCATATGTTATATACGAATTGAAATCGACCGAACTCGTGGGACCTTTTCGGGGGGGGGGGGGCTGGAGGCCAAACCAGACGGCTACGTTTAGGCTGACCTTGTATAAATGCTTTCTGAGTACTAGTATCTATGTAGCCGTTAACGGTTAAATACTGAGTGAATCGTCTCGAAAGGATCTGGTGATAGATTTTACTGACCGCTGAGGTTAAGGCGATCATGCGAAAGTTCGCAGGATCGTCAGTTGACCCTTTCTTGTGGATCAGTGAGATCTTGCTTTGAGACCATTCACTTGGTGGTTCTGGGTGCGATAACAACTTAGAATACAGAGTTGCTAAGAAAATTAATGGTGAGTATGATAGATATATAGTTATTTGAGAATATGTTGGTGAATGTTTGGGCGGCTGCACGTAACCATTACCAGGCCCTGTGCCCGTTTCATAAAAGTTGTAATCAATAACAAGTTGCAATAACTGATATACTGAAATACTTGCGTCTGATTGGCTGAGAGCAAATTGGTTATAGAACTTTGACAGTTGTTATTGATAACAATTTTTTTTTAAACAGGGCCCTGAACTACAATATCGTAAACAATTATATTCAAACACTATTTACGTCTAATTAATAACGTGAACATCTTTCTATTATGTACCCTCAAAAATCTTTACTACTAATTGAAAGTACATTATTAAAAGGAATGGTGATTAAAAATGATAGTTTGCTTCCTACATCTTAGGGGGTCTTGTAAGAAAGTTGCAATCAATTGCAAATCCCCCAAATCAGTCGCATGTCTTGCAATTGATTGCAAGTTCCATTTAAAATACATGTATCATATTCGCAATCGATTGCAAATGGGGGATTTGCAATTGATCGCAACTTTCTTGCAACACCCCCATTAGAGTATTACATAAGCGTATAATGAATATCTTACTATCTAACCCTTTATTGTTGTTGTTGGTTTGATGGCGATATCCATCGATTTCGATGATTTCCGCTCTCTCGTTATATGATTCTGATACCTTGCCCGGTGTGTAAGATGAAGACTTACCTTGGTCTTTGTTATTGGCGTATAGTGCAAGTTTAGGGAGGATTAGTCTGTGCTTGTTACTCCTTAGTTTTAGTTATTTGGTATTAGAACTGGGTAAGACGAAAAAAATATTGATATATATCTGTCGTAAAGTTTGTATCTTCGTTTGCAGATTCTGAGTCTTTGTCCCATTTTGTAATACTCATCAGTGTAAAAATGTTTTTGTGTTTCCAGAAGTCATTTAAAACATTTTTTCTGTATGAAAAGTTTAATGCAAATGTATGTGAACTAGATCGACGGAACAGGACATATTTTGTAACATATGATCCTGTTATGCCAGCCTCTATTGTTATGACCACTTTATACTTCTATTTATGCTCCATTTTGTACACCATATTTTATACTCCATTTTGTAGGAGTATAAAATGGAGTGTGATATACACCATTATATATACTTCATTATAGTTGTGTATAATATACATCATTATACTCCGTTCATACACCATTTTATACTTCTTTTTGTACACCATTTTATACTCCATTTTGTACACCATTATATTCTCCATTTTGTACAGAATTTTATAATTCCATATCGTTATCCATTCTAGAACGATAAAAATATCCGTGTCGTCTTAAATTATAATCATTATACCCCGCCAAACGAAGTTTGAATGGGGTATATAGGAATCAGCGCATCGAACAACTTCCTCATTTTTCGAGCATGCTCGTGAAATTTGCCACACACATTGGTCATTGGATTTGTGCAAGACATATTTTTTTAATGTATCAGACACTGCGTTGCCATGGTAACGGCATATTATGGCAACAAATCAGGTTGAAATTTTCCGGATCGAACTACTTCCTCATTTTTCGAGCAATGCTCATGAAATTTGGCACACATATTTGTCTTGGGATGGAGATGTGCAAGACATTTTTTTAATGTGTCGGACACTGCGTTGCCATGGTAACGGTATGGCAACGGCATATTATGGCAATAAATCAGTGGGAAATCTTGCGGATCGAACTACACTATGAACATGGCGAACAAAGAAGCGGATAAAATATACAGCTCCTCATTGTACCTTCCACACTCTTGCTGTAGTAGACAAAAGAACATCCCTTCATTGCTATTATGTAAAAATATGTAGAACAGGTGTCACATGCATATTCACCTGTTCTCCTTATTTTACATAATAGCAATGAAGGGATGTTCTTTTGTCTACCAGAACAATTGTGAAGGGTACAATGAGGAGCTGTATATTTTGTCCGCTCTCTTTGTCTTAGTGTTCGTAGTGCTACTTCCTCATTTTTCGAGCAATGCTCATGAACATTTCTCTTGGGATGAGGATGTGCAAGACATATTTTTGGAACGTGTGGCAAATTGCGTTGTCATGGTAACGACATATGGCAATAAAACGGAAAAATATTGCAGATATTTCCTCATTTTTGGAGCAATGCTCGGGAAATTTGGCACACACATTGGGGCGGGGGTAATAATCACCTTCACTGATATTCTAGTTTGGGATGCATACAATATAGAACCTCATGAGAAAGAACTCTGGTTTAACATAATCATCTTATAAAAAGGGATTTTGCTGATCCAAGCTCGTCATTTTCATGGTCACATGGTCCTTTTGACAACAAGTTTCCACTGTATCACTTTCGTTGATATCCCTTGATGAGTCAAACTCGTCAAGAACAGATTGTGAGTTTGAAAATAATTTAAAGCAAATAACCCTATACTGCACTTTGAGCACAAAAAAAGGAAGTTGTACAGCTTGAAAGCGAAACAAGGTAATAGCCTACAGTATCGATGGCTTAAGCTAAGGCCATCGATTTGTATCGACCCCGGAGCAATATGCACAGTTAGCCATGATATCCCATAATCAGTTTCGAAAGGTGGAAATGTATGCATCATGCATGGCAATTTTGCTAATTACTAGGAGGTCATACAAAGTACATTTAGGGCGTTTCCTTTTCGGCGACGGAGATGACAGCGCTGACCATTTCTTCGAACATTATTTTCAAAGACACCAAACTTTGTATTTCGTCAAGGTAATTTTCAAAGGAATAGATGACCCTTGTCACATGATTGCAAAGGGGAATTTCACTGGTGAGACCTTCGTAAATACGTGCAAACATCAACTGGATCTTCTAAAGAGGTCGGTAGAAGTGGGACACATTACTAGAGGCTCAGATTCAAGGCTTGACGCGCAATGTCAATCCCTTTTAAACCTTTGAATTCTTGTGCTATGCCATCGCTCTTTGTGGCAGTATTCCACAGATTTATGAGGGAAATTAGAGCTCTGGATGCCGACTTTGGACACAAACTAGCTCGGTAGCAAAACTATATACTCATTTGCATTTTAAGCCTGTTGCTCATGATCTTCCACGTGACACAATAACCATGATAAGTACTTTTCTTAAAGTCTAACCAAAATCCAAACCAGCACAATGAGTCTTTCACCTATCTTCCATACATGTTTGCCCTAGGGCTACACTGTTCTTTCATTGGAAACAGACAGCGTATGCCTTCGAGTCTCTGGGGTTCATCTCAAATGTATCATGAGAGAGCAAACGATTTTGGACATGTCATTCACTGCAGTAGATCGTAGTGCGTTTTGATAGTCACTTCTGCTGTTGATGAACTGATGACCTACAACGGTCATAACCTTTATCAGGACTTTCTACATGTACTTTAAATATAATGTATGATAACGCTCGTTTGAAAGACAAAAAGAATTTACCTTCACAAATGTTTCAAAGTTTGCACAATACGTTCAGAAAGATAGCCCCTTATTGAAACCATAGTGACACTTGCAATCACTAGTCCTGTGGCCTTACTAAATTAAGACTTTTTTTTTTGCAGTGCATTGTAACACCCCTGCGATAATCATGTTTAAGTTAAGGGCTTCTTGTATAGCCTCAATGGTGCTTTTCTGCTTGTGGATTGTGTGTGCCATGTCCTTGCTTTCTGGAGCAGTGGAGGCATCGGGAAGTCTGAGCTCTGTTAGTGAATGCCATGTTAAGAATACAACCCTCGGAACCAAAGCCTTCTGTGCTCATCTGGATCTCAAGTCTGTTCCTCAAGATCTTCCAGGCAACACAGTAATGCTAGATCTTTCCTTTAACAATATAAAAATCCTTTACAATGAGTCTTTCACCCATCTTCCAGACATCAGTACCTTAACAGTGGCAAAAAAAACTTCTCTACATGATCGCAGATGGTGCCTTTAAGCCTCTGGTCCATCTCAGACTATTGGTACTATCAGGAAACCTGCTGGTTTCTTTGCCAGATGGTTTGTTTGGTTCCAATCATCTTCTCTCCGTACTCGTTCTTTCAAGCAACAGTTCGAGCTCAGTCTCCAGATACACTCTAACAAGGTCAAACAGTATCACTAAGCTCATTTTAACCAACAATAACATTTCAGTCGTCAACGCCCATGACTTAATCCACTTAAAGAATTGTTCATTTCTTTTCCTAGATCGTAATGCTTTAAAATATATCCCATCTAACGTTTTCTCATATTTAAACAAGGTCACTAAATTGGATCTTTCACTAAATTTCTTCCCTGAATTATACGTCTCCTCTCTTTTAGAAAATATTGAAATTGAGGTATTATACTTGAGAGCCTCCGTGATACATGAAATAATTCCACTGCACAGGTCAAATCTTCCTCTCTACAGCTTTCCTCGAATACTTCGAATATATCTATCAGAAAATATGATAATCTCCTTACCAGATTTTGCATTTTGGGGTATGAATCAGACAAATGACCTTGTTCTTCTGAATAACCGCATCGGTATGTTATCAATCAGATCTTTCTGTGGGTTAGACAAATTGGTAGAATTAGATCTTTCCTACAACCGCCTGACCGCCATTACCTTAAGCATATTCTCTTGTAATCGTGCTTTACAGCGATTAAAGCTTGGTGGGAACAGGATTGTGACTATCGCCGTTGGTACATTGGGTTTTTCCTCGGTACGTCATCTCGACCTGTCGCATAATAATATTAATAGTATCCGAAACAGTAACACCTCAACTATTTTGTCACTGGAATACCTAGATCTTTCTTTCAACAAGTTTACGGTGACCAAGAGAACTTTTCTATTGGGCTTTACTCATCTCAGAGTACTTGATATGTCCAACAATGACATCAAATATACATATTCGCCAAATTCTTTCACAAACCTTAAGCAACTTAAAGAGCTGTACCTAAGAAATGAACGTTATCAACACCCCAGGAGGCTTTCCGGTACATGGACACTCTTTGCATATTGGACCTTTCGTTTGCAGCAATGTCTGTTCCCTTGAAAAGTCAATTCACGAACACCTCATCTCTTGAAGCACTGATAATGCGTGATAACAGATTGAAAAGTACAGATTTATTTGATACTTTGACAAATAAATCACTCCTCATTCTCCTGACGACGGCCAGAGCATTCTGACCGGAACGTGGAGTTATTCCAACTCACATGGTTGTACCGCAAACCTTTTTTCTGAATTACAACTTCACCATGCAAACCTTCAAATCCTATATAAATCACTCTTCCTTGGACTAAAATCTTTGGTTAAGCTGGATTTACGAGGGAACCGTCTTGATATGTTAGAATCTTGTACTTTCGACAATCTTAACAAACTTCGAACACTGTTCTTGTCTCGGTCTTCTATAAGAGTGCTGAATCCGAAGGTTTTTAAAGGTCTTACCTCTCTCACAACATTGCTTATTCGTGACAACGACATTTCGGTGATCCACGGAGATTTACTTCAAACACAACACCAGCTTGCTGTCTTTGATGTAAGTAACAATGAAATCCAGTTGATTCCCAGAACTCTGTTCAATAGAACTTCACATCTACAATCGTTGTACATCCAAAGAAACAGGATAACCACAGTACAGCCTGGGACTATGTTTCCAGCAGACCTCACGGTGACACTAAATGCTTCCGGGAATCCCTTTTCCTGCACATGTCACCTGAGTTGGTTCGTGGGGTGGCTCCGTTCTGGTAACGTTGAACTAATCAATCCAAATGAAACACTTTGTTCACCTTCTTCAGTCGAAGAAGAAGTGAATTCACCTATCCTTTCATTTAACCCTGATGAGTACTGTGGCATGAATATTGTGATGATCACGGGTGTGTCCTTGTCAGTTGTTCTAATCAGTGTTATTTGCTTGGTGGCTTACAGAAAGCGATGGTGGCTAAACTACAAATTCTTCCTCCTCAAGCTAGCCATCTTCGGCTATGAAGAATTAAGCCAAGATTTTGATGCCCAAGACTATGAGTATGAGCTCAACCTCATGTACATTGAAGATGACCAGGAGTGGGTTGACCAGGTCATGAAGCCAGTGCTGCAGGAAAGGTTTCCACATCTGCAGAAAGTGGTCTTTGGCGACAATGGCCTCAACATCGAGATGTTCTACATCAACGCTCTTCATTACGCCGTTGAGAACAGCTTCAAGACTGTCCTATTGATAAGTTACAACTCAGTGGATGATGCCTGGTTCCTAACCAAGTTGCGCATAGCCCTAGAGCACCTCAACGACACCAGACTTGACAAAGTAATACTCATATTCGTAGAGGACATCCAGGATGATGACCTCCCGTACCTTGTCCGGTTATTAATGAGTAAGAACAAACCTTACATGCTGTGGACAGAGGATGAAGATGGGCAGGAACTCTTTTGGGCCCAGTTTGAGAAAAGCATGAGGGCAAACAGGGCGCTCAATAGTGTCATTCCTGTTTGAATTTAATATTTTCCAAGAACGGTGAAGTAATTAGGCAACTCCTATTTTCCAATGTATCTTTAAGACGCATTTGCCATTCAGCAGTCAGCCAAAGCTGAGTACTTTGCAGTAAATGATTTACCTATAATTAAACAGTTTTAGGGTCACTAATGCGGCAATCGGTGGCGGACTGGCCCTTGTGGTGTTCGGGGAGATTTTTTGTTTTTTGTTTTTTGTTTTGGGGTTTTTGGGGGGTGGTTAAAAAGGGCCGGTGGCTCCACATAGTTAACCAATCGAATAGTCCATGTTCGCCCCCCGTGGTAATAATAGTCTTGAGGTTGTCGACATTTAAGGTCGGTAATATCCCGTGGGTTGATAGTTGTATAAATAAATGAATATATACATGTACATCATGTCCAACTGAATATATTAATGGGCATTACCAAGCGTTACAGAATGACATTCATAAAGCATTTTCAAGGTTGAAAGAAGAATATTATGAACATCATAATGAATATTTTCGATTTGATAGTACATTACATAAACTATTACGTACTTCCACAACTTTTGAGTTTCATCTCAACCATTCATCCAATTTATGAAATATTAACTATTATAATGTGACCAGGCAAATGTGTTTTTGGTTTGCATGGTCAAATTTTAGTTTTTGATATTTCCTAAAAGCAAAAGAGTACACTTTTTTCAAAGTAATTAAAAAAAATTAGGCATCAAACAATCAAATATTGGTATTTTTGACAGTATTTAATAGACCTATGTTTGTCTCCTTTGGACTATGTTGTATTACTTTTCTATTTTTATAAAGGGATAATCCCTTCAGGGTCCGCAGAGCATATCCGAAAGTGAGGGCTGATTTGATTTCACTTGAATAATGACAATTTCGCACCTTTTTCGGGGATTTTATGAAACGTGTCTACTTTATAGAAATTCCTATTGACTTCTATTACTCCTTTTGTCACCTTTGCACAATACCTCGCTCGCAAGTTAGAATGCTTCAAAAGCACAGACTTTAAACCTTTATTTCTCAAAAGTAACATTCTGTGGGACAAGGAATTCTACTCTTTGTACAGTGGATAAGGAACATCCAATGATAATGAGTTATATCATTTTAAAGCTGAGAATCTCCTTTTTCAGAATCAGCCCTTAACTTAAAATTCACAGCTGGCGACTTTTTAGTGGGTGGTGCCTGATCACATATTGCTTCGTTATGGAATGACACAAAAAGGACATGACTTTTCAACCAGAATAGACATTGCTCAAACTATGTGAACTTTGAATATGCATCCGATTTTCAAGTTTGCTGTGGCATACTGTAGTATTTTAGCTTTGATATGACACCATGTTCCTGAAAATCTGTTTGAAATATTTGACGTAAATTATGATGCAAAATATGAAATGAAACAGCGCAACGGAATTACAGCGCGGAATGACTTCTGAAAGTCAATGGGAAATAGTGTATAAAATTCATAGGTAAAACACAGTTGAAACGCAGAGTTAGCAAACCATTTGATAATTTTTGATGACCTAAGATATCCGTGTCAAAAATATATCTATTAGTGTTATTAATCTTCTATAATTTGTGCAAATTCTGTTCATAGATTCACATTTTTGTTAATTTTTGAAAAATTCTGATGAGTATTCATTTGTGTAAAATGCTTAGTTTAAATGACTATCAGATAGATTTTTCATTTTCATTGTTTTATGGATTCCTTATGTATTTTTGTTTTCTTCAATATCCATAAATCTCATCATGTGATTTGTTTTATTTGATGCTATGATCTATATCAATAGTTAGGTCTAAACTAAAATGCAATCAAACCTATAGAGGAAAGAAATACATCTCAATGACAAATGGAATGAGAAAACACCATTTTCTCATTTGCTTTGTGCACAAAACCCTTTATTCAATGTGATATAATTTTCATACTGGAAAATTAGCTCATCATCTCTACTTTAGTTAATAATTGTCCGATATATAAAAAAAATGAACTAATGTATAGGTTCAGGGTTAAATTAATTTCTGCGAAACTGAATGTCATGTCAGTCCGTAGCATTATTTTTTTTACGGAATGATATAATTAATCACATTATAATTCATATTTTAAATATTTCTTCAAACAAAAGGCACATAGATGTATATCTTGTAAGTATTAGGTATACCTGGATTTACCTATCAACTTTCATAACAAAATGACAGTCCTTTTCGAAAATAAGTTGAAATTATGTTTTGTGCGTTACGGAAGGACAGGATGGGTTAGTTATAGTTTCCAAGGTTACTGAAGTATGAGGGAATATGCAGAACGGAAAGTTATATGTTTCTTCAAAATGGTGCATCAAATGTATTTCAGTAAACAGGTCATATTAGTATGACATTTACTCTTCTTTTACAATTTGTCATAATTGGTATCAATTAATAATTTAAAGATTATGTTAATTATTTATGCAAATTATCAGCAGGCCGATTCATAAGTGTGAAACATCTAAATTTGATCAGATTATGAAAATTTGGATATTTACCAGTTTACGATTAATTTGACACCATATTTGATATGATCAGAAAGATCTGAAATTTGGGGGTTCATGTCTTGTTTTGCTTGAATTGTCCTAATACATGTGTGGGCGTGTTTAGCCGTATGTCCGAGGACATTTTCGGACAGAGAACAAAAAAAAATCATGAGAACAATGGTCCTCGGAAGCCGGACAATAGTCCTCGAACGTCGAACAATGAATTTGTGGCTTATTCCGTCGACTGTCAGAGGACGGATGAACAATAGAGGAACAATACTTGTCCTCGGAAGTAAAGCCATTTAAAGCTGTGTGTGTGTGTGTGCGTGTGTCTGAGTGTCTGTGTAACTTGGTAATTTCGCATGAGCAGGTGCAATGGGTGTGCCTATATGTCTCTGCATATTGATCAGGTTGTTGGAATGTTGTCTGACTTTAGATGTAATTGAATATGCATGTAATTCATGTTTTACCCGTGTCAAAATGTACATACGAAATAAAATGATTTCAAGAGTATGAAGACAGTCAAATGCCACTCATTTGGCTTTCAGAGTAGAAGTATTGCGTTATGCACCTCCCCGAACTTCTACAATTTATTAATTCACTTTTTAATCTGATGATAAGTATACGATCATTGGTTGTTCATGTCCGTGTGAATATGGCATTACTTATAGTATTTTCTTTGCCACTGGGCTTGTAGTAATCAAGTAATACAGTGTTCAGAAGAAGGAGGGGCCATGAATGAAATTTGAACTTTTACTAGTGTGTAGTTGGATGCATGTTCTAATTAAATATGATACTATACTATATGCCTCGTTGATATTTTTTTGCATTTTATGATGAAATAACAGAACTCTATAATAATTTCATTTGCAATCTGACTCGAATTATAATATCATTCTATTAAAATCTGCATTTATTTTACTTTATAAACATATTGCATCATTAGTCCTTGGACTACTACGTTGTATATTTTACATAACGAAACCGAAATTGAACTGAAATGATTTTTTTTTTGTGCTTTCTGGACCGCTTCTCATCTTACAGATCGTTCACACCAGCTCCTTAGAATCTAATTATAACAAAAAGAATTTAAAAAAAACCCCGCTTGGCCTAATCATTAGATCAGTATGCAGAAGCCGATCGACACAAAAATAGCAAATGTCGTTCTTAGACCAAATTATCATTATAGGCTATTACATGGAAAGTAATGGTTAGACCACATGGGTAATAGACAAACTGGATGTAGGAAAATTTCACATTAGACTATAGGCAATTATTGGACCAAACGGCAATAAACAACATTAAGATGTAAAATGGGTTCGAAGTAACAAATTGTATATATCTCACCGAAACCTAAACATGATGAATAAAATATGAATGTACATGTATGCGTGTATTAAATCCATTACTGTAGAATTATGATTTTTTATGTGGAAAATAATGATCACTCCGTAATAATCGTTTTGTTGTTTCTGTGTACACCCCCCCCCCCCCTCTATCCCCCAGTCTCTTAATTTGTCTATCGCTTTTCTCTCTCGATCTCTCTTTTCTCGCTTCTAAAATCTAGCATATTATCTTTCTCTCTTAAATCTCACCCTCTCTTTCACTATCTTTTAATCTTTCTATTTTCGCCTTTTTAATCATATCTTATTTCTCTTTTAATCTATCCTCTTCTCTATCTCTCTATCGCAATCTACCTCTTCCTTTCCCTCTTTGTTCTATTTATATCTCTCTCGATTAAATGCTTTGCCTCTCAATCATATCTTGATTCAGGTATCCCTCTTAACACTGCCTCTCTCTCTCTCTCTCTCTCTTTCTCACTCTCTTACTCTCCTCCCCACCTTTTCCCTACCTCTTTCTAAACAAGGCATTAGCGATAATGTGTCTCGCCCACATGCGATAACTAGAAATATCGTGATCTCTGTTGCCATGCAACAGGTCCCCAAGTGCATAAATCTGCATAAGTTATGCTTGCATATATCTACATTTACTAATGCTTGGAAAGTGACGTTTACAAAGTTATGTCATAAGAGAGTCTTGCCGGTAAACTTTAACGTTTGACCTGAAATGACCTTTGACCTTACCATGTGACCTCTGATGACAGCATAACATGCAGGTCCTCCAAGTACTTCTAAAACCCAAGTTTGGTTGAAAAGTGAATGATGGTTGCAAAGTTATCTGTCATAAGAGAGTCTTGCAGGTAAACTTTAACATATGACCTTTGACCTTATATCATGTGACCTCCAACGGCACTATAACACGCAGGCCCCCTTAGTGCATCTACAACCCAAGTTTGGTTGAAAACTGAGTGACGGTTGCAAAGTTATGTCATAAGAGAGTCTTGCAGGTAAACTTTAACGTTTGTGACGGACGGACGACGGACGGACGCCATTTGGATCCCTAATTAGTCTCGCCTTCACCTCCGGTGGGCGAGACAATAAAAATCTCTTATGACTTTCTTTCCTCTTCTCTGCTCCATCACATCTAGAATTATTACTTATCAGCTGACATGAACGTACATGTACAAAGAAAAAAGATAATTATGGAGTCTACTTTACATAGGCGGATCCAGAGGGGGGTCGCGGGGGTCCGGACCCCCCCCCCCCCTTTTTGGCGCCGTTTTTTTTTTTTGTTTTTTTTTTTGCTTGTCAGGGAATTATGGAGGGAAACTGGGCCCCATAACCCCTTTACTGAGCGTTTTTTGGAAGTTTGGCGAAAACTTTTTTTTTGTCCCCCCCCCCCCCCAAATGACAAGGCAGAGGCTGAAAATAGGGACATTTCTGAGTTTCCTATTATTTACTAGAGACAGATTTTTGCAAAATTAGGGACAGTGGTAGAAGTTACTCTTTCTTTTACCAAAATCAGGATTGTCACTGTTAAATAGGGACAGTTGGCAGGTATGGTAAATACACACACATCATAAAAACATCCTTTTTTCAAATGCGTATCACAACATTTATTCAGAATATTCAATACCTTGTGTTCACCCCGAAACAACAGAAAAGAATTTAATCACAGGCAGAACACTATATCAAGATTTTTCTGATCACGAGAAGGGACGGATGGGGAGGGGGGAGGGCACCGAGGTCAGGACCTCTCCCCCCCCCCCCCCCCTTTGGGGTCAGACAATGAAAGTGGGGATGCACCGTTTGTTTGGCGGACAAAAGGTGCCCCTCCACTTCCATTGTCCGAGCCCGACGTTCTGCCGCCTCTGTGGCAAGTAGTTTTTTAAAGAAGGCAGAACATAAGAGAAAGAGATTATGAAAAAAAAATTGAACGAAATCGGACAAGTAACAAGAAAATAATGAATTTTTAAAAGTTGCAATCACCATACATATGGGAATTCCAAATTGGCCAAATCTTCAATGTCACAGCGGGCAACTCTCTCATTTGCTGCTATAAACAAAATGTTGATTTTCTACATGAATCAATTAGAAGGATCTTTTAGCTTTTTGGAGGACCTAGAACACTATGCTTTCTACAATATATTTTGAGTACTACCCAGAGGGAAAAGGTGCTTAGGAGAAAATTGGAAATTAATGCTATGTTAGTATACGACACAGGGCATATGTCACAACCACTTCACCAAATTGCCAATTTCAGATTCGCATAGATTTAGTGATCTCATATTTCAAACATGTGTAACTTTCTCATTCTTTGTCCAATTTCATTCAAACTTTCATCATCCTCTTCCTCTTATATTTTTACACAAATAAAATTATTACCAAGGTTGTATTGCCCTTTAATTCATAATAAATAAGATGAAGAAAAGATAGCACTAATTCATCATCAACTGTATGTTGCCCTCTGTAGACAAGTTCAGGAAAAATCTATTACTCGAAGCATGAGGTAAAAAGTTAGAAAACTGGGTCATATTACTCCAGTCTTATAAACTTATCTATGTACAGAACTGTATTGTAATAAAATAAGAAGTGAAAATTTCCTGAGAATCACACTGAATTATCTTTCCTCTCAGCAAAGACTAATCTTAGTCAGAAATACAACCACAACAATCACAAATAAATGGCACATGCCTCTGTTAAAAAAAATACAATTGTAGGAAAAGTCTAGAAAAGTTATTTTACTATTCTTTAAATAAATAAGGTCAGGTATACAACACAAGCAATAAAAACATTGTCACTGCATTCTGTGGTTTCTAATCTGATGAGTGCAGAGCAAATTACAGTCCATTTGGATTGGAAGATGGAGTAAGGAAAAGAGATAGAGAGATAGAGAGAGAAAAGGGGTGAGAGAGAAAAATGTATACATGTACAAAGAGAAGAATGGAAGTATAGAGAGAGAGAGAGAGAGAGAGAGGTACAATTAAACACAAATAGCGCGAAGGGAGAAACAGCAACACACAAAGAGAAAGAGACAGATAAAGATAGAAAGAGACAAAAAACAGTGATATAAAGACAGAAAGAGACAAAAAACAGTGATATAAAGACAGAAAGGCCCGAATTCATGAAAGAGGGTTTTATCTTAACTCATGGTCTAAACCATCTAAACCATGGTTTAAAACCTCCGCTGTGGACTAATATAAAGCGTATATTATACTGTTAATACATGGTTGGGAGTGCGTTGGTGCGATCTGGCAACACAAAGGTTTTTATCGTGGTGTACTATACGCACGAGGCGCAAGCCGAGTGTGTTTGACACCACGATAAAAACCTGCGTTCAAGCTTTGAAAATCCAAATTTCCGTGCTCTTTTCGTACTGTTGGAATCCTTCCCATTCAGTAGATCGTCGAGTTCTTCCTCCGTGAGAAGTGCAAAACTGAGATTCGAAGATACAGCCAATTTTTACACGCTGCTATCGTCAAAAATTAAACTTAAAATTTCATTTACGGTAATGCACTGCACCGATCCGACCGCGGTAGCGCTACAGCTGTAATTTTGTTGATTTGTTGACATTAGCGCGACGATCGATATCGCGATATCGATAGCGTATACGGTATAGCGTGTAAAAACATAAAGCAAAATCGAGTCGTATCGTCTGCGTTACATAAATGTTTACATGTGCATTAGACCCCTTTGCCGTATGTTATCACTTTTTTTTTGCACAGTCACGTGGTGTTATTTGACCAATCAGGATGGCTACATTCTTGAACCCGTTTTATAAAAGCACATTACTGTCCACGCATTGGACATGAGGACGTGCACGTACTACCCTTATGGAGGTTTAAACCATGGGTTAGATAAACCTCTTTCGTGCATTGGGCCAAAGAGATTGACATAGAGTACCGAAGAGAAAGAGAATAAGAGTAAGAAAGGGTAAGGAATGGCAACAACTTTTGAAGAGAATGAAAAAGGAGAGACAGTGGGATGAAAAAGAGAAATATTGGGAAGGCAAACATATTGTTTTGCCCACCCCCCTCCCAGTAAATCCGGAGGTGTAAAATAAAATTGGGAAAATTCATGCAAAACTCAGGAAATGAAACATTCCAAAGAATTAAACACAAAAGGTATTACACGGTCAGATTTCAATCTTGCCCCGTGCTCCCCTCGTAAATCTTCTAATTTTCCCTGCTTCATCTAACCGGCGGATAAGCTGGTAATTCACAGGGATTAAAAACTCATGAAGGGTACTACTAGACCTACTAATATTACTATGCTGTCTTGCCAACCCCCCTCCCCCCTATCCGAAAAACGGATTGACTCCCTGAACGATGATGGCTATGATGATGTCTATGTTGAGGAGGATGGTACTGGCTTCCGGGAAGAAAATCAGACTAGTTCTCTTGGATGACATCAGGAAATAGATTGCCAGAGAGCTCGGACCGACTGATCTGTTTCCTGAGTGCTCATGACTTCTGGTGGAAGCTGAGCAGCATTTCAAAAATAATAATAGAACAAATAGAGACATAAATAAATAATTCATAGCAAGAAAAACAGAATGGTAAAGAACAGAATTTTTTTTTTTCATCTCTAGACAGAGTCAGGTCTTACACTTCCTCTTCTACTTCTATGTTGATTCCTGGTAGACCATCTGGTATCATGCCAAGTATTTATAACGTCAGATTCAGTGTAAGGTGAACATCACCTTATCATATTATTTTTTTTTAAACTGAACTTTGAACTTTCATAAAAGAACTTGAAAACAAAAACTCAAAAATATGTCTCCACTGAAGACGAACTCAAAATCAACAACAAAAACTTGTGCTGGCAAAAAAAAAAGGAACACTGGACTAATTTGGGCTAAGGGTTATATGTTCATTAATGGTAATACATAATATGTTCAATGCCCTTCTTAAGGGTAATACAGCCTTGGAAAAATTATTAGACCAAGGTTCTTTAATAAAGGTACTATAATATGCATTCAAAGTTTCGAACTAATGAAAATTAATTGTCTTTGTATTTCATTGAATGATATGAATAACAAATTCCAGCAATTGTACCTTGCTTTCCTTCTTACCACAAATATAGCATGTTCATGCGCAGTAACCATTCTTGGTCTAATAATTTTTTCCATGGCTGTATGATCATTACTGCAAGGTTGTAGAATGGATAATATGTTCTTCACTGCAAGGTTGTAGAATGGGTAACCTAATGCGTAACCTAATGGATATACCGTGATATGAGATACTACATACTTGGACTGAGGCACTGGTAGACTGGTTGGTTGCCATCCCTTCATGACCAGAAGATAGAGAATGAACACTAGAAGACACTGGATTCTGAAGGAGAGGAGAGGAGAGTTAAGATATTAATCCTAATGCTGCTATTTGCTGCTACTTCTACTACTACTACTACTACTTCTACTACTACTACTAGTGCAACTGCTACGTTTACTTAAAGGGGAATTAACCTCATAATATAAATGTGCTTATTATTCAAAGATGTAATCTATTCCTTCTTCTTGTCCTACGTAATTTTGCATTAAAATATACGAGATGGGTATAAATCAAGATATTCTCAGCAAGATTTATCGTCTGCTAGCGATACCCGGGGGCTGCCATTTTCTTGATGTGTACACAAAGATATATTTATTCCGATTGCAAAATTGTCTTTCTTCCTGATACAAAAATCCCATTTGAGATTTAAAATAATTAACAGATATAAGATATATACTGTACATATATATATACTGTACATATATTCTAAAAACTAAAATGTGTTTTATATTTCTTTGAAAATTACCATTTTTACAAAATATAAATCTATTTTCTTGATATTATGACGTACACGGCGGAGCGAATTAATTAAAATTTATGCCAGATGACTTTCCCGAGCATCAATGGTGACAAACTATGCATTCACTTGCTTTGAGATACCGGTAATGGACTTCAAAGTCAGAATGCGCGTTGTATAAATTATGTTCTGCTCTGCCAGGCAAGCCCAAGAAAATGATCTTTAGTTAGCAAAACCAGGGAATTTAAAAAGAAATATATAAATTTCAAATTTAGAATATATGTATACACCTGTTATGTATTTTCCATAATATATGGGGATTTTTTATAATGAAGAGAAGCAATTTAGCTCAAGGATGAAAAATATCTTCCTGACCGGAATGGTTTCCAATGATTCATGTACAACTCCATGTCATCAAGAAAATGGCAGCCCCCATGTAAAGTCTTAGCAGATGATACCGTGAGCTAGAACGTCTTGATTTAAACCTTTTCTGATATTTTATTTCTAAAGTGATACAGGTCAATGATTAAGAATATATTACACCTTTGAACATAAGTACATTTATATTCTAGTGTTAATTATCCTTTAAACTTCTGCTACTACTGCTACTACTCCTGCTACTACTACTACTGAACTACTACTACTACTACTACTACTACTACTTCTGCTATTACTATAACTTCTACTACATGTAGTACTTTTACTGCTACTAGTCTACTGCTACTTCTACTTCTACTGCTACTACGACATGTACTTCTACTACAACTACTACTTCTACTACTGCTGTTGCTTTGTTCTATTTTTATTTTGGTGATTTTAATTTCCATGACTACGGAAGCAAGCATTATAATCATCATAAACACCATCATCACCATCATCACCATCATCACTGTTGCATGTATAGCACTCATGTCTGTTGCATTGTGATGCTCCTGGCACTCAAATAGATACCCTGTTTATACAATGCAGCTGTGCCACCATTACGTATAGCGCTCAAGCATATCAGGTACAGTTGAACCTCGTTTTAACAAACTCCTTGGGACCATTAAAATTACCTCTTTATATTGAAACCTCATTATATCAGGGCTAGAAAATGATAGAATATAAAGAAGTGGGACTTGTAAAATTACCTTGTTGTAATGAGAGTTTTTATAACAATTTTTTTTTTGGTGGTTTTTTGGTATTCATTCTCTTGTTATGTTTGTATGATTTTCTTGTTGTAAAGTGCCTTGAGCATTTAATCAAAATGGATTATGGTGCTACAGAAATCTTATGTATTATTATTATTATTATTATTATAATGAGGTTCGACTGTACCCAGTTAGACCTGGGTAGAGAGTGGCAAAGGGAGATTAATGTGTTGCTAATGGACATGAGTGCCAGGCTGAGATTCGCACCATCAGACTCTTGACACTGGTACGTAGAGGACACTCAGGTCCGTATTCTGCTAAAAAACCCTGGGTCTAAAGTCAAGTCTTAACCCTTTCGAGACAATTGACCACATTTTTGGTTGGCTCAATAACTTTTGATTCAGAGCTATATAAAATATACCAAATGCACGAGTAGAAAGACCAAAAATTTCTGCACACACTATGTCCATTTTTGTTGCATGACCATATTGCGTTTGATGCCAAGAATTTTGAAAAATGAGAATAAGCTTTAATATCCTTAAATTGGCAACACATTGAGAGGTTGAAAATCATTGTTTTTCATCAACATTAGCAATTTTTTCAACTTTCAACAAAATTCATAACCATGTATATTGTTTTTAAAGACCATACACCTCCATGAAGCTCTAAAAGAAAACGATTATTGTTGCCACTTTGAAGAACAAAATATGATCAACTTAGCCCTGAAATAATTCCTGTCCTGAAATGGTTCACAAAGGAAGTTAGACCAAGGTCTAAGTTTTCCTTTTGTCCAACATGACTTGAGACCGAGCATCGGGTAGAACTGAAGCAGCAGAATACCATCCTTAGTGTGTAGGACCGATTGGAGGTTATCCGCTATCTCAGGATTTCTTACCTGTGTTGATAACTGCGCTGGGTAGTTCCCACTACGAGTGATGGATGTCAAAGGCACATGAGCTATGGGCATGTCACTGATGTCAACGTATGATGCAACCTAAAGAAAATCAGTGTTCAAGACAGTTTATTTTTAAAGTATATAGAGGGGCTACTATTATTATGCAAGTGAAAATTATTTTGTTATATTAGAGCTTTTTATAACAAGTTTCAATTGTAGTTGGAGAGAAAAAAATAAAAAAATATAAAAGTATGTATGGGACATACATGTACTGAAATGACTGAAAGGAAAAGGGAAGGTAGAGAGAGAATGAAAGAGAAGGCAGAGAGAGAATGAAAGAGAAGGTAGGGAGAGAATGAAAGAGAAGGTAGAGAGAGAATGAAAGAGAAGGTAGAGAGACAATGAAAGAGAAGGTAGGGAGAGAATGAAAGAGAAGGTAGAGAGAGAATGAAAGAGAAGGTAGAGAGACAATGAAAGAGAAGGTAGAGAGACAATGAAAGAGAAGGTAGAGAGAGAATGAAAGAGAAGGTAGAGAGACAATGAAAGAGAAGGTAGAGAGAGAATGAAAGAGAAGGTAGAGAAAGAATGAAAGAGAAGGTAGAGAGACAATGAAAGAGAAGGTAGAGAGAGAATGAAAGAGAAGGTAGAGAGAGAATGAAAGAGAAGGTAGAGAGAGAATGAAAGAGAAGGTAGAGAGACAATGAAAGAGAAGGTAGAGAGAGAATGAAAGAGAAGGTAGAGAGACAATGAAAGAGAAGGTAGGGAGAGAATGAAAGAGAAGGTAGAGAGAGAATGAAAGAGAAGGTAGAGAGACAATGAAAGAGAAGGTAGAGAGACAATGAAAGAGAAGGTAGAGAGAGAATGAAAGAGAAGGTAGAGAGACAATGAAAGAGAAGGTAGAGAGAGAATGAAAGAGAAGGTAGAGAGACAATGAAAGAGAAGGTAGAGAGACAATTAAAGAGAAGGTAGAGAGAGAATGAAAGAGAAGGTAGAGAGAGAATGAAAGAGAAGGTAGAGAGAGAATGAAAGAGAAGGTAGAGAGACAATGAAAGAGAAGGTAGAGAGACAATGAAAGAGAAGGTAGAGAGACAATGAAAGAGAAGGTAGAGAAAGAATGAAAGAGAAGGTAGAGAGACAATGAAAGAGAAGGTAGAGAGACAATGAAAGAGAAGGTAGAGAGAGAATGAAAGAGAAGGTAGAGAGAGAATGAAAGAGAAGGTAGAGAGAGAATGAAAGAGAAGGTAGAGAGAGAATGAAAGAGAAGGTAGAGAGAGAATGAAAGAGAAGGTAGAGAGAGAATGAAAGAGAAGGTAGAGAGAGAATGAAAGAGAAGGTAGAGAGAGAATGAAAGAGAAGGTAGAGAGAGAATGAAAGAGAAGGTAGAGAGAGAATGAAAGAGAAGGTAGAGAGACAATGAAAGAGAAGGTAGAGAGACAATGAAAGAGAAGGTAGAGAAAGAATGAAAGAGAAGGTAGAGAGAGAATGAAAGAGAAGGTAGAGAGAGAATGAAAGAGAAGGTAGAGAGAGAATGAAAGAGAAGGTAGAGAGAGAATGAAAGAGAAGGTAGAGAGAGAATGAAAGAGAAGGTAGAGAGAGAATGAAAGAGAAGGTAGAGAGAGAATGAAAGAGAAGGTAGAGAGACAATGAAAGAGAAGGTAGAGAGACAATGAAAGAGAAGGTAGAGAGAGAATGAAAGAGAAGGTAGAGAGAGAATGAAAGAGAAGGTAGAGAGAGAATGAAAGAGAAGGTAGAGAGAGAATGAAAGAGAAGGTAGAGAGAGAATGAAAGAGAAGGTAGAGAGAGAATGAAAGAGAAGGTAGAGAGAGAATGAAAGAGAAGGTAGAGAGAGAATGAAAGAGAAGGTAGAGAGAGAATGAAAGAGAAGGTAGAGAGAGAATGAAAGAGAAGGTAGAGAGAGAATGAAAGAGAAGGTAGAGAGAGAATGAAAGAGAAGGTAGAGAGAGAATGAAAGAGAAGGTAGAGAGACAATGAAAGAGAAGGTAGAGAGACAATGAAAGAGAAGGTAGAGAGAGAATGAAAGAGAAGGTAGAGAGAGAATGAAAGAGAAGGTAGAGAAAGAATGAAAGAGAAGGTAGAGAGAGAATGAAAGAGAAGGTAGAGAGAGAGTGATAGAGAAGGTAGAGAGACAATGAAAGAGAAGGTAGAGAGACAATGAAAGAGAAGGTAGAGAGACAATGAAAGAGAAGGTAGAGAGAGAATGAAAGAGAAGGTAGAGAGAGAGTGATAGAGAAGGTAGAGAGAGAATGAAAGAGAAGGTAGAGAGAGAATGAAAGAGAAGGTAGAGAGAGAATGAAAGAGAAGGTAGAGAGAGAATGAAAGAGAAGGTAGAGAGAGAATGAAAGAGAAGGTAGAGAGAGAATGAAAGAGAAGGTAGAGAGAGAATGAAAGAGAAGGTAGAGAGAGAATGAAAGAGAAGGTAGAGAGACAATGAAAGAGAAGGTAGAGAAAGAATGAAAGAGAAGGTAGAGAGACAATGAAAGAGAAGGTAGAGAGAGAATGAAAGAGAAGGTAGAGAGAGAATGAAAGAGAAGGTAGAGAAAGAATGAAAGAGAAGGTAGAGAGAGAGTGATAGAGAAGGTAGAGAGAGAGTGATAGAGAAGGTAGAGAGAGAATGAAAGAGAAGGTAGAGAGAGAATGAAAGAGAAGGTAGAGAGAGAATGAAAGAGAAGGTAGAGAGAGAGTGATAGAGAAGGTAGAGAGAGAGTGATAGAGAAGGTAGAGAGAGAATGAAAGAGAAGGTAGAGAAAAAATGAAAGAGAAGGTAGAGAGAGAATGAAAGAGAAGGTAGAGAGAGAGTGATAGAGAAGGTAGAGAGACAATGAAAGAGAAGGTAGACAGAGAATGAAAGAGAAGGTAGAGAAAGAATGAAAGAGAAGGTAGAGAGACAATGAAAGAGAAGGTAGAGAAAGAATGAAAGAGAAGGTAGAGAGAGAATGAAAGAGAAGGTAGAGAGACAATGAAAGAGAAGGTAGAGAAAGAATGAAAGAGAAGGTAGAGAAAGAATGAAAGAGAAGGTAGAGAGACAATGAAAGAGAAGGTAGAGAGACAATGAAAGAGAAGGTAGAGAGAGAATGAAAGAGAAGGTAGAGAGAGAATGAAAGAGAAGGTAGAGAGAGAATGAAAGAGAAGGTAGAGAGAGAATGAAAGAGAAGGTAGAGAGAGAGTGATAGAGAAGGTAGAGAGACAATGAAAGAGAAGGTAGAGAGACAATGAAAGAGAAGGTAGAGAGACAATGAAAGAGAAGGTAGAGAGAGAATGAAAGAGAAGGTAGAGAGAGAGTGATAGAGAAGGTAGAGAGACAATGAAAGAGAAGGTAGAGAGAGAATGAAAGAGAAGGTAGAGAGAGAATGAAAGAGAAGGTAGAGAGAGAATGAAAGAGAAGGTAGAGAGAGAATGAAAGAGAAGGTAGAGAGAGAGTGATAGAGAAGGTAGAGAGAGAATGAAAGAGAAGGTAGAGAGAGAATGAAAGAGAAGGTAGAGAGACAATGAAAGAGAAGGTAGAGAAAGAATGAAAGAGAAGGTAGAGAGACAATGAAAGAGAAGGTAGAGAGAGAATGAAAGAGAAGGTAGAGAGAGAATGAAAGAGAAGGTAGAGAAAGAATGAAAGAGAAGGTAGAGAGAGAGTGATAGAGAAGGTAGAGAGAGTGATAGAGAAGGTAGAGAGAGAATGAAAGAGAAGGTAGAGAGAGAATGAAAGAGAAGGTAGAGAGAGAATGAAAGAGAAGGTAGAGAGAGAGTGATAGAGAAGGTAGAGAGAGAGTGATAGAGAAGGTAGAGAAAGAATGAAAGAGAAGGTAGAGAGAGAATGAAAGAGAAGGTAGAGAGAGAGTGATAGAGAAGGTAGAGAGACAATGAAAGAGAAGGTAGACAGAGAATGAAAGAGAAGGTAGAGAAAGAATGAAAGAGAAGGTAGAGAGAGTGATAGAGAAGGTAGAGAGAGAGTGATAGAGAAGGTAGAGAGAGAATGAAAGAGAAGGTAGAGAGAGAATGAAAGAGAAGGTAGAGAGAGAATGAAAGAGAAGGTAGAGAGAGAGTGATAGAGAAGGTAGAGAGAGAGTGATAGAGAAGGTAGAGAGAGAGTGATAGAGAAGGTAGAGAGAGAGTGATAGAGAAGGTAGAGAGAGAATGAAAGAGAAGGTAGAGAGAGAATGAAAGAGAAGGTAGAGAGAGAATGAAAGAGAAGGTAGAGAGAGAGTGAAAGAGAAGGTAGAGAGAGAATGAAAGAGAAGGTAGAGAGAGAATGAAAGAGAAGGTAGAGAGAGAATGAAAGAGAAGGTAGAGAGAGAATGAAAGAGAAGGGGGGAAACAGAGAAAGCTGTCAAAGGCACATGGTGGGCAATTCCATGGAAAGCACTCCCTTCCGTAATGTCTGTAACAGAAATAAATAGCCTGATATCCAAGTAGCAAAAATACCCCTTCAATTCACCTTTTGGATACTTCAGTGTTATGATCATGACTATTAACAAACAACAGATGAATAGAAGGGGCATTCTTGTTTCTTAGATATCACGCTATTTATCTCTGTTACGGACATTACGGAAGGGAGTGCTTTCCATGGAATTGCCCGTTATGTGTTATGGGTATGTCACTGTTGTCCACATATGATGCAACCTTTGAGGGAAAGTGTTGAAATACAATTACAGTGGAGCCTTGTTATAACAAACTCCTTGGGACCAAGGAAATTACCTCTTTATATTGAAACCTTGTTATATCTGGGCTAAAAACAATAGAATACAAAGAAGTGGGACCGGCAACAGTGGCGTATCCAGGGGGGCGCAAAAAAAAAAACTAGCAAAAAAAAAAAAATCCTCATACCAATTGAAAATGTTGTTCATTGAATAGGCTTCAAAATTGGTCACATATAGCACTATTTTGCATATCAGCCCTTCTTCAGAAGCAAAAATTTTCCAAAGACCCCTCCCCCATGACGGCGATCAATAATTCCTTGCGCCCCCCCCCCCCCCCCCTATTGGGAAATCCTGGATACGCCCCTGGGCAATATCACCTTGTTATAACAAGAGTTTGTTATAACAGTCTTCTTTATTATAACAAGGTTCCCCTGGCCTGTACATGATGTCATTCATTATTTTACAAGACATTATTATTTTGAATTTGACATGAGGAAAAGGGTATCTAGTGACAGAAAGTGAGAGAGAACTATGAAGAGGGTTATGTTTATCATGTAGAGGTGTTGTGGATCAGTGGATAAGTTCCCGTCCTTTGCCAAGACGTTAATCTACATTTGCCACTCTCCACCCAGGTGTTAAATGGGTACCGAGTAGGATGCGAAAGCTAATGTCGTTTGCTTAGCAATGTGAGCGTCCGTCACTGTACTGCCCACTGCTGGAATACTCCCCAGGGAGTGGAGAATGTGCATACATTGTGTGCGGGCATGCCAGAATCTGATGACCGGGGTAATAATATTTGTGAGCGCTTTGGGCCACTATGGGAAAAGCGCGTTTCAAATGCCAGGTGTTATTATAAATAGAGAAAAGGCACAGAGGAAATATTAACAGAGGGAGAGAGAGAGAGACAGACAGAGACACAGCCTGAGAAAGGGAAAGATAGACTAGAGAAATTATAGCGGAAGAGAAAAAGAGATTAATTTTAGACATAAGAAAAGAGAGAGATAGAGAGAGACTAATACAAAGTACATGTAATAACGGACAGAGAGAGTGTATGAGGTGCATGTGCAAGTATGTGGGTGTGAGTGGGAAAGAGAGAGGGTGAGAGGAAGCGAGAGAGAGAGAGAGAGAGGGGGAGGGGAGAAAAAGAGAGAGAGAGAGAGAGGGGGGAGGCGAGAGAGAGAGAGGGGGGAGGCGAGAAAAAGAGAGAGGGGGAGGGGAGAAAAAGAGAGAGAGGGGGAAGGGAGAAAAAGAAAGAGAGAGAGAGAGAGAAAAGATGAGCAATAAAAGTTCTGCTGCAATGTCTAAAACATGCTCTATTTCAACTCTGTCACTGTTTTCTACAGCTTCAAAGTCATAAATCCAGGCATATAAATATTAATGACACAATTGTGACCAAAGGTCAAAGGTCACCTACCTCTGTACCGCCAACAACAGTTAGAACCTCCTTAGGACTGTGTTCCGATGGCTTGTTATGGAAGTGTGTCCTCCGATGGACAGTGAGGGCCCCACTTCGTTTGGCTGCATAAGGGCAAAGGTCACACATGTATGGTCTCTCACCTTAATTGATGGGCAGAAAAATATAAACGGGGAATTATAAATGGGATTTTAAAGTCTTCATCAATTCTTGTAAGAAAATGCTAACCAATGTACAGTCATAAATCAAATACCCCCTGCATCGATACAAAAATCTCCACGTATGTCAAAATTGTCAATCCTAAAAGAAGAATGCACCAACCGATCAGGGCCCGGTAACACAAAAATTTGCAATCAATTGCAAAATGGCAATGGCAAATCAAGATCATTATTGCATGCACAAATTGTTCAGGCTTACAATGTTTTAACCAATCAGAAACAAGTACAGTTAGTACAGAATTTATCATTTTCATGAAAAAAAAATTAAGATAATTTGCTGCTCTAAATCATTTATAACTTGCATCCCTTACCTGTTACTCTGTTAGACAGAAATAACAATCTGGTATGGGAAAATCTTTAATAAAACAGATATTTGTCTGGAGTATTTCAGTGGAGTCAGATGTAGTCCAAGTGGAACAAGTGTCGATACAAGAGACGGAAGCTTTCGGTCTACATACCTGTATGTTTTCGCATGTGTACAGTGAGCCCTTTCTTATCCACACAAGAGAACTGACACTGTGTGCAGCGAAAAGGTCTAATGGATGAATGCCGGGCCATCACATGGCGCTTCATGCAAAGCAAGAGAGAAAAGGATAATTCATTATTAAGTAAATTACACTGATTTTTTTGTTGTAATTAATGTATACATGTACCAAATGAAGGTGTGAGAAAGGAAAACAGGTCTGCTTCTTCAAGATAAGGAAATTGGGATCTTGTTGTTGTGTATTTTATCAAGACTAAACCAAACAAGATTTAATGTGCTTGTATGTTTGTATTCCAGGCTTTCAATAATCTTTGTGACATTCCTACTGATCTTACTTAATTCAGAATTTACTTAAACCTATCCTTACCTTAAGTGTACTCCCATCAGCTGCAGCATAGTCACAGTGATTACAACGATATGGCTTCTCCCCTGTATGCTTCCTGATATGAACCAGGAAGTTATCCCGCTTCTTGGTGACATATCCACAATGCTCGCATATAATCGGGTCAACAGCGTTAATGTGCATCGGCGAGTGATTATGCTGCTGGAGCTTCGATTCTGTGACAAAACTCTTCTTGCATGGCTCGCAGTAGAAATCTGATGTTTCCTTGTTGTGTTTCTTCATATGAATCTTAAGCCTTGCCGACGATCGCGTCATGTAGTCACAGACATTACACGAGAAGACATCGGTGATGGCGTGCTTGCGCATGATGTGCATTTTCATTCCGGAGCGAGTGGCGAGGGCATCACCACATATCTCGCACAGGTAGCTTTTCTTTTTCTGGTGCTTCTTAATGACGTGCCGCTCGAGCTCATTGGCGGTCTTGTACCGTGAGTGGCATTCCTTGCAAGCGAAGATTTTGCTACCTGTGTACTCCTTGCGCAAGAAGGGCGATGCGATACCAAGCGATTCTCCAGTCGGGATGATGGCCTCACTCTTGAGACTTTTCTTGAAGTGGATTGTCGTGGGTGGACGGTTGCCACCGCTGTGCTGGACAACAGTGATGGTTGTTGCTTCAGGGTTGGATTGCGAGGCTCGTTGAGCAATTGCCTGGAAGTCTACACTGCCATACAGCTTGTTGGAACCTTCCAATGCCACCAGGGGTAAAGTCTGTGGGACTTGTTGTTCACCATCCTGCACTTGCTCTTGATCTTTGTCCCCTGGTGATGTTGCCATGTCTTCTCCTGTGGATGGTCCAGCAGAGGCATCTATATTAACCTCCCCACTCTGGCTGTTTCCAACATCATTCTGAGGATTCTTCTCTTGGTCTGAACTGCCAGCTTTCTCTTTCTTTGAAAAGGGTTCAGCTTCCAAAGAAGTTAACTGTGGCAATGCTTGGACAGGTCCAACATTGGATCCAGAAGCCTGACCCTGGCTCAAATCTGCATCCGATGACTGGGACTTGGTAACAATTGGGTTCTCAGAAATCAAGCCTTCTCCTTCCGCTGCACTCTTCTCATCATTCTTCTTCTTCTTGCTTGTGAGCTTAGCTGCTTCCAACATCGATACATATGCCCTGTTAAAGTCCAGTTTGATAGCAGATGCCGTGATAGAAGCATAGTTACCCATCTTTGCCTTCTTGTTGGCTCTCGATTCCTCAGAACCATTGTTCCTAAAGTTCCTGCTGATTGGATTTTCCTGGTCACTTTTCACTTCTTTTGATGAGGACTGCTCCTTAAGTTGTTGCCTTTCTTCCAAAATATCTTTTCCATAACTTGTTGCTTCCTCTGATGACGATTTTTCACTCCTGCATGGCATACTTTCTGTAACCAGAAATTTGTAGAAACTTGCTAGATTTGATTCTGAATCGACATCTTCAGTACTTTGCTGAGGCAGAAACCTACCACAATCGGTTCTTGAGTGGGACAAAATTTTCAAAACAACCTGGTCTTCGGGAATAATTCTGAAACACTCCAAGTTTTGTATTTCTTTCAATACACTTTGCAGGGGGATCTCAGGTTCTTGTTGCCGCAGAGCTTCTCCAGAAATTCTGGCAACATCTTTCCCTGTCATTATGATTTGGGCGTGGGAAGTCCTCATGTGATCGCTCATGACCCCGCTGTACGGCGAGTAAAAGTTGCAAATTTTGCAGCGATGTATTGCAACCATGAGTAACGTTGATTCGACATGCTTCTCAAATATGTACCGATCTTCTACAGAATTTGACATTTTGTTGATTCAAAAACAAACTTATTTAAAAATAAACCCAATCAAAGTTCCAGAATATTTAACTTTAAAGGAGTAACCGCGAAACTGTAGTCTGTACTGTCATGACTGTACTAGTTTTATCATAATTAAGAAAAGCACGCATGACAAGTTGTTCTTCACTTCTTCAATGTTCTTGTTCTTGTTGTGCCTTGTTGTGGTTGATCAATCAATGCGTCGGAGGCTCGGACACCGCACAGAAACAACGGCGCCGAAACAACACGTAAAATAACCGACCAAATATCGAATTTTTGAGTCAAATATCATTTTGCTAGATTTATTGCACTCCTGACAACAAAGGCAGACTCTCCCGATTCACTCTTCACCTTCGCAATGCCGTACAAACTGCATTCTGCAAGAAAATTAGGTGAATCCCCTTCCGATTTTCGACAGCATAAGGGGTTCGTCACTCTCAGTTCACTGAAAATTCAAGATGGATGTCATGACGTCAAAGCGTTTATGTTGTTAGTCTATTATTTCAGTCATGTTTATATTTTTACCCTCCAAAAATAAAATAAAAAATAGAATAAAGAGTACTTAATCAATTTTTTTCAGAGGTCTATTACTTTATAGGTTAGATAAATTGATTCTGTTGTATCTTAGTGAGTTTTAAATTACTTTCGAATAGGTACTTGAAAAGTATATTCACCTAGAGCGGTGATATTAAAAATACGGACTGAGTATTGGATTCTAATAATATTAGATACACCGCAAAGAAGAGCAGTTTCAGCTGTACGGATATAGTGAGGGGCTCCATGAATTGATGGGGGAGGGGTGCATCAGACATTTTTTTCCTTCTTCTTTTCACGCGTACCGTACGCCTAGCCAGAGAAACTGAGCAGATAAAGTTAAGACTATTACCCTTTCATTGATTAATGGTCTTATACAGTGGCGGATCCAGGATTTCTTGTGGGAGAGGGCTCAATATTCACAAAATTTTCCGACAAGCAAAAAAAAAAAAAAAAACCCCCAGCGTTTTGGGGTCTCTTTTTAACTAAAAAATCTCTGACAAGCAAAACAAGCATTTATTAGGGTCCCTTTTTCGTCCCCCCCCCCCCCCCCGGATCTGGTCTTATAGGCTTATCCCACGTTTTTAAATACTTCACTTTACTAGGCATGTCCCGAAATAGTTACCCCATTTTACATATGAGATTTGACCCCTTAAAGTTACTTGGACCATCCATGTCATTCACACCAAAGTCGAGTAGATTTCAACCCATCTAAAATATGCGCCAAACTTAGTCAGAAGGAGTTGTATAACGATACATTACCAAAACACCAACATTTTCAGTAGGGATGGGTTGTCAGACCGCCCCTAAAAAAATTTTCCCCTTAAGGCCCATGGACCGAATTTTGTCAGAAGGAAGAGGTATGGGTGTAAATTACAAATATATAAAAACTGACAAAAAATTGCATCGGAAAGGGGGTGTAACACGTCCCTGAAAAAATACCAGAATGTCCCTAAACCAAGCTTTGCTGCCCCAAAATGCCCCGGATATAGAGAATAACCATTTTTTGGGCATTACAATCTTAATAACTCCAAAGTGTCTCATTCAATTCATGTCGAATTTAAATAGTACAATCTCGAGTATTGTAACTTTCTTGTGGTGCGATTTGGTGTCAAATGATCATTTCAATAATAAGTTATTAAATTGTGAAAATTGTATTGCTTTCTCAAAAAGTAGTCAATGTTGTCAGGATTTATGTAAACACACATTGTCCATTGACTACTTTTGAGAAAGTAATACGATTTTCAAATATGATTAACTTATTATTGAAATGAATATTTGACACCAAATTGCACCCCAAGAAAGTTAAAATACTCAAGATTGTAATATATGTACATTTGCCATGAATGGAATGAGACACGTTAGAGTTTAGGGGCACTTTGGTGTTTTGTTCAGGGACGTGTTCCACCCCCTTTCCGATGGAATTTTTTGTCAGTTTCTATATATTTGTATTGTACACCCATACCTCTTCCTTCTGACAAAATTTGGTCCATGGGCCTTAAGGGGAAAAATTTGTCCCAATTTTTAGGGGCGGTCTGACAACCCATCCCTACTGAAAATTTTGGTGTTTTGATAATGTATAGTAGTTATACAACTTCCTTCTGACTAAGTTTGGCGTATATGTTAGATGAATTGAAATCGACCCAACTTTGGGTCCCGGGGGGGGGGGGGGGGGGGCTCTGCCAAACCCGGTGGCTTCGTTCGAGGTGACAAGCTTTTTGTGAATGACATGGATGGTCCAAGTAACTTTAAGGGGTCAAATCTCATATGTAAAATGGGGTGACTATTTCAGGACAGGCAACCAGACTACAACGATCACAGATCATTTGGATTAAATACAACTGCTCCAAACTAATCACTTTCAAGTTGTGTTTGAATGAAGCAAGGAGAAGGTGTGGTTCAGATAGAAAATTTATTTATTTATTTAATTTTATTAATTATTTATTCGGTATTTCGAAAACAATACAGAAAAAATAACAGGAATAAACTTTGTAAAGAAAGGACCTGGATCAGAGGTGATGGGGCTGCCTGGGTTTAGAAAAGGTTAACTCAATTACCATGATCCACAGGTCTCATAGGCGGGCGGAGGGGGGGGGGGGGGGGGGGGGGGGGGTCGCGGACCCCCCTTTTTGGCGCCTTTTTTATCCCTACCCCCCCCCCCCCCCCCCGCCCCCACTGAGCGACTTTTCGAGAAGATGGCGAGACCAAAAAAATACGGGTCTACGTTTTGACAAACTTTCATTTTTGTACACCCTCTTTTACTCAATCCTGCATCCGCCCCTGGGTCTTCCTCCCACTCCCTTCAACTCCATCCAGGTCAGGATAAGAATTGTAAATTAAAATAAGCCAGCGTTCTTTTTGTTTGTATTTGTTTTGTTTTGTTATTTCCATTGGATGTGTGTGTGTGTTTGTTTTTGTTTTTGTTTTTGTTTTCTCTCTCTCCTTGTTCTCTTTGGTGTTGTCCGTCTTCTTTCGTTCGTCTTTTTCTTTTTTCTCTTTTCTGTGGCGATAAGTTAATTTTTTTTGGGGGGGGGGGGAGGGAGGTGTTGCAGTTATTATTTTTGGTGTATGCGGGGGTGTCAGGGTGTGTATGTATCTTTTTTTAATGTATACTTGCTATATAAATTGTACAGAAATTTTTTTTTGGAGGGGTTTGCAAAATACAAGCTTTGCTTTTTAGCATTCCCCTCCATTTTCAGCATTTATTTATTATAATTATCTTTGAAAATTACGCCGAATGAAAATTATTGTTATTACATGCATTTTGTTCATGATATTATTTAGGATGTATTTACGTTTGTCTTTATATTGTTGAAAATGGTTCATGATATTATTTATGATGTAATAACGTTATATTTTGTTGAAAAATGTTTCATGAAATTATGATGTAATTACGTTTTTATACTCTGTTGAAAATGGAAAATAAATGAAATGAAAAGTGTATCACTGGAAACTGGCGGCACATTAGGTGCAATAAATGTGACATGAATATTTCAAGCAATATCGCATTTCAAACAGATCATTTTAACATGTATTAACATTCAAATATGATTGATTATAATATTGATGAACATAACATACATGTACCACGAACCATCTAATTTGTCTGCCAAAAAATCAAAGTTTGACCTAAATTATTGCTCATCTCAAAACGTAAAAGGTGTTACCGAGAAAGTCACCAGACTAACAGTCAATCAAAGTCATACAATGAATAAGCAGCATTCTTCCGGTGTCAATCAAGCCGTCGAGGACAAACAATGTGCTACGAATATTAATTTCCAAATCGTCTATATTATGTTATAAAAAATGAGAACAAATACTCGTTTGAGGAAAAGGATATGAATATTCTCGTTTATATTATATTATATTGATAACATATGATGCAAAATTAAAGACATGTAAACATGGATTTAAATATATCCAAATAACGGAATGAAAGTTTTGCTTTGATATCTCATGTGCCCATCTCTATGTAAACTCTTCAGATTCATTCTCCTTCCTCCCATCCTATTCACCTTTTCTATCTTTTCTCCTTATGTTTCTTATGAACGCTATGTAATTAAAAATTCATTTCGAATTCATTCCACTTTCCTGCAACATTCGTAGTACGTGTACATTTTAAAACCACCTGTCATATATGATGACTATATAAACAGTGCAAGGTGCTTATAATTGCTCTGCGCATGCGCACTTCCTTAGCAACCTGTCCAAGCGATCGTTGTTATTATGAATAGCGTTTTTTCACACGTGAAAATCGCTGATCTTTGATGCCTTTGAAATCAACGATAGCGCCTCGGAAAAGTTACATTTGGTATCATTCTGGATTAATTTCTAGGATTGTTATAAAGGGATCTTGATGAGATATACTTTTGCCAGGATAAGAGGAAACTTATACGGTAAGTAAAGTGGGATATGAAGCGTGGAAATGGATTTTAATGAGATGCTGTTGGCTCAAATTCAGTGGGAATGTTGCTCGTATACGGAGAGGATAGGGTTTCGCATTGCGGTAGTGTGTGAGGTGTGTGGCTGTGAATGCAATTGGTGTGGAGAGAGGGGCGTTCATGCTTTCGGATTGCTCTCGGCCGGAGAGTTCCCCGTCAAATCTGGCCTATCGATCGGTGCAATTCAGCTCAGATCTGCAGGTCACTTGGCCTGGCTTGAGCGGACATGCTGAGGTCATGACAATTTAGACATTGCATAATCCAAATTCAAAAAGAAGAAGCTGCCAATTTGGGCATTCAGATTTCAGTTCTTTTTTTACACTCAGACTTTACATTAATATTATTTTTAAAAGGGCACTATCGTGGAATAAGTCACAAAAGTCCATTTTCACTGCCGTTTATTTTGTCAGTGCTGGAGTGGAGACAGCATTCCCCTCCCATAGGCCATAGACATAACACGCAAGTGTGTGCGTACACACTGAATGAGCGGAGACCTATTCCACGATATAGCCTTTAAAACTAAGTTTGGCTGTGTATACCGCCACACGCGTGTGTCTCTAACTTAACAAAAGTTACAGCCACTGTATCCACAGCCCCTTCGGAGGATACAGCCACACGTGTCGAGCATGCAAAATCAAAAAGTAATATTCCATAGTACCCCCCTCTCCTTCATCTCCTCCCCTCTCATTCATCATAGTCGTCAAAGTAACCGTTTTTGTCTTGTATGCTGCGGGAATTGAACCTGGTACCTCAAGATCTGCAGACCAGCGTCGTATCGATCGCGCCACAAAGGCGAGATTTGGCAGCTGACTGTATTTCTGGCATTAAATATGTGTGCGTCTGTTGACGGAATAAACCGTATTAATTGACGAGAGTGGCTGTATCCTCCGATCCGGCTGGGGATAAGGTAGAGACACGCGTGTGGCGGTATACACTTTCTAAAAGTTTTGTCGTGGCCCTGGCAATATGCCATTTGACTTACAATTACATGTAGCTGTACGAGCTCCTTGGCTTATCAATCTGGTACTGGCCTACGGAGCTGTACATGGGATCCATATACTGTGTGTGGAGGCAGATATTAACAAAAAACTAGATCTAAATATCACCATTTCTCACATACTGAGTCATGGAAACCACCCTCAGAGTTTGCTAAATGGGTTACCGTCCAGGATCAACTAAGATTGTAAAAATTGAATGAATAAAAAAGAAAGAAAAAAAAATCAGCAGGTGTGATCAGGTTTTTTTTGCCTTGCACGTGTAACTTGTACATGTATATATGGGACTACGCATGCAAGGTAAGACATCCGTTTCAAGGGCAGCTGTGGCACACCCTGTCTGAAAAAATTTGATCTGAAAAACACCCCTTTTTGAAGGAACACGTCGACGATACCTTAAGGCTGAAAACAGACCCTTGTCTACGCTTTTTGTGGACTCGGTTGCGTAGCACGTAATGTGGTGAGTGATGAACCTAAACCTAATTTCAAGGGTATTGGAAGGACATTTTGTAGGTGTGAGATGTGAATTTTGTATACAGTATACATGTACATATAAAATTGTAATAGTACAATTGTACTTGGAGGTGTTAGTTTTGTTGGGACTGATAGGAGTTCAGTTGTTTGTGACTTGGCATTTTATCGTCAAAATGTATCCTTTTGCTAGATTCTTTTTAAATATGTCCATTTTTTCTAGACTAACCGCTGATAAAACCCACAACGTCCGCAAATTTGACCAAATTGACATCAAATCATGCAAAGTACGGCCAAAGTCGTTATTATGCCCAGCCGCCATTAAATCCGCCTGAACAAGTGAATAATTAGTCAAGTTTCTTGGTTTTCATTGTTGAAATTCAGTTATTCATAACGGAATATCGATTCATGACTGAAAAAATTATGAGCAAGAAAGAGCGGGATTCGAACCCGGGTCATTAAACGCGAGTGCAGTGTAGAAAGAGAATACTCTGACAGTCTGACCAGACGCCTTTACCACTAAACCACGAGCAATTGACAGCGAACCTGATCTTGCTGCACTATATACCTCCGTTCCATACAAATCCTATCTATACCTCCGTTCTGTTTTTTGATATCCTAGGTAGGATTCTTGCCAATTTGAGGATTACTGGGCATATTAGCTATAATAGCCCAAAGTACTATTAAATTACCATGATTTGATGGTAATTTGGTCAAACTACTGTCAAATTACCATGGGTACTATGGTACTTTTTGACAAGGGGTAGCTTTGCGTAAGTCGGTGTAAACGCTCAAAAAGCAGTCTCAGGGCGCCCCGGGACTCCTTACGATTTCAGTATAACAGGGATCCAAAATTTGGGTCAGCTCTTTAGAAACCAGTCTCGGGCGCTCCAAGACTGGTCTCGGGTTGGTATTCCGGTGTAACAGGGGTCTAAGTCTAAGTATAATTGAACTTTTTTATAATCATACAGATCTATTGTACATTGTACGTTTGTAGATGCATTGCGTATTTGTTAAAGTTTCTATTTGTTCAAGTCATTTCTTACAAAAAAGGAAAAGGAAAGGGGAAAGATACATATTCCATGCATTGTCGTTTCCAGAACTCCAGACTTCCTTAAAACAATGACTTCATGTAGATGGGGAGATGGTTATTGCGTCTCGCTGTATAAAACTCTTGGGGATATGTGGATTCAATTTATTTGAATTGATGTCGCAGCTCAAGAGCTGAAGTACTTGGATCGTATATATACATGTATGTACAGTATATATGATGCACCACGCGTTACCCGGGGGAGCGTTGTACCCGAGGTACCATAGTGTCCCTGTATTAAAGAGTTGCGACATGGACGTCTCACTTTTCTGGAAACAAAATGCCTTTCGAATTCTTTCTATTGAGAACACCCAGGTGCTCATCGGAATTGAATAGAAATGTTATGTAATAGTGGAAACAAAATGGCCTTCAAATCCCCAGTTGTCGCAACTCTTTAATTAATACAGGGACACTATGGTACCCCGGGTACAACGCTATACCCCGGGGTAACGCGTGGTGCATCATATCGTATTGTACATGTATATAATTATGTAAATACAATATTATGTGTACAGCTCAACAAAATCAAATCTAATACAAACTTGACATACATGTACATGTAACAAAATCATATAACAAAATCATAAATTATAAATATACATGTAGGAATAAAGAGAAAGGAAAAGAAAATCAGAAAGAAAGGGAAATGGGAGAGAGATAGAGACAAAGACTGCACATGAAAGAAAAAGGAAAAAAATATATACCTGTAGACATGGAGGGAGAGAGGAAGAGAGAGAGCGAGTCAGCGAGAAACCCTAATGAATTATACCATAAATGTGAAGTATAGGAAGGGATGGCGTGCCACGCTTAGTAAACAGTTTACAATGCATCTGCCTCAGGGGGACCTTTGAAATTGTCCTTAAATTGTCACAGGACTCTAAGATGATTGCTGTGGCCTGTAATTCATGAGCAAGAAAGGTATATCAATTTATTTTTTCTCCAGGGCGTAAATTTGGCAAATGGATGCCGTGAATTGCATCTGGCATCCAATTTCATTCCCTTTAGGGAAAGAAGATTCTGAATCTCACGAGTTGACTTTGAATTGTGTTTCCGGCATTTGGCAGAGCCCTCGTGAGAATGGCTTACTGTGGAAAAACATGCTTTGCCCATCATTACTGAAAACACAAAATCTTAATCCTAATACATTTAATCTTTTTTATGGAACACCTTCCATTTGTTTTCGTAAACTCTCTGCTCTCTTGCTCTCCCTCCTTCTCTCTCTCTCTCTCTTTCTCTCTTTCTCTCTCCTCTCGAGTCTCTACTTACATTCACAATCTACACCATTCTGCACTTTTTGAAATTCAACAATGTTCACAATACAGCAGGTCCCACATTTTTAGTAAAATTTGAAGGATGTTTGAATACATGTATGGAAAACTTGTCATTTCCTGGAAATACTTTTTTTCTGTTTTAGAATATAAAAGTTGATGTTTTGAAAGAAGATCGACTTACAATTGTGTGTACATGTATGTAACAAAGGTGCTTGTAATAGAGGCTGTATGTTTTCTGTCCCGTATAGCCTACAGCTATTTTCTGCTCTTTCCAAAGGAAGAAGTGATTCAAATATTACACATATTTTGTACTTGTTTACAATTTGTTGTGATATGTTTGTATATTATCAGGTTGTACATTAATTCAAATCTATTAAAGACAAGAACTTGCCCTTTGTTTTCATTTTATTCGTTAAAAAAAATTTGTTGAACATGTACTTCTTTATAGTTTATACAGGCAATTTGCTATTCAAGCTGTATATTTGCACTCATATCAATAATCAGTTACATTTCTGCTACTGACCAGTTGAATAATTAATTACTTTTCCCTGCTCAGGCTGCAGCCCGCAATCTCCCTTGTCCTTGTCCTGGTTTTGAACTGGACCAATCCATGGTCATGAAAGCAAATATCAATTAAACCTGATTGGTTACTACTGCATAATTCAATTGCATTATGATGCAAGCAAGATGCCCTAGTTGATGTATGGCACAAATAAATCTTATGTCTGAAAGAGAGACGTCAATCTCTACTGCTCACTGCTCGCAGTTACATGTACATGTATTTTTACATTTTAACTACCGGTATTGACCAAATATTTTTCAGTACTAGTAATACACTGTACTGGTTTGCATCTAAAAAGAATAAAATACTGTACTGCTTACACAAATGTATGTTATGGCCTCATAACTTATGAGGAAATATCATGGCACTGTAACAGTAATGATTGCTTAGGATTTAAGATACATTGTTGGTTCTACATGTACAACACTGATTCAAAGAGCTGGACCTAGAGATGTTTAGAGCTGCCTTTACTGAGGGCCATCATGTACATGTACGATAAATAACAGTTCAAAAAATATTCCTGGTTTACGTACATTGTAGTTCAGGGATGGCCATGCATCTGCCTGATTATTGCACTGGAAAATAATGCAAACATTTTTTTGACAATTACGATTCAAGGTTGCACATCCAATAAACAAGTAACAAGTCCATGTAATGATTGGCAAGGACTGGAAATTTCATCATTGCTGATGGCATCGCTGATGAATGTTTTCCCAGTTGCCATGGTGATTGATGTTCAATAATGGTAGTATTGTCACTGAAACTATCATCATCACATTTAATACAAACATGTGCCATATATTCCTCTCAATATGTTTTGTTGCCCAACAAAATTAATTTAGAGGATGAGAATTTTTGTTGTATCAATTGTTGTTTTGTATTTGTTGCAACTAATGTACAGGGAAGCCTGCTTTTAGCGACCATCTCTCCATACTTTCACACAGAGTTAACGCCCTTCTGGCTCCAACCAGACGATAAAAGACCACTTTAAAGACCCAAATTCTGTTTCCCTTGAATAGTGTTTCTCATTGAAATTTACATTAACCCATACATGTAGCAGTTCAGAGTTTTCTTAAGGTCTAAATTAATCAGCTTTCTCTCCTTAAATTGGCAACAATTAGTCTTGTATTTTCCAAATACATGTATACAAAATAAAAAAATGTGTAGTAAATGAACCAATGTGAATGGAAATTGCAAAATGTAATTAAAAAATGGCAGATTTGTACATGAAAATAGTAATGATATATATTTTACACTGTGTTGCCAATTTAGAGAATTTAATGATTAGTTACAATTAAATCACCCTTATTCATGAACTGCACAACATACTGCATTGGAAATAAACTAAAAATTTTCTGTACTTTTTGCTCTTTCTTCTCATGTATAATGTGTAATTTTCCTAGCATTCTGTATTAAGCAAAAAATTACCGTTGGTGAAGGTGATAGTACATTGTACGTCTCAGCGTCTGAAATCAAAAGGTGATTATTCGCTTTATATTCCACATCTGAAACATTTAACTGGTACGAGAAAGAAAATTATTGTCTATTTCTCAACATAAGACATTTAGGCCCAAATTCACAAAAGAAGTTAAAACCATCATAAACCGTACCCTTACCTGGGTGCGCACAATTGTTTTATCATTTTAAGCGCACGATTGGGCAATGCGCGCTTATTTTAGTACGCCTAGTATTATTTTAGCGTGCCCGGATCATATCCAGGTCGCTGTACACATCCTTCCTTGACTTTCGTATTTTCTTGTATTCTCTCATTCCTGCGTTGTGACCCGATGAGTGCAGGTTGAAAAGCCTCGTCACTATGAATTTGTTAAATGTTATCTTTAAGCCTATGGACCTATTCGTAAAGTCACACACTTTTCATTTTGACTATTCATATTTTTATAATTTTTTTTTACAGTACTGTATTTATTTTACACTACAAACATGTAATCAACACTGTAGAGAAATTTACTGTCAAAAGGCCAAGATCCTCATTGGCAGTTGAAATCTGACAACAGTAGCAGATTTTTACATGAATAAAACATTTTAGAAAGCGATCTTTTGTCTTTCTTATTTTTAAAAAAGAGGGGAAGGTACTTATTCATGAACCGCACAATGTACTGCATTAGAAATAGACAAACAAATTTCTGTGACTTTTGCTCTTTCTGCATGCTCATGTGAATTTTTTTCCTAGCATTATGGATCAAAAGATAACCACAAAACGTCTCTATTAAAGGAGACACAAACCTGTCTCATTCATCTGATTATTACTTGAACAGAGCTAGCGTGAAGCGTACCTCATTGATTGATTGCCGATGGCATGGCTGATGTGTTCTCTGTCGCCATGACGATTGATTAGTGGAATGAAGAGATAGTAGTTGATGTTCTTAGTGCTGCAGCTCCTCGCTGTCGCTGGTTTCAGAGAGTTACAAGTAATGTGGTAATGATCATTGTCGGTAATGTAATGACCACATTGTTGACTGAGAAATATATGTGGCATTCTCAATTTTGGTTTGATTTGATCTTTTTTAATGTTTTTGTTTTGTATTGTTTTTAAGGACTTCTCAGCCATTCTCTTTGAGCAATATTCTCCTTCTTGAATCTATATTCTCCTTCTTGAATCTATATTCTCCTTCTTGAATCTATATTCATTGATATGTACCTGCGTAAAGTAATGTGCAGTGGCCTTTTATGTAAAAAATATTATTTTTGTATAGATGGTCTACTGGGAGCCAAGGGTGTTGACGCATCTTGTAACAACTTTCCGGTTCTCTGCAGATAAGAATATAAATGTTGCGTTGATCAATAGTACATGTAATAAATTTTGCACGATTTAAGATAAATCTGGCATTATGAGGTTCTTTTACTTTAAAAAACACACATTCCTGCTGGAGGCTCATGTAATGTTAATGTCTTAGCTCATCATCCGTGCGTCATCTCATTCATGACAAGCCCTATTTGGGAATCCTGCGCCTCTGTCTCTTTTATCGTCATGGCAACCAGGGGGGTGAGAGGCTTATTGGCGTAATTGGTGTAAGAGCACGGTGTTTTGATGACCATTGAGTGCAGTGGCTGCATGCTGCTTTTGTGTTTGGACAGCCGTTGTTAAGATGGGTTGGTTTTATTTAGCGCAGGATTAGGAGAGAAGAAGGGAAAGAGAGGGGGAGGAGATGAGGAAAAAAGAAGGAGTAGGAATAGAGAGGGGGAGGAGACAGGGAAATGAGATGGGGAAAGAAAACAGAAAAGAGAACGAAAGAGAGGGGGAGACGGGGCCGGGGAAAGGGAAAGGGAGGGAGAAAAAAAATGGAAAAGAGGAAGGAGGAGTGGGAAAAGAGAGGGGGAGGAGATGGGGGAAAGAGCCAAAGAAGAGAAAGAAAGTGAGGAAGGAGAGGGGAAAGAGACAGGAGATAAAGGAAAGGACAGTTCCTATGGGTAGGAGGAAACTGGTACATACATGTACTTATTGAGTATTTGGACAGGCATCTTATGAGACTGGAGATGGGTTGGTTTTATTTAGCACAGAGGATGAGAGGGATAGAAAGCTGAAGATGACGTACATGTAGGCTGGAAGAGAGGGGAAGTAGAGGAAGAAAAGAGAATTAGGATGGGAAAAGGAGGAAGGTTCATATGAAGAGAGCGGAGATCAGTTGGTTTCATTTATCATTCTCTCTGAAGGAGAAAAATTGGCCAAAGAAAGGAAGAGGGGAGAGACAACAAAAGAAAAAGGGAAGTGGGTATGGGAGGGGAAAAGAGCTACCAGGAGAGTAGAGCTACTATTTATTAGGAAGAGAAAGAAAAAGAATATATGCATGGTTATATTACATGTAGATACACCAAGGAGTTATCAAACACCTTGGATACACATGAGAGAGGAGGAAGTCAATTCAGAAAGAGAGAGAGAGAGAGAGACAGGGTGCGTTCATACTTTCTTTTTGAAGGCAGAAGCAGCATTTTGAAGTGCTCATCTAAAATGCAGTTTCACAGGGTACTGTTTATACTTCCTTTCTTGAGGCAAATTTGGGCTTTGCAGCTGGTTTCGCAAACCTCACTGCGTATGCTGCGCGTTTATATGACATCTTATAAATGCATTTACAATTGATGCGTTTATGCTTCCACAGAAAACTTTTTTTTTTGAGAAATGCAGATTCAAAACACATCTTTTTGTTAGTTTTACATCAGCGCTTTATATTGGCAATTATGCGAAAATTACTGTGTTTTGAACTAAACGTGTAACAATAGGTTCATTCCGGCCTGAAAAATGAGAGTATAAACGCACCAACAGACAGATGGGTTGATGGAGCTCAGTCAGGTAACTCATGGTAAAATTGTATGAACGAGATTAAAGAGAAGAAGGTAGAAATCTGAAGGGATGTGTAAATGTCAGCTACAGAAATAGATGAAAAGCATGTTGTAGTTTTCCTCTGACTAGAGAAGCCCAGAGTAAAAAAGGTCTCGTTGGTCCATCAACAGCAAAAAAGAAATAAGATATTAAATTAAAATAAAATAAATAAAAGCAAAATAAATACATAGGAGTGATGAAGGATTTTGGTATGGAAAGCTCAAAAAAGAGCTCTAGTAAAAAAAAGCTATGAAATATATGAAAATATCATTTGGATTTTTCATTTTTCCAACAGCAAAGCTGAAAAGAGCTTTGTGGACTAAACAGTGTGTTTTTTTTTTCAACACTGCGTAGTAAATTGATATGAATCCTGGCTTCAATGTATACTACTGATCTGTAATTCTTATCTTTATTTTCGTTTTCCTCACAGTGATAGGGTAGGCCAGGGGTAGGGCCAGAATGCATAACTCAGAGGCAGTACGGTCCAGTATGGTCCACAACCCTGCTTGGGCTAGACCTGTTCCTACAAGGGAGCCTCATCCTCCATTTGCTGTCGACAGACCAAGACCACATTCAGGTAATGAACTGCAAGTTTCAAGTTTATTGTTTCAACTCGAACAAGCATAATAAAATTTGATTTAAGAAAATATATTAAACACACATGTACATGCAATTATACATAGAAATTTCTCTTGTAAATTGAATGTAATATTTCTTGTATTTTTCATGAGAGCATTGTTTATGATAATGATAGACGAAAACAAGAACTTTCATATAAATCTATTAATGATGATGATGATGGCTTCTTGTATCGCACCAATATCTGCCTTAGCTGGATGCACATTGCGCTCGCTCTGATATGTATCATAAGCTTCAACATATTTAGTCAGTGTGTCGAGAAAGTTTATATCCATTATCCTATGTTCTACTGCAAATACAGGGAGGTTTCAATTTGCAAAGGACACAAATAAATCCATAAGATACAAACTAAAGCTAAAAAATAAGGATGAACTGTTGACTTGATTATGATTTTGATGTGGTAAAATTAATTTCACCTTTTCTTTCATTATTTTCTCATTGCAGCTCCCATGAGGAGGCCCACTGTGGCAGGAAAGCCCAATTGGCGGGATGGCCGATCCAACGATTTCACCAAGCAACAACGAAAGTTTAATCTCTCTTTACGTCACACGAGCAACGATAGTCATGTTAGCAGGATGGCACCTTATGCAGGTAAAAAATTAGAAGAAAATTTTTTTATCTTTTCAATTAATCCCTTATCCCAACGACAGCAGGGATCTTTTATGCCTAAATGAATAAGCTTTTCTTCTTCAAGTTACCAAAGTTCTGTGTTATTTATCGTTCACTATCAAAATTGGCTACAAAACATTTCGGAAATAAAGAATTCATTGTATTAATTTTTTAGATATACAATTTTTATTAAAAAACAATTGTTGCGAATTGTGCATTTTGTTGCCATTTTGATGATTTTAGTGATTTTTTGTTGATAGTTGTAAGATGCTTTCTGAAATGTACATGTAGCCTTCAAAGAGAGAAACCTTTTATTTTGCTATTTTTTCCCTGTAAACCAGAATATCTAATTCCCATGTGAAGGCTTTTTTCCTTCCATTTCTGTAAAATGCTATACATATTTTGTGTTTGTTTTACAGCTAGGAGATTAGACACCCTGAGTGCCGATGCACGAATGAGAGCAGCTATCTACCCCCGGGTAGAGAACGGTCGTAAAGTAGCACTGCCTGAATACAACTCCTTCAGTGATCCACACCTCACCGAGTACTATGCCAGAAAGTTTGGTGTTCAACTACCAAAGCCACCCTCAGGAGTATGTGAATTTATTCACCTATCTCTTTATTTGTAACTTTATTAGTTCATTCATTGACTGGTTGCTTCAAGTTTGCTTGATTGCATGACTGATTTATTGGTTGACTGACTGATTAATTGATGGACTGACTTTTTGATTTATTGATTAACCAACTGATTGATTTACATGTATTGACTGACTGATTGATTTATTGATTGACCAACTGACTGATTTATGGACATATTGATTTATTGACTGATTGATTGATTTAATGACGGATTGGTTGGTTGGTTGGTGAAGTTAATTGATTGATTGATTTAAAGGCTGATTGATTGATTGCTTGATTGCTTGACTGATTAGTTGATGGACTGATTTATTGACTGACTGATTGATTGACTTATTGATTTATTGACAGATTGAGTGATTGTTTGGTTGGTTGGTTGGTTGGTTAATTGATTGATAGATTTAATGGCTGATTGAATAATTAATTGATTGTTTGATTTTGTGATTTATATGTGTTCCAGCAATTTTTAAAGTCTTTATTCATTAAATTATTGACTGATTAATTTGTTTATTTATATATTCGTTTATTCGTTTATGTTTAATTTTTTTAATTTATTTACTTACTTATCTATTTATATGTATTTGTTTCAATAAGTTCACTCCCAAATACAACTTGAAAATAATGACAGTATTTTCAGATCACCTTTTCTAAAACTGTCAAGAAAAAAAGTGTTTTCAACCTGTTAAGGAGTATTTGCAAATATTTCTATTATATTTTCTTTCTTCAGAGAAAGAGACCTCAGAGTGCAAGCAGTCGTCTTGGAAATGGGAGACCCAAGGGGTCGGGACCTGAAGTGACCTATCAGGTCAAAGTTCTAACTGGTGACAAGAAGAACTGTGGCACAACAGCAAGTGTAAGTATCTTTCCTCATATTGCTCCAAAATCTTTTAATACCATATTGTAGTTATTTACCTTTCGACTGTGATAAAATGATTGTTCTACCGTACATGTACTTCAATCATGTGGTTACAGCTATTGTTGTCAAAGAGAACGTATTGTTGTTTTTGAATTTGATGTTAACAATTATACTTCCCCAATTCCTTTTTCAGAATTGTAGCTATTGTAATCCTAACTTATGGTACATGTACATATTACGCTCTTTTGATTGCAGCTTTAAACAGAATGCATGTCTAAGAAAAGAACAGTGCTCGTAAACTATGATACATTGTAGCCTTCAAATTGATAATGAATATAAGTTTTGTTGTTGAAAATATTATTATAATTCACACTGTTATCATTGATGCAATTGTCTGTGTCTCTGTCATTGAGTTTATCATTGCCATAGAGACTGTCATTGAGATTGTCCTTGAGTTTATTACTGTCATTGTCATTGTCATCGTCATTCACAGGTCACTATACACCTCAAAGGCACTAAGGGGAAGATGCCAAAGAGGAAACTTACAAACACGCCTAAGAGCAAACAGTCAAAGACAAACTCTGGAATGCCATCGGTCAAGTTCAGTCGCAACTCTACCAAGACCTTCAAACTCAAGAGCCAGGACCTAGGTGATCTTAAATCCCTGACTGTTGAGGTAAGAAGTGCAGTAGAGGTTCTGCCACACCCACATTCATAACAACAGGAAGTCATTGTCAGATTGCAAAAATGTCATGTTTTTTTCTATTTAAAAAGTAATTAGTTACTCTTACAATGTAAAACACATCGGACAGGCCTTTCTGAGTACATGCTCAACATGCCCATATTGTCCTAACTATTAGTGTTTTTAGGTGTTTTTCCGTTCATTTTTGACCAATTTCCGATAGCATCTGCTTCTCTAAGGAAGTTAGAAATGCTCATGCAATAATTGACTTGCAGTCAATTTCTAACACTAACCAGTCTCATGATATCAACCCCGTACCTGACACTATACTTGTACCTAACCCTAATCCTGACCCGAACACGAAAGAGTGTATGAAGAGCAGTCCTTTTAGGAGACATTTCTACTATGATGTCCTTTCAAACTGACATAAAAGAAATGAGAAAGCTTGCAAATTATTTGTTCACCTTTCCCAGAACTCAACCTCTTTTTTTAGAATACGCATTGCATTATGAGCCTGATCGGTTAGTCACGGACAGACATTTGACAAATTTTAAAAGTTTGAAGGCCTGTAGAAAATAAGTATTTAATTGCAGAGAACTATTTCATGCTTCATTGTGAAGGGCATCACTGAAGGAGTTGAAATTTGATGAAATTTGGTTGCCATGGTCACCTACTAAAATTATAATCCTTAAAATCTTAAAATATTCCCTTTCACGGACATACAAAATGCCTACTCTTAACTGATCAAGCTCTTATAAATGTTTAACAAATAGAAAGTGTATTATGCTTTAGTAAAGAGTGAAAAAATGTGAAGAAACCCAGTTTTTAGAAGGATTAGTTCTTCCTACTGTGCAGTCTTTACCCGATTGACTGCCAATAACTTTATGCCGCTATATATTGACATCTTAATATACCCTGTGATTTTTTTTTTTTTTTTGGACTATGTATGGTACCCTTTTTCCTTTCTTTTAGCATGATGGTCTAGAGAAGAAGCAGGGCTGGTTTCTGGAGTCTATTGAAGGCACCCAGCTCACAAGCAAAAAGGCTTGGATATTCCCTTTAGTCTTAATCTTTGGTGGGTCAACTCTACCTTGACCTCAAACACCCTGTGAAAAGTAATAAACCATTGGTATCTGATCTTTGTATTCTTTTAGCATGATGGTCTAGAGAAGAAGCAGGGCTGGTTTCTGGAGTCTATTGAAGTCACTCAGCTCACAAGCAAGAAGACATGGATATTCCCCTGCAGTCAGTGGCTGTCATTGTTTGAGAGTGATTGTCAGCTGAGCAGAGAACTCAAGGCACTGGATGCTAAGAAATATGGAAAGACTGGTGAGTATTGGCAGGTTCCTAGGAAGGAAGTGATATTTTGTCATTCTTGCGTAGTTATAAAAGAAAAGCTGAATAATACAAATGCTTGGTAAAATACTGCCTGGATATTTTTCCAACAGTAACTACTTGTTATATTCAAAGTTCAAAGTTCAGTTTGAAAAAAGACAATGTGATAAAGTGATGTTCATCTCACACCGGATATGATGTTGCAAATACATGTACTTGGCAAGATACCAGGTGGTCTACCAAGAATCAACGGAGAAGTAGAAGTATTTCCTTGATGCAAAGTCTTCATTCTACCCATGTTCAGTTGAATATTGATATGCCACATGTATCATTTGTAATGTAATAATATTAGTGGATGCCCCTCTGTGAAGATAATGACTTCACATTACATTCAGCAGTTACACAATTTAATGTTAATCATCCTGTTGCACAGACTAGTTGTTGCTAAGGCAGACAATCCTCCAACAACTATTTGATCTTGCCAAGAGAATTTTGCCTAGAAAACATTTTTGAAATTCTAATTCATAACAACTTTTCCCTATTTAATTCATCTGTAAATTATATTTTGCAGTGTATGAGGTTGTCACGATAACTGGAGACAAGAAAGGGGCGGGGACGGACTCCAATGTGTACATCACCCTGTTTGGTATCCGAGGCACGAGTAAGAAGATGCAGCTACCAACCAAGCCGGGAACTAATCCGTTTGAGAGAGGAACGAGTGATATCTTCCAACTCACCTGCAATAATGTGGGTCCGCTCAAGAGGATAAGGTAATAGTATACAATATTTCATGGTTGTGAGTGGAAATAGTAAACTATTTTATGATGTTAAAGATGTTGTTGCCTAATAAGCTTGAGACTAACCTGTTAGAAAGAGAGACCATTGATATCTTTCAAGAGAATTAGATAATATGTTTGATTGTATAAGTTTTATAAATGTAATTAAATATATTTACTGCTGCATGCATGCATTTATACATACATAATAATGCTGGATCACTGGAAATGGCACTTCCTTATAGAAAATATGAGTGCTTTACAAGCAGCCTCTGTTGGTATCGATTTTAAAGAAGACACACCATATGTAACCCATTTGAGGTGAAAGTATTGAATTTTTAAGCAAACATGCAATGAACATGATTTATATTGACAGAGATGTCAAAAATTAAAATCAATATACTATATCATGCTTTAATACTCAAACGTCAACAGAAGAATAAAACCCTTCCCTGAACTACGTTACCACATGGATACAAGATGTTAATATGGTTAATGATTAAAGATTGTGAAGGGGGAAATGATTTTACATGCAAGTGTGTATGAGTTTGTTGACTACCCTACTCATATGTGATCTTTTCTTTCATCGAGAGTGCAATTTTTTTAAATTCAAACTTGGACGGAAGTAATGTATGTGTGTAAGATTTATTTTTTAATATGTAATACCCATAATTATAGAACCCAAACATATAGAGCAAAACAATTTTTAGAGTCTGATGGTCTTCTTCGCATCATTCTGTTTATTTTTTTGAAGCATCTTATATTATCGCCATTCTTTATGAAGTGAAATAAATCTGGTATGATATACTCTCATTTGAAATAATCACATGTACCTTCCATCTGGTGGGGGTAAGATTGTTATTTAAGAATCCAAAATGAGAGACTTCTTCTACAAGATAGATACTGAAAAATTAGTTTTAACTCGACTATTTTTCAGGATTTTGGTCTTACATGTGACTGAGAATGGCCCATTTTCATCTTTTTTTTCCATCTAGAATTGAGCATGACAACACTGGCTTTGGTCCTGGCTGGTACCTTGAAAGATATATACTGAAAAATTAGTTTTAACTCAACTATTTTACAGGAGTTTGGTCTTACACGTGACTGAGAATGGCCCGTTATTATTTTTTTTTCCCATCTAGAATTGAGCATGACAATACTGGCTTTGGTCCTGGCTGGTACCTGGAGAGAGTGGTCGTGACTGACACCAACAACCCCAAGAGAGGCAAGTTCTACTTCCCTTGTAATCAATGGCTGGCGAGGGATGAAGCAGATGGGAAGATCAGCAGAGACCTCATCGGGAGCAGAGACCCACTGGCTGTTAGAAAAAGTACGAAACCTCAAATATGACTCTCTTATGGGGTGTTGCAAGAAAGTTGCAATCAATTGCAAATTGTAAAGCAAATTAGAACAACCATTCTGAATGGTTCAGGGTCTTCCCATTCAAGAAGATGCGCTTGCAACAATGATTTTGATTGGTCAGTACCGATCAGTTGCAACTTGCAATCAGTCGCAACTTTCTTGCAACACCCCATTAGTCACAACAATAATAATACTGATACTGATAAGGATAAGGGTTGTGGCGATGATGATGATGATGGTGATGAAGAAGATAATGATGATGACACCAAGGTCTTAGGTTGAATCTACTGTTAGCCCTTTAGAAAAAAAAATGTTTTCTATTAGGTGTGATAAATCAGTTTTCCTCTTTCAAAAAATTGCAACACTTATATTTCTCCATTAAATTTTGTTTTTAAAACATGTACATGTATTACGGTACTAACAGCTATATATATCTACAATGAAACTGTACACATTTGATTATTATATTTAATTATTGCATACCTGAATCGTGGCAAAACATTATTTAATGAATTTTGGCATCTGACTAGGTGTTGCCAATTTGAATTTCATGACATTCTTTAAGACTCCAAAAATCTGACTCACATAGTTATTTTTCTTCAGCAAAAACAGGATTCATGAGGTGTTCTTTAAAACCAAGTGAAGATACATGTCATTTAAGTTTCGAGTATACACTGTATATTAATCTTTTCATAAATGCTCTAGGCTTTAGCTATTATCCCATTGTAATATAGTTGTGTTTTTTCCGCCAGCTCACAAATACAAGGTTCATGTATTCACTGCCAACAAGCGAAATGCAGGGACGGACGCCAATGTCTTCATCACAGTCTTCGGAGAGGGTGGAGACTCTGGGGAACACAAGCTAGACAACTCTAAGAACAACTTTGAGAAAGGAAGGTATGGAAGTCAAGATGTTAAAAATTCTCTCCTCTCCCTCTCTCCCTGTCTCTCTCTGTCTGTCTGTCTGTCTGTCTCTCTCTCTCCCTCCCTCACTCTGTTTCTCTCTTTTCTTCTCTCTTTGTTTCTGTTTTTTATTCTGTCTATTTTTCTCTTTTCTTTGAAAGAGGAAGGTATAGAAGCTTACATGTAGATGTCGAACCATTTTTTCACAGTCTATTCGCTTCTTGCTGTATTTCTATTCTTGTCGTGATCTCTCGCCCCTTCTCTCTCTCTCTCCCTTCTCTCGCTCTCTCTTCCCTCCCCCTTCCTATTTCTCTCTTTTCTTCTCTCTTTGTTTCTCTATATATATCTCTCTATTCTTTGAAAGAGGAAGGTATAGAAGTTTAGATGTTGAACCATTCTTTTCCTGTTACTCTATTTCTCTCTTGCTGTAGTCCTGGTCCCTCTCATCCCCATTCTCTCTCTCTCTCTCTCTGTTCCTTCATGTCAGTATTTCTTCCCATTTTTCTTCTCTATTCACATCTTTTGAGGTGAAAGATAGTGATACATACATGTATATTCCCTTTCTTTCTTTTAATCGTGATCATCAAATGTGTAGTAGTACACCTGATGCAATTTATAGGGAGGTTGAGTTTTTAATTCACTCCATTGTTCTTGGGCCGTTACAGAATGTTCGGATAGGCCCTGACAACACTGGGCATGGATGTAAATTTATGTTTATTTTAGTTGATAGCAAATTTCCCTATAATGAATCTCGTTTTCCTTGGTTTATAGGGAGGATGAGTTTGTAATCGACTCCATCGCTCTTGGGCCGTTACAGAAAGTGCGGATAGGCCATGACAATACTGGTCCTGGACCTGCTTGGTTCCTAGACAAGGTATGGACTCGGACTTGTTGAGGGTCCAACTCCTCTTTCTGTTAATACAACTTTCAATTACAGAAATACTATTAAATCAGACACTTATGGGCCACTAAAGAGTAAATGACTGCCACTTTGCAGAAAGAAACTCATAAAATTGCCAAACTTGAGTGTTGTATGAGATATACATGTAATAAGATTATTCTTGCAGCCTGTTTGTTAATGAAACCTTCGCAAAGCAGAACCACTGTCGAAATTTGTGAAGGTTGGTTCGTAGTCTTTAAAGTTTCTGGTTTTACAGCATGCAACACTATCAAGAGAAAACCTAAGGGCAATGAGGGAGGACATTTTGTAGATTACCAGCGAGATATTATCTTTCAAGACAGTAGAATGTCATGTGGGAAAATGTTGAAAATGTTTTCAAACATTGTTGGAACTCTCACCTGTGAAAAAAAAAATCCTGTTTACAAGAGCATTTTTTTATTGTATAGATAGAATATTGATAGGGAAAGTAGTTGATAAACTGAAGAAGAAACTAGAGTTTAATTCGTCGTGACGAATTAAGTGGTCTGTCTTTCACTTTGTACGATCATGATTGTAATCAGGATGATCATAATAATGGGGAAATGCTAAACTGAAGATAGGAAGTCAAGAATGCCATGAATGGAGATGCTTCTTGAGGACAGGAATGTAGCAAAATGTGTGAAACGGTCATTGTAAAAAGATTACGGTGATGATGATAATGGTGATGATGATGAAGATGATAATATAATGATGATGGTTATAATGATTATGATGATATAATGATGGTGATGATAATGATGATTATTGATGATGTGATATTCATGATGATTATGGTGTTGGTGATTTTGAAGATGATTGATGATATAATGATGATAATGATAATGATGATAATGATGGGGATAATGGTAATGATCATGACTGCAATGACAGTGACCTTAACCATGCCAAATATGAACGAGAAATCACATTTCGTTATGAAGATACGACCATAAGTTGATTTGTAGAAAATGGCGTCTAGATGACGTCACAATAAGATAATTAAGATAATTGACTAAGCCAATTTTGAGAAATTGTGATATCTAATAGGACTAATGATATTGTAGGATAGCTTTAATACACGTCAGTGAAACAGATTTTCCAGAGGGATATACATAAACCACTGCACAGCACTTTGCAATAGACATAACATGCAAAATAAGGCATTTTATTACTTGGTTTGTGATTGTTTATGTTATAATAGTCGTAGAGGATGGTAAAATGACAAGTAAAAAGAAGCAAAAAAAAAAAAAAAAAAAATCGGCCCCGGGGATCGAACCAGGTACCTTGACCATGGTAGTCATGTGCTTTACCGATAGACCAAAATATTTCCCATAGAGATAACACGTAAACGAAAAACGTGATTCTCAAATCCCATTTGGTACTGAAAAATTGGGCATGATCCCGACATCTGATCAAAAATTGAAGGGCTTACTAATAAAAGCTTATAGTCTCAGCTACAACATATTAAAATCTGGAAGGAAATAGACCAATAATAACTGAGATACTGCTCAGAGAACAATGTCATGTAGATTCATGATTCGAAAAAAAGTCATCTTCCATAGACATAACACGCAAATAGGGAATATTCTGACATGGCATCTTTAATTGAAAATTTCAATATGATGAGGTCATGAAAATGAAAAACCGTGGAACTGGTCTTGTAGAGAATTGTCTCAGCTATAACATATCAAAATCTGGGCGAAAAACGACCAATAATTTCGAATCTAGATCCAAATTTGCATAAATGTGATAACGTCAAAACATGAAAAATGGAAATTTTGACTTCTGGCGCCATTTTGATGACGTCATAATGTTTATAAGGGTGAAATGATGCATGAAATGAAATTTATGATTTATACTCTACCTGATGATGAAAAAAAAATTGGGGGTCAACGGACTTTTTAAAGAGCTAGAGTGAATTTTGTAGAGGCATGTTTTTGCACGTTTTTACGTTATTTTCGCCATAGACGCGCGCACGGATTTTGAACTTTGACTCGCCCGTACGACCTTATTATTGATTGAAATTGATTCCAAGTTGATGGAAATGATGAAGAAAAGTATCAGGATTGCAAATCAATCGAAAAAACAGCGTTTTAACGTTATTTACGACTTACGCTTACGCATAACGCGCGCGCGGACGCGTACGCGCGGAAATTTTTGAAATGCTTAAAATGACCTGAAACGTACTCCAATTGAGACCTTTCTTGATTTTGAGCATTTTTAAATTTTGACGCGCGCGTACGTGCGCGTCATGATGCGTGCGCGGATTTTGATGACATTTTATGTTGACCCTTGACCTGAAGTTTATGTGTATTGAATATTTTTGATTTTTGATGATCAGTTATGTTGATATGATTGATAATGTGATTTTACAAAATGGCGCCTGGATGACGTCATGATAAACTGATGACCTTGAATGAGATGCCACATCTTAACATTAACATGTCTGATCAGTGACGAAAATTTGAAGAAAATTGAGAATGAACTTTTTGAGAAATCATGGTAACAAGAAAATGGGCGAAAAATAAAAATAAATAAATAATAAATAATAATAATAAAGAAGAAAAATCTTGACGAAATTAAGAGGTGATCTGTCGATGTACGACAGATCACCTAAAAATATAGATTATAAAGATAAAAATTAGTAATGCATATTATGCAAAATTATACATTCAATATGTATCAATTATGTACATGTATTTATTTACATATATGTATTCAAATACATGTTTGTATTCAATTATGAATTCAGTAATGATTCAGTTATATATTCAATGATGTTTTCAATTATGTATTCTATTTTGTATTCAATTATGTATTCAATTATGCATTCAATTATGTATTCAGCAAGTATACATTATGTACTATATATGAGATCTGTAGCATGCCTGAAATATGTATGTTGAAGATATGATGCAGAAACCAATAAATCAAATCAAATCAAATAATGCAATAAATCTGACTGTATTCTATAGATCATCATCGATGACTTGGAGTTGAATGCAACGTATGAGTTTCCATGTAGTAGATGGCTAGCTAGAGATGAGGATGATGGTCTGATCACGAGGGAGCTCTACTGCGGAGGTCGAGGGTCCAAAGGTAAATTGAGTTGCTGTTTGAATATCACTAGTAATCAAGGTGAAAACAATTTTTACTTTTGTTTTATGGTTAAGAAATAAAAGATTGGAATAGTTATCAATGAGCTATGTATTATACACCACCTAACATTCCTGCTACTCATAACTGATCGAAGAATAGTTTTCAGTATCCCCATTAAGATCCATATTGCATTTTATGCCAGGAATTTTAAAAAGGAGAATAAGCTTTAAAATCCTTAAATTGGCAACACATTGAGAGGTTCAAAATCATTGTTTTTTATTAAAATTGGCAATGTTTTCAACTTGTCTATAAAATTTCTAACCATGTATAATGTTTTCAAAGACATTACACCTTATTACAACTATGTACTGTAGAACTAAAAGAAAAATAATATTGTTGCCAATGTGAAGAACAAAATGTGATCCATTTTGCCCTGAAATAATTCCTGTCCTGAAAGGGTGAAAGCTTCATTTATGGATAATGTGCCTGACTTTATTATTGTGCTTTATTCCTACCATAATATGATTTTTATGCCTCCGCCCACCGAAGGTGGGTGCCGGAGGCATTATGTTTTCGGGTTGTCCGTCCGTCCGTCCGTGCGTCCGTCCGTGCGTCCGTGCGTCCGTCCGTGCGTCCGTCCGTGCGTCCGTGCGTCCGTCCGTCCCACTTCTCGTTACCGCGATATCTGAAGAATCATTTGAGGTAGGAACCTCAAACTTGGTACTAGTATGTATACCCATACGAAGATGAACTGATTAGATTTTGGGGTAAGTAGGTCAAAGGTCAGAGGTCACAGAGGTCAATTTACATGAAATTACATAAGAATTCTTGGTTTTTAGCACCGTTACCACGATATCTCAAGAACTATCTGAGGTGAGAACTTCAAACTTGGTACCAGTATGTATCCCCATAGAAAGATGAACTGATTAGATTTTGGGGTAAGTAGGTCAAAGGTCAGAGGTCACAGAGGTCAATTTACATGAAATTACATGGAATTACTGGTTTTTAGCACCGTTACCGCGATATCTCAAGAACTATCTGAGGTGAGAACTTCAAACTTGGTACCAGTATGTATCCCCATACAAAGATGAACTGATTAGATTTTGGGGTAAGTAGGTCAAAGGTCAGAGGTCACAGAGGTCAATTTACATGAAATTACATGGAATTAGTGGTTTTTACCACCGTTACCGCGATATCTCAAGAACTATCTGAGGTGAGAACTTCAAACTTGGTACCAGTATGTATCCCCATACAAAGATGAACTGATTAGATTTTGGGGTAAGTAGGTCAAAGGTCAGAGGTCACAGAGGTCAATTTACCTGAAATTACATAAAAATTCTTGGTTTTTAGCACTGTTACCGCGATATCTCAAGAACTATCTGAGGTGAGAACTTCAAACTTGGTACCAGTATGCATACCCATAGAAAGATGAACTGATTAGATTTTTGGGTAAGTAGGTCAAAGGTCAGAGGTCACAGAGGTCAATTTACATAAAATTACATGAAATTACTGGTTTTTAGCCTTGTTATCAAATATTTCTAGTTTTATATGAAAATGAAATGAAATAAATTTTTCTGTCTCCTGTGCATTTTAAGTGAAAAGATTTGTCATTTTGTTGGACCAGTCCTTTTTAGAGTGTACATGTATGCCATACTTTTCCAATCTGGTGATGGCGGAGGCATAAATTCCGACCGCGCGCGGTCGAATATTCATCTAGTTACTCTTCTAATTTCTTCATTTTGTAGTCAGAGGTTGGCATAAAAGATCAGACATTGATCAATCATTACCCAAATTCATCATGAATTCAGCACTCACAATGTTGTAAAGAGAGCATGTTTTTGTAACCCAAGTACCTTGTCTGACTATCTTTCCACAGGCATACCCTACGAAATACGTGTCACAACAAGCGATAAGCGACAGGCCGGTACCGACGCCCGCGTCTACATCGTCATGTACGGCGGCAAGGAGGGGGAAGAGACGAGCGGCAAGATCTGGCTGGACGGGAACTTTGATAAAGGGCGCACTGCGATCTGTTCGGCGGAGATCGGATCGATGCTGAGCCCCCTCTCGAGGATTGATATTGGACATGACAACTCTGGGCCTGGAGCTGGCTGGCATCTGGACAGGGTGAGAAGGATGTACATTTTTTAATACAAATAATATTATATTGTGTTCGTCGTGAGAATATGCGCAATTGATTGGTCCATTGCGCATCATGTGACGAAATACAATTCACACTGGCCTCTGCAATTGAACAAATTGCCATCAGGGGTAACATCTGAGGTCACATTCCGTGTGCAGTAGTACCGTACACGGATACTGTATATGGCGTATGACATTACACATAAAAAGCGCATACTACATTGTGACAACATTAATATGCACATGTCTGTTGTTTTAGCCACCGGCATGTGATGATATCATTATTATACATTTGATATCCGCACATATTCATCCCTTCTTCAAAACTGTTTTTTGTGCAGACATACTATATGTTGGAGATGATCATCAGTAGATCAGTCATTAGACTTTAGTTCAAGATGATGGATATAAAGTATATATATACTGCCCACATGCGGGTCTCTTGTTAAACTATGGTACCCTCGGTGAAGTGATGACGTCTTCTATGTGAAATAGAAGATCTCATACCAGCGTTACATGGACATCATCATAATTTTTGCCCCAATCATTATAATTGTTCTAATTATCATTCACTTGTTCATGCATATACTTAGGTGGTAATAGACTGCCCTGCCGCAGGTATAGAACAAACATTCATGTGTAATCAGTGGCTAGCGGACGATGAAGGAGACCGAAGGATAGAGAGAACACTTAGTGAAACCAAGTCAATGAGGAAAACAAAAGGAAAACGTGAGTAATAGAAAACTACGAAGTAATACGGTTGCAAAATTTGCATGTGGTCAAGTTTCACAAAAGTTTCATGTTGCAAAATGACAGATTACACAAGTGAATCTTTGCAGTTTGTGAGGTTTCTTGTAGTAAAAATGGCTGTCATTAACCCTAACTGCACTGGGAGGCCCCCCCCCCCCCATATTTTTGGTGATTGCTGGCAATTTCGGATTCTCGCTTCATGACTTTTTCCCCTGAAGTCTTCCACCAAGACAGATTGCATGTGCGCCTACCAATTGGGGGAATTTGTACCATGTAATAATTACACGTTGGCTTTTTCACAACAAAATTCTTATTTCACACTAATATTCTTTTTAAGATTGAGCAATACTTTATGTTGGCATTTACTTTGTACTCCCAATTGTTTTAGTGAATAAATGAATGAAATAAACTCTCAATGAGTGGATGGATTAATGTAAGCAAAATTGTTATACAAGAAATTTATGAATGCATTTTTATCAATTGAAGTCAGGAATGCATCTGAAATTCTCTTTTGATTTATTTTTGTAATGAAACACATAATTCTCAAATATTGATTTTAAACAAAACTGAATAAATGAATGAAACAGTTCAGAGGTTTTTTTGTAATTTTTGAGCTGGAGAATATTGAGAGATTGTTATTTCTCAGCATCTTTCGCTTCTTTTCCATCTTCCCAGGCGCTGTATGGAACGTGACCGTTCACACCAGCGACATCTCCAACGCAGGAACGGATGCCAAGGTGTCCATCTGTCTCTACGGCGATAAGGGCAAGTCGGATGAACTAGAGCTAGAGAGCCAGAGTGATACATTTGAGAAGGGCGAGAGCGACACCTTTAAGATGGAGCTAGCGCCCGTCGGGAAGCCCTATAAGCTGAGGGTGTGGCATGACAACAGTGGTAGAGGACCGGGTTGGCATCTAGATAAGGTGAGCTTGATCTGATCTCTCTCAGTTCTCTAAGTCATCCTCTTTGATATAGCTCATTTTTTAATTTTTTTTTTGTTAATCACTTTCTCCCTTCCTTTATGATGATAATGATCAGAATGATATTTGTGATGACAATTTCATAGTTTACTTTATGATTAATTGACCATCTCTTGTCTTCCAGATTGTGATGGAAAGCGTGGCCACAGGGAAGGTGTACACGTTTCCATGCCAACGGTGGTTAGCGAAGGATGAAGATGATGGTGAGATCATCAGGGAGTTACCGGCAACGGGAGAAAGCATCAAGAAACCTTTGCCAGGTGAGAGAGAAGTTAGGGACAGGTATAGACGACCTGACAGCATCATCAATATTGCATCCCTTGACACTTTTAACCCATAGCAGTACAGTGTCACCGTTTAGTGATGGTTTTACATTATCTTTTCATCCACAATTCTAGAAATTACACATTATATAAGAGCAGGAAGAGCAAAAATCACTTAAAATTTTGCATCTATTTCCAATGCATTCCCTTACAAAAAAGTACCATGGTAATACCGTGGTAATACCGCGGTAAATTGGGACGGTATTACTGTGAAAGTACCATGAATTTACCGCGTTACCCATTGTCAAGATGAAAATACTATGAATGTACCATGCTTTTCATGGTACACGATGCAAATACTATGAATATACAATGTTTTTCGTAGTAATACTGTGGCAATACGATGTGTACCACGGATTTACCATGTTTTCGTGGTATTATGGCGGTAATACCATGAAATATGTAGTATTACCATGGTATTTTTTTGTAAGGGTTATGTTGTGCCATTCACAAATAAGAGTCTCTAAATTGGCAACACAGTATATATATAAAATCAAATCACTATGTTGTGTACAAATTGACAGTATCTCTGGTAAAATTTAATAAACATTTGTATTTTTTTCAAACTATGTAGGAGTGGAAAATAAGGATAATTGTTGCCAATTTGAGGAGGGAAAACTGATTGATTTAGACCTTAAGAAATCTCTGAACTGCTATGGGTTAAGACTCAAATACTGAAACATATCAAACAAAGATCATTCTAGTCCATGATCACTTGACCCTCATCCATGTCTCTACATGGACTGGCAAGTCTGTCGACACATACCGAATACGGACGTTCAAGCCTCCTGAGAGTGACCTCTTGTATAGTCAAATGTGCAACCTTGTCTTGCAATCTCTTTGGTGCTTCAACAAAAGCCATGATGGTGTGAGCCAAACTTGTCGCAAGCTGACAGATGTTTTGTGTCAATGATATTGACAGCACAAACCTTACATACATGTAAATGTAGCCAACCCCCAAGTACATGCGGTAAATGGATACGTGGTACAAAGAAATTCCTAGAATGCTTTCACCACCTTTGGGCAGCTTGGATAAAGAGAGGTTCATTTGTAGCACTTGCTGATACAACTTCATAGGCGCTTTGAGCATCTGATGAGACTAACAGTTGTGTATTATAAAAGTAGGGACTTGATGTATTATTATTGTAACTCCTCAATTGATCTCAGACTGATAGACAAGAGAAAACTATTGTCACACCTGGTTATAGTGGCCACACGTAACAAACAAAAACAAACTGGCACTTCTGTTTCCTTCTAAATTTGACAGAAATTATGCATAAAAGATAATGCTACCTTTAACCCTTCAAATACTGCTCTTACATTTTATAGAGTTATGTGTCATTGGAAAATTGTGGTTATGAAAATGGGTTAATACACTTTGTTTCACGTTTCTCTCTCATCAGTTGTGAAATACCAAGTCAGCGTTCACACTGGGGATAAGTTCGGGGCTGGAACTGATGCAAATGTCTTCTGTATGCTCTTCGGCGAACTTGGCGACACAGGTGAACGGCCCCTGTCGAAGTCCTCGACCAATCGCAACAAATTTGAGCGTCGAGCTGTAAGTATTTTGGGCTGTTTTCTGTACAATCTGTTTGTTTTTAATCTTTTCTTGTCATGATAAGCAATTTTTGTCTGTCTTCATGATTTCAGATCAGAAAGTACTCTGTTTCTCATTGTCTCTTTCTCCTCACTCTTGGAAACTTTGATTATACAGCATAATAACCTTGTCAATAAAGTCAGTATTCTTGGAACGTGCAGACCACGTAGCTATGGCATTAACAAAAAGATTTCTGTTCCCCAAACACATATATGCCATAATATTAAAGAAATTAATGTTATTTGCAACGTATGACAACAAAAAAATAAGAAAATAATTTTGCTCCGTGTTTCTTAAATATTCTTATTCTTATGTCTTCTATATGAAAAAAAAAGCCAACATATAATCAAAGATTAGTTAATTCTTCTCTATACTTTGATGACTTTTTTCTGCAAATGATGGTAACTCATTTCATCTCTTCGCCTTGTTATCTTTCCAATGCTTTCAAATACTTTATTACATCTCAGGCGGTAAGTATTATAATAGGCACATCGCTGTGGAATGCTGGTCCAAAATTATACCCTATATTGCTGCAGCGAATCTAATTCTAACCAACGTGTGTACATCTCTGCAGCATTCTCTACTTACTAGTCTTAAAGGGGAAGGCCACCCTGACATTAATTTGGTTATAAAAGAGGCAGAAATATAAAAGAAACAGATCAACGAAAATTTCAGCACAATCCGATAAATAAGAAAGTTACAAAGTTTTGAAGTTGCAATCAAGCAAACACAACATGGCAACCCCTGTGACTTAATCTTGTAAGGTCCTATCCCATTTGCCCTTTACTAAAAAAAATCATAAATTTCCATTTTCTCTAAAAACAATATTTGATCATACATGCACCCTAGATATAATCATTCTACATATTACGCTTTTTGCACAAAACCTGTATTTAAAAAAAAATCTATTAATATTCCGTCATAAACCACTAAAAAAAATGAAAAAATTTATGGAATTTTCTGTACAGAGCAAATGGGAGAGGATATTGCAAGATATGTCTCTGGAGTTGCCAATTTGTGTTTAATTGATTACAACTTTTTTAAATTCATAACTTCCTTATATCTTATCCGATTTTGCTCAGACTTTCACTAACCTGTTTCTCTGATTTTCTGCTTTTGTTCAAATCAACCCATTACCAGAGGGTGGACTTCCCTTTAACTTGTTAGACCAGTAAAATGGATCTTGTGAAAGCACTGATTGTGCACTGTAGCTGTGTGCAGCAGTTTTGAATTTGAAACACTGCAGGAACCTGCCACTGTTAAATGCACAACAACCAAAACATTTTAGTAATTTTCTCGTCAAGAAAATTTTGTGCATTCTGCAGTTCATGATTGTTGTCCAATTATTTCACCATACATGTATGTACAAGTAACTTTGGAGAATCTGCATCACTAATGCAAATTCGTGAAGGCTTTATGAATGAAAAAGTATGTAAAATCTAGAGTGACAATATGCATAATTACTAGTCTTTAATAGTGTAGAGTTATTGCTATAATAATGACGTAATACTTCAATAAATGACAAATTTAAGACATCAGCGTCCTGTTTCATGAAACTAATCATCAATAACAACTGCCACATGTCTATGACAAATTGCTCTTAGCCAATCAGATGTATTCATTTCAGTAGCTTGTAACAGTTATTGTAACTCGTTATAGATATCAAGTTTTATGAAATGGGGCCCTGTAAGTTGGTGTGGTTAGTAGTCTTAAATTTACCCCATGCAACTTTCAAGAGAACATGAAAGTTAAGTTGTTATTTTTTCTGTGATATCGTGATATATTTCTTTGGCATCGAGACAGAATTTTCCCCGTAATATTAACATTACAGACTAGTACGTCCGTAAGTATCCCTGCAACGTAATGATAAATTTGAGTTCTGGTCATGCGATTAGATTGTGAAAGAAACTGTCTCAAAAGCAATCAGGAAAGTTTGGTTATATGCATGTACATGTAGTACATAAGAATTGGTGTATGCTGTAAGGATTTAGATGCCCCAAAATGAAAAGAAATTGACTCAATCCTGCTGAGAGTCAAATGCACTGCACGCAAAAATGTGTATATGGGACTACACCCACATGTTTGGCCCAAACATTTCAGCTATTTCTTGTCATATTCTGAATGTGAGGGCATTTGAAAAGCAATCCCTTTCAGACATTTCTACTATGATGTTCTTCCAAACTGACATAAAAGGAATGAGAAAGCTCACAAATTATTTTTCACCTTTCCCAGAACTCAACCTTGTCTTTAAAGGAGAATTATCCCCAGGCTTTTAAATGTAAATAGGGTCATAGTGAATAAAATAACATTTAATTTGATATAAAAATCACCGTTTTAGACCAACTGATGCCGTTGTAAGAGCAGAAAATAGAGACCACTTTTTACGATGATTACAACGTCGTCTACTCCTACTGGCGGCGTCCATTTTCTCTAAATTTCCCATAAAACCTTGCGCGTGATGACGTAGGGGATGGAGAACTCACTAGCTAGTAGCTAGCTTGCATGAAGCGCGCGCTGCATATACACACGGTAAACATGGTGTATTGTCAAGCGTTCGGCTGTTGTAACTGTTCCAAGAAAACGATAGGGAAATCATTTCTGCGGGTCTGTTCAAGCGTTGGGTGACCATATTGAACGTGGAAAAATTCCAAGGAAAAGACTTCAAACTTGATCGGAAAAATTATGTGATCTGCAGTGATCATTTCACGGAGGCCGATTATCACGTAGATCTGCGGGCTAAGCTTATGCCCGGGCGAATCGTATAATCAAGCTAGTGTGTCCTGGAACACGTTTTACTTACGATGATTATTTTACTCTAATAAATGTTTTTCAAATGTGATAGTTACGTAGATAATATAAATTGATTTATTTAATTTAATTATGAAACTCTTGCGTAATTTATGTTATTATTAATAATAATAAACTCTTTTTAAAATAATGTTTGTGAACTATTGCGAGCCAATTACAATGCGCTACGGCCAACTCCATGCCCTACGTCACACAGCTCGATCGCACCGGGAACATGGCGACGCTGCTTTACTCTCGAGAACAATAAAAATCAGAGGATTCAATCGACAATTCCCATCCTCTCGATTCTCGAATATACAATGTTTTTACTTTATCAGAAACTGTTTAGAATTCTGTTTTAGGTCATTGATAAAAGTCTGGTGGGGATAATTCTCCTTTAAAGTTGATGTGCTCTAGGCAGCGTAATTTGGGGGTAATTGGTTTAGTATGTAAAGAAGTCGTTGTGTAGACTAAATCAATTTTTGCTCTGTAGACTCTAGATGCTCCTACTGAAGTAGATTTCCAACAGGAACAGGACTGTGGGAAGAAGGTGAAATAAGTTAAAATCAAAAAATTCTTCCATCTCAAATCATTCATCTTTGACCATTTGCATCCAAACTGAATTTTAAGAATTTTATTGCACTCATCCATCAGCTAGCCTGTCTTGTAGGAAAAATGAGGTTTTTATTTTCTTCTCTCAAGAAAAATAAGTTCATTAGAGTCTGAGTTAAGCAGACTATTCTTGCTCACTCTTCACTATGAGAAGGGTAGCTATGAAAGGGGGATAGTCTATCAACTTATTTCAGACTCTGCTCAACTTATGTTCATCGAGATAAGGAAATAAATCATTCCTTCTGGAAGCCAAGCTATTGTTCAGCACACATAAAGACACACAGTCTTTCACTCTGTAACCAAGTTTCCCACTCTCACAATAGCTGCACATAATATCATGATAGTGCTAATAAAAAGATGAATAAATTAGCAAAGCTACTATAACAAATACATTGTTTACTCCATTCAAAATATAATTCCAAGCAACTTAATTTTTCATTTGTCAGTCATGATATTTCTTTTAACCAGTTACTGCTTGATTCCTCCTGGATCATTATTGGCTATTAAATGTCAATAAAGTTGTTTTTTAGCTTGTGCTCTTCAGCTTGTTCTCACATGACATTTTTCTTAGGCAATGAGCTCCATTTAATTCATTCCAATTGTATGCTGGCTGTCATAAAAAAAAATAAATAAAAGTTGCTTTTCATGATTTGTCAGGATTGCCTGATATTTTTATGTAAACATGTAGCTTTCTTGAGTAAAATTCAAAGAAAAGGCAAAATCTTAGCAAATGCTTTTCCCAGCTTTTACATGCATCTTCAGATTACCAGCCAAGGAATTGCTAGCAAGAAGAAGCAAAACTTATAAACTTTCAAATAATACTAACTGCAAACCAGGAGCATAATTTTCTGCTTATGACCTTTACTTAATATTGCCTAGCAATTCTCGCATTTCACAATACATGCGCCACCAACGTTCGTCCTATAAGAGGCCTATTTTTCCACCAGCAGGTCAAAAAAAATTTTGCGCCGAATTAGCTGCCTCCACCTCGCCATGGATTGCTTGTCTTTCCGTGGAAATTTCACCCACGTTACATCAGCCATCCATGGATACTTTGCAAAATTGTTTTTCTTTGAAGTATGAGAATAACACTCCGGAACTTCACAAGAGAAGACCATGATGACAATGTCAAGTAATCCAGATCGAAAAGCAAAATGATGTGCTGGGACTCTATGAGCGGCAGCTAGCGGGGCGGGCTCCTGGTGATGTCTCACCAGCGTGCGCTAAATAACCAGCGTGCTGATTTGTTGAGAAAATTGTCGATCCATCTCCCCAAATTAACGCGCTAGAATGAGGGCGCCAGGATTGTGAAGCGCGAGAATTGCTGAGCAATGCTTGGCCTATTGCTTCTAGGTTGAAATCTGGAAAGATGCAAGCAAAACCTAGAAAAAGCAATTATTGCTAGGCTTTTGCTAATTTTTAAAATTATCTCGGTTATCCCACCGCTGCCACCACACAAAGTCAGATAACATTCAACTCGACTGCATTGTCATTGGTTACTTTCAAACACCCACCCTCACGCATACATCAGATAACATTCAACTTGACTGCATTGTCACTGGTTACTTTCAAACACCCACCCTCACACATACATCAGCTGTACATTATATACTTTAATTCAGGGCTGGCACAATTCAAATCACAATTTTTTTTAAATTGCCAATTTAAATAAAAAACAAAGAAATACTTTAACAACAAGAGTAATTTCGTTGTTGATTTTGTTGATGTGACCAAAAGAAAAATCACTCAAAAGCCATTGTTTGATTTTTAAACATTTTGGCAAATAATGTCTGATATTACAGCTACCAAAATAATCTGTTTCTTTTCTACATGCATAAGAGCAACGTTTAAGGCTGTATATAAAACAAAATCAAATAAATCTGATATATTTTGTTTTAATTTAAGGCATGATATTTTTCCTACCCTGCATTCAACTCAACTATGTTGTCACTAGTTACTTCCAAAAAATCACCCACCTGCATACATCAACTTTACATTATACCTGACATATTTGCATGTAAAATATTAAAACTTGCAGTAAGCACTGCCTATTGTGAACAGTTTAATTCATTTACATATTCACTTTGATTTCTGGGCATGTTCCGAGCCTTATGGGAAGGGCGTACTAAATGCTTATTGTATTGTATTGTATTGTATTGTATGTTTTGGCACTCAACATTGTAAAATCCATGCATATTTTACCCTGGTATTTCAGCGATTCGTGAACAGCATTGAAAATCCCATTCTTAATTTATGCATGTGAATATTTGAAGATAGATTTGAATATTGCATGAGTAACTGTATGCAATTTTGTTTTCTTTCATTATGTTTTAATTTGCAAAATTTTGAAATGAATTGTTGAATCACTTGGTTGCTTAAATGCCTGTAATTCTTGTCTTTTTTTAGTTCACATTGTCAAGCTCTATAAATGCAATCCCATGTTCTTTGTACAATCACTAATAGTAGTTGTTACGGGTTGAAATTTGATAAAAGGTTGCTGGTATGGTGCTTCAATATTTTCTCCTGCAACAATTCCTCCAGGTTTTATTTCATCAAAGATTTAGGGTTGCAATTGAGTTTTAGGTTAGGTGTAGGGTTGTCGTACAACTGCTGGGGAGCATTTCATCAAGCATTTTGTCGGGGATTTTTACCGACAACTGCTACTGAAATCCTTGCATCTGATTGGCTGAGAGCAAATTTGTCAGTAAAAATCACTGACAAAACGTGTGATGAAACGCTCCCTTGTTTTACCTACTATTCGTCAGTCTCCTTTGTCTTGAAGAGTAGCAAACGCATTCACTGAGACGATTAAACCTTCATGATGATACCCTTATTTCATTTTCTATCTTTCTACATGGAGGTTGATGGTTATGTGATAGAAGCTTTTGACATTTTGAAGAGATGGAAAGGATTTATTCTGTCCAGTAGTTAAAATGATTTCCTTTCATGTTACAGGTTGATGTGTTTACGATAGAAGCTGTGCATCTGAGGCAGTTGAAGCGTATCAGGATTGGTCACGACGGTACAGGGGCAGGGTCTGGCTGGTTTCTTGATAAGGTGGTCGTCATGGAAGAGGGCAAGAGCAAATCGGAAACAGTCTTTCCTTGTCAGAGGTCAGTGCTGTAAAACAATATTAACAAAAATTGGGACCTGTCTATAAAGACCACAGTTTTTTGTTTCCCTTGAAAAGTGTATTCAAGCAACCTGTTCTTAAAGACAGCTCTTGTCTCCTTTGAGTGGTCTTTATATACAGTTTTCACTGTATAGCTTCTCCTTAATAAAGTAGACTATTTTTCACCGCTTGATATATCCTGGAGAAAGGAAAGAAAAAGTGTCAGTATCATTCCTGCAGATCAAAATAGATGTCAAAATATGTTTCTAATTTCTTTCTCTATTCACCATGTTTAATGGTATTCTTCTTGCTCTTGATCTTATTACATAGATCAGAATGGTTTTTAAAAATTAAAAGTATGGATGGGAAGGGTAATGTAGCTATTGAAAGCTCCACAAGTCCTCTTGAACACCGGAAAAATATCCTTGGTAAAATAATCAAGAAAACACAGCAATAGTTCTATGAGGAATTCTCCCTTTTTATACATGTAGCATAGCAAAATAAATCAATATGTTACACTGTGTATGGAAAGCTTTCACTTCTGACAATGCAATGCATACTAATGAAAATTCTACAATATTCTAAGAAAATATATCTGGGTCCTGTCTCATAAAACTTGTTATCAATAACAACTGCCCCATTTCTATGACAAATTTACTCTCAGCCAATCAGATGCAAGGATTTCACTAGCTCATAACAATTATTGTAACATGTTATTGATAATAAGGTTTATGAAACGGGGGCCTGAAATGAGAAGAGGTATGTTTTAGGCATGTTCAATTGTGAGAGATTTGCATTTCTACATGGATGTTTTTTTGTTCTTCTTGTAGATGGCTTGACCGAGACGAAGATGATGGTCTTATTGTCAGAGAATTGGTCCCTGAAGGGACCTCACAGTTACTAAGTAGTAAGTCAAGATAAGAGTATGTGGGTGCACGTGTGATCCCAGCCCAGTGCTAGATGAGGCATTTTATTTACAGATGTCTCTCTTCATCCGGGGGTATTCAGTGATAACAGTCAACTGGTCCCTGAAGGAACCTCACAGCTACTAAGTAGTAATTCAAGATAAGAGTATGTGGGTGCATGTGTGATCCCAGCCCAATGCTAGATGAGGCATTTTATTTACAGATGTCTCTCTTCATCCGGGGGTATTCAGTGATAACAGTCAACTGGTCCCTGAAGGAACCTCACAGCTACTAAGTAGTAATTCAAGATAAGAATATGTGGGTCTATGTGTTATCCCAGTCCAATGCTAGATGAGGCATTTTATTTACAGATGTCTCTCTTGATCCAGGGGTAGTCAGTGATGACAAATTCAGTTCTAATATGAGAACTTAAGGTTACTTTTCATCAAACGTATTCTCTTGTTTTTCCACCCAGCTACCTCCTACCATGTGTCCGTGAAGACTGGTGATGAACGTGCAGCAGGTACCGATGCCAATGTCTATGTGAAGCTCTTTGGTGAAGATGGGGACACCGGTCTTATACCGCTTAAGCAGTCGGAAAATACCAAGAACAAGTTTGAGAAAGGCAGGGTGGACAAGTTCACACTAGAGGCAGTGGATATTGGAAAGGTGAGGATAATCATTACAGTGTGAACAGGTCTAATTTTGTTTTTGTGTGTGGGAATATAGAGATAATATTATTGTGAATAGGTAAATTTTTAACCTACATTTATACACATTATACAAATTTTTAAAAGTGTCAAGTATGCATGATCTGTTTATTACATATATAATAGATACATGCATTTCAGTGTGTTGATCTTTCTCTTTTTTGAATAGTTTGTTTGAGGAGAGAGCATACACCTCTCATTTATTTCTTTCAATATAAAAATTACAATTAAAAACATTACAAACGAAGGAACATTGTATGCATAACATAAAATTTACATCAAATTGAAATGAATAAATATCATGTGATAGTTATATAAATAAATACAATAATACTAATATGAAAGAAAATGGTGTCCCAAAAAGCCTCAAAGGCTTGTAAGGAGGGATCACCTGAATAAGAGTATAGTTGATAAGTAGTGAGAATTTTTTCCTTCATCTAAGACAATGTTGCCATTTTTTTAGGACTACATTTGTACCAGTCCATAGTGCTTTTTATTGAATATGTATTTAAATTATATCCTTTTATCTTGTATAACAAAATTTAGATCTTTTATTTTCTTGAGTGATGAATGAAATGACTCTTCAATCATTGAATCCATTGATATCTATCTTCAGATTATCATTGAATACATGCGAGTTGGCCATGATGGATCTGGTCCTGGCGCTGGTTGGTTCCTGGACCATTTAGAGATCGATATCCTGCTTATGAAGACCACAGTTTTCATGGGGATGGATTAAATTACTCTTCAATTATTCTCTTCCTCTATACATTTTCTTTCAGATTGAATACATGCGAGTTGGCCACGATGGATCTGGTCCTGGCGCTGGTTGGTTCCTGGACCATATAGAGATTGATATTCCATCCCGTGGTGAGAACTACATGTTTGCAGCTCATCGCTGGCTGGCGGAGGACGAAGAGGACTGCGAGCTGGAGATCGAACTCCAGCCTTCTAACTTCAAGAAGTCCAAACCACGTAAGTTGAGATATCATGACTCTATATTCCATATTTCTAAGATTAACCCTAAAAGGACTGGGGGCCACTTTCAAATTTTTAAGAGCTTCTTGCATAGAAATTTTATCTCCAGGACCTTTCATTACTTGATATCACTCAAAAATGTGTATTAAAGCATATAATTTACATAAATTATATTAAATATAAAAATAATAAATCTTTACATAAAACTAACGATGGTTTTGTGTTCTTCACGTGATTCTCGAGGTCAGTGCAAATTTTGCGACGATCGGTCATGCTGCGGCCGAGATATCAAGTCCTTGATACCTCCAAAATAGCCCAGTCTTTTTAGGGTTAAAGCCTGTTGACAGTTTTGGTAAAACTTCTGCCTGATTTATTTCATTTGAGTTGATAAATAGGAATATGTTGTGTCTTTTTTTTTTTTAATTTTAGGTATTCCATATGAGATCACCGTTATAACGGGAGACAAGTCCGGAGCTGGGACAGATGCAAACGTTTTCCTAACAATGTACGGAGACGACGGGGCTAAGACAGAGGAGTTCTCACTCAGAAACAGGACTGATAACTTTGAGAAGAACATGACTGACAAATTCAAGGTAGTATCTCTTTAGGATATGAATGAATGAATGAATGAATGTATGTATGTATGTATGTATGTATGTATGTATGTATGTATGTAATGTATGTATGTATGTATGTATGTATGTATGTATGTATGTATGTATGTATGTATGTATGTATGTATGTATGTATGTATGTATGTATGTATGTATGTATGTATGTATGTATGTATGTATGTATGTATGTATGTATGTATGTATGTATGAATGAATGTATGTATGTATGTATGTATGTATGTATGTATGTATGTCTGTATGTATCTTCCTTTGCTTTACGAAATCAACATATATTCGTAACATACCAATTACAAAAGCAAACATATCAAATAAAGTTAAACAAACCAAAGTAATATAATAATGAGGAAGACGAGGAGACCTTTAAAAGCAGGGCTTGTAAATTAGGTCCCTCAATATTAAAACAAAATATAACAATGTTTGTAAACAATGAATGGTAAACACAACTTGATTCTAGCTAATCTGGAAACTGTCTAATACTGTGCTAACTAAACAAATTGTAAGGTTATAGAAAATAAACTACACTGTATTTACACAAAAAATGGATAGGTTAAAGGTTGGAGGCAAAGATAGAGAGAGAGGGGAGCATGAAATTAAGAAAGAACATTTTGTAGATAAAGTCATATTGCATAACATTACTAGCATCAACTATCGCTAAAACATAATTCTAATTGTCATAAAGGTATTTACTCAAAAGATAAACTTTCATTTTTTCGCTTACACCATTCCTGTCAAAGTGGATATTTTTGTTTGTTGAAGACTGAGATCGTAGATATTATTACATTTTTGCTGTTTTCCGGTGAAATTACAGACTACTTTTGAGGATCGTTGTTACATTTACCTTTTATTCTTTGCTGCATGAGGGTATAGAATCTAAAAGCAAGCATATAATTTCTACTTCGAAGTGCATAGAGGCAAAATGCAATATGTACTATACTTTAGAATTATAGAATTAATACTTTTATAAATTTCTGTTTGTAAGCTTCCAAGTATTGAAATCAAGTTTGATAATTTATGTCTAGGACCTTAATATAGTATCTTTATCTGACAGATATTTTCCAGTCGAACCTTATTTATTTTAGTATGTTTTCTTGTTATTCATTCTCTTGTTATGTTTGTAAAGCACCTTGAGCATTTAATCAAAATGGATAATGGTGCTATAGAAATCATATGTATTATTATGATTATTATTATTATTATTATTGGAGACATGTGCTAATGATGTAATCATCTCTTGCTCTGACCCCCATCTCTTTTAGATTGAAGCAGAGGATGTTGGACCGCTCTCTAAGATCAGGATAGGTCATGACGGCGCTGGTCGCTTTGCTGGATGGTTTCTAGATAGGGTGAGTAGTCATTCCTCCAACACCCCTGTCTTGTACAATGGAATAGTCAAACTTGCACAAACCTAGATGCCTGTGTGGAATGTACCATTTTGTGATGGAAGCTAAACCAGTTCAGATTGGTATGAATTAATTTGCAAGTCAACCACTGTCCAATAACATTGACTGATCAGACTTGCACAAGGATGAGCATATGTAGAAATGTGTGATTTTTTTTCTTAAAGGGTAAAAGTAGTTGAAATTTTCCACTGTGTGGTGAATCTCTCTGTAGAAAGTTAACTGATCACATATTTTCATGTTTGATTATCAGTAGTTCTCATATATTTGTCCCTCAATCAAAAGGTCATCATTGAAAGGTTTCCACCCAAAAAGAAAAAGAAAAAGCACTCCAAGTCCAAGCCTAAGTCCAAATCAAAAAGAAGGGATCGACGGAGCGATGATGAGGATGATGACAATGACAGCTACGACAACGACAAGAATTCCGTGTCCGATGGATCGAATGACCCAACGGAAACGGACAAGTGTATCTTCCTCTGTAACCGATGGTTGGCTAGGAGCGAAGATGACGGACAGATAGTTAGAGAGCTGGTTCCTACAGATGAACATGGCAAATTGCTCAGGAGAAACTCCCTCGCCAGTGAGTACATGTTGGATGCCACCTAATTTACGCGATGTTGTTTCCAAAATCAAAATGCCTTTGGAATATTCCCATTTATTGAAGGAAAAAAAATTAGATTATTGAGTTGGTAGTTACAGTTACATGGACTGTGAAATGTATGTTTCACAACAATTTTAATATTTACTTCAACTATCAACTATTACTCTTCAACGTATAAATTAATTGAATTGTCCAGGGAGATGGGATTTTTTTTTTGTTAAGTATGTATGCTTGTATTTGGAGACCCTCATAATAATAGAGTTAAAACATTAAGAGCATAAACAAGAATGTAGTACTTTGTGTTCAGAGCCAAAAGGGTGTTAGCTGCATGAAAAGAAATCGGAGTTAACCCTTTCTAGCTCTCAACAAGGGTGTGCCATGCATGAAACTTTTCAGTGTTGCTTTTTGAACATTTTTTTGGGGTGATTTCTGATCCATCAAAGTACATACATTCAATTGATCTGCTAATCAAAATACTGATCGTATTTTCTATACAGTGAGTACGTACAAGGTGCATATCTTCACGGGGGATATCTTCCAAGCCGGCACAGACGCAAACGTTTTCATCAACGTCTATGGAGAGAAAGGAGACACCGGAGAGAGGAGTATGAAAGACTCGGAGACTAATATGAACAAATTCGAACGTGGTCAGGTAAGGATATTGAGTAAAATTTAGTCGTTTTTAGATTGTCTTGGGGTTCTCTCCGTTTTTTGATAAAAACTGAAAAATTGCTATCGGAATATCAAATATACGTTGCTCATGAATTTTTGTTTCTTGGAAAGGTGATAAATCTTTTAAAGATAAAGTTGAGTTCTGGTCATGAGATTGAATTGTTAAAGAAACTGTCTCAAAGCAATTGGGAAAGTTTTATTATTATATAGCACATGAGAATTGGTGTATGCTGTAAGATCTTGGAATCGCCAAAATGATAAGAAATTGAATACCGAGAGTCACATGCACTGCACACAGAAATGTGTATGTGGGACTACACACAAATGTTGAGCCCGAACATTTCAGCCGTTTCTTGTCATATTTTGAATGTGAGGGCATTTGAAGAGCAATCCTTTTCAGGGGACATTTCTATGATAATCTTCCAAATTAACATAAAAGCTCACTAAGTTATTATTTACCTTTCGCATAACTCAACATTATCTTTAAAGTAAAAATTATTTTAAAAATAGTACATAACAGTGCGGGGTACCAGTATACATACATGTAATAATGTGAATCAAATATTAGAGAGAAAATACAAACAATTTGAACAATAATGTTCATTTGATTTCTCCCACTTCTCCAGGAGGATGTCTTCTCGATAGAAGCGGCGAATCTTGGAGCATTGAAGAAGATGAAGATTCGCCATGACAACGCCAACGTCGGCTCTGATTGGTTCCTGGATAGAGTAGAGGTGGAGGACCCAAAGAAGAATACAAGGTAAACAAATGATTTCTTTTTAATAAATCAAAATTAACTAAGGGGAGTAAAACTCTGTTTGATTAATCTGATTTACACAATGAGAATAGAATAGGCTAGATCACAGATGTATTCAAATTCATTTTTATGAACGCTTTTTCCCCATCAATGCATGTATGTACCTGTTGAGATGTTTTGTATCTCAGTTGTCAGAATTCATTTTACATGCATTAGCTATTGCTACATACTGTAGAGCAAGGATCTGACAAAGCTAGTCATTATCATCATTTTTATAGAGGCATCCATGAAATTTATACATGTACTGTATATTTGTATGTGAACTTGTCTATTGAGTTTAACATACTTTGGTTCAATTATTTATGTTTTCCTTTATTTTCTTCATATACCTTAACTGTTAACCCGTGGAAGGTCATGTAAAGTGTTTTGGTGTTATCTCTATACATTCTAGCTGTACATAACACAAATTATTTTTTCAAGTGGTGGGTACACTTTAATGGCACTGTTCACACTTCAATCTAATCTTGCACAGGTACTACTTTCCATGTCAAAGATGGCTGGCGACAAATCGTGATGATGGTCAAATCGCCCGCGAGTTGATCCCTGTAGACAAGGATGTCATCAACAGAGCTTTACAGAGGAAGAAATCATCGACATCGATCAGAGAAGACATCGGCCTGGAACTGAAATGTAAGAAAGAAAGCTTTGCTTCTTTCAAATGTTGTTGTCATTGTCAATATTACCCTTTCGATACTGATTTCATAAGCAAAATCATGTTTCAAAATTATTTTGTTTTGCAATATTACTATTGTCATTATCAGCTACATTTATATTGTTTTTACTACCATTGCAGTGAATGCATGTAGTATGATCAACAGCATTATTATAATGATAGTAATAATACATTACATTTATATAGCGCTTAACATAATACATTTCAGTGCGCTTTACATGAGATAATTAGATATTACATACATGTAAATAAAGTTTTATTACTTTTACATCACTACAATATCACGAAGTACCTTATTTCATAATACAATATCATACATACAAAAATTGCTTCCATTACAGTACAGTCAAACCTGTCTATAAGGACTGCTCAAGGGAGACAAGAAAAGCGGTCTTTATGAGGTGGTCTTTATGTACAGTTTCCTTTTATATATGTACTACAATGAGAAATGAAACTGGTGGTCTTTATAAACTTGTGATCTTTATGGAGCGGTGGTTGCTAAAGCAGGTTTGACTGTATTATCTAATGTTATCTCTTCCTTCACTGTTGTTGCCATCTTCATTAGCATGGCTATTTTTGCCTTCTCTATCCCGTAGCAACCATGCAAACCTTCAACATTGACGTGACGACCTGTGACGAACGCGGCGCCGGGACAGACGCGAACGTCTACATCATCCTCTTTGGAGAGAATGGCGACACTGGAAAGAACTTCCTCAAGTCATCGAAGACCTACCGAGACAAGTTTGAGAAAGGCCATACAGACGAGTTTGTTGTGGAAGCTGTCGATATTGGAGAGCTGCAGAAAATAAGGTAGAAGTTGCAGACAATTGACTTCGAGTTTAACCCTTTCCATGCCACCAGCTTTTTGAGCAATTGTCAAAAATGAACTTTCAAGAGTTAAAGATTAACTTTCAATTTTTTTCTCAAGCTTTTCAGTTTTTTCTCAAGCAAACTGGGCAAAGATATATTGCATAAGAATAACATCACGTTGAAGGCACAGGCTTCAGTATGAGGAAGAATTTTCAAGCCACTCTCAGCCTTAATGTAATGTTCAATACTCAACTTTTGGGGTGAGATTTGCCACCCACGGCATAGCAAGGGTTAAGGGTATATTTGTGAATCAATCTGTGTAAAGAATAGATAATGGTAGCCTCAGGAATCGAAGCATTCACAGATGATTTTGATGACGTTTATACTAGGCGATACACCAATTTCGTCACTCCGCCTCTTTCAATTTTCTTTAGGGTTGGACATTGTTGTTAGGGAATTTAAGGCAATTTGGGGCTATTGGGGCAAGTTCTGATGACTTAAACAAGTGCATATTAAGATGTGATCAATTATGCAGTAGCGTCGTTCAAGAATTTTCTTTTCCCTGCGGAAATGTACCGTAAATTCATCTTCTGCTGTAGCTTTTCATTCATTGTGGGAATTACTTACATGTACTGTACTTATAAAATACCTGTCAAAAATATTTTCCTTGTGTGTGACCCAACTCCGCCGATTGCAGTGCATTGCTTGTATCGTATCACTTTTAATTTTTGATTACCATCACAGGATCGGTCATGACAACAAGGGAGGGTTTGCTGGCTGGAAGTTAGAAAAGGTGGAAATCGATGCGCCCTCGCTTGGTAAGCGTTGGTGCTTCCCCTGCGGACGCTGGCTTGACAAATCAGCGGACGATGGACAGATTGAGAGAGAACTGCTGCCTGTGGAGTCTAGGATGGAAGAATATCAAAAACGTAAGTTTCCTGTCTGTATTATAATATCCCTAAGTAGCAGTTTACAATGTTTAAAAGGTCTAAGTGAATCAGCTATGATTCCTCAAATTGGCCCCAATTTTAGAAAATTATTCCCTCTTACATATACATAGTGTAACGAAATTGAGTTTAGCCCTAGAACTGTAGAGGGCGATGTATTTATTGTTTCTGATTGTTGTCTGTGTCGTTGCTGAAGGTTGTATGTTTTGGAACTCTGAGAATAACGTAACACCGCAAATACTGTGTAAGTGTGATTTATTTGGTTCCTCTCTTACATAGTGATTGTCTGAGCGAGTGAAATGAGAAACCATGTTGCAAAATAGACTTTTGTGAGGACCCACAGAGTGTTTATTGGGGGAATGATTGTAGAGAACGTGGACAGGTGGGTTCATGAGAGAATGACTGCTTAGCAGAGTGCTACCCCGGGAGAGCTTGGTTTCGCGACAATACGTGTAGTTTAAGACAAATATTAATTTGAATTTACAAAATGAAACAAATCAATAATTTTGCGGCATGAAACTTTCGCGTGTCTAAACCACTCGCGAAATTCACAAACATTAAATGCGCCCGAAAGTTTCTGGTTTTCCATTAGATTGTGTAATGTAATGTTATTGTATTATCATCACCGTGTAAACTGTCGTCATCTTCATTACCATTATTATATTCTTTAGATGTGCCTTACGAGGTGACCGTTTACACCAGCGATGTGAACGGTGCGGGGACAGACGCTGACGTCTTCATCGTGCTCTACGGGAGAGACGTGGTTACAACTCAGAAGAGCCTCTGTGATAACAAGAAGAAAAGGAAGGAGTGCTTTGAGAAGAACAGTGTCGATATGTTTGTAGTTGAGGTATGGTTATAAATTTTGTTGTCTTTTGCTTGAGACATGGTGTGTGATGTGTTGTAATTAGAGATTAAAGGGAAGGTGGAGTTCCTTGAAAGGTGAGCTGTGGGCTTCATGTACATGTACATGTATCTCATTCCTTTTATGTCACTTTGAAGAACATCATAGTAGATATGTCCCCTGAAGAGGATTCCTCTTCAAATGCCCTCATAGTTGAAATATGACGAGAAATGGCTGAAATGTTTGGGCCGAACATTCATGCTACGTGTGTGTGTGCAGTCCCATATACCCATTTCTGTGTCCAGTGCAATTGTGCTTTTCAGCGAGATTGCGTCAATTTCTTATCATTTTGATGATTCCAAAACCTCACAGTATTCACCAATTCTTATTCAGACATGATCAACCTTTCCTAATTGCTTTGAGACAGACTCTTTCGCAATATAATCTCATGACCAGAACTCAACTTTATCTTTAAGATCATAATACATGTACTTGAAACTTGATTTATGTGGGGACAAGCATTGTTAAATTTCACTGAACTGCTTCCATTTATGGAAAGTTACAATATACAGGCAGCTTGAGCTTCATACATTACATAAATTGAAATATGAATATATTAAACGATCATGTACCCCAAAACCTAAAATGCCCGTACTCATCAGTATATACCGTATGCATTGTGGGTTGAATGAAATGATAAAATATAACCTACCATAATGATATTCTATGCATGTATATTTGATATATCTTTTTCGATTCCATCTTGTACATCCTGTAGCAAGATGCTTAAGAATTAGAAGATTAATTCAGTTACAGGGTTCTCGGCAGAAAAAAAAGTTCATGCATGGTTCAAATTGACAGAAATATGGCTTTACTGAATCCCATGGGGGTACGGGGTGATCTGAGAGGTCCAAAGAAATTTTGCAGGTTAAAAGTGTGCATTGACTCATATACTAGTCCATATCAAGTGAAATATAGCTTTTTGACACCCCATAAAGCTGGTTTTGGAGGACCACAAACAACTTTTGAGATTGAAATTAGGTTTTGACTGATTTATTACACTTACTGGTATCCTTCTTTGAGGAATCTAAACATGGTTTTTATTGTCTGAATTTCCTCACCCTTGGTACATGTATCAACACCAAGGGTGTTACGTACTGGCGAGAACGCTGTTTAGTTTGGGAACAATTTAGACATGTCACAGCAATGGAATTTGAAATTTTTGTTGGCAGTAATATGATCTCTTTCCTGTCACTTTTTTTTCTTTCTTTCTTCACTCTAGCTTGAAGATGTTGGAGATACGATAGATAAGATGAGAATAGGCCATGATAACGCAGGCTTTGGTGCAGCCTGGCATCTCAATAAGGTGGAGATCAGAAAGCTCCTGGATGGCAAAAAGGTGAGATAATTTAGGATTTAAAGATATAGGCCCATATTCTCGAAAGGCACCTAACTTAACCCACAAGTTTCCAAATTTTACGTTAAAAAACTATTGGTTTCATAATGTTGTACTTCATGTATATTACATGTATGTACACATACCTCTAAATTCAGAATCATGTCGGTTCATAATTATGTTTTATACTATATAGAGGTGCATAACGTGCAATATTTATGTAATATTGTTGTTTAATCAAGGTTGCTCTTTGTCAGTAAAGATGTCCTCGTGATGATGGTGTGATTATATTTCCTTAAGTCTTATTATTTTGGGTTTCTTCTAATGATTCTTTGTGAAAAAGTGATGCAGTGCTCATAAGAACCAACACCAAACAATTATATAGCCCAACATACATGAATATTCTTGGATTGCTTGTTGCAAGCAGGGTTCAAGGACATACGTGTTCCCGTGCAATCGCTGGTTCTCAAGGAAGGAGGACGATGGAGAGATCATCAGGGAACTGGTCCCGGACCAAGTCACGGAGGAGAAGACCAAGAAAGATGGTACAACCAAGACCAAAGAGATCAAACAAAATACCCTCACAAGTAAGTTGACTCTATTCTTTGTTTCTTTAAATTTTGAATATCAGACAACGCGTAGTTTTTAAGCTATACCAGAAAAGCGATGTGAAGTATTATAGTCCCAGCAAGTTGACACACAAAGTTTGAATGGCCAAGAAAACATGGTCATTTTGAATGAGAGTAAAAACATATTTCAACATGGTATTTTACCCTGAAATTTTGTCAGATGGTAGATTAATAAATGAACTTTCAGAAAATACAAAAAAAATAATTTCTACCCCAAACCACCTTTTCAGCGCTTTACTCTAAAACTCCCATTGCGATTTATTGGTCGTTTGGTGGTGGAGGGTCACAAATGATCTCTTACAGACATCTTTTTATACAAGGAGAACAACATGAGACTATATTTATCATGTTTCTTTCCAATTTCCTTTTTGCTACCAATACTGTACAGTCATGAGCTTTAAGTACATGTTGGTGTAGAACTTGAATGGAAACAAACAATTCATCTTTGCTCAATATTATTGTTTTCTGTTGCAGAGCGTCAGTACAAGTTGCTGGTTTACACCGGGGACACATTCCGAGCTGGGACCGATGCTAACGTCTTCATTACAATCTATGGTGAAAACGGGGACAGCGGAGAAAGACAGCTCAGAAACTCAGAAAGCTACAGTGACAAGTTTGAAAGAGGACACGTAAGTCAGATTTTGGGTGAAATTTTTTGTCTCATTGTTTCTTTAAATGTATTTTATTTCAGTCATATGAAGGAGAATGAATTCCAAAAGGGTGGCTATATAATTAGCCTTTTCCTTTTGAATCTACATGTACCATTGTGTTTTACTGTTTGTGTTTTTGTATTATTTTTTATAATAAAACATATAGCAATACATGTATAAAGTAAAACTGAACAGATATTAAATATTGTAGCTAGAAATTATTTGCAGGGGAATGTAATTTGAATGTGACTGTTTTACCAAGGTACAATATTTTATCTGTCATAGTCATTCATACATGTATTGTTGTTGATATTTTGGTCAAAGTACTACAAAGTAACTGAACACAATTTTTTATGATTAAAGTATTTTGGAAACATATTTCTTTCTTTATGGTGAAACATTACTATATTGAAAGTGTAAAATTGCTCAATAGATTGATAGCTGTATTTTCTCTCTCTTCGACCATTGTTTGTTCTGGTTTTTATTTTCATTCTTACTTTCCATTCATTATTGAACTCATAGAATGAAAAGGTACATGTACTTATTTATGTGAGTATTGTCAATTTGAGGTGAACTTTTGCAACAAAATGACTACTTTGGTTGGTTTGCTTTGGATGGCAAGTGGTTTTTTTCTTATTATTATAATTTCCAGTCCCATACACCCAATTTTTTTGATAATTTTGATTTTTAAGGGACAGTTACCCCATTTTCTTGCATGTAATGTTACACAGATGGGGCACCTTCCAAGGGTTTGATATGTTGATGGGTCGTGGTATACATGTACAGCCAATATTTTCAAACATGCCTGTATGTTACAAGTGTCTCTTTCTGGGATTGTTCGTTTTCATACATGTAGCTGTTTTGGATTTAGTCATCTGCATGTGAAATTCCAAAGATCTCCGTATTATTTAACATATTTTGGGAGTTTAATTGTGGTTATGGTTAGCTTTTCAGGTGCAGGAAATAATAATATTTTGGATTTATATAGGCCTAATACATCTACGATGTCTCTAAGCACTTTACAGACGGGACTAAAAATGTATCTGGCAGACAGGTGTTAACTGTAAATTGTCCCTTTTCTCTGTTGTAAAAGAAGATTCTGTTTCCTTATACAGCATTCTGAGAAAGACATTGTCCCATGTGTGCATATTTGTTGTGTAAAATTGTGGTAAACAATACTTCTGGGGGAGTGAAGATGATGTGAAGTTGTGTATAGGCTTGAAGTTCAGTGGCCTATAGGGATAACAACATTATAAAGCATGTGAAAGCATTGACATACCTAATGTTAATGTAAATATGATTAACCCATGGCAGTGCAGTGTCTCTTTTAGTGATATTTTTTATCCAGATTGCTAGGGCTCATACATTTTACACTGAGAAATTTTTTTATAGGCAGTATACTGTACCATTTATGATTAAGAGCGGTTTAATTGTAACTAATCATTAAACTCTCTAAATTGGCAACACTGTGTGAAATATATGATTACTATTTTCGTGTAGAAATTGGAAAGTTTTCTGTTAAATTTGTCAATTTTCATTCATATTGGTTCATGTCATATACTTTATTATTTCTTAAAAGTATATAAGAGTGGAATCTAACAATAACTGGTGCCAATTTGAGGATGAAAAGCTGATTAATTTAGACCATGAGAAACTCTGAACTGCTAGGGGTTAATAGATGTTATGGTCCTGTAGATAAATCACCGAATCAAGCATGGACCACATACATGTACATGTAGTATAGCGTTTGAATACCATCCGCAACATTAACATGCTCTGGCAAGACATAAATCTACATTTGCCACTCTCCACCCAGGTGAAGTAAATGAGCACCTACTTGTAGTAGGAAGAAATCCTTTGCATGCTTACAGAGTGCCTTATTGTGGTACATGTACATGTGGCTCAGCTACATGTAACTCTGGGTCCTGTTTCATAAAACTTATTATAAATAACAAGTCATGATAACTGTTATAAGCTACTGAAATCGTTGAATTTGATTGGCTAAGAGACAACTTGTCATAGATCTGTGGCAGTTGTTATTGATAACAAAACAGTGCCCTGTGGCAATAATAGTATTGATCACTTTGTATCCTCAAGAAGAGCACTTATTGGTTCCCGCTATTATTATGATACAAATTCATCATCACCATCTTCATTATTACTTTTATTTTTGTATCTGTGTAGTGTGATAAATTCACGATCGAAGCCGTTGACCTTGGCAAGCCTTTCAAGGTCAAGATTCGCCATGACAACTCGGGGTTCAACGCCGCCTGGTTCCTGGACCGCGTGGAGGTGATCGACGATGACAACGAGACCTACCAGTTCCACTGCGAGCGCTGGCTCAGCAAGAAGAAAGATGATGGGAAACTGGAGAGGTCATTGTATGTCAAGGTGAGAGGTCAAAGTTCAGGTCGCCTTTCCACAATTGGAAGGATTTGTTATGAAGAATCTGGCTTGAGCCTTTTCTTTGCCTAAGAGCATACGAACAGTGGTTTAATATACATGTAGGCCTATTTGCTCACATTTCAGGGATTGTGTGGTAGAAGAAGTTTTATTGATAGCTTAAGTGCTGGGTTTCTTCTTCATTAACTGACGAAAAAATACCCATGTCATTTATTTCCACCCTTGCAGTTATATTTATTACATAAAATACATGCTAGTTTGCTTAAGACTTTTTTTTTTTCATGTTGGTAATGAGAAAGAGAAATCGTAATTATGTAATCATTATTTACACTATGACACTGTTTTTCAGGTTTTGAAAATCTGTTTCACAATTCTAGAACATTTCAAGTATTGATTGTTTAATTATTTGATAATTTTCAAAGATAGATTTGATAATTTGAGGCATAATTTAACCCATTTTTTGTACTTGTAGGGTTACGACGGTGATATGTCTAGTACCAGTACACTCAACACCCTTCATAGAAGCAAATCATCTAGTTCACTGAAGTCTAACAGTTCTGACAGTCCTCGTCAACTCACCAGGAAAAAGTCCATGCTAGAAATGCCAGAGTTTGATGGCCTAAGTAAGTTGAATTAAACCTGCCTACAGAAAATACAATTTTACAATGCTGGTCCCCCCCCCCACCCACCCGAAAGATTACCAATATTTAATGTAAGGGTTTTGCCCAACCCTGCTTAGGCAAAACTGTACACCCTGTACTATTACAGGGGTGAAAAGATACATGAAAATTTATTAACATTTTTTTGAAGATCTTACATTTCTCACCTTCCCCCCAAAATAACTCCATTAATAACAACTGTCCACTGTAAATGGAGGAGGACAAATCTCAGAAAAAGTTCTGACAAGCAAAAACAAAAAAGGTTACCACACATTTTTGGCTCTCTTTGTCATTTAAAATTCTCTGATAAGCAAAGAAAAAGGTTATCAGTTCAAGGGGGGGGGGGGGGGTTCCAATGTACACTTTTTTAAATCATTCAAAAGGGGGGGCATGGGCCAGAAGTACCCCCCCCCCCCCTAAAACTGCCACTGTATGTGGGGATTATGTCATTGCATTTTATTGCCAACATTTCTTTCTCATGTCTGTAATCATACCTTCTGTCTATCCCATCAGCTATCCCATACACTATCAAACTGACAACAGGATCAGAGGAAGATATGGGAACGGAGGCTAACGTTTTCCTCACCATCATCGGTGCTAAGAAGAAGAAAACCACTGGTAAGTTCATCTCTCCCAGATGCTTATGAATATCTCTCTCATATCAGAGTGCTGAAGCCATCCCAAATCTGGGCCCTGTTTCATAAAACCTGTTATCAATAACAAGTTACACTAATTGTTATAAGCTACTGAAATCCTTGAATCTGATTGGCTGAGAGCAAAATTTGTCTTGGAAATGGGGCAGTTGTTACTGATTACAAGTTTTATGAAACAGTGCCCTGAAGTCTTTGCTACATGTCAGATTCATTTTATCTGTCTAAATATATTTTACAAGAACACTTGCTTTATGCAGGTTTACAAGTGATATTTTGTCATAACCTCGTAGCTACGTCCAACGTGTTAGTGTATAGTGTTCCTTTTACATTGAAAGAAATGTTGTGCGGTTTTGTTTTAAAATCTGTGATATTTCTAGTGAATTGCAAGTAATCTCAAGATGATTTAGTTTCTAATGTTGTCTAATATACATGTACCATGTCTGTCAAATTGCAATCATCCACATTGGATGTAACATTAATTTATTGTTTTTATTTAGGCAAGCTCCCACTTCAATTGGTTGGGAAGAAGTCTTTGGAGCCTTCATCAATCGAGACCTTCTCATTGGAAGCCCCTGATGTCGGAGAAGTGCATAAAGTGGAGGTATGTATTGAACTTAGATTGGCAAATCCAAATATGATTGATGTTTTGAACTGAGTAACTTTAGCATTTAAAGATAAAGTTGAGTTCTGATCATGTGATTACATTGTGGAAGAAACTGTCTCAAAGCAATTGGGAAAGGTTGATCATGTCTACATAAGATTTGGTGTCTGCTGTGAGGTTTTGGAATCATCAAAATGATAAGAAATTGACCCGATCTCACTGAGAAGCACATGCACTGCACGCAGAAATGGGTATATTGGACTGCACACACAGAAATGGGTATATTGGACTGCACACATATGTGGCATGGATGTTCAGCCCGAACACTGTAGCTGTTTCTCGTCATATTTCATATGTCAGGGCTTTTGAAGAGCAATACTTTTCAGGGGTCATTTCTACTATGATGTTCTTCCAAACTGACATAAAAGAAATGAGAAAGCTCACAAATTATTTTTCACCTTTCCCAGAATTCAGCATTCTCTTTAATGTGAGACTAGAAATAGGAACGGTTGTAGCTACATGTACATGTAGGTCATATCGGAAAAGGGGCTACCTGTCTCTAGCAGGCCGCCAGTAGGGTTTCCATCTAGAGTGAATATGATTTCCAGAAAGTGTTCATCTGTTTGTTTTCATTTTGACGGCTCAAACAACCCCTCTACTGCATGAACTACAATTCATAATCAATTTAGACCTGATTCTCTTCTAATACGATACCATTATCAGTACGCAAGATTATCTTCCAATTTGCAATCTCTGTTTTTCTCCGTCTCCCTCAGATTGGCCATGACGGCATTACACCACAAGAGGGCTGGTTCCTAGAGCAGATCGAGATAGACACGCCCACCCTCGGCAAGCACTACCTGTTGCCATGCCGACGCTGGTTGTCACGTGACAAGGACGATGGACAGACCTCCCGAATGCTTATCGTCGAGGACGGTCAGAAGGTTGAATATAAACCAAGTAAGCTGATAAAGATATTTATAGGAAAATATATATATATATACTGTATATATATATATATATTATATAGTTGTAAAGAAATGTAGATGGGAGAACGTATAGAAAAAATAATTTAAAGTAAGATAAAGTTCACTCCGAGAATAAAGCCATAGTAGATAACAACCTACGGATATCTACTGTGTCTTTATTCTCGGAGTGAACTTTATCTTACTTAAAATATATATATATATATATATATATATTCCACTATTGCGCTGCATACATGTACATTAAATATGTTTATATGCATTTCTATTCCATTTTGTCATTCTTGAATGTTTGAAGAGTATATTTGAGAATAGAACAGAAAAATATAGCTTGTCTCTTATCAAATGGAGAATGAATTCCGAAAATTCAAACCTGTAAGTTTTCAATTTTCAACCTGTATAGTCTATGGAAGCATCATTGAAAATATGTACTGTATATCAGATTTTACATTCTAATATAACTGTTTATACAGTCTCAATACTATATTTTTTTTGCAATGTATTGTTGGCACTTATAAAAAATTGTCTTCTTTTATAGTATTGATAGGAGGGAAAGGGTTGATATACAATAGTGATTTGAAATCAACCCAACATGACAACATGTATGTTCTATTTGTTGCAGAAATCACTTATGAGATGGTCGTTTTCACGGGAGATGTCCAGAACGCTGGCACAGATGCCCAGGTTTCACTGAGTGTGTACGGAACGAATGGTTCGAGCAACGAGATCATCCTGGATAAGAACGGGGATAGATTTGAGAGAGGCAGAGAAGATCTTATAAAGGTTAGACACGTGTTTGGCATGAGCGAGGATTCTGGGACCCGTGTTGCCAATTTGAAAACCATGCTGATTCATTCAGAAGGATAATATAAAGAGCTGAATATATCTGCTTGGGTTATTTTACTGTGGCATTACTGTTTTTTGTTGTGCTTTTTCTACTGAAGAATATGAAAAGGGAAAAATAGATAAGAGGAAAAAAAAAACATATTATCCCAGCAAGAAGCATCATGAAGGTGTAGGTAATGGGAAAATATGAATTGAAAAAAAAAAAACCCACCAATTATACCACTTTGAATGTTCTTTCAGACTTTCAAAGATTTATTTCTTTTTCTAGTGCAGTTTAACTGGTGTTATTCTCACAACGAGAAGTGCCTGTAGTATCTTCAAGTTGGCTACAGCATCACTCTTTAATATGCTTGTGCATGTCAATGATATAGCCATATATATTCTGACTCTGTTTGTTGTTAATGGGTGAGAATATACTCATTTTAGTCATTTGCAAATCTGTAGGCTTAGCTGTATGACAGTATTTGGTTCTTACTGCTACATGTACATGTATGAGTTCAGCCTTACATTTGCATAATTCATTCATAGTGTAAGTCTGGCTTTTATTTCATTTCCCTTATCACTTCGCAGCTTGAACTGGAAGACATCGCACCACTGAAGAAGATCAGAATTGGACACAATGGGAAGGGTAGCAGGGACAGATTGGTATCTCAACAAGGTAAGAAAATATCACCTTTTATATAATGGAATAGCCCAGTCCATATGTACAACTAAACTGAGGGGAGGATAATCGATTTCATAGAATAGGGGTGTTGCTACTTTTAGGACACAATGGGAAGGGTAGTAGGACAGACTGGTATCTCAGAAGAGTAAGAAAATATCACCTTTTATATAATGGAATAGCCCAGTCCACATGTACAACTAAAACAAGGGGGGATTAATCTACTTCAAGAATAGGGGTGGTATTACTCATAGGAAAAAATTGGATGGTTAGCAGGACAGACTGGTACCTCAATAAGGTAATGGAATAGCCTAGTCTATGTGCAACTAAACCAAGGTGAGATTATTCTACTTTATGAATAGGGATGTTCTTACTTATTTCTCATTTTCTCTCTCCCTGGACTAATAATGTCTTGCCTTGCCTTATTCGTCATAAAAGAATGCAGGTGTCATGCTCAATAATTTGCCGTAGAAGATATCTGCCTATACATAAATTTGGCTACTCTTTTGCTACTTATTTGTTTCCCCCAAGAGAAGATGTTCTATTTTCTAGAATCTGTTTTTAGGGGTGTTTTAGTCAAGTGGTTTAAACTGGGTGGGGTTGAAGAAGATGTGGCTTTGAGCCATTGGTAAGACATTAATCTACATTTGCCATTCTTGACCCAAGTGGGCACCTACATGTAATAGGATATACATGTATTTAGTAGATATTCCCATGTTGTCTCATAGAACTTTGCGATGATGTTTGGCACCACCCTTTCCGAAACCCTTTCCTCCTTTTCCATGGCCTGACATGATGAGATGATGATTGAGAGCGAGTTCTGTGTGATCCTGAAAACTGGATGTTACACTGTGCGAACCCATTTTTGTGTTACATGTATATGTAAATGTTGATATGGTGTAATACAGATTACAGAGGCCAAGAACTACATCTCTGTCCCCTCTTCTCTTTAGGTGACCTTGAGGAATATGGAGACGGGTGATCTGACGACATTCAAGTGTGAGGGATGGCTGTCCAAGAGCATGGGAGACAAGAAGACAGTCAGAGAGCTTGCTGCCATCGTCAAAGGAAAGGCACAAGTGAAGAGTAAGTCAGCGCTACCAGATTTAGAGACACTGATTTTCCATTATATAAAATGGCCTTTTCCATTGCAGAAAATCTGGAATTCCTTTTCAGATGGGCTGAAAAACGGAAATTCCGTTTTGCCTGAGACTTTGCGCACATGAAAAAACAAATATTCTGTTTACCTAAATTTGGCATGCAGAGCAGTCTCTTAAGAATCTGACAAATACCACAAAGAATTAATTCAGAGTTATTAACTTTGATTTTAGGTCCAATATTATTTCAATGGATAAAATATCAGAAGAATAGTGTAAATTGTACAGTTTTCTTCTTCACAAAGTGAAAATTTGTGAGCAAAAAAGGGTTTTCCATTAACTTTCCGTTCCAAACTGCGTTTTCAAATGGCCATTTCCGTGCATTCCGTCCGTTTTCCGTGATTGTAGAAAATCATTGTCCCTAGAGATTTTGTTAATTTATTGTATCCCCCGGCAGTATGCCGGAGGATACTTTGGATTCAGCAGCGTTTCGCCGCCGCGTCACATTCTTGTGTGCGCTCTAGCGGTCACATTTCTCAACGGATTTCGTTCAAATTTTGCATGAAGGTGTCTCTTGGTGTAATTTAAAAACCTATAGTGTTTGGGGATGCTGCCACCAGTGTTCCGTCTTTTATAGGGTCAAAGGTCATACTTCAGGGCATGGCGTGAGTGCACTCTGCAGGCCACATTTCTCAACGGATTTTGTTCAAATTTTGTATGGAGATGTATCTTGGTATAATCTACACATGTTTAATTTTTGGTGATGCTGCCCTCATTGTTCCGTCCTTTATAAGGTCATTTGTCAAAGGTCATTTTTCCATTTCTTGACGGATTTCGTTCAAATTTTGCATGAAGGTGTCCCTTGGTGTAATCTAAAAACCTGTACTTTTTGGTGATGCTGCCACCAGTGTCCCGTCTTTTATAGGGTCAAAGGTCATACTTCAAGGGATGGCGTGAGTTCACTCTGCAGGCCACATTTCTTGATGGATTTCTTTCAAATTTTGTATGGAGATGTATCTTGGTATAATCTACACATCTTTACTGTTTGGTGATGCTGCCCTCATTGTTCCGTCCTTTATAGGGTCAAAGCTCATTTGTCCCTTTTGTGCACTCTTCTGCATTTCTTGACGGATTTCATTCAAATTTTGTATGGAAATGTATCTTGGGATGGCGTGAGTTCACTCTGCAGGCCACATTTCCTGATGGATTTCTTTCAAATTTTGTATGGAGATGTATCTTGGTATAATCTACACATCTTTACTGTTTGGTGATGCTGCCCTCATTGTTCCGTCCTTTATAGGGTCAAAGCTCATTTGTCCCTTTTGTGCACTCTTCTGCATTTCTTGACGGATTTCATTCAAATTTTGTATGGAAATGTATCTTGGTATAATCTACACATATTTAATTTTTGGTGATGCTGCCCTCATTGTTCCGTCCTTTATAGGGTCAAAGGTCATTTTTCCATTTCTTGCACTCTTACTTCTGCATTTCTTGACGGATTTCGTTCTAATTTTGCATGAAGGTGTCTCTTGGTGTAATCTAAAAACCTATAGTTTTTGGTGATGCTGCCACCAGTGTTCCGTCTTTTATAGGGTCAAAGGTCATACTTCAGGGCATGGCGTGAGTGCACTCTGCAGGCCACATTTCTTGATGGATTTCTTTCAAATTTTGTATGGAGATGTATCTTGGTATAATCTACACATCTTGGTATAATCTACACATCTTTGCTGTTTGGTGATGCTGCCCTCATTGTTCTGTCCTTTATAGGGTCAAAGCTCATTTGTCCCTTTTGTGCACTCTTACTTCTGCATTTCTTGACGGATTTCATTCAAATTGTGTATGGAGATGTATCTTGGTATAATCTACACATATTTAATTTTTGGTGATGCTGCCCTCATTGTTCCGTCCTTTATAGGGTCAAAGGTCATTTTTCCATTTCTTGCACTCTTACTTCTGCATTTCTTGACGGATTTCGTTCAAATTTTGCATGAAGGTGTCTCTTGGTGTAATCTAAAAACCTATAGTTTTTGGTGATGCTGCCACCAGTGTTCCGTCTTTTATAGGGTCAAAGGTCATACTTCAGGGCATGGCGTGAGTGCACTCTGCAGGCCACATTTCTTGATGGATTTCTTTCAAATTTTGTATGGAGATGTATCTTGGTATATCTCTCAACACATTTCTTTCAAATTTTATATGAAGATGTGTCTTAGTGAAACCTACACATCTAAATTGTTTGCTGATGCTACCCCCACTGTACCACTTTCTATACAGTCAAATGTCGTATTCAGGTTGTTGTTAGGGTCAAATGCCATATTTTCGTTGCATGCATTCTGGAGGACACATTTGTTAACTCATTTCTTTCAGATTTTGTATGTAGGTCCATTATAGATTACACCTCTACAGTTTTTGGTGATGCTGCCTCTAGTGTTCCGTCTTTCATAGGATCAAAGGTCATATTTTAGTGGATGGCTTATGTGCGCTCTGAGGTCATATTTCTTCAGAATTTTCTATAAAAATGCATTATAGTCTAATCTGCACAAATCGTTTTGGTAATGCTGCTCCTAGTGTTGACAATATTCCGGGCCACTGGCGGCAATTTCTACACCATCCTTTTGTTTGAGGGAAGGGATGGGGAGGGTCTTTGTCCCTCCTTCCAATCGCTGCCAGTGCCGGGGGATACATTTCGCATTGCGCGGCACCAGCATTGCACATTTCTAGTTCTTATAGTGCTTCTGCATGAAGTCAACAAGTTACAAATTCTGTTGCCATGTAATGATATAATATATTGAAAATAATTATGATAATTGAAGATAATTTATTCTGTCCACAGACATGGACATTTGCCTTCCACCACCGTTACAATGAACATATACAACAAAAATAGGATATAACACAATACAACAGAAAAATATACAAATATTTCTTTCTTTATATTTGTTTGTATATATGTAAACCCCGAAAAATCTATTGAAAACTGAAAGACTTCCTTCAAAACCTTCTTTTTTTTGCTTGCTCTCTTTGTACTTCAGATTCCAACTACAAGATCACTGTAAAGACTTCAGATAAGCGAGGCGCGGGAACGGACGCGAATGTCTCCATGGTCTTGTTCGGGCAGAATGGCTCGTCGGACGAGCTCAAGCTGAAGGAATCCCAGACGCATCGAGATAAGTTCGAAAAAGGCCAGGAGGATATCTTCGTCTTCTCCATGTTGAGCCTGGGAGACTTGATTAAACTCAGGATATGGCATGACAACGCAGGTCAGATTATACTCTCTCTCTCTCTCACTCTCTCTCCCCTCTCTCTCCCTCTTTCTCCCTCTATCTCCCTCTTTCTCCATCTTTCTCTCTCACACTCTCCCTTTCTCTCTCACTCTCTCTGTCTCGCTCTCACTCTCTCTGTCTCGCTCTCTCTCTCTCTCTGTCTCGCTCTCTCTCTCTCCCTCTTTCTCCCTTTCTCCCTCTTTCTCCCTCTTTCTCCCTCTTTCTCCCTCTTTCTCCCTCTTTCTCTCTCACACTCTCCCTTTCTCTCTCTCTCTTCCTGTCTCTCTCTCTCCCTCTCTCCCCCTCTTTCTCCCCCTCTTTCTCCCCCTCTTTCTCCCCCTCTTTCTCCCCCTCTTTCTCCCCCTCTCTCTATCACTCTCTCTCTCTCTCTCTCTCACCTTTTTCATTGTTATTTCATCTCGGTGCTTTTGTATGTTGTCCTTTCTCCCTCTCTTCCTAAGTCTAAAATAATTGTGTGTAACTTTCTTTCTTTCTTTCTCATCATTGTAACATTCTTTGTTTTTTCTATTTATTGTATCCCCCGGCAGTATGCCGGAGGATACTTTGGATTCAGCAGCGTTTCGCCGCCGCCGCCGCGTCACATTCTTGTGTGCGCTCTAGCGGTCACATTTCTCAACGAATTTCTTTCAGACTTCCTGTGGATGTGTATCTTGGTAAAATCTGGACCCCTATAGTTTCTGGTGATGCTGCCCCCAGTGTTCCGTCTTTTATAGGGTAAAAGGCCATATTTTTGGGGATAGTTTGTGTGCGCTCTAGCGGTCACATTTCTCAACGGATTTTGTTCAAATTTTGTATGAAGGTGTCTCTTGGTAAAATCTGGAACCCTATAGATTTTGGTGATGCTGCCCCCAGTGTTCCGTCTTTTATAGGGTCAAAGGTCATATTTTGATAGATGTCTTGTGTCTACTCTTGTGTGCGCTCTGGCGGTCACATTTCTCAACGGATTTCGTTCAAATTTTGCATGAAGGTGTCTCTTGGTGTAATTTAAAAACCTATAGTGTTTGGTGATGCTGCCACCAGTTTTCCGTCTTTTATAGGGTCAAAGGTCATACTTCAGGGCATGGCGTGAGTGCACTCTGCAGGCCACATTTCTCAACGGATTTTGTTCAAATTTTGCATGAAGGTGTCTCTTGGTGTAATTTAAAAACCTATAGTGTTTGGTGATGCTGCCCTCATTGTTCCGTCCTTTATAGGGTCAAAGGTCATTTTTCCATTTCTTGCACTCTTACTTCTGCATTTCTTGACGGATTTCGTTCAAATTTTGCATGAAGGTGTCCCTTGGTGTAATCTAAAAATCTGTACTTTTTGGTGATGCTGCCACCAGTGTCCCGTCTTTTATAGGGTCAAAGGTCATACTTCAAGGGATGGCGTGAGTTCACTCTGCAGGCCACATTTCTTGATGGATTTCTTTCAAATTTTGTATGGACATGTATCTTGGTATAATCTGGACCCCTATAGTTTCTGGTGATGCTGCCCCCAGTGTTCCGTCTTTTATAGGGTAAAAGGCCATATTTTTGGGGATAGTTTGTGTGCGCTCTAGCGGTCACATTTCTCAACGGATTTTGTTCAAATTTTGTATGGAGATGTATCTTGGTATAATCTACACATATTTAATTTTTGGTGATGCTGCCCTCATTGTTCCGTCCTTTATATAGGGTCAAAGGTCATTTTTCCATTTCTTGCACTCTTACTTCTGCATTTCTTGACGGATTTCGTTCAAATTTTGCATGAAGGTGTCTCTTGGTGTAATCTAAAAACCTATAGTTTTTGGTGATGCTGCCACCAGTGTGCCGTCTTTTATAGGGTCAAAGGTCATACTTCAGGGCATGGCGTGAGTGCACTCTGCAGGCCACATTTCTTGATGGATTTCTTTCAAATTTTGTATGGAGATGTATCTTGGTATAATCTACACATCTTTACTGTTTGGTGATGCTGCCCTCATTGTTCCGTCCTTTATAGGGTCAAAGCTCATTTGTCCATTTTGTGCACTCTTACTTCTGCATTTCTTGACGGATTTCATTCAAATTTTGTATGGAGATGTATCTTGGTATAATCTACACATTTTTAATTTTTGGTGATGCTGCCCTCATTGTTCCGTCCTTTATAGGGTCAAAGGTCATTTTTCCATTTCTTGCACTCTTACTTCTGCATTTCTTGACGGATTTCGTTCAAATTTTGCATGAAGGTGTCTCTTGGTGTAATCTAAAAACCTATAGTTTTTGGTGATGCTGCCACCAGTGTTCCGTCTTTTATAGGGTCAAAGGTCATACTTCAGGGCATGGCGTGAGTGCACTCTGCAGGCCACATTTCTTGATGGATTTCTTTCAAATTTTGTATGGAGATGTATCTTGGTATATCTCTCAACACATTTCTTTATTTTCATGTGTCTTAGTGAAACCTACATGTACACATCTAATTTCTACACCATCCTTTTGTTTGAGGGAGGGGATGGGGGAGGGTCTTTGTCCCTCCTTCAAATTGCTGCCAGTGCCGGGGGATACATTTAGCATTGCGCGGCCCCAGCAATGCACATTTCTAGTTTTGTTCTGATTTTGAGAGATTCGTTTTGTTGTAAGAAGTTAGAGATACACTACAATAAGAATATGTTTTCATAGCTTTATCTTATTATTCATGTGTAGTTTCAACCCTTGCTGTGCAGTGTGATGTCAATGAAATGTTACTCAGGTACATGTATAAAGCATGATATCAGGTTGTCATTTACTGCTCAATATTAAATCATACTTGCAAATGGTTTTGCATATTATTTAGGGTTTGTGGGCCTTTTTGTCTCGTATTATAGTAAACACTATCTTCCCCTAACAAAGTTTGTCATTAACATAAATTTTCCGTGTAGGTCTGAAGGCTGGATGGCATTTAGACAACGTGAAGGTGGTCGACGAGACAGCTGGTAAGGATTACTCCTTTCCTTGTTCAAGATGGCTTGCGAGGGATGAGGAGGACAATCAGATAATGAGAGAACTCCTCTGCTCCAATGCACTCACACCGAGGGATGACAAGGGGAAAGTCAGTAAGTACACCCCTATTCTGTAAAGTGGATCAGGCTGACTTCAACATGGATGTACATGGAGACTGGGACATTCTATTACATTTGAGGTACATTTTAAGAGGACAGATTAATACATGTATGCAATTAATGTGCCTACCCACTTTTTTTAAAGAAGAAAGATCTTACATGAAGATTTGTGTATATCGAAATATGACGTAAAAAGGATCTGAGGACGAATACGATTCTTAGTAAGACACAGTAAATAAACTTGTAATGAGTGATATAATTTACTAAGCACAATTAGGATGACGTGGTTTAATTTCAAGAATATTATTTCTCTCTCTTAATTCTTTTAGCATATGACATCAGTGTAACAACAACAGACAAGCGAGACGCCAGCACCACACAGAATGCGTTCATTATCCTAGAGGGCGACAGACGTACGTCAAGAGAGTTCTTGATGGAAAACTCCCCAAAGAGGAAGATTCTAAGGAGGTCAGTAAAAGCAGAAATTGATGAATTTGTTGATTGATTGATTGATTGATCGATTGATTGGTGGATGATTAATTGATTGACTGATTGATTGACCGAATGATGGATTGACTGACTGATTGATTGATTGATTGACTGACTGACTGAATGATTGACTGATTAATTGACTGACTGATTGATTGATTGATTGACTGACTGACTGATTGATCGATTGATTGACTGATTGACTGATTGATTGATTGATTAATCGATTGATTGGTGGATGATTAATTGATTGACTGAGTGACTGATTGATTGATGGATTGACTGACTGATTGATTGACTGACTGAATGATTGATTGACTGACTGACTGATTGATTGATTGATTGACTGACTGACTGATTGACTGATTGATCGCTTGATTGACTGATTGACTGATTGATTGATTGATTAATCGATTGATTGGTGGATGATTAATTGATATGACTGATTGATTGATGGATTGACTGACTGACTGATACATTTATTGACAGAGTAATTAATTGATCAATTCATTGATTTATGAATTATTTGATTGACTGAATGAAATACTGAAATACTCCCCAAAGAGGAAGATTCTAAGGAGGTCAGTAAAAGCAGAAATTGATGAATTTGTTGATTGATTGATTGATTGATTGATTGATTGGTGGATGATTAATTGATTGACTGATTGATTGACTGAATGATGGATTGACTGACTGATTGATTGATTGATTGACTGACTGACTGAATGATTGATTGACTGATTGATTGACTGACTGACTGATTGATTGATTGACTGACTGACTGACTGACTGATTGACTGATTGATCGACTGATTGATTGATTGATCGATTGATTGGTGGATGATTAATTGATTGACTGATTGATTGACTGAATGATGGATTGACTGACTGATTGATTGACTGATTGATTGACTGAATGATTGATTGACTGATTGATTGACTGACTGACTGATTGATTGATTGATTGATTGACTGATTGATTGACTGAATGATTGATTGACTGATTGATTGACTGACTGACTGATTGATTGATTGACTGACTGACTGACTGATTGATTGATCGATTGATTGACTGATTGACTGATTGATTGATTGATTAATCGATTGATTGGTGGATGATCAATTCATTGATTTATGAATTATTTGATTGACTGAATGAAATATTGATTAATTCACTGATCAATTGAATGAATGAATGATTGAGTACTTGATTTATTGATTGAGTGATGGATGGATTGAGAGATAGATGAGAGACGTAATGTAACTGGAAAGATAAGGTAAGAGAAGAGTCATGTAGCTCTACCATTGTGCTAAGGTTTCTAGTCACTTCCAGTGAGATTTGTTTTGAAATGCTCTTAGATATCAGCCATTTTGTTTTCATATACTGTAAACGCGTGATTAAATTTTTGTGCTGAGCGACCCAAAAACATATTCGCGGTGCACAAGTACTCACTCAAAAAAATGCGGTTCCATTTATTGTTTCCCACACACGCTGTCCATCCAGATGCAAACTAAAGACACAAATACACACACGCACACGCACACACATGAATTGGATTCAAACACATATTAATCAGATGAAGCGCGCAATGAAGCGTCGATTCAAAACAAGCATAACAAATCGTGCTAAGATTTTCACGTCTTCTAGAATTCGCGGCCGCTGAAAATAGAGCGAAATCAGCGAGAATTAATGTACCCCAAATATTTCTGCATTTACAGTAAAAATATTTTCTGTGTATGTTCTATTTCCAGAGGAGAGACTGACAATTTCAAGTTCACTACCAGAACCGTGGGTAAAATTGACAGTATCGTGCTGGGTCATAAGGAGAGAGGTGATGGGTCACGACCCCAGGGTCAAGGTCGTGACGTGGATTGGCATTGCCATGAGGTGGTCATCACAGATACCAGCGATGGGTCGAAGTAAGTTTCAAGCAATTTTTAAGCAGCACTTGATGTTTCAGAGTTAAAGAATATAAAATGAGTAAATGTGAAATGTGACCTATGAATGGAACTGTTCCCATCATCCTAACTTGAAATATTTCTTACATCTTGCTTAACCCTTTCAGGATTGATCACATTTTGTTCGTCAAATAGGCAACAACCAAATCTTATTCTTTTCGTTCTACATGGTTCTAATAAGGTGTAATGTCTTTGCAAACAATATACATGGTTAGGAATTTTGTCAGAAATTTTTTTAAAGGGCCAATTTTGATTAAAAAACAATGATTTTGAACCTCTCAATGTGTTGCCACTTTAAGGATTTTGAAGCTTAATCTGTTTTAGAGCCAAACCACAAAATGTGGTCAATTGTCTGGAATTCACGAGAACAACTTTCATACTTGTGGCTTTTTTGAAAGTTCAGTTGTTCCCAAGAACTGTGTTGTGTTTCTACTCATCGTTTGCAGTTCTATGCAGAGGGTAGACAAAGATATATCATTTATCCCAATTGTGGTCTTATTTTCTCATTTTCTTGAATATCTGCAGATACGTCTTTCAGTGCAAGAACTGGGTCACATTGAGTCACCGCAAGGATGAAGCCAGAAGGCTGCAGTGTAAGAAGATGGAGGAGGGCTTCGTAGCGGCAATAAGAAGTAAGTCACGGTGAAATGCTTTATTGGTGAATCTGGTAATTGTGCTATGCCCTGAGACAAAGGACTATTGACCATGCAATATTTTCAACCATTGCCCTGTACTTGTGACAAAGTGCGCAATATTTTCTGACCAATCAAAGAGGTAGAACCTTAGTACAATGAAACCTGTTTATAAAGACCGCTCAAGGGATAAAGAAAAGTGGTCTTTATAGACAGGTGGTCTTTACGTACAGGTCCTTTTATACATGTTTCAATGAGAAACAGTTTTCAAGGGAAACACAAATTGTGGTCTTTATAGACAGGTGGTCTTTCTATACAGGTGGTCGTTAAAGCAGGTTGGACTGTACAATGAAACCTGTATATAAAGACCGCCCAAGGAAGACAATAAGAGCTGTCTTTATAAGCAGATGGTCTTTATATACAAAAATTGTGATTATTACAGACAGGTGGTCGCTAAAGCAGATTCAAATATAGGTTGGGCGGGCTTACGTAACTTCCGGTTAGCAACCCTTAGAGCGATGAAAACAATATTTGTGCTTGCTCGAATGCTGATCACACAACCTGGTAACAGCTTTTGACTCTTATTAGGCCCATGAGCCTCGGCATTGTGCTGGTCGATGATTCGGTCGAGCGAGCCATGTTTGATGGTCTGCTGATCATGCAGGAATCTCTGTGTGTTCATCGGTTGTCAATGGCATTGAACGAAAGTACCCGGATGACCGCCCCAATTTATAGTAATACACTATTTTGATCATATGATATATCATTTCTATTATTAAAAACGTATTGTATGTTAGTGGTTCCAGATGTAATATATCGTTACCGTTATTATTATTACTTGACACAGACCTAGCGCCAGTGCAATACGAGGTGATCGTTGTAACTTCTGAAGAGAAAGGAGCAGGGACGGATGCTAACGTCACCCTCACCATCTTCGGCAGGAATGGAGACTCGGGGAAGCAGCCTCTCAAACAGAGATTCAGGGATCTCTTTGAAAAAGGTACATGTAGGCCCGCATGAATAGTTCATGCTGTGAGACGATCCCTTCCAGAAAGATCTCTATTAACCCTTACTGTGCCATTTGTTCCATGTGGCACAGAGTCTATACACAAATCCTATAGAATAATATTTATGTGGCAAACAAAGAGTTAATGTTGAATTCTGTAAGATGCTTTGTCTGATCACTTTTTTCACCAGCACCATACTGCTGCATGCTGCAGATCCCCCCCCCCCCCCCCCCCCACCACACAAATTTCTGAGTCTAAACAGGGACGTTACTGAATGTATACAGACCCTAAAAATATCAATCAGAATCTCATGTGAAAAAAGGTTTGTGTGAAGCCCTGATTTTATGTTTTGATTACAGATACATTACACTTTTGTTCACTATGTTTTTAGTTCTTCTGTGTAATATTTTATAAGTACTCCTCTTTGTTCTGTGGGGAATTTACATTCGTGCTCAGAAAGTAGTGAATTTCTGTGCTCAGTCAGTGCAATGAATTAGCAATTAATTTGCACTTTACTTATTTCCCCTCTATCATACAGGCCAAACAGACAAGTTCAAGCTGGAGGTTCTTGATCTCGGAGAGCTTGAGAAGATCAGGATCGAGCATGACAACGCTGGCTTCAACGCAGGATGGCTCTGCGACCATGTTGAAATCATCAACATGGCAACCGGGATGAGGACCATGTTCCCATGTCACAAGTGGCTGGACAAGAAGAAAGGAGATGGGGAACTGTTCAAGGAGTTATTCCCTGCCAAAGAATAGGATTAAGTGCAAGTGTGAATGAGCCCATAGTGCTTGCAGGGAAGTGTTCACATACATGTCTTGATTTGAAATATATTTTATCTTGTTTAGATTGAAAGCAGAAGGAAGATACAGATCTGTTTTAGAAGAGGTACCTCCACCAGAGATTGAGATTAAAAATGGATGTGAATATACTTGTAACCATGATTCGTATTTACATATTTATAGTTTGAATATTTCTTATCTCATATACATGCCATTTTTTGATGAAAGAATAGAGAAGATAGAGAAATATTTCCCAAATATTTCCTACCAAAGAATTCAGATTAAATCAAGTGTGAATGATCCCGTAGTGCTCAAATGTGCCCATGTTTCTTATATAAATGTATCTTACCTCACTTTGAACTTGGATAATCAACGTGCTCCAGAACAACAGTTTATGCGCACTAGCGATATGTAGATACATATAGAAGACTATATCCAAGTGTGAATGGACCAGTTAGATTTACATGGATGTGTTCATATTATTCTTACACATTATGCCTGTGGGAGTGTGAGAGTGCAAGAGCTCGCACTATAATATTGAAATGGAAGAGAGTTATGTAGTCCCACGTATAGAGAACTCGGATGTAAAGTAAAGTAATAGTTGTTTCAGATCTGAAGGATAAATTACCTATAATTATACAAAAAATAATAGAAATTTTATTGTTTTTCTACCATTTTATTATCTGTACTAAATGAATTTTTTGATCATTTGAAACGTGCTTTTTCTTCAGTCGTTTCCTGCCTTATTTTGCCTACTTACCGTTAATTCAGGACTTCAATAATTTCTAAGCGTTTTTAAGCCACTCCCCTTTTTCAATTTCTGTACTTCTTGTGCCAAAGGTTTAGGTTTTTGATAAAACATTTTCTGTTCATATATCAATATGAAATTTGTTATGATGCACAAATGCTTACTTTCAAATGGCTGCATTGTTATTTTTTTATCACTCATGGCTGAATGCTAGATATGAATATGTGGATAAGTGTGCACGTACCTATATTGTCATATTGTACTTGTATGTTAGAGCTTATTTCCAAGTAGTGACGAAGGAGTACTTTGGTTGTGATAGTATGGATGTTTATGTGTTAAATAGTAATGCAACAGAAAATGCAACTTGTACATTTCTGCAACGAATACACATTCATTCCCCCCGCCTTTTTTTTTCCTTATGCTAATTTCCTGTGTTGTTACTCACTAAATGACAGTATACACATATGTACTCCAATAGATTCATTTTTCTAATTATTTTGCTCCTTTTATTTTAGACTTATCCATTTTAAGATAGCATGCATTGGGCATATGCTTGTGTCCTCTGTATGCATTTCACAGGCTTGTCCCTTTAGACTTGGTTCACCTTTTGTTTAATTACATGTATATATTTTCTTCAATTTCTATACGATTAATTTTTAGCTCTAACCACTAGGGGTTTTATACATTTCAATCACAGGAATTTTGTCATTTCGTCTAACTTAGTCACGTCCCATGTGCATGTAGGCCCACATGTATATATATATATATATATATTTGAAAGAATACTGTTTTACAAAATTATTGCTGAAAAGTTCTCAGGTTTCTTTGCTAAAAATGTTGAAGTCATTTATTTAGCACATGTTAGGAACTTGAAATCTATAATTATTTTTGTCTTAGTTTTGTATTTGCAATGTTTATCACATATTCACAAAGGCAAGTGTATTTTTTCTCTTTGCTTGATATGACCTTGATATTACAAAAGTGAGTAATTATGTGCTACATGTATATTCAGGGAGTATTGCGAAGGAGATACATGTAGCTTGTTGTATTCATCTATATGGATTGTAATTTCTATTACATGTATTTGCTTGTAATGTTGTTTGTAATTTATAGTATATGCTTCTATTATGAATATTAGTTTATTGTATACCTATGCTGGTAATATGAATTAAAATTTATTGTGCATGTTTGTAATATGAACTAATTTATAGTATTGATAGTATATGCTAGTAATATGGATGTCATTTTTATCGTGTATGTTTGTAATATGAACTGTAATTTATAGTGTATGTTTGTAATATGAACTGTAATTTCTAGTGTATGTTTGTAATATGAACTGTAATTTATAGTGTATGTTTGTAATATGAACTGTAATTTCTAGTGTATGTTTGTAATATGAACTGTAATTTATAGTTTATTTCAGACTTGTAATATGAACTGTAATTTATAGTGTATGTTTGTAATATGAACTGTGATTTATAGTCTATTCTTGTAATTTGGATCATACGATATTGCTGTAATTTCATATGATCTTTTGAGTAACATTCCAGATATATGTAATCATAGAGTAATATATTTGATTTGTAAATATTTTTGAATATTTCAAATTCACTCTCACTTTGTTCTTTACTTGTATATATCTTTGTATTTCATTCTACAATTTCGTCTACTCCTCTCTAAGTTTTGATTGATTTTTTCCCCATCTTTCCGTATATTTTATCATGTTCTTTAGAGATGGAAACATATGTTGTTTTATAGTTTATAAATTTAGACACTTTTTATTGTAGCAACTGAAATATTTTTTTACATTTCACAACAATTGTCAAAAATACACTTTCAAACTTATATAGATATAGCATAGATTTTTGTTTGCCAACATTTCAAATGGCTATAGAATGAATATTGTTATGTGCTTTCAGAACAATTTTGTTATAAGTTTTTATCTATAATTTAGTACAGTTGATGAGCCAAGAAATTGTAATTATATTGTTCTTATTATATTGTACCCCTACTACCCCACACTCCCCACATACCCACTACATATGCTGTAAGTGTTATACAGTGAAACCTGTCTATAAAGACCACTCAAGGGAGACAAGAAAAGCGGTCTTTATGAGCAGGTGGTCTTTATGTACAGGTTCCTTTAATACACATTTCAATGAGAAACATTGTTCAAGGGAAACGAAAATTGTGGTCTTTATAGACAGGTGGTCTTTCTATACAGGTGGTCGCTAAAGCAGGTTTGACTGTATATGTAGACTATGTATGTACATTGCTAATGAGATAAGACCCAGACCCATTCTATTTTTCTAATTTGTCTTTTGTTTATTTTTTTGTGATAGTTCATCAGGACAGATAACAAGTAACGTAAATTGTTGGACATTACATGTAGTTTGGGACATACTTTTAAAGAATATGTAGTTTAAGTACTGTAATGTAATGTAATACAAAAACAACTCAGGTATGTTAAATGCATTCATATTTCATTTAGATAGAAAGAGCTGAAATTCTTTAGCCCATTTTTGTGTGTTTGTTTTTTTTAAACTAGGTAAAAATTATATCTTGAAGAAGAAATACATGTTTGTATTAGATTAAAGTTTATATTGTAACATGATATAATGTTAGATAAGATCATTCAAACTATATCATCATCGATAATCTTTTAGGGCTGAATTCTTTTATGCAATTTTTTTTTTTTAACCAAAAATAGATTTACCTCATGAACTGATAGTAAGCTCAGTTAACTTGCAGTTGATCTTTTTAAAGATGTTTTTTTTAAGAAGGGAGAGTTACAAATATATTTATCCTGATATGTAGGAAGTGGTAATTTATTTTATTAATGGATGTTATTGACATCAATTTGGTGTTTTAACAAGAATTCAATTATGAAAACTTGAATTTAATAAGTCAGAAGGTTCACTCTTACCGGTTTGTCAAAATGAACAATGCAGGAAGTGTAGTCTAGAGCCTGTATAGTTCAGACCCAGTTTTTTTTAATTAAAGATTGAGATTGTGCCTATACAGTCACATAACTGTTTTGAGAGTCAACTGTTTTGACACTTGATAATTTGATATGAAATTAATAGCATAAGCCCTGTGTAATAGACCTGTTTACTAATTGTATGCATACTCTTTGAACAAAAGTTTCTCTTGACGACTCTAAAGCTTGCCAGAAGCTTGCCCGGCATAGCAACCACTAATGTATGCAAAATGGATTCCATCCATATATGGAGATGCCCTTATGGTGATGATGATGATGATGATGATGGCTTCTTGTATAGCGCTGGTATCCGCCTATGCTGGGCGCTCATGGCGCTTGCTCTAGAAAGTCTCACAAATTCAACTTCTCAGTCAGGTGCACAAAATAGTTGGTATAACTAAGGATTCTGGAGAGAAATATGCATAAATTGAAATACATTAGTAAACAGGTCTATTGGAATTCATACTTGGTAGGATAAAAAGATATTTTTGATAATGTTTAGTTTTATGCATGTATATATAAATCAGTTATACATTTTATATTCTTTTAGGAGGTTATACAAGGGTGATATTGCCTGCTGATCAAGAGACAGAAGGGCAGTAACTCGTGCTTTAACATGGAGTTAACACCTTCTTGCTCTAAACATACAATATATACCAATATAGTGTTAGTCTATGACATCGAACAGACCCTAATCTGGTATTAATCCACAATTTTGTAGAATTTTCTTTTTTTTAAGGAAAAAGTGGACTTTAGAAATCACTTGTACAATGAAATTTCTGTGATTATGTCTTGTATTCTAAAGTTTTGTACTATATATTGTATGTGTACTGTATTTCAAAGTATTCTATATTCCATAGCTTACAAGAATAGCTTTGTTTTGTAAATAAATAAATGACTCAACAATGTACTGGCCAGTCTTGTGTAATTTTATTGATATGTTTAAGGATTAGCTGTAGAAGTCGACAGATGTTGCTTATGTGTATGAATCTTACTTTTATGTCATTTATTTTATTTTATCTATTTGATTTATTTTTTGAAATTTAAATTACAGACAAACTAATTAAAACCCTGAAAATATTTATTAAAAAATTAAACTTTTGATCTCAACACACAGAAAATTTACCTCGAAATTTTCGGAGGCCACTACAAGCTTCCGAATGTCTATGACCCGATCATCGATCGTTACGTCACTAAGGTCAAATCGGGTCACATCGTTGATAAAGGCTGCAGTGGATAGCCGAAAATTTCGAGGTAAATCTTCCTTTTGTTGAGATCAAAAGTTTAATTTTTTAATATCTTAAACCAACACAGATGAACTTTCATGACCCTCAAAATATTGTTTGTTTCTCAGGATGTACATATAAGCCATGCATATATCACACCTTATTGGGAATTTGGGATGGAGTAATTTCTTGGAATATCAAATGATGGTGTTAAAGGGGAAAAGATGGTGTTAAAGGGGAAAAGATGAGAGAGAGAGAGGGGGGGGGGTGGTGAACGTTAAGGCAGTGAGAGACTGCATGTACAAGAGATAAGATTGAGAAAGAGAGAGAGAAATGGAGAAATATAATGATTGAGACAGAAAGGAGATATTCCATATGAGGGAGACACACATAGCTCTGTCACTCCCCCCCCCCCCCCCCCCGGCCCTTTAACCCAAAAAGAAGCCTTACAAAAATCAGAATTATTGAAAGGCATATACAGAGCTAAATGTAGAAAAACAAAACTGTATACTATCTGTAGTCACTAATAATTGGAGTAAACTCTGTCCAGCATATAGGATAAAAACCAAAAACTAAATTATTAAACGAGAAATCACTGTAAATAATTTTTAGGTCTTTTTTTTTTTAGATGTATATATGCTTTATTTCAACACACATTGGACGGCTTTTGCTAAACAGTCGGGTAACGTCGCGTCGCGTTGGTAGAAATTTTCGAACATTTTTCAGGAAGGTGTCTTCAAGGGGACAAATTGAAAAAGAGTCCATCTCAGTATGATTTTTCCCGTTTTCAGGCTAAAAACGACAAACAAGGGAATAAAGAAAACAATAGAAGGATAATGCAAAGAAAAACATGAACTATAAAGAGAGAATAGAAGGGTAGGAAGGATGGAAGAAAATATGATGAAAGGAAACAAAGAATACAACAAAAGGTCCGTCCGTCCGTCCGTGTGTCCGTCCGTCCGTGTGTGCTCAAAAAGTTAGAAAATGCTACTTCTCCGTCATTTCTTGGCCGATTTTGATTCTGGTTGTTTTATCTGATAGGGCTGAGTGGGGGCTTCCAAACTTCTACACAAAATCATGAAATTCATCAATTATACAAATTTATGCAAATTTATTCAAAATCGACGAAAAATGCTACTTCTCTATTTCACACCGTATTTTGAATCTGATTGTTTTATCTGATAGGGCTGGGTAGGGGCTGGGTAGGGGCTGGGTAGGGGCTGGGTAGGGGCTGGGTAGGGGCTGTCAAACCTCTACACAAAATTTTGAAATTCATTAATTATGCAAATTTATTGTAATTTATTCAAAATCAACAGAAAATGCATTTATAATCATAAAACATTAATTTGATAATTTATTTCTCACATTTATCTTCAAGGTTCTATCAGAAATTACATAAATTAACAGCCATTCCACAGATCTACACTTCTGGCGGGGACATATATTACGCATTGCGTAATTACTAATTCAGTTGTTTTTAATCCTTTTATTATTTTTTTCTTTCCACCTTTCCTTTCATTACGTTATTCTTTTATTGCTTTTATCATTTTGTTTTCCATCTTTCATAATGTTACTGTTTATATTTATTCTTTTTATCCTCTTTTTTTTATTGCTTTCCATCTTCACTTTGTTATTCTTTGTTCCCTTTTATCATCTTCTCTTCCACCTTTCTTCATGTTTATATTTATCTTTTTATCATTTTTCTCTCTATCTCTCGCTTTGTCATTTCTTGCTTTTATCCTTCTATCAATTATCTTTCCATCCTTCCTCTCGTTATGCTGTTCTTTGTTTCCTGTTATCATTTTCTCCCCCACCTTCCTCACGTTAACCTTTATCCTTCTATCATTTCTCTCTCTATCTTTCATATTATTCTTTTTAAAATCATTTTCTGCTTCCCATCTTTACTTACTTTCCTTAAAACATTCTTTGCTTTTATCCTATCATTTTGTTTTCCTTTCATCTTTTCTGTCGTTATGTTATTCCTTTATTCAAATTATCATCTTCTCTTCTATCTTTCCTTATGTTACTCTTAATATCTTTATCCTTCTATCATTTATGTCTCTATCTTTCTTTATGTTATTCTTTGTTTTTATCCACTTATTTTTAATTTCCAACATTCCTTTTGTTGTATTCCTTGTTCCTTTCATCATATTTTCTTCCATCCTTCCTACCCTTCTATTCTCTCTTTATAGTTCATGTTTTTCTTTGCATTATCCTTCTATTGTTTTCTTTATTCCCTTGTTTGTCGTTTTTAGCCTGAAAACGGGAAAAATCATACTGAGATGGACTCTTTTTCAATTTGTCCCCTTGAAGACACCTTCCTGAAAAATGTTCGAAAATTTCTACCAACGCGACGCGACGTTACCCGACTGTTTAGCAAAAGCCAATGGACTGTAGTTGCCGCAGATGGCGTTGTCAAATGTTGCGTAATTTGAGTCATTTTCCTGAAAAGGTACGCCGAAGATGTTTAATGTGGACTTCAAAAACGAGGATGAAGTCAAAGATTACATCAAGAACGTAGGGACAGAATATAGCTTTCAGTGCTATAAGGAAAAGACACCCGATGGTAAGAAACTTATATTTTTGTTAAATTGTGCAAGTTAATTTGTCCACCCCATGCCCGTCATGATTGATTGCACCGTTGCACGGTCTTGCATGTTGGCTGGCCCGCCGCTGCCACCGACGCAGTGCGTGGGCTGGGTGGCCGTAGAATGCCGTGGCATGAGCATTGGCGCTGCCTTTTGACTTTTGTCTATTCTAATTTTCTAACTAGGCCTAGGCCTAAGTAAGACACGATGCTTCATCTTGTCACATCATGAATAGTGGTCATATTGACCACTACACGATATGAATGCAAAAATAGTATATTGGTTGAGGAAACCACCCATTTGTTAGCATGCAAAAATAAAGTGCAGAGACATGGACATGATAGATGAGAGACCAGAGTCTATGGACGAGGAAACTTTCCTCTTCTTCTTCTTCTTCTAACTTCTTCTTCTTCTTCTTACTTCTTCTTCTTCCTCCTTCTTTTCTTGTTCTTGTTCTTCTTTTTCTTCTCTTCTTCCTCCTCCTCCTCCTCCTTTTCCTTCTTCTATTTCGCAGGCTGTTACAGACTTGGCGATTTCTTCTCTGGTGTAAAGAATGACTTCGCTCAGGCAGCCAAGGCTTATCAGCTGAGCTGTGACGAGTTTGACCATGCCAGGGGATGCAGCAAGACTGGAGCTTATTATCTCTATGGAAAAGGTATTGAGTCTTACCACAGCTACATGGAGTCAATGCAAAATGCAGAAACATTGGTTGTACATTATTAAAATTAATTCAACTCGGCTACTAACCAGCAAAGCAAAAAAAACATTACAAGGGAATTTATCCAGAGGTACATGTAGCAGTGTACTGTATTCCATTAAAATGATTGATTAAAATGATAAAGTAATTTTGCCATTCTCACTTATTTTTTTTTTGTATGTGGGCTGTTGTGTTTCAAACCATGATATAACAGGTTTCAATGTAATGCACCTATCAATTGTAAGACGCACCCCTCGACCCCCGGAAAGGTGCGTCATGGTTGGGTAATTTACCAACAAATGAATGACGCAGGGTATGGTCATGGAAGCATTTGGTCAGTCACAGCATGGAGAATGGGGTGCGTCATAGTCGGTCATTTTACATGGGTGCGTCATAATGCCTCGCTATGTTTACAAACGGGTCTGTCCGCGCAATACTCACCGCGTACCGGGCTTTTAAACATGCAAACTCCTTGAATATAAAAAAAAATATATTGACATGGAATCTATACTTTCGCACCGGGCGCCCAAAATCGAGTTTGATGACATCAAATAAAATGGAAACCCCCAAATAATAATAATTGATCTCAAATCCTCTCTCATGCTGTCTTCTGTCTGGGTTCTCAAAAAAGGGAAGAAATAAGGTATTTTTCGTTACTTTGTTTATTTTTACCCCGTTCGTTCCAGCACTGCGTTGGCTGGTTCGGTTCTTGCCGCGATGATCGCGATCGGTAGCATTTGTGCTAGGCTGGATTGAGACATGAATATTCATGTGTTGACGTCACAAGAATGTCAGCGATTGCACTGTGTGACTTCTGCACATTTTCATATGTCATCGCCGATAATCTTATCTCGAGCTCGGCCTCAATAGCGTGCAGGATGATAACGTGTGTTTGTGTCTTCAGCTAGCGTTCATGCATGCATGTCGATATCAACAATGCATGCAATACTATACTAGCGCCGCGCCGATGCATAGCGTGCCACGTGCGCGCGGAGCTTTACCATGACGGGGTGCGTCACAATGGTAAGTCAAAGTCTAGAACTGGTGCGTCATATTTTTTCGTCCAGGCACAGTCATTGTAAGAAAAGGTCCGTCATAGTCGAGACACACAGGTGCGTCATGGTATAGGAAAATCCGACTCACATCTGACAAGTGACGCACCATTCCCGGGGGTCGAGGGGTGCGTCTTACAATTGATAAGTGCATAACATGGTAATTGGAGGGTCCCATGGACATTGTTATCATTCAACCCTGTATTAACCCTTTCAGGACAGGAATTATTCCAGGGCTAAATTGATCACATTTCGTTCTTCAAATTGGCAACAATAATATTTTCATTTAGTGCTACAAGGTTCTAATAAGATGTAATGTCTTTAAGAACAATATACATTATTAGGAATTTTGTCAAAAAAGTTGAAAAAAAATTGCAAATTTAGATGAAAAATAATGATTTTGAACCTCTCATGTGTTGCCAATTTAAGGATTTCGAAGCTTATTCTCGTTTTTAAAATTCCTGGCATCAAACGCAATATGGTCTTGCAACAAAAATGGACATAGTATATGCAGAAATCTTTGCTCTTTCCACTCATGCATCTGATATATTTGTTAGAGCTCTGAATCAAAAGTTATTGAGCCAAACCACAAAATGTGGTCAATTATTTTGAAAGGGTTAAATTCCTTTTGGTCATTCTAACTTCACAATGCAGGTTTTGACAAGGACAGAGAAAAGGCCCTCCATTACTTCACCAAAGGATGTGACCTAGGCAACCAAGATGCCTGCTTTGGTGCAGGCTCAGTTCTGATGTCATCTAAGAAAGATACCCCAGACTCAGACTTAAAACAGGAGAGGGACAAAGGGCTCAAGCTGCTTGAGATGGCATGTAAAAAGGATCACCAGGCAAGCTGTTTTAATCTCAGTGCAGTATACATCAAGGGGCTGAGTGGCGTGGAACGGGACATGAAAAAGGCGATCCAGTATTCGACGAGAAGTTGCGAACTTGGTCATATGTACGGATGCGTGAACGCGAGTAGGATGTATAAAATAGGAGACGGAATCCCGAAGGACGAAGGCTTGGCGATCAAGTACAAGGAGAGGGCAAAGACGCTTCACGATGAGCAGCAAGAAATGAACAGACAGTTACAGTTTGGGCAAACATCGTGATATGACAGAAAAGCCAGCTCTTTACTGGTGTTTGGAATAGTCTTCTGCTTCCGTAGCAATATCAAAATACATGGAATATGAAATATATTGAGCTACTTCAAATACTTGATTCAGGACATAAAGAGTTAGAAGCCAGAAATATAATTGATTTGTCTTGAAACAATTAACTGTTTGTGGAAAAAGGTATATTTTCTGATGCTATTTCATTCAATTGAAATTACAATAGAAAACATATAAAGTTCCCTTATATGTCAATTTATGGATTGCTGTTTCAACCACTGTATTCCGAATAAAACTTGCAATTCTGTAACAAATAAATGAAATGAATCCAAATAATAAATTAAAAATGAAAAAATGGATTTCATAACATGATTTTTGTTGCTCATTTTGTTACAGAATTATGGTAATTTCACAAATTTGTGATAAAGAGGTTGTTACTCAGAGCTCCAAGTAACACTCCACTGACTTTACCCACTTTGTCTGTGTGTAAAAGTGGACTGAAGTTAATTCCCTCTTATCAATAATAAAGGTATTTTATGTTGGGATTTATTTTACTGCTGCTTTGCAATCACATTGAAATATGAAATTGCTTGTTTTTCTTTAAAGATTTACATATTTGCAGTTTGTTTGTACTTATTAATATGCCTTGGACTACTGAAGTGCAAACAGTTTTGTATTCTGATAGTTTAACTCGTTTGCTTTCACACCTAGAAGCTAAAGCTAATAAAAATTCAGGAATGTGATTTAATTATTTTCTGGAATGATATGATAGGCTGCTGGGCATAGAAGTGGAAGGAAAGAGGACGAAGCTGACCAAAGAAAAATATATATTGCATTGGTGGATACCAATTTATCTGGAGTTCGCTGAAGTTTGATGGGAACGGGCATCAAGAGAACAGCCCTCCTCCCCCCCCCCCCCCCCCCCCCCCGACAGTGAATATACATGTTTTTACAGTCAATTTTAATTTACAATCAATTTTCATTGTAATGTCACAAAGCACTGTAATAATATGTACATGTACTACTTTATATTAAAGTATTTGAAGTTGAAAATAATAGAGAATAGTGATATTTGAATTCACTGGTTATATGATGCCTATACATCATGTACATTGAAAATTGTTAAAAAGAGCTCTGGGGAGCGTTTTATCAAGCGTTTTGTCAGTGATTTTACCGACAACTGTTATAAGCACCTGAAATCCTTGCATATGATTGGCTGAGAGCAAATTTGTGAGTAAAAATCACTGACAAAACGCTTGATGAAACGCTCCCCTGATGTAATGAGATTCCTGATATAACAAGGTAATTTCTCTGGTCTCTGGGCAGCATTTCATCAAACCTTGACAAGTTAAAGTTCACTGACATCCCATTGAAACGTGTGTACAAAGATTAACACGCATTTCAATGGGATATCTGCGAACTTGTACTTATGACGGTTTGATGAAATGATGCCCTGGGGTGGTATTCTGAGATTTATTTTATCTTGATGATTTTTCACTCTGTGCAGACAAAAGGAGTTCGTCCAGCTTTGCGATTGTTCTGAAATTACGGCGTCTGGTTTGCGTCCGGGTTTATCGAGTATAATAGTTGATTTCAAGTAATTTGTTATATACCTGCGTGATAACCTGATGAGTGCAGGTCAAAAAGCTTTGTTATCATGTCTCTTTTTCTTGCCATATTGAAATGATATTTATTGACATAACAAAATGTACACTTCTAGCGTATCATTGGTTAATGACTGCGCAAAATTGGATGCGTACGGGGAATTCATGTGCGCAAACACCAATGAAATGTTGCAATTTAAAATTTGTTATGACAATTAAAATCTTTTCACTAAAATCAAGATAAAATAATTATCAGAATACCACCCTAGATCTTATGTTCTTTTGGGGGTTTTTTACCCTGATTCCTGATATAACAAGGTAATTTTCATGGTCCCAAGGATTAGTGAAGTTTCCACAGACTGTATATTGAAATTCTTTCCATGTCGACAAAGGCTAGTGGGATACAATGGAAACTCAATATAACGAGGAACTGGGACCATGACAATTACCTTTTTATATCAGGAAACTCTTTAAATCAGGGGGAAAAAACAAAAGAACAGACCAGCAAAATTACCTTGTCATGGGCCGTGTTTCAGAAAACCTCGGAAAAATGGTTAGAAAAATTGTCATTAATGAGTGAAATCAAATCAGCCCCCCCCCCCCCCCCCCACTTTCTAACACGCTCCCCGGCCCCTGCTTGTTATATCAGGAATCTTGTTATATCGGAGCTCTTTATAGCGAGTATCCGCTGTATTGTGTTCTGCTTGTCCCATTGCATTTAACGGTTGCCCAATAAACACACTGTTGTACCTTATGTCATAACTTTCAAATCATCAGATATCATACACACAAGGAAAGTACTGTAAAATCACACATGTTTGCTTTCATAAAACTTTCAGAAATTTCAAGAGTGGTTGAGATTCGCAGAATTATTTTAAGATTTAATCAAGTGAAATGTCTGCAAATTTTCACAAAAATGGCCGTCATTAACCGTTCGTGAAATTTCTGGGAAATACACTGTTGTACCTATATGCCATAACTTTCAAATCATCAGACATCGTACACACAAGGAAAGTACTGTAAACAAGACACGTTTGCTTTCATAAAACTTTCAGAAATTTCAAGTAGTTGAGATTCCCAGAATTATTTAAGATTTAATCACCAAGTGAAATGTCTGCAAATTCTGAGAGTACATTATACGGTGGAAACTCGCTATATTGGACCTTAGGACCATGAAAATTACCTTGTTATATCAGGAATCTCCTTGTATCAGGGTAAAAAACCAGAACAACATAAAGACCTGGGACCAGCAAAATTAACTTCAAGTTGTTATACATGTATCAGGAATCTAGTTACATCAGAGGTCTTTATAACGAGTTTCCACTGTATAAATTTACAATGTTTATCATCACAAAATAGGAAGAATACCACACAGATACAATCTTGTTTCCAGACATTTTATTCAACACTCGTTGAAATATTCATGTAAATTCTATTTATATACAATGCAAAGATACACACAACTTTCGTGAGATATTACGATGGACAGGAGTGGTGACATTAATTCTAGTCAATTTAATGGGGGCAAATCGCATATAATGCCCATTAATGCTGCATGCTTTCTGGATGGTGACGATCACTGTAACGTTTTTCCCTACCAGCATGATGGACATCACTTCACCGTATAAAACCAAACCCAATAAACTTTTGCACTTTGTTTCTTGCCATGAAAATCGCTGTTGTTTACAATTCGATGAAAGGTTACGGTCTTACAGTATATTTAACTCTGCTATATATATGTCAAGTCATCACTATATGAATACAGCATCTGATAATGTACACCAACCTGGCACATCTTGGATTCTCAGGGGGGAAGAGGGGGGGGGGGGGGGGTTGTGGTCATGTCAGGAAAAAAAAATCAGATTTATTATTAAACTACCTCTAGCTTTAAAAGAAAATGACAAATTGGGGGCTTTTTTCTGTTGTATATTTATTAAAGCATGAGAGACTGCGATATATCGTTAATACGGTCTAAAACTTTCAAAAACTTGTCCATAGAGCATGTCTGAAGTTCAAATATTCACACGATGGCCAGTTCCATGATACCCTTGTTTTGCGATGCACCGATCTTAACCCTTCAATGTCTTAAACTTCATTGATTAGCAACATGGCATTACATGTACTATTTTTAGTCTAGAAAAGGAGACATATAACAAACCATACTGTATCCCTTCTCTTTCTAAAATAATATTGCTTGATCGCTGATCAGCAGCACAGTATTTCATGTCCACAATATTGGTGCACCACTCTTAACCCTTCTCAATCTGAAAATCCACTGATTAGCAATATGACACTGCTATCAAGGGTCAGCAAGAAAGGGTCTCCATTCTTTGCTACCCTCATGAATGATACACCATTCTTATCCAATCTCAATATGAGAAGCCACTGACTAGCAATATGACAATGGCAAGTGAGGTCAGAAAAAAGGGTCACTATCATTTGATACCCTCAATTGCGATTAATATACTCTGATCCCTTTTCTCCAACTAAATATACCTTGAATTGCAATATGATATTGGTGTTTCGGATCAAATAGGAAGGGTGTCCATTCTTTGATATCTATAACGCACCACTCATCCCTTCTCCCGACTAAAAAATACATTGTCTAACAATATGAATTAGTATTTAGGTCTAGGAATAAATGGTCCAAAGTCATGGATCTTCCAGTATTTGTAAAAGGCTGCCATGCCTCCTAGCGCTGCACAGGCACCAGAGCCGACTCCCATACTTTGAGCTGTGTGAAGAAGAGATAGAGATTGAGGAGAAAAGAATGAAGAGATAAATATAAAAGAAGGGGAAAGAGAATGATGAAAGAAGGGGAAAAGAAATGAAAGGAGACAGGAGAGAAAGAGAGAGGAGGAGGAAAGATGGAAATGGAATGGTTAGAGAAAGGGAAAGAAAAAGAGAGGGATTGACATTGTCAAAGACAGAAAGAGACAAGGGGAAAATAAGGAGAAAGGGAGAGATGTTAAGAAGAACGGTTATTCTTCCTGAAAAATATACATGAATTATTTACAAAATTCTCAAGTAGATTTATAATTGACTGCCATTAAATGAAACATTTGATATTCAGATATCCAGACGGTTATTTTAATAACGGAAACAGAAATTGTGAACTGGGTTTTTCCTCAAGAATCTATTGGGATTGGCTGCTGTAAAAGAAATAAATACATAAATCATAAAAGTATGAACAGCAAAGTTTCTAAGCCCATTTGACTGACTTTCCCTGAGAGGGACGCAAAACCCAAACACAAGACTACGAAGCATATAAAGATGGATCTTATGCACTTATCAATTGTAAGACGCACCCCTCGACCCCCGGGAATGGTGCGTCACTTGTCAGATGTGAGTCGGATTTTCCTATACCATGACGCACCTGTGTGTCTCGACTATGACGGACCTTTTCTTACAATGACTGTGCCTGGACGAAAAAATATGACGCACCAGTTCTAGACTTTGACTTACCATTGTGACGCACCCCGTCATGGTAAAGCTCCGCGCGCACGTGGCACGCTATGCATCGGCGCGGCGCTAGTATAGTATTGCATGCATTGTTGATATCGACATGCATGCATGAACGCTAGCTGAAGACACAAACACACGTTATCATCCTGCACGCTATTGAGGCCGAGCTCGAGATAAGATTATCGGCGATGACATATGAAAATGTGCAGAAGTCACACAGTGCAATCGCTGACATTCTTGTGACGTCAACACATGAATATTCATGTCTCAATCCAGCCTAGCACAAATGCTACCGATCGCGATCATCGCGGCAAGAACCGAACCAGCCAACGCAGTGCTGGAACGAACGGGTAAAAATAAACAAAGTAACGAAAAATACCTTATTTCTTCCCTTTTTTGAGAACCCAGACAGAAGACAGCATGAGAGAGGATTTGAGATCAATTATTATTATTTGGGGTTTCCATTTTATTTGATGTCATCAAACTCGATTTTGGGCGCCCGGTGCGAAAGTATAGATTCCATGTCAATATATTTTTTTTTATATTCAAGGAGTTTGCATGTTTAAAAGCCCGGTACGCGGTGAGTATTGCGCGGACAGACCCGTTTGTAAACATAGCGAGGCATTATGACGCACCCATGTAAAATGACCGACTATGACGCACCCCATTCTCCATGCTGTGACTGACCAAATGCTTCCATGACCATACCCTGCGTCATTCATTTGTTGGTAAATTACCCAACCATGACGCACCTTTCCCGGGGGTCGAGGGGTGCGTCTTACAATTGATAGGTGCATTATTCTGCTAAGAAGCCTATTATTACGATGCTCAGACATACTATCCTGCAACAATAAGCCAGTATGTATTTACAATCTGCGCATGTGCAGTTAAAGGTCACCTGAACCGAGAACAATTGATGCTTATACACTTTCATAGTGCGTCCACAAAAACAGATGTGCTTGCGCGTGCAAACTGGGATCATTTCAGGGTCATTTGTACCATGTACTTATTACAAAATGGCTTGTTGCACCAGGCTCCATTTTATCAAAGACATAGGGTTAGAATTGGGTTTTAGAGTAGGGTTAGGGCTGGAGTAATGACAGTTAAGATTAGGTCAAGTAAAAAAATATTCATGTTTAGCGTCCTGCCTTTTGGAAAAAAGGAAGGAGGAGGCCCTTTTTTTTCTTTTCTTTTTTTTCCAAAATGGCCGCCATTTTTTTTTTAAATCACAATTCCATCGCCTTATAAATACAGTGACGACTGGGTATATAAGATCTACGACTTTTTAGAAATCATTTTCCAGGAAAAAAATCATGAAATTTACACTTTTTGGGGGTTTTACAAAAAAAAAAAAAAAACCAGGCGGCCTCCAAAAAGGAAGCGGGCGGGGACGCTAAACATGTATATTTTTTTACTTGGCCTTAGGTTTAATGTTTGGTTCAGGGTTTAAGTAAGAAATCTGGTTAATGTAGGATGATGAGTAAAACATGTAGAATATGGAGCAAGCGTCGCCTGCAGCTGTTTTTACAATTATTGTCATCCTTGCAGAACTAAAACCCTTTTAAGCCTTGAAGCATTTTTTGCATCGTGTCAGAGGACCCGTCCCCTATGTATCTGGCCCAAAAGGAGATGAATGACACCTACTTCTTGCTCCTATGAAAAGTCCAGATGTGCATCCTCCGATGAAGTAGTTAAGGGGCGTGTCCTTTCCTCGCATGGATGCGGAGGCACCAGTTGTTGTTGCAAAGATGGCACCCACAGCGGCTGTGAAATGATGACCAATAAGAAATCAAACAGAAAATCCTGTACACTCTTTGTGTCATGTACAGTTGAATCTTGCTATAAAGAGCTCTGATGAAGCATGATTCCTGATATAACAAGGTCATTTTGCTTGTCCCAGCTCTCTATGTTCTTTTGTGTTTTTTTACCCCAGTGACATAAGGAGATTCCTGATATAACAAGTTATTTATTTTCATTGTACCAAGGTCCTCGTTAAAGTGAGTTTCCACTGTATATTATATGTTTCTGAAATCAAAATACATGAAAACTGAATAGAAATTTATATAAGTTAAGGAGAAACAATGATTTTGGGAGTTGTGTATGCGTTGCTAATTGAAGATCCCTCCATGTACCATTTCCAGGTGTCACACAACATTCTGTAAGGCAACAAAAATGGTTGTAAGTTCTGAAGTTTTATCATTACTATCTTCTTTCTTTTCTGTTGTTGTGTGTTTCAGTGGAGGGGGGAGGGGTTGCCACTTGTATTGGTGTATTTTCTTTTTCTTACCACAGGTAGCTGTGAGGACTCCAGTCCTCAGGGCAGCTTCCCCTAAAGTCTTGGGGCTGATAGCCAGGGTTAGAGCACTTGCACCAGCACCTACATCAAGATAATTGAAAGGCAACTTTTAAAAATTGAATAAGTTAAGCTCAAAGAAAAGATGGTTAAGTACTGCCTACTGGTAAAGGTGAAAGATAGTTTGTGAGCTTTGTCATTCCTTTTATGTCAGTTTGGAAGAACATCATCTGTAGAAGAAATGGATAGCTCTTCAAATGCCTTCAGATTCAAAATATGACAAGAAACAGCTGAAAAGCTTGCACCAAACTTTCATCCCACATGTGTATTGTTATCTACAATAACCTCATATGTACAGTATGAGTGATGTAGACTGTAGAAGTCCCATACATCTAATACATATTTTTGTACGCAATGCATGCCACTCATGCACATACATGTACCAGGTTATGTTAGGATAACAAGCAAGACCGAGTCAAATTTTTATCATTATAATCATTCAAAGCTACATATTGGCAAAAATTTAAGTTCCTCTTCCACTGCTTCCCTTCTCCTCCTTGACCTTCCTCTTCTTCTTCTTCCTCTTCCTCCTCCTCCTCCTTGACCTGCCTCTTTCTCTTCTTCTTCCTCCTCCTCCTTCTTCCTATTTGTTGTCGTCCTCCTCCTCCTCCTCCCCCTTCTTCTTCTTCTTCTTCTTCTTCTTCTTCTTCTTCTCAGTCTCCTCCTCCTCCTCTTTCTCTTCTTCTTCCTCCTCCTCCTTGACCTGCCTCTTTCTCTTCTTCTTCCTCCTCCTCCTTCTCCTCCTCCTTCTTCCTATTCGTTGTCGTCCTCCTCCTCCTCCCCCTTCTTCTTCTTCTTCTTCTTCTTAGACTTCTTCTTCTTCTCAGTCTCCTCCTCCTCCTCCCCCTCCTCCTCCTTCTTCTCTTCCTCCTCCTCCTCCTTTTCCTTCTTCTATTTCACAGGTTACAGATTTCTTCTCTGGTGTAAAGAATGACTTTGCTCAGGCAGCCAAGGCTTATCAGCTGAGCTGTGACGCATTTGACCATGCCAGGGGATGCAGCAAGACTGGAGCTTATTATCTCTATGGGAAAGGTAAGAGCCTTACCGCAGCTACATACGGTCAATGCAAAATGCAGAAACTTGTACATTATTAAAATTAATTCAACTTGGCATACTACTACTACTAGCCAGCAAACCATCTTCTTCTTCTCAATCTCCTTCTTTCAATTCATCATCATGTCTAAGTTAGACTTTGGCTGGACACGAGTCCCAGTGCCACTTTGAGAATTTCAATTTATTCAAATTTAAATTAGATCTAAATCAAATTTTAATGCCTTATTCACGACACTGCAATGTCCTAACTATTAGTATTACACTTGCTAACTTAGAGGTCTACATTGTATTTTTACCAACAAATTTGTAGAGTCCATTTTCGATAACATTTATCAGAACTGTACACCAACTTCAATATATGGGAACACACATTATTTTCAGGAGACCACTCACCTGCAATGGATGATAGAAAGGTGATTTCGAGTGTTCGTATCGTTGTATCTTTACCATTTAGTAAATCGAATTTCGGCCGCAACATTTCCTTCGTTGCAGGGTCCATTTTGCAGGTATAAAGAGGTCTAAAAAGGAGAAATTGGCAGACCTTTCGTGCCTTTCTGGTAGAAAAAAATGGTGAATCGATTCCACTGCGCCTAGCCTACGTACGCAATCGATCAATTGATTTTTTAATTTTTAAATTTACATGTACGGTATATTTATTTATTTATTTATATTTTAATGAAGAATAAACCAAGTAGACGCCCTTCACGTTAGTCCAAATGTGTTAATAAGTAACACCACCGTTTATAACTATCATTCTTCTTTTTACCAAAATATTTTTAATAGATATGTCATAACATTAACAATGATAAATCATAAAGAGAAAACATAATATTTATAGATAAAACTTTAATGTGATATATTCCCCTCCTTCTGTTACAATAGGCTGAAAAAAAGGATATATAAGAGAAAAATGCTATTTTGACATCCTTAACTTTTTTTTCCCCTCACGAATCACTTGCATTGCCCCTCTTTCTTTTTCTTTTTCTAATCCTACATGTGTATTTCCATTTACTTCTCTCGCTCTCTCTCTCTCTTTTTGGGGCTCTCCCTCCCCCACCACCTCTCTCTTTTGCCCGTCTTCAGATCAGTCTCTTTCAACTCAAATATTTTCCTGCTTTGCATCTCTGAGCCCCCCCCCCCCCCCCCAAAAAAAAAAAAAAAAAAAAAATAATAAATTTTTAAAAAATAAAAAATAAATAAGTAGGCCTACATGTAAATAAATAAATGACACCCCCCCCCCCCAAAAAAAAAAAAATCTAGACATGAGGAACAGAACAGCATGGTGTAATTCAAAGCACATGTAACCACTGCAGAAAATTACTTCAGAGATCAGATGCACAGAGTTGTGTGGTTCTACACATTTATTTAATACATGCCCTATTGCAATAAATATGAAAATACTTCTGGTTTTTGTCTACAAATACACAAACAATACGCATTCTGGCAACACATCAGTGATATTATGGCAAAACACTGACTCAAGGTATACTGTCTTAGTTAATTGTAATACAGAATATTATAATGGCATAACACAGAGCTATACATACAGAGAGTTGCGACACAGGTGATCACTTCTGATTGGTCAGTCATTTCATGGAGCTTCAAATAGTTCCCTCCCATAGAGAAAGTATGTGAGAGGAAGTTATTAGGAGCTATATGATCTGACATGTTTATAACCAAGACCATGTACGCGTAGGCGTATTATGCGCGTGTCACAACTCTCTCATTTAATGTGCTCTGGAATAACCTACAAGCTGCAGTAATTTTGTGACTTCATTAAAAACACAATATAAACATCAATGCAATACTATACACACATATATGCATATTATGGATAGCTGTAGGCCTATAAGTGCAAGTGATAGAGAGAGAAAGAAATAGAAAGAGAATAATATATATATTATGAAGAAATTGCCTACAAATTAAGAAAGTGTTGATTTCGAATGTGGTGAACAAGTAGAGAAGAAAAATGAATTTCAATAATGCCAAAATAATGGAAAGCAAGCCAGTAAATGGAATGCATTCAAGTACGATGCTTGCCTTCAAGATTGAGCTGAACAAGTAAGCATATTAATTAAATATATGAGGCCAAAACATTAGCAGCAAAATCAGCAATATATTACCCTGCTAGATATCCACCATAGAGCCAAACACAAGATACATACAAAAAAAAAATCATGAAATTACAACAGAAACTGTTATCATTACTGGCAAGCAGTGGAGCTTATAATTTTTTTCAAAGAAACACTTTTAATTTCACACAGATATTAACCCTTTCAAAACAATTGACCACATTTTGTGGTTTGGCTTTATAACTTTTGATTCAGAGCATATACCAGATGCATGAGTAGAAAAAGCAACAATTTCTGCACATACTATGTCCATTTTTGTTGACCATGACCATATTGCGTTTGATGCCAGGAATTTTAAAAACGAGAATAAGCTTTCAAATCCTTGAATTGGAAACAAATTGAGAGGTTCAAAATGATTGTTTTTCATCAAAATTGGCAATTTTTTTCAACTAATGGACAAAATATCTAACCGTGTATATTCAATTGTTTTCAAAGACATTACACCTCATTAGAACCATGTAGAACTAAAAGAAATACATTGTTGTTGCCAATTTGATGAACAAAATGTGATCAATTTAGCCCTGAAAAAAATTCCTGTCCTGAAAGGGTTAACAGAGAAACTACTTATACTATATAAGACCCTGTCTCTTTCAATAGTCAAAATATGTTTTGGATATACATGTACTACACTACACTTTTTGAAATGTTGAATACTCTCTGCTGTAAAAACAGTGAATACAATTGGCTAAGTTCATGATCTTACAGTATCAGTGAATACAGATACATGTAATAACTTCAAAGACAATATATGTCGACAATACATAACACAATCAACAGATATTTTCTAATGGCATCTATTTACATTTTGCAGAGTGGGGAGCAGTGACTAGCAAATAAAGCCTCACTAAATCTCCAATGAAAACAAAAGAAAAGAATATTTCTTCCAAATCATTTTTTCTTTCAAAATTAGCCTTTCTAGATCTGAAAATTCTGTATGAGAAGGAGCATTGTAAATAACCAATACCGTGGAAACTCGCTATATAACGAGATTCCTGATATATCAAGGTAATTTTGCTGGTCCCAGGTCTTTATGTTCTTTTGTTTTTTTACCCTGATATAAGGAGATTCCTGATATAACAAGGTAATTTACATGGTCCCAAGGACCTCGTTATAGTGAGTGTCCACTGTATTTGAGTAACGAGGGTCTGGGGTCTGATGCCAAACACGATACACCAAGGCATTTTTATCTACATTGCTTCTCTCCACCCAGGTGTATAACAGGTACCAAGTACAGTGCGAACGCCACTGTGGTTGTAATTCAATGTGCGTGTCTGTAAAATGCCACCAGCCTGAAATGCTCCTCAGGGAGTGGAGATTGTGCACACACTGGGAGCAGCATGCAAGCCTGAAACTGATCACCAGGGTAATTTTGCCATTTAAGCACTTGATACAGATTAAATCAGTGTATTAACCCTTTCACGACAATTGACCAAAAAAAATGCAAATGTATTTTATGAGTAAAAAGAGGAAAAACTTTTGCACACACTATGTCCATTTTGGTTGCATGATCGTTTAATGCATTGCGTTTAATGCCAGGAATTTCAAAAAGGAAAATAAGATTGAAAATCCTTCAAATTGGCAACACATTGAAAGGTTCAAAATCATTGCTTTTTATCCAAATTGGCAATTTTTTCAACTGTTCAACAAAATTCCTTACCATTTATATTGTTTTGAAAGATATTATACCTTATTAGAACCATGTACCACTAAACAAAAAATTATTATTGTTGCCAATTTGAAGAACAAAAATGTGATAAATTTAGCCCTTAAATAATTCCTGTCCCGAAAGGGTTAAGTGCCATCTTTAATCCAGAATTTTACAATTGTGCGATGAAAATTCATTTTTGAATGAGAACGAAAGGAAGTATTACTTCAAATGGTTTTAACAGTATGATGACCTGGGCAGTGGCTTACTTCATGACATGATATTATCACATTGATATTTCAGATTACATATTTCAGGTTAAAATGAGCTTTTTGATTAAACATTTTACTTTACTACATACAATGTACACAATTAGCACGATTACATATCATGATGTACAATAAATAACTTGTTCTTATGAGTTTATATGAAACGTAAATGACATAGTATAATTAACAAATCTTAACACATGAACTACATGTATATACAAACATGTATGCTAATATACAAATGTACTTCAAGGTAAATGAATACTGGCTAAAACTTTCAAGGAACAAAAGAAATCACCATGTTAATTTTCTTGTGGCAAATAAAAAAATACAAATTGCACGACTAAGCTACCTTGACAGCATTTTCCGCAGATACATTGATGAATGATGCTTATAAACGTAGGTAATTGATATAAAACATATTTCACAAACTATACACAATTTGTCTCAGCAGCATCAAATTTAACCTCATTAATTTTGAGGTTTAATGAGAAGGACACAACCTAAGTCCTTGATAAAGCCATGAAGGTCATGATGAAAGTCATGATGAAAGTCATGCTCAAGGTCATTTCAAAGGTTAAATTTACCTGTTAATTAGGTGTTCATTAATGATCTATTTGAAAACCCTACCATCCAACCAAGGTTAGGTCATTCTAAATTAAATTGGAAGTTATTTTACACAATTTAAACTTCTTGACCCTGAAATACAGAACAAAATAATGAACAGATACATCCTGGCAGAAATATGACACAGTATCTCAAAAAGTCTTTGGCAAGATTAAAAGCTATAAAAATTGAAAACCATTTGATTTTGGTCTTTTTTGGAAAAGGAATACTTTAAAGCATGAGGGGCATTACAGGACTTACTTTTGCAGTTACAAACACGGGGAATATGAAAGTCTTTTTTATACAAGAAAATGCAAAAATATTGTTTCGTCTGCATTTACATGTAGGAAGAACAGAAGTGTTAACATCATATATTAACCTGCACCTTGAGCAACACATTGTGTTCATATTTTATATTTCCCCTTAACCTATTGGATAGTACACCACTTGATTTTGGTATAATACACATTTTGCCCTTTTCCATAGACTCCTGCGGTCCTGCCTGAGTTGTCTCAGGCTTAGTGTCCAAGGACGTAAGAAATTATTGTATTTATTTCTGGTCCAACATGATAGTGAAAATTACTGCTTTAGCAACAACTTGTATAGAAAGGACCACCTGTCTATAAAGACCACAATTTCAATTTTCCTTGAAAACTGGTTCTCATTACATGTATTAAAGGAACCTGTACATAAAGACCGCTTTTCTTGTCTCCCCTGAGCGGTCTTTATAGACAGGTTTCACTGTACATATAAATGGGTATTGTTCACATAAGCTGCATTCACTGTTCACATTCTTCTCCTCGACAACATACCAATATTTCAGCATGAGAATGATAATCTGAGAATGGGAGCATCAGGGGAAGAAAGAGGGAAAAATCTGTCGCTGGTTTCATAAACAGGTTTATCTTAGACCTATCAGAGGGAAAAAGAGAAGAACCCATACGTATCAGGAATGGGGGGGGGGGACATTTTTGTCAAACAGAATTGAAATTGAAATACTTCAAACATAATGTAAAAACAATCAAACAAAACTGGTTTACCATAAAAGAGAGAACACCACTTTTTCATCTAACATAATACTCTGTGAATGGGACCACAGGGAACAAAAATGGAAGTATCCGTAAACATAATGTAAAAACAATTTAATAAAACTTGTTTTTCACCAAAAGAAGGGCCCTCGAAGACTACCGCCTATCGCGGATGCGCGATGAGCGTGAAATTGAAGTGTCGTGTCTCGGGGATATGCTGCGACGTCTCACCGAAAGCGATCTTCTCCGTCTGCGAGAAGATGATCATTGCTGCGGTCAGGAATGCAATCCAAAGGAAGAAACCAATGGCGAGACCAACGTAGCAGAGGCGTCTGGTTGTACCTGAGGCACGCTGAGCACCGATGATGTCCCCAACCGATGCACGATCACGAACCTGCAAAGAAAAAAATTGATATTAACATCAAAATGAGATTCTAGCACTAGACGCAATCAAGGATGTAAGTGCTTTACTCATTATTATAATAAATATCATAGAATATCCACTTGAAATCAAATGCTCAAGATGCACTAAGTGCAAAAGACGAAATCTCAACAACAACAACAACACAAAGTAAAGTATGTGAGGGGATAGGACCTAAAAAGGAAAGAAGCAATTAATTATAGGCCAAATTACCAGTGTAATCAATGGTCCATTGTACTGGATACATATCACTGATGCCTGGTGCAAATTGCAAACGGACCCAAAATATTTTGCCCAGACCCACTGTATCTATAACAAAGGCCATATTTTCCTCAATTTAGACCAAGAGTAAACAAATTCCTGCCACGTAGCCTGGTCTTACCTGTCTTGACTTGAGGATAGCAAAGAGTCCAATGGGAGGAAAGAAGACCAAGACGAAGATGGCGAGTCCAAGATAGTCCCTACAAGGAGGACCATTGTACTGGACTCCTATGACTGAGATATTGGACACCACTGGACGTACCTGAAAGATACATAAACCAAAACAGAGATTAGATTCAAATACTTTTATTCAGTTACCCAAAGAATTTTAAAGCCTAGGGTTTAATGAGAAAGAGAAGGTAGACCCTGTTTTATACATGTAATTTTTATTCATATGGGATATAAATATATAAAAGCATTGTAAAACCAAAAAGTTTCATGCCAAGAAATAATCAACTCACAGTTGAAACAACATGAAATTATTGCAATTCGTGAAAGTTTCTTGGCTGTCATTAATACTTGCGAAAGTTTTATGTCGCGAAGTTTCTGGTACATTGTAGATGTTTTCATACTTCAAAAAATTAGAAACAGTCACCGTTTAACAGCGTACAACTTTGGACCAAAGAGGAATTGGTTCTCGTGATTCAAACCATCCTGATGTTCAGCAATTTCTACCCATATCTGTGTTCTTTGCTTTTCATCACTTGTGATTTTCAGCGAATTTTGCCACTTTTTCATAATTTAGATGATTCCAAAACCTTTCATACAAGGCTGTCTACCGAAGATTCTTACATGTAGGTAGTAGGGTCTACATATTTTATACAACTTAATGAGAAAGTTGAATTCTGGGAAAGATGAAATATAATTTGTGAGTTTTCTGATCCCTTTTATGTCAGTTTGGAAGAAAATCATATTAGCAATGTACCTTGCAAAATGATTGCTCTTCAAAAGAAACAGCTGAAGTGTTCAGGCCAAACATTCATGCCACATATATGTGCACAGTCCGATATACCCATTTTTGTGTGCAGTGCATGTAACTTTCAGCGAGATTGGGTCAATTTCTTATCACTTTGATGATTCCAAAACCTCAAAGTATTATACACAAATTCTTATGTAGACATGATCAACCTTTCCCAATTACTTTTCATTACACAATTAAATTGCATGATCAGAACTCAAATTTATCTTTAACTACTTCCATGACAATGTCAAAACATGAAATGGTACATTCAAAGAAAGAAAAGGTGACTTACAGCCTGGGTATAGACTCCAGGGTACGTTGCATAAGGGGATCTCATGCCATGGTGGAAGTTGTTTTCTTGAAGTCTCGTGTAAGCTGAAATTTCAGAAAAAAATACGAAAGAAATGATAAGATTAAAAGGCTGGGTAGATTCATCCAAATGACTAGACCAATTGGATTTAGAGCGAAGTGCCTCAGCTTTTGCACTTTTCATTTTTCATTATTATTATTTTCATTTAGGCCTATAACTCTTTTGTTTGTACTTTGGATTAAGATTCTTTAAATTTAGTTATCTTGAATTAATGCTTGAATTAATGGCATTCTCGTGAAATAGTCCACCCTCATTCACTTCGCACAATAGTGCCTCATTGTGGGCAATGTTGTGGTGACTTCTATCCACCTCCATTAGGCATAACAAAAAGTTAGACATAACACACACGTGTGTGCGTACACTGTCACAGATTATTTCACAAGATGGCTGAATTTTACATAGGCCGGTTCTAGACTCTAATGAATAAATGAATGAATGAATGAATGAATGAATGAATGAATGAATGAATTGAATGAATGAATTTTATTTCATAATACTGCAGAAATCTGCCATGAACATTACAATTGGTGAGCATACATCGTTCAAAATTTCGAAACTATCATAATCAATAATAATTCCAAGTGTACATACAGTCAAAAGTGGAAAATTTACATTAGTCAATAGAAAAAAAAGCAGTATCATGGGAGAACCTAAGGAAAAGCACAGCTTGTTAAAACTAGGTTCCCCAATAATGCACCTATCAATTGTAAGATGCACCCCTCGACCCCCGGGAAAGGTGCGTCATGGTTGGGTAATTTACCAACAAATGAATGACGCAGGGTATGGTCATGGAAGCATTTGGTCAGTCACAGCATGGAGAATGGGGTGCGTCATAGTCGGTCATTTTACATGGGTGCGTCATAATGCCTCGCTATGTTTACAAACGGGTCTGTCCGCGCAATACTCACCGCGTACCGGGCTTTTAAACATGCAAACTCCTTGAATATAAAAAAAAATATATTGACATGGAATCTATACTTTCGCACCGGGCGCCCAAAATCGAGTTTGATGACATCAAATAAAATGGAAACCCCCAAATAATAATAATTGATCTCAAATCCTCTCTCATGCTGTCTTCTGTCTGGGTTCTCAAAAAAGGGAAGAAATAAGGTATTTTTCGTTACTTTGTTTATTTTTACCCCGTTCGTTCCAGCACTGCGTTGGCTGGTTCGGTTCTTGCCGCGATGATCGCGATCGGTAGCATTTGTGCTAGGCTGGATTGAGACATGAATATTCATGTGTTGACGTCACAAGAATGTCAGCGATTGCACTGTGTGACTTCTGCACATTTTCATATGTCATCGCCGATAATCTTATCTCGAGCTCGGCCTCAATAGCGTGCAGGATGATAACGTGTGTTTGTGTCTTCAGCTAGCGTTCATGCATGCATGTCGATATCAACAATGCATGCAATACTATACTAGCGCCGCGCCGATGCATAGCGTGCCACGTGCGCGCGGAGCTTTACCATGACGGGGTGCGTCACAATGGTAAGTCAAAGTCTAGAACTGGTGCGTCATATTTTTTCGTCCAAGCACAGTCATTGTAAGAAAAGGTCCGTCATAGTCGAGACACACAGGTGCGTCATGGTATAGGAAAATCCGACTCACATCTGACAAGTGACGCACCATTCCCGGGGGTCGAGGGGTGCGTCTTACAATTGATAAGTGCATAACAGAGAGAATTAAGAAATACATTTATGCAATTATGTATACATAGATTTAACTTGTCTACTATCTTGCCATAAACATAATTCCTTCTTACACCCAAAAGAATTCAAATTATGCAATAACATTTCATCAACATTTGATCTGGAAATGCAAAGTTATGCAGACTGCAGTATCACACATCTTGAGGCCACATCTTGACTACACTGACTGACACTGGGCACCCTGCAAGTGCAATGCCAATGTTCAATACATATGCCATGCATGGCTAATGTACACAACCAGTTTGCTGCACAAAACACCACTTGGCTGGATGCATACTCTGCTCTCAATCACAAAACATGCAGCGATGTTCGTAGTAAAATTGACATATCTAGAATACATTTTCAACCAATACAAACTTGATTCATAAACGATTACTTCAAAAGGTACAATGGTCTAAAAGAATTATTGAAGTTACGGTTTTTTCACTCACGAGCAGACATTTTGCGATGATTTTCGTCCAAAGCTGCTAACACCTATCCTCTGTTCTCCATTGCTCAGATCTTATTTACAATTCCCCCGATAAAATCAGAGCTGTTCATTATTGGAAAATAGGTAAGATGAGGGGAACTCTAATATTAAAATGAATTACTTTTAGAAATATATGACCAAATTAATATCCACTTACGAATAAATTTGTTTACTATACTATTTTTTATCACTTTTACTAAATATTTGCATTTCATATACCTACAGCAAAAATATTGTTGCTACATAACCAAACTCTTGCCATCTTTCCCCCACAAATATAATGGAATAACCTCAAAAGGCTATTTTTGTTGACCGTGTACAATGCATGCAAGAGCTAAAAAATAAAAAAGGGTGCCTCTCATATCACAGAGCATGCATGCGAGAAGTCAGCGCGCTTTGCATCAGTGGTGTAAATTGGGGGCTTTATGATTTGGGATGATTGACAAAATGATATGTTAGGCCATCATTTTATAGGGCGTGTCTGTCTGATTTGGGAGATTTATCACAGTGGCAGAAATGTTTGATTCTCGATTATTTTCGATCGGGCCAGGGCATACTAATAGGCCCTATAATGCCAGGCTAAATAGAAAACCTATTGGATATTGTTATCAAAATGTTAATTTAATTTGTAAAGATTGAAAGACAAAATTCATCTAGGATGCGACAATGGATGACCTTTGATGAATTATCACTGGTCAACGCGTACATGCAGAGGGGGCAAATCCCGGAAGAGGCAACGGCATCAGCATGTCAATTTTTTTAAAGCCAATTTTCCCGTCCCCGTCCTCCTTCCCTTTTCATATTTTTTTATTTTTTTTTTTGTTATTTGATAGTTTTGTTCTAAAATGAAATTTAAAAAGATAATTAAGAGGTCATCTAGACAATGAAGTAAATGATATAGGCATATATAATGCGATTTCTCCTTGTTTTTGAGCTGAGCCTCTTTAAGTTCATGTACAAAAGACGTAATATTGTTAAATGTGTTGAAATTGACCCAGCAACAATATCTGTACATGAGAAAAACATCAAATAATCAAATAACATGGAACGCCCCCCCCCCCCCCCCCCTTCTCCTTTAAAAAAAAATCCGGAAGAAATACTAGGAATCAAGTTTACTTGGTCTAACCATTTTGTGATAATTTTGCTATTACAAAATTTTGGAGTAAAACGGCACGTCTGAGAAATTTTTCGCGGGGGGGGGGGGGGGGAGGTTGCTTGACATTTTGGATTAAGTGTCCCCCCCCCCCCCCCTTTCAAAGTCAGTCAGAGAATCTTCTATGATCCGTCACGTAGTAAAGCAAACTTATATTTAATAAAAGGTTTGGTTAACAAGGCTTCGGGCCTATACTTTTTTCAAACAAGCAAATTGATTGATAGGATTCTTATAATTTTTATTTTATATTAGGACTACCAACAAAGTAAATGTGAGAAAACGATTATAAATTGGCATAATGACCCTCGTCGGACCCCGCCCCTCCACCCCCCCCCCCCCCCTGCCCTAAAAGCCAGTATCGAGTTGACAATTTTGAAGAGCCCATGCAGCTAGTCTCTTAATTGTATATTGTAGGGGGCTAGCTTAAACGCTGGAAGTTGATATTAGGGCAAGAGGCGTCAAACCCCTGGCCTCTGCCAGTCTACCTGTGATGACCCCACCCCTCCATTCTGATCCTGGGCGGATTCGAGGCGCACTGCATGCGACATCAACAACACTCATTGCGCAATCATCAGCTGAGCGTAGAATCTGTGTGCAAATAAAATTTGGATATCGGAATCGAAGGTGCGGTACTAATTTGCTAATTTCGTGGACGAGCGCCGGATCACTGGGGTTTCGTTGGCGGTGAGCTGGTATTAGGGGGAGGGGAGGGATTCTGGTGAAATTAATGTGTATTTTTTTAATGAGCTTCATGTGGGTATGAATTATGTTTTGAATATTGGGTATTCTATATATAGTTAAGCTGCCCCACATATTGTATTTGTTGTCTGTACATTATTTCGAGTAGTCTCACTTATTACATCATAAAAAATGATTTGTTTGACTTTGATTTGAGTGATGGCTGCATGGTGATACTGATAGACATAAAGTAATTCATTGTTGTTGTTTGTTTGTGGGGGGTATTTTTGTTTTGTTGGGTTTTTTTATTGTTTTGTTTGTTTTGGGTTTTTTTTTTTTTTTTTTTTTTGGGGGGGGGGGGGGGGGGGGGGGGTTGTGTTTAAGGAAAAAGGGATCCTTAGCTTACAAAGTGATGATCGACCTAGCTCTTCTTTGCCTCCCTTTGCTCTTATTTCTTAATCTCATCTCCTTACATGCCTTATCCCATATTTCACTTGTTTTCCCTACTCTATCCAATATCATCATTAACATCATCATCATCATCTCCAAATTCATCACCATTATCAATATCACCATCATCATCAGCACCATCATCATCACCACCTTCATCATCATCACCGTCATTATCATCATTTCCAAATTCATCACCATCATCTTTATCATCAAACCTCCCCACCACATCCATCATTATCACCGTCGTCATCACCATCATCACCATCATCACCACCATCATTCATCACCATTATCATCATCATTATTATCTCCAAATTCATCACCATCATCATCATCATCACCATCGTCATCATCATCATCATCATCCCTATTATCAAACCTCACCACCGTTATCACCACCTTCATCATCACCACCATCATCGCCATCATCATCAAAATCATCATCATCATCATCGCCATCATCAGTATCATTATCATCATCCTCCCAATTATAAATAATCATTGTCATCATCGTCATCATCATCATCATTTTGAAAACAGTCTAGACAAGCACTGGAGAAGTGAACCTGTCAAGTATAAATTCGACGCTGACCCACCCGGTCATGATCCAGCCCACTTAAAACAACAACAGAACTTTGAACTGAATATATAGAAGGCTTAAGCCTGCTTTCAGAAGCTTCCATAAATATCCATAAATAGTACATGTATAATCATAATACATCACCATCTTGTTTGTCAACATCTTATTTGTCAACATCATCATCATCATCACCATCATCATCACCATCACCACCTTCATCACCAACATCATCACCTTTATCATCTTAGTCGTCATTATCATCCCAATGATCAAACCCCACCACCTTCATCAACATCACCATTGTTAACACCATCATCATCTCCATTTTCATCACCATCATCATCATCATCATCTTTATCATCAAACCTCCCCACCACATTCATCATCATCACCACCATCATTATCACCATCATTATCACCATCATCATAACCATCATCGCCGTTATCATCATCATTATTATCTCCAAATTCATAACCATCATCATCATCATCACCATCATCATCATCCCTATTATCAAATCTCGCCACCATTGTTACCACCATCATCACCACCATCATCGCCATCATCCCAATTATCATAGATAATCATCGTCATTATCATCACCATCATCATTTTGAAAACAGTGTGGACAAGCACTGCATGGAGAAGTTACCCCTGGAAAGCAGTTTTGCATATAACTGAACACGCCAACCCTGCAGTAGACAATAAAGGAGACAAAATAACTAAATATAAATAAATTCATTTCATATTAGGTCCTAAAACACTGAAAATTCAAGAGAGAAATTGATCTTAGCCCCATCGCTGAAACCAGTACAGATCGATGCAAGGCCAAATTAGTCACCAAGGCATGGACGTATACAGCAGTAAGGACAGCATTCGGAAGATCATTTGGGATTATCTGGAGGAAAATGACCTTGCTGCGTTCCCACGGCCAGTCCATCATCGGATACCAAATTTTAAGGTGATAACGACTGAATTGAAACCAGCAATTTTGGTTTGCATGAAACTTTTGCATGTGGTCAAGATTCGCAAAATTTATACATGGCCGTGAAATAATTGAAAATCGCGACTGGCACGGCTCGGCAGTTCGCAGTTCGCAAAAATGACAGTCATTCTCAATAAGCCAGTTCGCTATTCATAATGTACATGGTACAAATGACCATGAAATGACCCAATTTGTAGGCACACACGCATCTGGTTTGGTTCCCTGCCCGAAATAAAATAGCCTAAAAATATGGGGAAAATGGTGGAAAAATAGATAGGAAAATATATTTTTTGACTATTTTTTCAATGGAAAAATAGAGGAAAATAGCTTGTAAAATAGTGTGAAAATATAGTGGAAAAATAGTAAAAAAATATATTTTTTTTCATATATTATTGGAACCAAAATCTCTAGTTAAAAAGTTTTTTTTTTTACTATTTTTTCATTTCTACTGAAAAAATAGAAAAAATATATATAGCACCCCATAGTATAAATAGTATGAAAATAGTTAAGTAATTTGCAGTCTAAAAATCTATAGTAGACAATGTTTTAAAAATAGTTTTAAAATAGCCTATCATGTGTGCAGAAGAAAAAAAATAGGTTAAAAATAGTTAAAAGTTGTCGAAGGTTAAAAAATAGTCCCAAAATAGTTCCGTAAAAATAATATTTTTAAAAGATAGCTTTAAAATAGTTATTAATAAGAAGCTGGCCGGGAAATAGTGAAAAAATAGTCTATTTATTTTCTAGTTTTCAAAAAATAGTATGGACATAGACTATTTTTTTTCTATTTTTCAGCGAAAATATGAAAAAAATAGAGCTATTTTTTTTTTAAATAGGAGAAAAATATGGGAAAAATATGGGAAAAATAAGGAAAAAATATATTTCTGTTAGCCGGAAAACGGGCAGGGTTGATACGCTACATGCTTAACAAGTAAAATCATACTGGTACGTGCATATTGGTGTGTATACTATGAAAGCGTATAAAGGTCAATTGTAAGAGGTACAAATGACCTTTATCTGCACATGCAAAAATTGTAATTACGAACTATCTTAGTCATGAAAGTTTCATGCCACAGAAGTTTCTCGTTTAAATAATATATGTGACCAGGCACCACAAAACCACCAAAAAGTCGCCAGATATGAATTTTTTTAGTTAAGGTCTGATTCTGAAAGAGGAGATTCTCAGCTTTAAAATGATATATAACTCACTCACTGTACAAAAGGTAGAATGCACAGTCCCTCTGAATGTTACTTCTGAGAAATACTGGTGTAAAGTTTGCAGTCTCTTGAAGCATTCTGACTTGCATGGTGTTATGCTAAGGTGACAAAAGGAGGATTAGAACTCAATAAAATTTTCTATGAAGGGATTTTCAGATTGTCCCAAAACTTGGCATACTAATTAGGCATATCCTGTTCATCATAGTGCACAAGTATCAACGCAAGAACTTACTCTGTTTAAAAGTTATGGGAGATCAAAATGAGACAAGTATTCAGGGTCGTAAAAAGAATAGTAACACAACAAAATCCAGAAAAGACACACATAAGTCTAATTGAAAACCTGTCAAAAATACCACTTTTAGATTGTTTGGTGCTTCCAAATATTTTATATTACTTAGCAAAAAGTATACACTTTCAGGAAATACCCAAAACTAAAATTTGACATGCCAACCTAAAACACATTTATGGAGCTCTAACTGAAAATCACACAGTGCGACCATTTGGTGGTTTTGTGGTGCCTGGTCACAAATGATGTTTATTGAAAGCCAGAAGGGCACGAGCTCTGTCTTACAGTTTTTTTTTCTAAGTTCTGGTTGACAGGTGAAGATACATTGTTGATATTTAGTGAAACCTGTCTGTTATTTATGCCAACCAAGAGATATAGAAAGAAGTGGCCCCTGTAGACAATACACGTAGCCAGCCATTCCTAGCAGGTTCTGTAATTGATATTTCCACCTAGAGCAGAGGGAAACAATGAAGATTACAAACATATGGCCTACTAGCGTTACAGAGAGGTGGCCACTAAGAAAGGTGAGCCCAGTGGCTGATTTAGGGGAGGGAAGGGGCACTTCCGGCCCGTGCCCCCCTCCCTTTGAAAGAAAAGTGTACATTGTGCCCCTTTATTTTTATTTTGCCACCCCCTTTTTTAAACTATTAAACCTTTCTTTTTATCATTTTTCTTTTCAGAAAATTTTTGGAGGTTTGTGTGCCCCCCCCCCCCCCCCCCTTTACATAATCCTGGATCTGCCCCTGACTGAGCCTATTATACACATATACTGCCTGATAGTATTGGCTTTCTAAACCAAATATTCAGGTGTTCATTTTAACCCTTTCAGGACAGGAATTATTCAAGGGCTGAATTGATCGTATTTTGTTCTTCAAATTGGCAACAATAGTATTTTCTTTTAGTGCTACGTGGTTCTATATCGTGTAATGTCTTTGAAAACAATTTACATGGTTAGCAAGTTTGTCAAAAGGTGAAAAAATTGCCAATTTTGATAAAAAACAATGATTTTGAACCTCTCAATACGTTGCCAATTTAAGGATTTTAAAACTTATTCTTATTCTTAAAATTCCTGGCGTCAAACGCAGTATGGTCATGCAACAAAAATGGACATAGTATGTGTAGACATTTTTACTCTTTCTACTCTTGCATCTGGTATATATTTGGAGCTCTAAATCAAAAGTTAATGAGCAAAACCACAAAATGTGGTCAGTTGTCTCGAAAGGGTTAACCCAATGACTACTAAGCTTGAATATCTCTGGCTGGAGTGTATGGAAAATTTGTGTTAAATACCAAACTGAAATCATTTTTTTTTTCAGGGGGCAGCTGAAGCCTGCAATAGACTGAGCAGCATGGAGATCTTCCAGAGAGCAAGGACAGTAAAAGTGAATCCAGACAAACCTCAGCAGCAAGCAAGATTTCTAGCATTAGAGGTATCTAGTCCCTAAGGTCTCATTGAGTGTGGATGAGCCTCTGATATGACATGCATCCATCCATGCATCCAAGAAGATTCATTTTTGTGAAGACAAGATTTTTTTTTTTACAGCTTCAGCGATATTCAAAATAAAATGCATCAATTAATAACACCCCCCCCCCCCCCCACTGTAATAATGTCATTTTTTTTCTGTATACCCATTTTTCCAGATTTATTTGACACTCATTTGTACCCCTTAAAATATGATGCTGGATACACCACTAGCAAAGGTATTTCTTGAAAGCCTACATACATGTATTGGAGAGACCACTCACTAAGAATATGGTAGTGCAGATGCAATGTGTTTTATACCAAATCAATTTGAATCCAATGGGTTAATAATTTTCAAAATGTACGATGGGGGACACATACTGAATGAATCAGGCGCGGCTCTACACCCCAATTAACGTCTTTGTTAAGTCGTCAAAGCGGCTATCGAAGCCCTCCGCTGAGCGAGGAGCAGAAATCCTCGAAAATTCACATTCTCGTATCTCCCCCATTCGGGCCTTAAATATCATGAAAATTCCAGAGTAGATAGGAAATGAGGATATTATGCTTCTTATTAATTTTCACTGAAAACGGATGAGCATTTTTTGAGATACAAGTATTTTTCTGCTTCAGAGGGCCGAGAAATGAGGTTTTGTTTTTTTCCCGACACAAGTCTGGGACGAAATGAATATGCAAACAAATAACATATTGCTAAACTTTAAACTCCAGTCTCCCTCCCTGGGCAGTTTCAAGTTTGCGCAGTTAGTAGTTTTGTGTAAAACTGCCATCAAAAATCGAAGACTTAACGTGAAAAATACTGAAATCCTTGCAATCTGATTGGCTGAGAACAAATTTGTCGGTAACAATCACTGACAAGACACGCCCCCTGTTTAGCGTACACTTGAGTTGAAACCATCCTGCATGCACCGCTATACGTGGGACTACACGCGAAGAACGGTAGAGGGTTCATGAATGCATTGCCTTCGATTTTTTCCCGACATAACCGTTCGACGGATGATTATGGAAAGATATTTCGAGGATCCCCTCAATATACTTTGATTTTTCATATGTGAAAGTTTTGATCTTGCGCAATGAGAGCAAATGTGAAAAATAATGCTACATTTTCGGACTTAAAGTAGAACACTCAAGAAAATCACAAATATGGCAATTAATGTATCACTAGAAATTGGGAAGCTTACAGATGGCAATCGTATAAGTTTTATGTCAACTGCGTATATGATGATTATAAAAACAACATAAATAAAAGCTCTTCTCAGCATGTGGAATATCCGAGGATTCGCCAGAAATATAGCGATGTTTTGATGTCGTCATACGAGGGATCGATCCTGCTTAAGCAGACGACGTCCTATAATGAATGAACGTAATTGCAATGCAATTATTTATCAAATTATAAAGAGTTTGGTACATTTAAACATGACCTTATTTCACACCATTCTAAAAGGGAAAGTGAACTGATTCTGATAACTAAAACCGTTTGATTGTAAATACACAGGAGAAGTGTCAATGATCAATGAAATAAACCCCATTTTCAAATTGAAAAGCCCTGCGAATAATAGCTGGATGGTATTCGTTCCCTCTTGAAACGCCGAACATGCCCCGGTGCAAGCAGCTGAAAATACAATGGCGTCTTATTTTGTTTACAAGTGACTGATTCCTTTATTTTTTTAACGCTGCATTTTTCATCAAAATAATACCATACACGAAGTTAAGAGTGAGGCAACAGACTAACATTAAGACTGACGCTAGTCAAGTAAGAGAAATAAGTGAAGAGGAGATGACAAAACAGGCACTGAAAAATGTGTATAATGTTATGGGACATCGTCTGCTTAGACAGGACTCGCCCCTCTTGTGTCGTCACACATCTCAGCAGCGTTCAAGGAGCTTTTCAGCTGCTATATCGGAGGCTGTATTTTACCGTTTTATAATTGATAATAATCATTAATTCAAATGTTTCCAAGCTTTAAATTTGGATAACCTTGTTTAATTTATGCCATCTATGCAATAATAAGTATTAAGCCAATATTTAAAATCATTAGTGTTCTACTTTAAAAAAAAATAATAGGGCTCCTCATTTCTCCAAGTTTTCACAAATTAAAAAATGATTTGACTACGAGTGATACTAATTATGGGTTAGAACAACTCTTATTCTGGAATTTGACGTTTAGTTCATTTCAATTGGTTGTTTCTCGGGCGAGATTTCACAATTTAGCTGAGACTCTTCGGTAGCGGTTTTACGTAAACAACTTGTTTATTTTATGCAAATTAAGCAGGAAGGAGCGAAAGCTTTTGGGCAGTTAATCGCAGTGTAGAGCCGCGACTGGAATGTCTTTCTAGTTTTCAGAAGAAAAAAAATAAAACTCTACTTTAGGCCAAGTCAAAAAATATACATGTTTAGCGTCCTGCTTTTCAGAAAAAAGGAAGGAGGAGGCCCTTTTTTTTTTTTCAAAAATGGCCGACTGACCCATTTAACAACCAGCTGGGCTATTTTTCCAAAATGGCCGCCATTTTTTTTTTAAATCACCACTTGGACTTAGGAAAATGATGCCAGCTATTACATAGGCTAGATGCAATGGATAGATGCCAACTCCCCCCCCCCCCTCCCCCCCCCAAAAAAAAAGAAGAAAATCATGAATTTTACACTTTTGGGGGGTTTTACACCAAAAAAAAACAAAAAAACAGGCGGCCTCCAAAAAGGAAGTGGGTGGGGATGCTAAACATGTATATTTTTTTACTTGGCCTTATAAATTTGCGTCTTTAAATTTACTCAATAATAATATTTTGTTGATTATCAGGCAAACAAGACCCTCCTGGTCCCCACCCCTCGGCTCAGGACCGGTCTTTTCAACAGGATTACCCCTCCCCCAGGAGCCAACAAGAACATGCTTAGGACCTGTTCGTCTTCACAGGTAAGTAATACCCCCCCCCCCCTCCCCCCTTTCCTGAATTGGTTCATCTGGGGAGCGTTTCATCAAGCGTTTTGTCAGTGATTTTTACAGACAACTGTTATAACCTGCTGAAATCCTTGCATCTGATTGGCTGAGAGCAAATTTGTCAGTAAAAATTTGTCACTGACGAAATGCTTGATGAAACGCTCTGCAGATCAGTAGCCTAGAGTAGAGTGGACACGTTTAGCTGATGACACAAGATTTCAATATTTTTAGTAGCTGTAAGTCTTTGAATTTATCAATTCATTGAAATATGAACATGTACCATTGTTTTAGCCCCATTCATTAACCCTTTCAGGACAGGAATTATTTAAAGGCAAAATTGATCACATTTTGTTCTTCAAATTGGCAACAATAATATTTTCCATTTTAGTGCTACATGGTTCTAAATTGCCAATTTGGATAAAAAACAATGATTTTGAATCTCTCAATGTGTTGCCATTTTAAGGATTTTCATGCTTATTCTTGTTATAAAAATTCCTGGCATCAAGCACAATATGGACATGCAACAAAAATGGACATAGTGTGTGAAGAAATTTTTGTTCTTTCTACTCATGCACCTAGTAATTTTTTTAGAGCTCTGAATCAAAAGTTATTGAGCCAAACCTCAAAATGTGGTCAATTGTCTTGAAAGGGTTAAGTGCCGTAAAAAGGTAGAAATGCAATAGTCAAGTGGTTTAAACACTTGACAGGGGTTAGGAATGTTGTGGATTCAAGTCCCAGCATGGCACTAATGTCCTTTGGCAAGATATACATTTGCCACTCGACCCAGGTGTAATAAGTGGGTTGGGCCCCGTTTCATAAAACTTGTTATCAATAACAAGTTACAATATTTGTAGTAACCATGTTCATAGTGTAAGCTACTGAATTCCTTGAATCTGATTGGCTGAGAGTAAATTTGTCATAGAAATGTGGCAGTTGTTATTGATAACAAGTTTTATGAATCAGGGCCCTGATGTGATAATGTTATGCTTGTGTTTTATACAGGGAGTAAGACAGTACAGTTCACCTGTAGGTTTGGATGCAGAGGTCAAAGTTGACTTGGTCATCATTGGGTCCGTGGCTGTCTCTCCCAAAGGTAATGCTTCCTGTACCACTGATACTGGTGCACGTAGTTCTCGAAACCACACTCTTGTCATGACCCTTGAATAGAATTTATCTTTACATTCAAAGAGCCGTATTGAGCTTCACGATGGTTTTTATTAACATTCTTTCTCCTCTGTCTTCATTAATAAAATAATTCCACCAAATAAAATACTGGACAGCTAATGTACTTTTGGAGATATACAAGACACATGACTATGAAATAATGCCAATGTTTATGCCACTACCAATAGCCAAGCATGGGTCTAGCAATTTAGAGGGTACTGGTGGGCGGGGGGGCTTGGGCTTGGTACTAGTTTGAAATGCAATTAAAATCCAATCAAATTTATTTATTGAACTAAAATCCACAATTTTGGATTTGCAAGAAGACCAAGACTGTACCGAGTGAGGGGAGGATGTGAGAATATATTGCAAAGTCCCCTTCTCCCATTCTCACTCTCTCTCTCCCTTTCTCTCTTGTATTTTCTTTGATTGATTGTTTGCCATTTGATGAGGACTGAGGCATGTATCCAATACTATTTGTATCCTTTTCCTTGAATTTCACAGGTTATAGAATTGGTAAGGGTGAAGGTTATGCAGACATGGAGTTTGCTATGATGTCTTCCATGCGAGCCGTTAACCAGGATACAATCGTCATAACGACGGTCCATGACTGCCAAGTCAAGGATGATCTTCCCGAGCATTTATTCGGCGAACACGACCTGAGTGTCGATTTCATTGTGACACCGACCAGGACAATAAAATGTGAGAACAAACGTGCAAAGCCGAAAGGAATCTCCTGGGAGCTTTTGACCCAAGAGAAGTTTTCTCAGATACCAGTCTTGAAGATATTGAGGAAACGAGAAGCAGAGATGGGGATCGACGTGAGGTTGAAAGAGGATAGAGATGGATGTGTAGACTCTTCCACAGCCTCTTCTCCAAATGGTTCTTGCAATGATGGAGTGTCTCTTGCCAAAACATGTGCTGAAAATCCTGGTGTGGAGTCTAGAGATGTGGGTGGAAGTGGAAAGAGTTGTATATCAGAGAGGCATTCTCAACAGAGAAAAGACATTAGAAACTCAAGGGAATCAGGAGGCCATATGAGTGGAGACATGAATGAAACTGGGAAAGATGTTGGGTATCAAGGAGTAGAAAGGATGGGTCAAAGTGCAAATTCTGGTCAAAGGTCAAAGGGTCAAAAGCCTGGCTCTGGTAGGAGAAGAGATTTAGCTGGTATGTTTGCATGGAACTAGCCAGATAAACCCCTCCCCCTCACCCCAAGCCCTTTTAAGTGAGCTATGGAAGCTTTTTATTCATATGTACCTCCCCCCAGACTACAATCCCAAGGACAGCTACCCCTGGACATCTGGCCCCTTGGCAACTAGCACCAATGACATTCACCTTCCCCACCCCAACCCCTCTACTCACGCACAACTTGAACTACCTTCCTAGGGGTGTTACCCCCTCAGAAAACTAACCCTGTAATAATTACACCCTCTCACCCTCAGAAAACTTACAATGGGGAACTATTTTCCTAGCAGGTACATGTAGTTGTTGGCGGAAGGGGTAGTCGTCTGGGGGATGGGGTGGTTTTCCTACAGAAGCTAGCTAGCTGTTGTCCAAAGATGGTTTTCCTAAAGGATCAAGGGAAAGGTAATTTTCCGGCGGATGAGAGTCAGATAAAGACTGTTTCTAGGGCTCATAAATATAGGATTAGGGGAGGGGGATTATTTGTTCGGACAATTAATAATCTTGAAGCTGTCGCGATCCCAAAATAATGCATCAAGTATCAAGTAGCACGACTGTCTATCTATAATTTTCACTCCTGATATTTTCAGCATAATTTTTGAAAGATCCTAGAAGTATTGAATACAAAATTGTTTTGATTACTCTTGAAACCAACCTGTCTGGACACACAACGTGTGGCTATAGATATTTTACTTCCTTACAGAGATGTTTATTCATGATTCATTATGTTATAATACCTGGGCTTTGTTCATATGTATTTTTGAAAAATAAAGTATTATTTTAACTGATAATTTGTGTGATAGTTTTGTTGCTGTTTTGGGCTGTACAAAAAAACTTGGTAGCCAAATCATATTAAGTTCTTCAAAAGAAAAAAAAATCCTCTATTTTAAACAAAATAATAACCACAAATTGACATTTACTTGAATATAATGCATAAGAATAATCCATTGCATTTACAATTTGCAAGTGGCATATAAATGAAAATGATAAATGACTTATTGGTTTGTTTGTTGTATCCCACGGCAGAATGCCGGAGGATACTTTGGATTCAGCAGCGTTACACCACCGTCATATTCTTGTGTGCGCTCTAACTGCCACATTCCTTGACAGATTTCTTTCAAATTTTTTATGGAGGTGTACGTGTATCTTGGTATAATCTACACACCTATAATTTCTGGTGATGCTGCCCCCATTGTTCCATTGTTACAGGGTAAAAGGCCATATTTTTGTGGATGGTTTTTGTGGGCTCTATAAAGGCCACATTTCTCAACAGATTTAGTTCAAAATTTTGAATAAAGGTGTATCTTGGTTTAATCTACAAGCTTATAGATTTTGGTAATGCTGCCTCCAGTGTTCCGTCTTTTATAGGGTCAAAGGTCATATTTTGATAGATGTCTTTTGTAAATTCTTGTGTGTGTTCTAACTGCCACATTTCTTGACAGATTTCTTTGAAATTTTTATGGAAGTGTATCTTGGTAAAATCTAAGCACCTATAGTTTTTGGTGATGCTTCCACCAGTGTCCCATCTTTTATATAGGGTCAAAGCTCATACTTTGGAGGATGGCTTGAGTGCACTCTGCAGGCCACATTTCTTCATGGATTTCTTTCAAATTTTGCATGGAGATGTATCTTGGTACAATCTACACATTTTTACTTTTGGTGATGCTGCCCTCATTGTTCCATCCTTTATAGGGTCAAAGGTCATGTTTGTTCCTTTTGTGCGTTCTTACTGCCACATTTCTTAATGGATTTCTTTCAAATTTTGTATGGAAGTGTATCTTGGTAAGATCTACGCACCTATAGTTTTTGGTAATGCTGCCACCAGTGTCCCATCTTTTATAGGGTCAAAGGTCATACTTTGGAGGATGGCGTGGGTGCACTCTGCAGGCCACATTTCTTGATGGATTTCTTTCAAATTTTGTATGGAGATGTATCTTGGGGTACAATCTACACATCTTTACTTTTTAGTGATGCTGCCCTCATTGTTCCATCCTTTATAGGGTCAAAGGTCATTTGTCCTTTTTGTGCACTCTGGTGGTCACATTTTTTGACTGATTTCTATCAGATTTTGTATGGAGGTCCATCATAGTTTACTGTAGACCATGACAGTTTTTGGTGATGCTGCCCCCAGTGTTCCATCTTTTACAGGGCCAAAGGTCATATTTTAGTGGATATCTTGTGTACGCTCTGTAGGTCACATTTCTGGACAGATTTCCTTCAAATTTTCTATAGAGCTGCATTATACTCTAATCTACACAATATGTTTTGGTGATGCTGCTCCTAGTGTTGGCAATAGTCCGGGCCACTCGTGGTGATCTCTATGTCATCCTTTTGTTTGAGGGAGGGTAGAGGGGAGGTGCTTTCGAACAAAAGATGACGCACTAAAATCATACAATTTATGTTAATGTACAGTCTATACACGCTAGGCCTATATAAAAAAAATACATATATATATATATATATATATATATATATGTGAAAGAAATCGCGAGAATAACGTTGCGTAGCTCAATCAAAGTTCCCCAGAGCTGTCCTCCCTTTTTGAAATTTTTGCAAAGGCTGAAAAAATGTCTCCGCCGGGAATCGAACCCGGGTCGTTGGCTTAGAACGCCAATGCCTTAACCACTAGACCACGGAGACGGGTTAGTGGTTTCGGCGACACCAGATTCAATTGACCGACAGATTGACGAATCCTCAACCTTATTAATTAATTCCTTTGTCGGGGGCAGGTGAGTTTTGAACAAAGACAAGCCGCGTGCCTCAGCTGGATCCAAGCGAATGCTTTGAATACATGTATACATTAGAATAATTATTATATATATATATATATATATATATATGAAAAGTTCATTAACTTTTCATTTACTTTATATAATCCATATATGTCCTCCACTTTCTGAACTTTTGATAATATATATATATATATATATATGTATATACATATATTTCTAAGAAGTAAAACAGTTGCTCTGTATGCTACTTTTTTGCTGTACATATTCATCAACAAATCAGTTTGGTTTATAGTAAGTACAATGAAATGATATAAATAAATAATAATAATACGAAGCTTCATCGATATTAGTTCATTACAGATAAGGAGAGAGGGGTGGCAGAAGAGAAAGAAAAAGAGAGAGGGCAGGAGAAAAGAGAGAAAGTAAAATAAAGTGAACAGGAGAGAGAGAGAGAGAAATAAAGAGGACAGAATGGAGATAAAGAGGATAGGAGCCATGAAGATGAAGGGATGGAGAGATGAAGAGGAAAGGAGAGAGAGGGGGGAGAGTGATGACAGGAAAGAGGGAGAGGCCTTAGTTCAGCTTTTTGAATAATTTTCCAACATAAAATTGGCATATCTCATTTAGAGAAATAATCACAAGGCTGAAGAAAACACAGCCAGATTCGTTTTCCATCTGTGATATATCTAACATCTGTCGACAGAAGGGCATCAACTCATTTTGCATAGAGAGCCCATTCAAAATGCTCTTCTGGAAGTGAGGAAAATATTAGCGCTAATTTAGGCCTGTAATTGTCAACCAATACTTTGAAATCAAGACCAGGGAGGGGGCTAAAGAATATTCGTACGTGTTTCACTTCAATTTTCTGGCCTATATATATTTTTTTTAATTTTAAAATCACTTTCGGAACTAAAGCTATACAACTTGCCCCACCAATACCCCGGAATACCCCCCCCCCCCTATTTATCTTTTCAATAATGTCGTTCTACCGTTAAGTCCATAATTTACAAGACGCACTAAATATTTAAGCAGCTCGTGTGCCCCGTTTCATAAAACTTGTTATCAGTAACAACTGCTACATTTCTATGACTAATTTGGTCTCAGCCAATCAGATGCAAGGATTTCAGTAGCTTATAACACGGTTATTGCAACTTGTTATTGATAACAAGTTTTATGAAACAGGGCCTAGAACTGCTCAATGAGCCTGTAAAATAGTTTAACGTTTCAATCAAATGCTATTTCAAAAATAATAAGCAAAATACTATATAAATTTCATGACATCAATGAAATGAAAGAAAATTTACTGAATAAATGAAAAGTACCGGTAGAGCTATAAACTTTAAGAATAAATGAGCGCAAAGTGTTGTTAATTCATTGTTAATAATTATGCACCATAGGCAAATTCTTCAATTTCTGTAAATTAAAGAAACTGGTAATCTAGAAAGAGTACTAGTAGTAGAAAACAAAGAAAATTTAGACGCACGGGGGAGAGGGGGCGGCCTGACGTACCCCCCCCCCCCTAGTTTCCAATTTGGTTGAAGGAAAAATTACCCTTTATTACAGTTACACTTCAAGATTTAAAAAAATATCAATAATCATCAGACTCCCTCGCCAGCTGCCAGAATATTATAATGGCTGCCCGAATATTACCCTTTTTTCGAAAACTAAAACAAACAAACGAAACAAGTGCAGAAAATTTGGGGGTAAGTTTGATAAAAAATGAAGAATCAAAATGATGGGAGAGGGCGCATGTGTACAAGAAAGAAAGAAAAAAAAAAGAAATCCTCGTTACTAACTTGCGCATGCGCAGTCGAATCTAGAACTGACACTGGTTCGACGACCCGGCGAAAGTGCATGAAAAACATGTTTTGAGACAAATTTCATGCTAACTGCGCTGTTTAGCTTCAAATCCTCAATTTTGTTGTTTCGGAAAGTGTCTTTTAGGTAAGCATATCTTCTTTGTCTGTATGTAGTTCCTAATCGTAGAGAAATTTTGAAGAAATTGTGGATGGACTTTTGTGTGTTCGCGCGATCGAGTGAGAAGAAGTGTGTCCGCATGTGTAAAGACAAATTTTGCATTGATAATGAATGGAGCAGCTGAGCAGCTTGACAGGGTAAGATAAGTTGAGCTAATGCAAATTGGTCCCTCAATCCTGCCCGATCCACCGGGTAGGAAAAGTTTGCGAGGGTCCCCAATCTTCTGCTAGACTAATTTTGTGGCGCTTGTTTGTTTTGATGATGTGAAGATGCTGTGTTATTTTTGGTCAGAATTGAATGAAGATTGTTCATACTTTGTCACTTCTTTTTTTATTATATTGCCATTATTGCCATTGAATTACAATAAATAACAGAAAGATTACAAATCCTGAAAGTTGATTGTCCGATCTTCTTCTTCTTCTTCTTCTTCTTCCTCTTCTGTTCGGTTCGGAGATCAGCAGTTAATCCCTGCAGGGGTACATCAGTAGAGTCATGACAGTAGTGACAGTAGATAGTGTCGTGTCAAAGTGATTAGGTTTGAGTTACTGTCTACAGTTAGTAGTATGATCACTTCACCTAATACCGACCATTAAGCGTATAATGGCATCTAGTAGGTACGTTACAATGCGTGCGCTCTCGCGGCAGTAAATTCTCCCGAGCGGCTGTTCGGGCGATTTGCGTATGGCTGTGGGGACTCCCCGTAAATACTGCCTTTGCATTGGCTGATAGCATTTTTGTCATGTGACGTTATTTTCAAGCTGTAGCTGAATGTACAAGCTTTCATTCAATACCCAACATGTATGCAATTTTTCATCGTTGCGATCAGCACACCACTTTTTCCCGAGAGCTTGATTGTCAGTGCTTTTTTCTTGGATAATGGATTCAATTTAAGGTATAATGGATGTTTTCTGTACATGTTTTCTTGATGTTGGTGAATTTGTGTGAAAATTCTCCGATCCGAAATGTGTTTTTTTAGTTGCGAAGTTGAGGGATGTCATTGCAAAGTTGACACGGCGAAGCGATGGCTTCCTGCTGGGAGATGCATGCGCTTTGCTCTGTGCGATCCGGGGGAGCGTTTCATCAAGCGTATTGTCAGTGATTTTTACCGACAACTGTTATAAGCTACTGAAATCCTTGCATCTGATTGGCTGAGAGCAAATTTGTCAGTGAAAATCACTGACAAATCGCTTGATGAAACGCTCCCCTGAGCGTGCGATTGCATGTGTGCATTTTATATTGCAGTCTATGCTACGCACCACTTTTAATACGCGTTGTCTATGGGGCCGGGGAGAATAATGCGCTCCACATACAAAACAAAGTGCGTAGCTGTAGGCCCCCCCCCCAATCATACCATGTGAGTTGAAAATAATGCAGAGGAGATTAATAATCATATTTTTTAGAATAGAAACATAATTTTGAAGTAAATAACATCTCTGAATTATAGTTCATGTCATTCTAAATTTTACTGTATTTTATTGCTTAAATTACTAATCATTTGGATTTAATTCAGGAAGAAATTCAAATCCTTTAATTTTCCCAAGGCAAGCCTTGCAAAAATGTAAATTTGCTTTGACAAAATAGATCTATGATAATTTAAAGTTTTGAACTGAAAACCTGCACACAAGAAATTGGAATAGTTTTCTCATAATTATGTATTAATTAGTGTAATTATCTTTTTTAAAAGAATATTAACACCTATTTTCGGTCAATATTTTTTATCCACAATTACAATTTTCAACTTCAGTTCTTCGAAAAATTTGCAGTATTTAGTTAACTTATTGATGAAAATGGCTACTTAATTAAATAACTAATTATGGTATTAATTAACTAAGTATACAACAAGATCCTTACCAGATGATAGAACCAATGTCCTTGTCTGTTCCATTTACAAATATCCTGCATTTGACTTCGATGACTTGATAATTTCAGTAAACGCTTCATTTTTACATACACAAAAACACATGCAGTCACAAAATAATTTGATTTGATTTTGATTTGATTTGATTTTATTCAGATTCCACATTTACAATGAAATTACAACAATATGTACAAGTTACAAACACTGCAAAAACAGAATACATGGGTATGACATAGAAAGATGACAAAAGGATATGTGGAGGGATCTACTAAAAATGTTAGCTTGTGTGATGTACATGTAGACCCCCAAATCGAATGATACAATATTATATATTAAAAAAAAGATTTTTGTTTAATTAAAGTAATTGTTTGAGAGGGAGAAAACTACTAGGCCTAAACAAAACATATTATATACAGTTGATCTAACATTACAAAATAAGATTTTTGAAATTAAAGAGATTTCGAGCGGAAATCAATATATTATATATATACACGTATATATAAAAACGAGATAAATACATTTAATATGGAACGAAAAGAAAAAATAATCACCTAATTAATTAATTAATTAAGGGTTAAATCCTTTGTTTTTTTATGAGACAGTTTCACATAATGTTCATACTGTTATTATCTGTATTTGCTGAAAGTTTCATCTTGTTAGCTTTAATTTTAAGAAAGTTATAAAAATTTTTGTGTTTGAATGGATGGTCCGAGATCACAACTTTTGACTTTTTTTTCCTATAAAAACAATAGAAAACAAAAGAAATTAATTGCGCTCATTTTTCGACATAAAAATGACTGTAACTTCGTTAATTTTGCAGCTACAGAGCTGAATGAGGTATCAAATTGAAGCTTTCATTAAGCTCTACTTGATGGAATCAATTATATGCTTGAAATAAGATTTCTCAAATTTTTGTAACATACCTACATCTAGCGAGCGTCTTGCAAATCAACCCATGGGACTACGCGTAGAATGCCTAGCAACGTTGAGAACAGCCAAAATAGAGCAAGATGAGGAATAAAAACGTAATTATTATCAATTTTTTGTTAATTTTTCATATTTTCATTAAAATAATCTCTTTTCATAAATTGCCATTGACTATGTGCAGGGGTCGGTAATTAAAACGCACTTCTCCCTCTATGCGTAAAATGAGATGACTCTATTGCAACGTCATTTCTACAAGAACGCGCAAGTATTATCGCTCGTTAGTACCTGGATCTTGTTCCCCAGTATTTGGGTAATAGTCTGATGAATTTTCATTACGTTTCATGAAGAATCTTTGCCGTAGTCGTTGGAAACATCGTTAAGAGGCCGGTATTAGGTAAAGGCATCATACTACTTTTATTTTAGTAGTGTATGAGAAGTGTGGATTTGCAGGATAAAGTGAAGGGCAAGGCCAAGCCAAGGGTAGTCAGGTTAGGGAAGCGTTGTTGAGGTCTGGATTCGGTAGGAGGATGAGTTTTGTAAAGGCTAGTTGGTCATTGTGTGTTTTTAAATTTTTTAAACATGTTAAACATAAGTAAAAAGAAGAGATCGGCTTTGAGGCTTGCGAAGCTCCGCGAAGAGACTAGATTATAGCCCAGTATACATGTGTGTGATAATTTTATTCATGGAAAAAGTTTGTTTGGAATTTTACATGCTGCATTTTAAATTATGGCCACGAAAATGTCAGAGAATGAAGGACTTGCACACCCCCAAAAAAAAAAAACCAGGAAGGAGGGGGAGGGGTGCTGTTGCCAATGAAATGTTGACACAAAACAGAGGAGGAAGAAGAAGAAGAAAAGACCATCTTGCAAGCCAATGAGTTGATGACCAACCATGTACTGCAGTTCATCACTTTGAATAAAGATACATGCAGTCTTGCTAACCTGAATGAGATTCATGCTGCTGGAAAAAGGATCTGATAGCAATTAAGCAATGCAATTTTCAATAGGAATTGTTTAAGAAGAAGAAGATGAAGATACGAGAGAAAAAAAAATTGCAACAGTGTCAAGAATGAAGAAGAATGTAATTTCTGTAAATTCTTATAAATGGGGAATTTTTAATAGATTTATGTTAGGTCTAGAAATCTAAAAATGTTTATATGAAAAAATTACTATGAATACTAATGTATACTACATGTAGGATTTGATATAGTTTTCATCTGAACATGCAGACAATCAAAGAATGTTGATACTGGAAAGGAATTGCATACTCAAAAATTCTTTTTGAGAAACCTGGCCCCGTTTCATAAAATTTGTCATAGAAATGGTGCAGTTGTTATTGATAACAAATTTTATGAAATGGGGCCCTGGACAAGAATGTGTACTGTCCAAATGGAGGTTAATCAGGATTGTGTAGTGCTCAAAATTGTTCTTTGGGGAAGAAATCGATTCTCTTTATTTATTGCACCTACATGTACATGTATTAGATTATTTTTAAAAAAATCATAACTGCTCATGACCTTATAACACCAATATGGAAGTTATCCTTGTGAGGGCTATTTTTCAGTTTTGCAGCAAAGGATCTTTTTATTATTTCTTGGTTGAACCTGCTTTCTTGCCTTCCCTGTGATTATTTGTTCACAGTTTGTTATTAGGCAATACAAAGGGTTTATACCTGTAGTCAAATTATTGGGGGAAGAATATCTTTGATGTATCCGTACTCTTTAAATTCATAAAATCATTGATTGCTCATAGTTTACTCAACATGCAGCATTGCAACAAAAAATTATCCTGGAGAGAATCACCATCGATTGATCTCTTGAAGTTTTCCCCAAAGATTGCGTGATTCCAAATTTACTCCACAAAATATGCAGCATTGACTTTAGCCTCTCATATTAAGATAAAAATAGCACATTCATCCTTCTGTGTTCCCCCCCCCCCCCCCTCTCTCCCCCACATACCTATTTTACTGCCTTTGCTATTCATTTTTGTTTTCAGATTTATTGCAGTTTGAGGTGTCTGGAGAGCAGCAGGAGGACTCTGAAGAAATGGATTCTGACTCTGTTACCATGGAAACAGATGATGATGACTCGTCGTTTGAGGAGGAGGAGGAGGAGGAGGAGGGGTATAATCCCAAACAGGAAGTCTGGATTCAAAGTGGATCTGGTATGAGCAGTTAGTTTTATTATTATTGGGTGGTGGTGGTTGTTTTGTTTGTTTTTTGTTTTTTTTGGGGGGGGGGGTAGACAAGTTTGAAAATCCTTGCCATTTTTTCCTAAATGTCCAGTGGCAAAATAAGTTCATGTGAATATGAAAAAAAAATCATTTGAAATACTTACATTTATAATTCCTATGTTTCTATGTCATTTTTCATTACAAGATCATGAAAACTACTGGTGCTTGAGATGCGGATTTACCACCAAATCTAGCTTTCTACTGTATCGTTCACAGTGTGTTATCCTGATGACTTGAAAAAATTACTGTCGCCTGATCAGTTATCGGAATGATGCCCTTGTTGCAGAACAGGCAGAACTTATTTCATAATTCCTATTGAATTTATTATTTCTTATACACATAGTACAGTCAAACCTGCTTTAGCAACCACCTGTCTATAAAGACCACAATTTTTGTTTCCCTTGTAAAGTTTTCTCATTGAGAAATGTAATAAAGGAACCTGTACATAAAGACCACATATTCATAAAGACCGCTTTTCTTGTCTCCCTTGAGCGGTCTTTATAGACAGTTTCACTGTAACAGTATTTAAACAATGTAGTTGAACATCTTTTTATAAGGAATATGATTTTTGTTTCCTTGAATTGTTTGCAGATGTTAAACGTTATAAACCAGTGCACTTGGACATCTCGTACCAGATGGGTGCTGGAGATACAGGTTCTCAACAACCTAAGAAGGTAATGATTGTTTCATATTTTTATGACTATTGTTATCATTGTCAGGGGTGCCACTTTTCGGACTATTCCCTGGTTTCACGACTTGACTTCTCCCGTTTTCAGATGTCTTTTCTAACTTGTATACCAGGTATTGGGCTCCCAACATATCTGGCCCCGTTTCATAAAACTTGTAATCAGTTTAACAACTGCCCCATTTCTATGACAAAATTGCTCTCTGCCAATCAGATGCAAGTATTCAGGAGCTTATAACTGTTATTGTAACTTGTTATTGATAACAAGTTTTGTGAAAAGGACCCTGGGCCTTCTTTCAGGTTTATCGGGTAAAACTAATTGTATCCCTGCATTTTCTTAATTGCAAGCATTTTTATTGTAATTTTCATAATCAGTTATCAATATCATAATGCCTGTGTTAGTCATTATTAGCATTATCACTAACCTGAATACCATCCTTTTCATGCATTATTTTCACAGGCCTCAAATATCTGAATGGCAGACCACTTTAAATGGCTAGTTCTTTACTGTTGTCTCTATTTCAACAGAACAAAGGTAACGATCCTACGGAGGCTGACCCCAGAACTCCAGCAGGGTTTTAGGATCATTTGAACTTGATTGACAGTCACTTCTGTACTTTCATCTTTTATTTTGAAAGAACAAAGGCAGCGATCCCACAGCATTAGCTGCCCTGCGGAGGCTGACCCCAGAACTCCAGCAAGGTTTTAGGATCATTTGAACTTGATTAAGTTATTTCTTTACTTTCATCTTTTATTTTGACAGAGCAAAGGCAGTTATCCCACAGCGTTAACCGTCCTGCGGAGGCTGACCATAGAACTCCAATGGGGTTATTGTATCATTTGAACTTGTTTAACAGTCACTTCTGTACTTTCATCTTTTATTTTGACAGAGCAAAGGCAGTTATCCCACAGTGTTAGCCGTCCTGCGGAGGCTGACCATAGAACTCCAATGGGGTTATTATACCCCCGCCAAACGAAGTTTGAAGGGGGTATATTGGAATCAGTCGATGGTTGGGCGGTCGGTCGGGCGGGCGGTCGGTCGGTCCGTTGCAAATCTTGCGGATCAAACTACTTCCTCAGTTTTTGACCGAAAGTCATGAAAGTTGGTACACACATTGGTCTTGGTGGGAAGATGTGCAAGACATATTTTTCGGATGAGTCGGAATATGCGTTGCCATGGTAACGGCATATTTATGGCAGAAAATCAAGGAAAACAGCTTGCGGATCGAACTACTTCCTCAGTTTTTGACCGAAAGTCATGAAATTTGGTACACACATTGGTCTTGGTGGGAAGATGTGCAAGACATATTTTTCGGATGAGTCGGAATCTGAGTTGCCATGGTAACGGCATATTTATGGCAGAAAATCAAGGAAACACATTGCGGATCGAACTACTTCCTCAGTTTTTGACCGAAAGTCATGAAATTTGGTACACACATTGTTCTTACTGGGAAGATGTGTACAACATATTTTTTTGATGTGTCGGAAGCTGCGTTGCCATGGAAACGGCATATCTATGGCAGTAAATCAGGGAAAAATCTTGCGGATCGAACTACTTTCTCAGTTTTCGACCAAAAGTCAAGAAAGGCTGTTGTCACGGGGCGGGGGTATTAATCATCATCTTCAGTGATATTTCTAGTTGTATCAGTTTTAAAGTACTTCTGTACTTTCATCTTTTATTTTGACAGAACAAAGGCAGTTATCCCACAGCGTTAACCGTCCTGCGGAGGCTGACCATAGAACTCCAATGGGGTTATTGTATCAGTTTTAAAGTACTTCTGTACTTTCATCTTTTATTTTGACAGAGCAAAGGCAGTTATCCCACAGTGTTAGCCGTCCTTCGGAGGCTGACCATAGAACTCCAATGGGGTTATTGTATCAGTTTTAAAGTACTTCTGTACTTTCATCTTTTATTTTGACAGAGCAAAGGCAGTTATCCCACAGTGTTAGCCATCCTGCGGAGGCTGACCATAGAACTCCAATGGGGTTATTGTATCAGTTTTAAAGTACTTCTGTACTTTCATCTTTTATTTTGACAGAACAAAGGCAGCGATCCAACAGCATTAGCTGTCCTGCGGAAGCTGAGCCCTGAGTTACAGCAGGGTTACAGGATCCTTATAGACCTGATGGGAGACCGCTGTAAGAGCTTTGCCTGGCCCTTCATGGACAAGGTAGATCCTGTGCTTCTGAAGCTGCCTGACTACTATGATAGGATCACAACACCCATGTGGCTGTCCAGAAGTAAGTGTTGGTGACAAGCGCTAGTGTTTCCAGAAAATATAATGGCTAGACATGAGGTTCAAAGCCTGGTAACAGGGTTTTATACTGTTACGGCTCGGCAGAATTATGCAAAAATACACCCTCCCCCCAAACATAAAAAAGTCAATAATTCTATAGAAATAAACAGTTGTTTGGTTCTGTTCTTAAGCTACTGTAAAAGTGGATATGTTCGCGCGATTAATATTTCGCGTTCGGCTGAGTAAAGTGAATTTCACGTTTTTAATTTCACTGACGCGCTAGGCTCATGGGCAAAAGAATACATAAACAAAAATATTTGTGTGTTTTTATTTTCGCGCGCATTTCGTGCAGCATTAAATGTGCGCAAAAAATAAAAACACACTGCAAAATATTCCACGTTTACAGTATTAATGAATTCATAATGACTAAATAAAATTCTCGGAATGTTTGAACAAGTTGCTACCTCCTTGGTTCCACTACAAAATATAGGACAGCGTTCTTGACTTCCCCAACATTTGGCTCCTTCCTGTGACTAATTCAATTATTCTTACTTTGCTTTCCCTTTTTACTCCAGTTGAAGAAAACTTTGAGAACATGGAGTATACTTCCATCACCGAGTTTGTTGCTGATGTCAGGCAGATCTTTGAGAATTGCTACCGCTACAACGGACTCAAGCACGCAGTGTCTCGTCAAGCTCAGATGATGGAGTGCCATTTTGAGCAGAAACTCATTCAACTCTCAAAGTGAGGACAAATGTTAATTTTTAATGTATGGTCGCTAATAGATAGCTTACCTTTTAGATTTATAGCACATGACTACGTGTAGCTCACTATTTTTATGGTGACTTGTATTTCACGCACCTTTTTTTTTTATGCCTCCAGCCATCGAAGGTGGTTCCAGAGGCATTTTGTTTTCAGGTTGTCTCTCTATCCGTCCTTCCCGCTTTTCTTGTTAAAGAGTAAGGTTCAGTTCTGGGTCCCTTTTCATAAAACTTGTTATCAGTAATAACTGCCACATTTCTATGACAAGTTTGCTCTCAGCCAATCCAATGCAATGATTTCAGTAGCTTATAACAACTATTGAAACTTGGTATTGATAACAAGTTTTATGAAACGGGGCCCTGGTAAAGGGAAAACAGATTTGTGAGCTTTTCTCATTCTTGCTTTGTTAGTTTGGGAGAATATCATACGTCCCCCTGAAAAGGATTGCTCTTCAAATGCCGTTAGATTCAAAATATGACTAGAAATAGCTGAAGTGTTGATGCGACATGTGTGTGCAGTCCCGTATACCCATTTCTGTGTAAAGTGCATGTGGTTTTCACCTCATATAGACTTGATCAACCTTTCCCAATAAGCCAGTTTGCAATTACAATTTGTGCATGTGGAGATAGAGGTCATTTTAACCGAGTACAATTGACCTTTATAGGGTGTCATGTTGTATGCACTGAGATGCGCACACCAGTATGATTTTGCATGTTAAACAAGTAGCGCGTCCATCAAACCGATGCGCCTGCGCGCCGAAGCGTCGGAACGTAGGGCCCCCAATCCATGACGCTACGATGCCTCTGCATGTGTGCGTACAAAGTGGGTCATTTCAGGGTGATTTGTACCATGTATTAATTACAAACTGGCTTATTGCTTTGAGACAATGTCTTTCACAATGTAATCGCATGACCAGAACTCAACTTTATCTTTAAAATGATATCTTAAGAACCATTTGAGGTATGAACATTTCACACTTGGTGCTAGTATGTATCACCATAGGAAGACGATCTGATTAGATTTTAGGGTAAATTGGTCAAAGGTCAAAGGTCATAGAGGTCCTGTTTTCCAGGAAATTTCAGGTTTTAGCCTTGTTATTGCAGTATCTCTTGAAAGATGTGAGCCATTAGCTTTGAACTTGGTACTTGATAGTAAGATGTAGTGATTAGATTTTGGGTTCAGTAGGTCAAATGTCATAGAGGTCAAGATACATAATTTTATAGATATTGTGTATGCATGACTGAGGAGACAAAGTGATCAGACTCTGTTAGGTCAAAGGTCAAGGGTCAAAGACGTCAATTAACATGTAATTAGGGTGGTTTTTTTTATTCTGGTTATCACATTATTCAAGGACAGTTTGAGCCATGAATTTAACTAAATTTAAGTGGAGGCATATAGGGGATGCTGTTGCTTTCTTTCATCTTGTCTTGTTAATCACTTATTTCTTGTTACCTGTTACCCTGTTTGACAATTATGATAATTTTACTTTAATTTGTATTTATATTTTATATCATGATAAGAGCCATTTCACCTCTCGTCACTATTCTTCCAGGCATATACGAGACAAGACTCATTTCCGTTCGAAATATAGCCCGCAAACTACCGAGCAAGATGCCGCCATGAGCTCTACGTTTGGTAAGTGTGAAGGCTTGAACAATTTGTTGTGAATTTAAACCTTTAGTCACTGATCTGCCCAGGGCCCTGTTTCATAAAACTTGTCATCAATGACAAGTTGCAATAACTGTTATAAGCTACTGAAATCCTTGCATCTGATTGGCTGAGAGCAAATTTTCAGTAAAAATCACAGACAAGACACTTGATGAAATGAAATGCCCCCCCCCCCCCTGTTTAACAGCAAATTTACGGGATCTTAGGTGGTGAAGTTTATTTGTGTGTGCTATCTTGAGTGAGACATAAAGCCATTTAGAATCCGCATAAAAAAATGATGCTTTACTGTGGAAGGATTTGTGTTTAACAGATAGTCTATTCCACAAGATGGTTTACTTAGGTCCGAAAGGGTTAACCTTGAAAAGACTGGGTTATTCTGGTCATCTCTCACCAAAGCCACCCTCTTTTTGGTATCGAAAGAGAGGTGAGCCTCCAGTCTACGTGTATAATGTCACAAAAACCTGTGGTGAAAAAATGTCCACAAACATATTGCAGTGAACCCATAGGGAAGGGTGGAGGAGGGTCAAAGTCATATTAGGCTTTGAACTCCTTTGATTTTTTTCAACAACAATGTTTTATGACATATTGTTAACTATATGAACAGATAGGGCTATTCATTTATTTACAGCTTCTGCCATATGAAAGTAAAACTTGAAAGAATGCTCCTCACCAAATTTTCCCACTTACTAGTCTACAATATTCTCTTTCAACAGGACGCAGAGTCAGTCAGAGAATCCTTGAAAACAGGACCACCATGACGCCTGTAGCAGACGCCATGGAGAAACAGCTGGAGAAGGAAGAGGAGGAGAGGAGAAAACAGAGGATCATAGAGAGGAAAGCAGAGCTGGAGAGACTGAACAAGCGACTGTTGGAATGGGAGAAGGAGGAGCTCTTGGTGGAGCCACTCGCTACTCAGCTAAAATCAATGTGGGAGGTAGGGTAATTTCTCAAGCTCTCTTCTGGGCCCTGTTTCATAAAACTTGTCATCAATAACAAGTTGCAATAACTGTTATAAGCTACTGAAATCCTTGCATCTGATTGGCTGAGAGCAAAATGTCATTAAATATCACCGACAAGACACTTGAGGAAATGTCCCCCTGAAGTGCACTCTCCAAATCTTCTGTGACCTGGGGGGCATTTCATCAAGTGTCTTGTCAGTGATTTTTACTGACAAATTTGCTCTCAGCCAATCAGATGCAAGGATTTCAGTAGCTTGTAACAGTTATTGCAACTTGTCATTGATGACAAGTTTTATGAAACAGGGCCCTGCTTACAAACTTTTCCAATCTTGATACAGATAAGTTTCATTGGTTTGGGTAGTCTAACATGTAGTTTTGGCTGCTACCTACCAAATAAACAGATTGTCTTCTAAACTTTAAAGTAGAACGTTGATGATTTTAAATATTGGCTTAATACTTATTATTGCATAGATGGCATAAATTAAACAAGGTTATCCAAATTCAACGCTTGGAAACATTTGAAGTAATGATTATTATCAATTATAAAACGGTAAAATACAGCCCCCGATATAGCAGCTGAAGAGCTCCTCGAACGCTGCTGAGATATGTGACGACACACCCTGGACCAGTCCTGGCTAAGCAGACGATGTCCCATAACATCTTACACATTTTTCAGAGCCTATTTTGTCATCTCCTCTTCACTTATTTCTCTTCCTTCACTAGCGTCAGTCTTAATGTTAGTCTGTTGCCTCACTCTTAACTTCGTGTATGGTATTATTTTGATGAAAAATGCAGCGTTAAAAAAATAAAGGAATCAGTCACTTGTAAACAAAATAAGACGCCATTGTATTTTCAGCTGTTTGCACCGGGGCATGTTCGGCGTTTCAAGAGGGAACGAATACCATCCTGCTATTATTCGGAGGGCTTTTCAATTTGAAAGTGGGGTTTATTTCATTGATCATTGACCCTTCTCCTATGTATTTACAATCAAACGGTTTTAGCTATCAGAATCAGTTTCACTTTCCCTTTATAATGGTGTGAAATAAGGTCATGTTTAAATACACCAAACTCTTTATAATTTGATAAATAATTGCATTGCAATTACGTTCATTCATTATCGGCCGTCGTCTGCTTAAGCAGGATCGATCCCGAGTGTGACGACATCAAAACATCGCTATATTTCTGGCGAATCCTCGGATATTCCAGATGCTGAGAAGAGCTTTTATTTGTGTTGTTTTTATAATCACCAGATACGCAGTTGACATAAAACTTATAAGATTGCCATCTGTAAGCTTCCCAGTTTCTAGTGATACATTAATTGCCATATTTGTGATTTTCTTTGAATATCTACTTTAAGGTTTGTAGAAGACTAAAAGTCTAAACTACATGTGTTCCTATCTTGATTACTCCCCCCCCCCTTCCTTTTCCTTTTTCTATTTTATCTGAATTTTTGTATAAACGTGTCAAATAAAAACTGAAAATAGCCTGTTGTCAGTGTTTAATTAAATGTCATGGTAGCACTCTGTCCATTTCTTTCCTTTTCTATTTCTTTGTATTCCTCAAAATGCTCCTTGAGCAGGTCCTTTTGACAAAAAGCATATGTCCACGTAGATAACCTGTTTATAAATATTATTGTGTTTTCTAACTTTCTTTGTAGATTCCAGCTATAGGACAGTTTCTCAAGCTTTGCTGCGAGAATATGTACCTGCCAGAGTTCTCTCTCTTTGAACTAGAGAGGGCTCTTGTCCTTCCGCAATCCAGCCAACTTCTGGCTCGTATCTTTACCAATGTCCTGACCATACGCTACAACCGCAAACGGTAAGTGGGTGCAGACTTGATATCAACTTTTAATTTGTCTTTCAGGCGGAATAAGTTAGACTGAAAGTTAGAATTTTCTTGCCCCCCCCCCCCCCCCCTTCTTACATCAAGTTTGTGATTCATGTAAATCATAAACAACCCACCCCAAGTTTGATATACATTTCCACATCTGACATAAGAAATAATTGTAACTTTGCAGTTGATTAGGTCAGTTGTAACTCTTCATTAGAGCCAAACCTCACAAATGTGTACTCAAGGATACAGATCAAATTTTATGCTTTTGGAATGTCAGCAATTTGAAGCTGCAACTAACCTTTAAACCACAAATAACGAGAAATGAGACATTCTAGAAACAAATGTTAGTAGGTATTTTATTACAATCTGAAAACCAGGAAGCAAAAGGCTTTTGTAGCAATTTGTGGGTTTTTTTCCCTACTAAATCCCATGGCCCGTATTGTGATAGCCGGGTTTAACTTAACCTCAGTCTAAGTGTGGTAATAACCTTGGTCTAAGTCGCCATATTTAAACCTGGGTTTAAATTTGGTATTCCGATAGCGAGGTTTAGTCTAACCTCCGTCTAAGGGTGGTAATAACTCCCTCGAAATTTAGACTCGCGCAGGGGGTAGTTTAAAGGGGTACTCCGGCCTAAAAATAATATTAATTGAATGAATAAAGTAAAATTAAACAAGCAAAACACTGAAAATTTCATTGAAATCGGATAAAAAATAACGAAGTTATTGAATTTTTTAAGTTTTGCATTATTTTGGGAAACAGTTCTATGCATGTCATCATGAATATGTAATGAGTGAGCTCATGATGTCACGTCCCCACTTTCCTTTTTTAACTATATTACATGAAATCTTCATTATTTCATTTTTTCATACATGTCTATAAAAAATATCTCCCTTGTAACAAAATAAGTTACAGCAATGATAAACTTACACTTTAAATAAGCAGTCAGTCCTTTTAGTTATAGGCTTGGAGCAGAAAATTTGAATAATTGCAATTTCATATAATAAAATACAAAAGAAAAAGTGGGGATATGACATCATCAGCTCACTCACTGCATATTCATGACGACGTGCATATCACTGTTTTACCAAAATAATGCAAAACTTAAAAATTCCATAACTTCATCCGATTTCGATGAAATTTTCAGTGATTTGTTTGTTTAATTTTGCTCTATTTATTCAATTCATATTAATTTCAGGCCGGAGTACTCCTTTAAGTCGTGTTTTACTGTGTCGCGTAGCCATAACGCTGCACTGCCAGAGCAAATGAGCTCTACTGAGCATGTGCAGTAGATTCTCCATGGTAATTAAACCTGGGCGGGGCATTTAACCCAGGGTTCAATTTTAAACCTAGGTTTAACTAAACCTGGCTATCAGAATACCAAATAGAGTTAAACTACACTTAGACCGGAGGTGAGGTTTATTGTAGTTTAGTTAACCTAGGGTTAACTTTAGTCTGAGGTTAAATTAAACCTGCTATCAGAATACCGGCACATGTGTTCAGTATCATGTTGCAATTTCCGTGCTAGGTTTTTGCTTCTGACAGTCTGTAAATGGTAATTTTACTGTACAGAACTACTACCATTATACTGAACGAAATATAGAAGTATGCTTTTGTTCTTATTCTCTACAGGGTGTCCAAGAAGCCACCCATGCCGTATGACTTTTGGCAGGACAAGCTGAAGAAGAAACTAGACATCTGGTACGCCTTCCTTAACGTTGAAAGTGCTACAAGGCAGAGCGTAAGTCAAGATACGAGTAACTACACTAGATTGTACAGCATAAGGTCTGCCGAGAGTCAGAAGGGCATTAAAGTGTATCTATCACCAACAAATATTTTACTCTGTATGTTTAGGGGATCTACTTGTATGTCGATACTGCATTCAAAATATGAGCTTAAAACGTTGATTCTATAAAGAGATATTGCAAGTCGAAATACATTCCCAATTTAACCCTAAAAGGGCTGGGGGGTGGAATCCACCCCCCTAGACGTTTCTCGTGATATGTCCGCAACGCGCGAAGCAGTCGCCACAGCGTTTCATGACTTTTATCTTTCGAATCTCACGCATCTTTTGAGACCAAATTCGCGATGTCCAGGCATGCGGGTCCGAAGTTACGCAACATTTCGTACTTGCATGTCAGACCAAAAATTGCTCAAAAACGTGATTTCATGTATAATTTCAATACAAAATGTGTTTTCAGCCAAAATTTAGAAATCTATGAATATTTTTACAGTTGCTTATTGAAATTAATTTATTTTTTGCTGTTTATGTTCGCGAAAGTGTCCCCGACAAATTTCATCAAAAAAACAATAGAAAAAAGGTTAAAAAAAACAAAGATATACATAAGGAATTTTTAATACAATAAAATACAAAAGAAATCAATTTTGATACCAAATTTTTTTCAAGTATATTTGCTAAGAATAGCGGAAAGAGTATCTAGACCAAAAATTAGCATATTTTGAGCTTTATTTAATGATTTAGAGCAAAATTTTGATTTCATGCATAAATTTGCATAATTAATTAATGTGAAATTTTTTCGGAGCATTTAACTACCGTATTTTCCGCATTATTAACCGCGGCCGATTATAAACCGCATCCCCAACTTTTGACACTTGATTGAGAAAAAAAAAATCCAGAGGAAAAAAAAATCTCGAGGAAAAAAAAAAATCTCGAGGAAAAAAAAAATCGAGAGGAAAAAAAAGAAGAAAAAAATACAAGCAGATTTTAGACAATGATTTCAACTGCACGCTGATTTCTAGAGTTTGCCAGCTTTGTTTGATAATGCTCCATGAAAAAGGAGCGAGAGAAATAAATTGTAATTTTTAATTTAGGGAAAGAAACCAATGCTCACATTCTTCCTAATCACGTCGCACACACACAAACAAACATAGTGTCATACCACTGATACCAAGGAGGTATTCCTGGCTTGGTCATACAGCCAGCAGCTATATTGTAATAGCAGAACTCATGACACGTTCATACTCGTATCTCAGTCAACTACAAAATGTCTGAAAAATTACAAAACAGACCAAGTACCTGTTTGTGTCAATTTACAGTTTTCTGTAGAAAATACGCCGAAAATATTCTTTATTTATATCCAATAAATGCCACAGAATTTACAGTACTTTTATTAGAGAATCAACGGCCCGATCAATGGTCACTAGAAAAGTTGGAATTTTGTTTCCCTCCCTGGCCTCCTTTTATCAAGCGTACCCAATTAAACCGCGCGCGCATAGCGTTTAGAAGGGAAAGAGGGAAGAGAGAGAGAGAGAGAGAGAGGGGGGAGAAAAATAGACCGAGGGAGCTTTTCATCAAGTGTTTTGTCAGTGATTTTTATCCACAAATTTGTTCTCAGCCAATCAGATGCAAGGATTGCAGTAACTTATAAAAGTTGTCCGTAAAAATAACTGACAAAGACACATGATGAAATGCTCCCCGCCCTGGAGGCGTCATGTTGTGACCCAGTTCATGCATGAGATAAACGCACATGGCCTGCATGCCCTACAGTGACCTCGTGTTTGTTTACTCTGGTCATGAGTCTGGCACTCTCTCCCACGCTCTCTCCCTCTCTTTCTCGAGGTCAACTATAGTGGCAATTGTGTAATTTACGAGTGTCGTAAATCTTCAAACACTGGTCTTCTAAGGAGGAATTTAAAGGGGCGAGTTAGCTTGATATTAAATATAAATTATTGTGTTAAATTATTGGATACAGAAGAAATTCATGGTCTTATAGCCTGATATTTAAAATGGAGGACTACCATTTTTTAACTTGGTTCTAAATGTGAAAACGAGAGAAAGATGTGAGTGAAGAAGAAAAAAGGGAATAAAAAGAAATATGAATTTCTGTTACATGTGTGATTTCTTGAAATTCATCGATATATGTTCATAGGGAGGGGGCAAATAAGAGAAGAAAGACAGAGAAAAAGAGTAACACAACAAAATAAAGAGAATTATGAATTATGTTTCAAGTGTGATTTCTTGAAATTCATCGATATGTTCATAGGGAGGGGGGGGGGGGGGGGGGGGGGTGGTTAAATAACTTTTTATATCCTAGCTTGGCCATAACGGCATCATCAAAGACATCTTGTCATCCAACAAAAGTACAAATATCAGACAAAGCTCATACTCGGATACGAAGTGACTCAATAAATACACAGCCTAAACAATATCCTCCAGGGCTTTAAATATTGATTTTCTATTCAATTGGCTGTAAGCTAGTGCACAATAGAGGGCTCCTATTCAGTGTGCGTCATCAGCTCAATTACTAAGCTTCCTATTGAGTATTGTTCAAGCTGCGAAGTTACGTAAGTTACAAATCTGGGTCAGCAAACAATACTTGTTTTCTTAAAAACTATAGGCATGGGTATTGCCTCGCTGTTTTAATAATGAAAGGGACAAAATCACAGCGGCTTTGTAAGGTCAGGGGGCGTAAATTTTGCCCGCAAAATGTTGTGATTACCAGCCGGTACCCCAGCCTTCTTCTATGCGGCTGCTGCGGCGGAGACACTGACTGTGTGCCCGCTACTCGCGCTGATTCTGTTGAAGCATAACGCGACAAATAACGACGACAAAGAGAGATACATGATGCAAAAAAAGTGAGTTTTATTTCATCATTTTGACAAAGACAAGTAGAGACGACATTAAAAAATGATTGACAATCGTTAGACTGAGAAATCTGGTCAAAATGTTGGGTTTTGTAATGATTAATTTCCTTATGTCCGTGTACTAACCGCCCCTCCTTTTTGGGAGATTTTCCAGAAGGAAAAACCCGCGGTTTATAATCCGGAAAATACGGTAAACAGTTTTGTAGATTACGTTGTAGACGACGTGCTTGCCGATTTACGGTGCGGTCGACTGTCGAGATATCAGTCGGTCGAGATACCCCCCGGCTGTGGCATAGCCAAAATATCCCGGCCCTTTTAGGGTTAAAGTAATACAGCGACTTGTGAGGAGACTAGTCAAAGCTAGTACGCACTCACATAGAATAAGGGCCCAGGCGAAACCCAACTCCGAGTTGGGTTCCGCGCGAGGGGGTTTTATGTTTTCCTTCTTTCTTCATACTCCTAACAGTTCACCCATAGAAGGCTGGGTAAGGTGTTTTGAGGTTGATTTTATACATTCTAGCATTACACAAATTATTTTGTAAGGTGTTTGGCACAAGTTAACTCTCCCCGTTTGACAGAGAGATAAGGCCCTTCTGGCTCCAAAGCTTCAAAGACAAATTTCTCCATTGTCAATTTCAAAGACTAGTGGAATTCCTAATTCTAACCCCAGACCCAACACTCTCCCTAACCTTAAAAGTTATCCTACAGCCCAGTTGTAACCAAGGCTGAAATATTTTATCTTTGACTAAATATAGTCAAGAAGGATGGTTGTTTTCTTAAAGATGAGTATATAAATCTACATATCGTGTATTATATGAACATCTATTTCACTTGTACTTAGATATTTGTAAGTAGTGGTTAGCAAATTAAATAAGTATGGATTCTTCTGGCATAATCAAATGAAAAGACAAAAAAGCAAAAAATAGCTTGCATCTCATTCGAGTTTATCCCTGTCTCTTTTCTCAGGTTCCTCTGGCATAATTAACTGGAGAAAAAAAAATGCTTGCATCTACTAACAGTGTATCCCTGTTTCTTCCCTCAGGTTGCCCGCCATCTCTACATTTCCGAGCGATTCTTTGAAGTCCTTGGTGACGTGAACCCGCTGATTGGTAGACAGTATCATGATCTTACCATCTACGAGAGAGTCTGGCTCTTGAAGGGCATGTGCGATCATCTCTTTGTAAGTATAAACCATGCCCAAAGTCATCCCCCATTTTATTTGGAATGGGAATGTTTCATCCATTAATCAAGTTAGCTTTCTGAATATTCTTATTTATCCAGGCATCTACATGTGTACAACCAGAAACCTTCGCGTGCATGAAACGTATTTGAATCTTACAAGTTGTTCAGATTTGTTAATTTACATGCAATTAAATAGATGAATAACAGCTGACACAAAACTGAATCTATGCAATTCGCAAAAGTTTCTTGCAGCAAAAATGGCTTTTTACAATTTGCAAAAGTGTCATGTGGAAAAAAAATGATGGTTTTACAGTCACTACGAGAAAGAAATGTCATTTAAATCTTGCTGGGGGGAATGTGGGGGCATGCTGCAGTTCTTGTTGAGCTTTTGATCAAGGACCCTATATTTGTTCTTTGGCAAGACATTAATCTACATTTGCCACCCAGGTGTTAAATGGCTACCGGTAGGAAGGAATTCCTTGAATGCTTGAATGCTGTCAGCACCAAATTTGGTAGCCTAGCTACAGCAGGGGTAATATTGAAGCGCCTTGAGCACCTTATATGTGGTAGATATGAGCGCTATAGTAATACCCAATATTATTATTTTCTGGCCTAGCCTTTTGATGGTGAAATAAAATGGATGTTTTATTTTGCTGCTCCACAGGAAACTGACTATGATGTATGGTTTGGTGTTGATACGAGCGTGATTGAGGACCAGCGTGCAGTGGTATTGGGAGAGGATGATGAGAAGGCCAGCTATCTCTACTTCCCTCACTTTCTGTCCACCGACCTGAGGATCTATCGTCAGGCTCAGATCAAAGAAGATAAACCGAAGAAAAAGGTAAAATTTGTTGAATCGGGGTGGGACGTTTCTCGCGATATGTATGCAACGCGCAAAGCAGTCGCCACAGTGTTTCGTGGCTTTTTTCTTTCAAATTTCACGCATCTTTTGAGACCAAATTCACGATGTCCGGGCATGCGGTTCCGAAGTTACTCAACATTTCGTACTTGCACGTCAGACCAAAAATTGCTCAAAAACGTGTTTTCATGTATAATTTCAATACAAAATGTCTTTTCAGCCAAATTTCATCCGAAAAATAATTAAACAAAAGGTAAAAAAACAAAGAAATACATAAATTTTAAATACAATAAAATACATAAGAAATCAATTTGATACCAAATTTTTTTTCAAGTATATTTGCTAAGAATACTGTGTTAAGAGTACTGTGTTGAGACCAAAAATTAGCATTTTTTGAGCTTTATTTAATGATTTTGAGCAAAACTTTGATTTCATGCATAAATTAGCATATTTAATGTGAAAGTATTTCGGAGCATTTAACTATACAGGTTTGTAGATTATGTTGTGGAAGATGTGCGTGCCGATTTTCAACGTGATCGACAGTCAAGAGAATCCACCCCCCACCCCCGGCTGTGGCATAGCCAAAATATCCCGGCCCTTTTAGGGTTAATGATGATGATGATAATGCATCTGCTCTGGATGGTGATGATGAATGTGATGTGATCTGCCCGGTATAAAAACGTTTTATGGAGCAAATGTCGTCTAGAGTTTTCAGGGGATTCCAATGAAATTTGACTACCAAAAAAGGCTTTTGCATAATTTTCTTGTGAGTGAACAACAGTTTTCAAGACTTCCAGTGACACTATTATGAATGTAACATATTTTAAAGGGTCACTAAAATAAAAATATTAATTGCCCATTTTTCATAGGAAGGAGTCATCAGGAGCCAAAAAATATCTATCACACACTTTTTTATGCATTCAGTCGTATTTCATAATCATTTGAAGGTACAATTTTGCTGATTTACGCAGTCATAAGCCTCGCCCCTAAAAAAACCATCGAAGCGACATCGGAAAATATTGCACCCACCCGCACCACCTATATACCTTGCACGCCTGCAGGCCTGGCAGGCCCGGCCCGGTACGGTGCCGGGCGCGAGCATGATATTCACCTTATCGACCATTTGCATTGCATATTTTCGTGTTTAATTCCTCACAATAACGTTGATTTGGGGACACAGTTTCATCAATAATGCCAAATCGGTGTATATAGTTGTGGGCTGTAGCAAGACCCCTAAAGATGATGTAAGCCTACATCATTTTCCTAAAGATGAATCTCTACGGAAATTGTGGGTCGCAAAGGTAAAGCTCACGCGGGCAGAGTGGCAAGGGCCGGCCGGCCAAGCAAGGAGGTACTAGGCAAGCCAAGTGATTTTGAGGATCCTGGCCTGTATTCCGAATTTGGCATGAAGAAAAAGAGAAGCAAGCTAAAAGATTCAGCTATTCCAACGATCAGACTTGCAGTCAAGTCTTCCAATCTTTTTTCAACGACATCATCTCCAGCAGCTGCAGCAGCTTAACCCGTAACTCCAGGGAGCTCCAATGCGTTGGAGCTCCCTGGAGTTACTTCACCCGCGGCCCTGGCGCGAGGGGTTCAAACATATAATATGGTCGAATTCCCCTTGCCACTTGAGCTTCTTCGCCGTTGGGATCTGATAAATCATCTAATAATTCAGAGTTCGTATTAAAACGGCTGTGCACGCGTTTAAGACCAATACAAAACTTTTCGGAGTCCTTCAGGATGCTGATGGAGAAATTCGCCCAGAAAGAAGAAACCATCGTCAAAGCTCAGATGGATGAGAACATTGTTTTAAAAAAAGTTAAAAAACAAAACAAGAGCAGTATATTTGGGCAAAAGTGTTCGCTGATCTTGTAGAAATTAATGATTATTCACTCCAAAAGCTATATTGATTAATTTCCTTTTTTCATTAATTGTCCGTTGAACAGTGGGGTCAAATGCCGCATTGTGTGTACTATGTTATATGATGCAGCCTGCAGATCTTGTGCTTCTTACTCTTCATACGTCACTTGGGGGTGTGACGTCAATTAGCCAATCAGCTCACAAGTTTTAAGGAACGGTCCCAAAACCTCTACTTTTCCCCCTTTTTCGCCAAAACGAGACATAATTTGGACAATAGTTGCCAGATTCGTGGTTGGAAGGCAAAAATACATGGAAATATCACCCTTTTTATGCCTCCGCCCACCGAAGGTGGGTGCCGGAGGCATTATGTTTTCGGGTTGTCCGTCCGTCCGTCCGTCCGTCCGTCCCACTTCTCGTTACCGCGATATCTGAAGAATCATTTGAGGTAGGAACCTCAAACTTGGTACTAGTATGTATCCCCATACAAAGATGAACTGATTAGATTTTGGGGTAAGTAGGTCAAAGGTCAGAGGTCACAGAGGTCAATTTACATGAAATTACATGAAATTCTTGGTTTTTAGTACCGTTACCGCGATATCTCAAGAGCTGTTTGAGGTAAGAACTTCAAACTTGGTACTAGTATGTTTCCCTATACGAAGATGAACTGAATAGATTTTGGGGTAAGGAGGTCAAAGGTCAGAGGTCACAGAGGTCAATTTACATGAAATTACATGAAATTCTTGGTTTTTAGCACCGTTACCGCGATATCTCAAGAACTGTTTGAGGTGAGAACTTCGAACTTGGTACCAGTATGTATCCCCATAGAAAGAGGAACTGATTAGATTTTGGGGTAGGTAGGTCAAAGTTCAGAGGTCAAAGAGGTCAAATTACATGAAATTACATGGAATTACTGGTTTTTAGCACCGTTACCGCGATATCTCAAGAACTATCTGAGGTGAGAACTTCAAACTTGGTACCATTATGTATCCCCCTAGAAAGATGAACTGATTAGATTTTGGGGTAAGTAGGTCAAAGGTCAGAGGTCACAGGTAAATTTACATGAAATTACATGAAATTACATAAAATTCTTGGTTTTTAGCACCGTTACCGCGATTTCTGAAGAACTATTTGAGGTAAGAACTCAAACTTGGTACCAGTATGTATCCCCGTAGAAAGAGGAACTGATTAGATTTTGGGGTAAGTGGGTCAAAGGTCAGAGGTCACAGAGGTCAATTTACATGAAATTACATGAAATTACTGGTTTTTAGCCTCGTTATCAAATATTTCTAGAACAGTTTGAGCCATCAACTGCATTTAGGCGGAGGCATATAGGAGACGCAGTCGCATTCATCTTGTTCTCTCTAATTTAGTCAACCTTCAAGGATTGGGGGAAGTGGGGGGTGTGGGGAGGAGGGGGGGATGAGTCAATTCTAAATGTATCTGTTCTTTCTGTTCAGGTGTCATAATCACTTTGAGAAATAATCCTAGTTTTCCTCAAGATAGTATACACCGTTGCACCATGTGATTTTGACCTTGACTACTCCCTAATGCTTGCCCTCCCAAACACAGAAGGTGGAGAAGGCAGAAAAGAGCCCCACAAAGAAAAACAAGAAGGAAGCTGAAAAGACTGGTACCCCTTCTACTGAAAAGACTGGTACCCCTTCTAAGGCAAATGAGGGACCCAAGAAGAGAGGAAGGCCAAGGAAAAACCCAGACACTGATGACAGCTCATCTGATAAGACTGGGAGCACACCCGCCGAGACCCCCGCCAGTGAAGGGCCCAAGAAACGAGGAAGGCCTCGCAAAGATCAAGCGACTGAAAGCGAACCAAAGACTGGTGTGGCAGCTGCGACCCCATCTCAGCCCGCAGCTGGTGCTAAGCCAGGCAGGGGGAGGCCTAGGAAAGATGGTTCCACTCCATCTCAATCTGTGAAGAAGGTGAGCCGTCAGTCCAATTTAAGAAATTATTTTCCGAGGAGGAATGACATTTCACAGGAATAAGGCAGTTCGTAATCAGTACATGTACATGATAACAAATGACCCTGAAATGACCCCAATTTGTACGTGCACACACATCTGTTTTGGTGGACACACTACTTGTTTAACATGAAAAATCATACTGGTGTGCGCATCATGGTGCACACACTATGAAAGCGTACAGAGGTCAATTGTTCTCGGTACATATGACCTTTATCTTCCCATGCACAAATCATAATTACCAACTGGCTTATTGCCTGGGTGAATTGGATTTTACTAAGCAGTCTAAAAAGAACGTCCCCATAACAACTTATATTTCATTTTAATTGCAGGATTATTTTGACCATTGTTACCTCAAATAGATTAAAGTAGAACGTTAATGATTTTAAATATTGGCTTAATACTTATTATTGCATAGATGGCATAAATTAAACAAGGTTATCCAAATTCAACGCTTGGAAACATTTGAAGTAATGATTATTATCAATTATAAAACGGTAAAATACAGCCCCCGATATAGCAGCTGAAGAGCTTCTCGAACGCTGCTGAGATATGTGATGACACACCCTGGACCAGTCCTGTCTAAGCAGACGATGTCCCATAACATCTTACACATTTTTCAGAGCCTATTTTGTCATCTCCTCTTCACTTATTTCTCTTCCTTCACTAGCGTCAGTCTTAATGTTAGTCTGTTGCCTCACTCTTAACTTCGTGTATGGTATTATTTTGATGAAAAATGCAGCGTTAAAAAAATAAAGGAATCAGTCACTTGTAAACAAAATAAGACGCCATTGTATTCTCAGCTGCTTGCACCGGGGCATGTTCGGCGTTTCAAGAGGGAACGAATACCATCCTGCTATTATTCGGAGGGCTTTTCAATGTGAAAGTGGGGTTTATTTCATTGATCATTGACCCTTCTCCTATGTATTTACAATCAAACGGTTTTAGCTATCAGAATCAGTTTCACTTTCCCTTTATAATGGTGTTATAAGGTCATGTTTAAATACACCAAACTCTTTATAATTTGATAAATAATTGCATTGCAATTACGTTCATTCATTATAGGACGTCGTCTGCTTAAGCAGGATCGATCCCGAGTGTGACGACATCAAAACATCGCTATATTTCTGGCGAATCCTCGGATATTCCAGATGCTGAGAAGAGCTTTTATTTGTGTTGTTTTTATAATCACCAGATACGCAGTTGACATAAAACTTGTACGATTGCCATCTGTAAGCTTCCCAGTTTCTAGTGATACATTAATTGCCATATTTGTGATTTTCTTTGAATATCTACTTTAAATCTTTTTACATAAATTTCTAACTTGCACACCAATAAAAAGTCACTATGTCATCTATTACAGATATTCAAAAGAACTTCACAAGTTTGAGCCTCTGAGGACATCTTTCTGAGAAGTCATGAATTCCACAGACTACTGGTTATTAGGAAATGAAGAAGTTCAACATAGAAATCAGAAACAAATCAATCGCCCAACCCTGATCTTTTCCTTGTTTTCCATTTTAACTCTAGACGCCTGCCAAGCCGACAGCAATTGTGACACCAACTAGACGATCAAGTCGGCGATCCGCAAGATTAGAGAGGGCTGAGCTAGAGGAGCAGGATGAGGAGAAAGAAGAGCAGAGCCAGAATGGCGAAGGAGTTAAAGAGGGTGGTGCAGACGAACGAGGGGATCTTGAACAAAAGAACCAAACTTGTGACAGGACGTTATCTCCTGATGCAGCAGAGTCTCCTGCCAAGTGTGACGGTAGTCAAGGGAAGACAGAAATTAAGGCTAAGGCTGCATCTCAAGAGACTGGAGCGGATGTGGTAGACTCGGACTCTGAGCACCTTGATATGATGTCAGCTGGGAACTCTGATGCTGCTGTTGATGGTTTATCGGGGAAAGATGAAGGAAGGACTAGTGAGACTGGTATGGCTCAGGAAGGGGGTTTCCTAAGTAAAGTGAAAGGGGAATCCCCACCACAGCATGCCCTGTGTAATGGTGTCATGGAGGTTGATGAGGTGGATGCTAGGTGTCAGATGCATTCCAATGATGGTGTGAGTGACTCCAAAGATGGTGAAAAAGTTCTTTCTCAACCAGAAGTCGACCAAACGAAATCAGAGGAGGAAATAACCAATGGGGACAATGTCCAAACTTTATCTTGTGATAAGCTTCAAAATAATGATGACTCAGAGTCTCATAATGATGTGCAACATGTGGAGAACACCAGTAATGGCCCTAGTAGCCTAAACCAGAACCAATCTAACAATGTTAAGGACATTGATGACGAGGTTGCTCAGCTTCCAGGAGATGAGGTTGAGGGTAAGGACCAAGCCAACAATGTCATAGACATTGGCGATGAGGATGTTGGGACGGAGAGCAAAGACTCCAATTCCATGGATGTCCTAAGTTCAGGTGTCAAAGAAAAAAGCAACCTAAAAGTAGATTCTTCAATGGATGTGGACAAAGACTCAAATAAAGTAGGTGCGGAAGATGAGCATCTACCTAAAGCAAACAAAATTAATTCCGAGGACGAAGCACAAAGTGATGTACTGGTAGAAAAAGGGGATTCATTGCTGGAGATGAAAGCCGAATTGTTACCCAAGGAAGAAGCGATGGACATGGTGCAGGGCGACCAAATTGAGGGTGACCTGAAGCCGGAGAAGAGTGATGAGGTGATGGAGAGAGTCCCCACTCCTCCTCCCCCGCAACCTCTACCAGGGATCCTGCCCCCAGAGGGAGAATTTGAGCTTGTCTGTGACAGCGTGGAGTCCTTCAGGATGCTGATGGAGAAATTCGCCCAAAAAGAAGAAACCATCGTCAAAGGACGAAAAACGGTAAGTTCAGGAGTTAATTGTTTTTTTTATACAACAGCAAAGGTGTGCCAGGCCAAACTCGTACTTAAAGATCAGGCTATGATATAATTTGGAAGAAAATGAGCAATACATCCATGGAAAACATTATTAGATCAAGAATGGTTATACTGATAGTGTTATTTTGCGGTAAGAAGGAAATAAAATATCATAAAAGCAAGGTATAATGCTGAAATTTGTTATTCATTCATTCAAATACAAAGAAAAACTCATTTTCATTAGTTTGATAGATATTATAGTACATTTATTACAGAAGCTTGGTCTAATAATTTTTTCCAGGGCTGTATGAATCAGTTATGAAAATGGGTGAAGTTTTCGTATCAAGGTTTGAGCTGGTCTATTGTTTCTTCTCTATTCAGATTGTAGAACCCATCAAGAGGTCGGGACGCATCACTGAGCTGCACAAGACACTCACCAAGATGGAAGAGGACTTAGAGCCCATTGAGGCCAAGCTGCAGAAGGTGGTTCACAAAGCCAGAGAGGTGGTCTACAACGAGTACGAGGCCTACAAGAAAAATCCAAGCCCCAACCAGGTAAAGACTAGTCATAGCTCATGTGATGTACTCAAGACTTACGGTGTAGAGATTGAGTCAAGAAGGAAAACTTTATATTCTATCTGCATTTGTCTTTTGGTCTACACTAGACTTATCTTTACTTTATCACTGACAATCTTTGTACGATGCTCAATACCAAGGGGGGGGGGGATTGAAACAGAACCTAAAACCAAAAACCTATCACCCCCAAACAAGTGCAGTATATTGTTGAGATGACTCTACCCACAATATTTGAAGGAAACAAATTTCTTTCTCTTGTGACTGTCCCTATAAATATTGCTGGATGCATAGGATTGTATTGCACATGATCAGAATTGTATTATATTGTTGTCTATGGCATGGCACTATAGGAGTACAGATGTTTTGCATTGTAAAGGAGAAAGATATAAGAAACCATGTTCTTTTGAGACTAAACCCTCATTACCAGGGCCCTGTGTCATAAAACTTTTTATCAGTAATATGTTGCAATAACTGATACAAGCTACTGAAACCCTTGCATCTGATTTGCTGAGAGCAAATTGGTTATAAATTTTTGTCATTTGTTATTGACAAGTTTTATGAAACAGGTCCCAGACATTGTGAAATGTCTCAACCAATTGAATGGTTCCATACTTTCTTATTCTTGTCTGCAGGAAGCGGCAGCTTTCTGGTACCAGCTACATGTCAAGAAGCCCGCCCAGGTGGTCGAGTCTTCTTCTGTGGAGGCCAGCAGTGTTGATGATGATTTCTGCAGCTCAAAGAGCAGCTCCGAGAGCAGCTCCGAACTTGACAGCGACGAGCTGAGTGACCAGGACAGCGATGGCAACGAAACGGCAGAGTACGATGGTAGTGATGGCGATTACGCACCCATTGGAAGAGCCACAGGCATTGATCTCAATGGATTGGAAGCAAGTACTGAGAACGATGGAGGGAAAATGGACTTGTACTCTGGGGTGGAGATAGCAGGAAGAACCATGAGGTCGTCCAAGCGTAGGAGAGCGCAGAAGAGGGAGGACATCAGGGATAGGAAGAAAGCCAAGCGATCCAAGATTCAGATTGTCAAAGGAGTTCCTCTTCAAGGTAGATATGCAAAACCTGATGAGGATAAAGAGACTGATGAGACCAAGCTGAAGAAAGTTCATGAGGAACTGAAGGAGAATCTGAAAGCAGGTTCCACATTCCAGATGACAAAGCACATTATTCCTGGGGCAGCGCAGAAGAAATTTCAAGCCTACAAAAAGTCTACTGCTAAGAAGGAGTCTTCTCCAGCGTACCACCGTGAAACAAGTGAAAAGTTCATCCGAATCCTGAAGCGTAATGCTGGTTCGAGTGAGCCTGAAACCGTCTCCCCACTTACAAAGCCAGCTAAAACATCATCCCATGAGCCAACACTGAAGGTTCCATTTTTGCAGAAATCCAAGACAACTGTGCAAACTGCTGAAGATGCATCCAGTGGGGATAAGAAGATGAAAACAGAGACGTTTTCATTCACCATAGATGCCAAGGTTTGGGAGTCTCTCAAGAACAAACCGGAAGAAAGACAGAGGTTGATTGTTCAGCATGTGGAGAAGATGAAGGTTGCTGGTGGACTAAAGAAGGAATCACCACAAAAGGTTCAGAACTCTAGGCTTTCACCTTGGTTCTCAAGGAATACCAGCTCAAGTGGGTCAAGAAAATCTGCCAGCTCTTCAGGCATGACTGATGGTTTGGTAACGCAGTCGGAATCACCAGAAAAACAATTACCTGCTGGTATAGATAATGAAAATGCTAGCCAGATGGGAGAATCAAGTCCTGTACTTCAGCTGAAGCAGGAAGACATGCCCATCCTTGATCCAGTTCGTAGTCAGAAAGGATCCTTGCTTCAAAACACAAACATGCCTACCTTGGCTCCTGTATTGTCAGAAAAGATTGTTCAGTCTAACATCATTGGTCATCCAGGCAGTATCTCGGTGCAACAAGCATTGACTCAAACACAAGGAATTCAACAGCCAAGATCAGGGAATCAGTCTACTGCAATAGCATCCTCAGGAAATAGTGTAAGTACTTCGGTGCCCAGGGAACAACTGTTCATCCTGTTACCAAATGGGCAGCTGACTCGTAGTGACGGTACCCTGGTGGAAACCAAACATGTTGGAGTTACTAACAAGGTTACTTTTTCTCCTCCACAGCGGCAGGTTGTTATCCCTCGAGCGTCACAAGCAGGCGAGCTATTAGGCACCAACCAATTCATGTATGTCCCCTACCAGAATGTAGGGAACCTCTTAACTGTTGCATCTCCTGGTGCCAAAGGTAATGTCATCAGTAGAAATGTGCAAGCACCAGGAACTGCCTTGTCCTTGAATACAGGGGCAGTGCATCCAACCGCTGCCACTGTTAGCACCCAAAGTGCCATACAGCAGATGCAGCAGGCAACGCATCATCAAGGCCAACTCAACCAAACAGTGGTAAATTCACCACCCTCTACCCCTTGCACATTGTACATTATACCCCCATCTAATCAAAACCCAGCTGCATGCAATTCATCCCACCATGCTTCCAAACTGATCTCAAGTCAAGGAAAAGCACCTGCCACTCTAATCAGTGCTCCCACCATGCCATTTTGTACTAATGCCAAGCAGGGCAAGAGTTTGAGTAAGGGGCAGTCTGGTGTACGGGAAATGTTATTATCAGGGGGACGTGGGAAGGTACCTCGTCTTATAAAGTTCAAATGCCCTAGTGTACCTTGTAAGACCACTGATTCTCATGCTAGTGTGGGAGTGCATACCAAGAATAATTCTAAAGAGGGCTTGCCAGAGGGTTTTGTCTTAAAGCAAGGCAGTGATAAGGGTATTGTTAAGCTTCCTGTACACACACAGAAGAATCCATATTTGGTATTGGGCGCAGTGTATAAGCAGGACAAGGGAAAGGTTGATGTTCAGAAACCTGTAAGCATAGCTGAGAAACCTGTAGGCATAGCTAAGAAACCTGTAAAGATAGCTAAGAAACCTGTCAGGATAGCTAAGAAACCTGTTCTCATAGCTAAGAAACCACCATTAGATGAGGCAAAATTGAATAAGCCATTAGAAATGTCTCAAACACACCAAGTAGGGAATCATCCAAGTCAAAGTTGTTCTGAAAGTTCAGTGCCAAGTGATTCATCTGATGAGGGTGTCTTCAGGCTACTCAACAAGTACTTTGATGAAATCCTGGAGCACAACCTTGGCCCACTTTATGAGCCTGTTTCAAGTCAGGGTGCTCCAGATGCAAGGTCGTCAGGCACGTCTGATTAAGATTCCTGTCAACGGTTGCAATAGCAGAACTGTTACCACTGTTACGATTGAATAGACATGGGCAATGAAAAGGGGCAGGCAATGAAGTTTCTTTTCAAGCTAGTAATCACAGGTTTCTGAACAATACCTCCTCTTTTCATGAATATCATACAAACCTCTGTTAGAAAATGTGTGCACAAGTACAATTTATACATGTACCTGTAGTAAGCCTATTTCATACAGCTGTTATTAAGGAACAGGATGTAAGGAGTGATTATCCATTGGGTAACATGGTTCTAGGATCAGCTGACCAAATTTTGTTCAGGATGTAAACATGGCAAAGGTTATGCAATAGACTGCTTCGGTAATGTATGCAAATTTTATACATACCTTTCAAACAAAGGTTGTTCTTGACAAATAATGTATGCAAACTGGATTCCAAACATTTAGGCTCATTTATAAAAAGCAGGTTAATGGAATAGCTCGTCACTAGGTGCTCAGCGAAAATATGTGCATAAATTTGTATACATTACAGAAGCGGTCTATTGCATTGTAGTAAGCAGGAGTTGACAGGCTCAGTTGGGTTCTTCCAACATACATAGTGAGAAGCATGAGTTTCAAGGTTTATTGGATACAGGCAGATTCTTTTTCTAAGTCTCTTAGAAGTGTTGTAATGAGTTGGGTAATGGTAGTACAAGATGTAATGGATTTCTATGTTAGACGCTCGTTATTTATCGTTATTTTGGATACAACGGCATGCAGCAAAATAGGACAGTCGTTTAGATGTGTATGTAATAAACAAGCATGGGAGAACTGTAGTTGAGGTCTTAAAGGCAAATACTGAGGAACACTTTTCTTGGAGATGGTTAAGTAGTTGAAATAACTAGAAGCCTCGAGAGAGTGAATACACTCAATATAGACAGATCAGAGACTGTCTTGTAGAAAAGACGCAGGTAGAGTGGTTGGGACCAATCGTGGTTTCAGCTTGGTACAAACTACATGAAGGCGCGTAATGTTTGGAGTCTGGCATTTCTACAAGAATTATGCTTTCAGTCAAAGACAGTACTGCTAGAGTAACAAAAGAATTTATACAAGTCGATTAGTTGCGTCTTACTGCTCCTAAAAGAACTGTAAAGGAACAGATAGGCTTGATGTCATCGAGAGGCTATTGCGTTGATGTGAATAGGCATACCGTCCTGCACAGATCATGTCAAGCCAGATTAAAAACAGAGTCAGTACAAGTAGATGAATTGCTTCTTGATACCCTTGAAACAACCGTAAAGGAAGAGAGTATTAAACACATTGAGGCTTGATATCTTAAAGGCACTATCACACCTACATAACTTATGCTTCATATCCTGGACCATTAGCAAAGCCAGAATAAGGTCAGAATGGATACAAGAAGCTTATGATAGTTTGTGGTGCTGGTGGGACCTGTAAGTCTACCAGTATTTAGGGGAAGAGATCAGGCTCCATATCAGGTGGCAGATGTGTGTAAGGATTTTAGTGTAGGACAGAAGGTTGTACAATTAGAGTAAAGACTGAATGGAAACATGTAGAATAATTACTCTGTCATGCTCCGGAAGGGAAGTCTAAGTTTAGAGCCGAACAGACCGGCTGGATGATTACAGTAGATTTCTGTACCAGGATTAGGTTGTTTGCCCAGGATAGAATTGATGTATGCACCTGGAGCTGATAGAAGTCCAGATTGATATCATCCAGAGGAAGTTCTCTCTACAGCAGCCTAGGACATTCTGGAGAGCAGTCAACATAATAGTAGCATGATAACTGAATCAAGCGGGCAAGATATGTTAAGGAACATGGTAACTAAAGTGTTGCTCACCAAAACTCATTTCTAATTCAAGAGTTCATGTTTTTGAAAGGTAAAGTTTGGCTACTGCATGAGTATTTGGTTTGAGGAAGAAATGGAGGGGGTGTTGGTCAGTCCCCTTCATTCACATTTTCACATTTCTTGAACCAGTGCAGTATTAGACTTTGCTTGTTGAGCATGTGTTTATCTTCAGTTTTTGTCACTTTTACTCAAAATTTCACAAAAGCTAGTAAGTATATTTTTAGTTTTAGCAAATTAACAAGTTACGACCAGTTTTAGCTTCCCTCATGATTTTTTTTTTAAATTAAATTGTTTTTCATGTATTTAGTGTAAGAAAGGAGGAAGAAAATGTGCTTATATTTAATCCTTTTCAGTGTTGGCTTTTTGAGAGCAAATCTTAACTTTCGTACTCTTTACATTCTTCTATGTTCATGCCATATTTTGAGTTGATCATGCCTTCCATGACTGATATCTTTGGAGTCAAATTGACCCCCACTCCTAGTCAAAACTTGCTCGCAAAAAGCCTGGTGTGAATAGGGTTAACAGATGCCCAAAGAAAGTTGTCCTGCACCCTCTTGCAAGCCCATTTCACTTATAATTAGATTTCTTGGTAATTTAATCTAACAGCATCATATGTTGGCATGTAATCATTGTGAATTTTTACAATATTTTTATTATTTTACAAAAACTGGTTTAAAAATTCATTTTCAGTTTGGCTTGCATTTTTCTGAACAAAAATGAGTGAACCCCATTGCAGAGGCCCATGGGAGGTGGGGGGGGGGGGGGGGGGGGGGGGGGTGAGGGTAGCACTACATCTACAAGGTTTACAGGAGGAGAACATGCCCCTTAATCTGTCACTTCAAGAAGTGATACTACATGTAAGGTGAGTTGAATTGTGAATTCATTCAACCCACTTTGAATCATGCCAACCCTGATATATTTTTGGGTGGTTTCTTCCAAAAAGCAATCCGAGTATATGTACATTTATTCTATCCGACTACATGTACATTTATTCTATCCGATTATTTCTTTTTTTTACATTTTTGTTCTGCATGATTTGACCAACTTTGTTCATTATTCATTCATATGACATTTTTATATTATCTTCTAATATTTGTGTTACATTTTCTAATTCTGTTGAAGGTTAGTTTTTAATCCATTTTAAATGACTTTTTGAACACCAGGTTTAACCATTTATTATTTGCATGTATCTGCATGTATTATGCTTATGTTTTTGCCGCCTTGTGGAATTTAAAAGTGACTGCTCATTCAGTGTCTATGCTTACACTTCCATTCAAGGTGTGTGGAGGTGGAGAGAGGTTCTCTATGTGCCATCTTCTGGCAATGAAGTGCTGAGCCCGGTTTCATAAAACTTGTTATCAATAACAACTACAACAGATCTATGACAAATTGGCTCTCTTAGCCAATCAAATTCAGTGATTTCAGTGGCTTATGGAACAGGGCTCTGATGTGTGGAGTGAATGGGTGGTGGCTTCTTTCACAAGGCTTCCAATGTTTTTTTTTTTACTGTAACAAAAAATATATTTTATGTGAATCAATCTATTAACATTTTTTAAAATCATTTCTGAAGATGCACAAGGCAATGATCTGTGCCCCCCCCCCTGGATCACTATTATATGAGGCTCATGGCTACAAATATGGACAAATAAGGAATTTTATTCAGAAAACTTTCAAATATTTGAATCTGTTGACCTAAATCCGAAAATGAACCACTTTTCTGTGCAATCATTATGCATAAAACAAGAGAACTGTTCAATATTATCAAAATTGATATTTGATTATATAAATCTTTGATTGCCAGCATTCTGTACATCAAATAAAAATGTATGCAAAATCCTCAAGTCATCATCATGATCGATATTTCTCTTCATTTTCTTTTTCGCACATCAGACACAGAACATCATTTCTGGAGGCGCTACACCAGGTGTTGGAATCAGTACGCTAGGAGGACTTGGTACTGCTGTGCCTCTGCAACCTGGCACCCAAGGTTCAACCATCAGCATCAAACCTCAAGCTACTGTTGTCTCCCTCTCACCTAATCGCCAAGGGGTTCAGCAAGCGGTTACATCACCAATTCAAGATGTTAACAGATTGGCTAATATGAAGATCCAGAGTGTTGCAGCGCAACCTACAGCAGGCGCCACAGGTTCTGGAGTTCAGAACACTATTGTCCTGCCCACCAACTTGAAAGTGAATATGAACAACAAGCAATATAAGATTCTCTATGTGCAGAAGCCAGGTGCATCCAAACCTGAACTGTGTCTCCAGCCATGCACTGCTGACGGTACAACCCCTGCTGGTGGTGCTCTGCAAGGTGCGGTACCTTTGGTGACTATGCAGCAACCCCTGCAGCAACCCCTGCAGCCGGTACCAGCTGCTAATGCCGGAAGAAACATGCAGATTCAAATGGTACCACAGGGTGGGAATAAAATTGTGATGCAGGCTGTGGGTGGTACTCCCCAAGCACAAGTGGCACAAAATGTAGTGATGCAGAGTCCTGCACACGCCCAAGTAGCACAGAATCCTTCGCAGGCACAAGCGGCGCAAACTGTGGTGTTACAGAATCCTTTAGTCGCACCCCAGGTTGTTAATCCAGGAACAGGTAGTAATACAAGTGTAGTTACTATGATAACAACCCCTATACCACCAGTTCCACCATCGGTATATGCTCTTAGTACTGGTGCCCATGCACCATTGGCAGGTGTGCAGTCTCAGGTACCAGCTGGAAGTGCAGTATCGGTCATGTCGGCGTCTTTGCCACAGGTTGCACCTTCTATACAGATCACTCCTTCGGTGCAGATGGCATCCATGGTACAGGTACCTTCAGCAATGAGCCCAGTATCAGTAGCACCACAAGGCACCGTTCTAGCAGGAAGTCCTCCAAAAGGTGTGTCAAACCAGGTGGTTCACTATGTCAATTCTGGCATGGTTGCACCTTCTGTAGTGCCACCTGTGGTTTCCGCCGTAGCACAGCCTATGGTTTCCCCTGTAGGACAATCTATGGCACCCTCAGTAGCAGCAGATCTCGTTTCAAAAAGCAACGTCATCTTACAGGCAGCGTCGGCCTCTGGTTTACTCTTGCCGGCACCTGAACCATCAATGAAACAAATCATAGTGAAGGGAATGCCTCAGGGCAGTGGACAATGATTGAATGTGTACTTGCATCTCTAGAAGAATGGAACAGATTGTCATGCTTTCCCATTAGAATCCAATTTAATTTAAATGATATTGCCTCTCTAGCTTTAATGAGTATCACAATTTTCTGGAGAAATTCATTTTTTGTACTAGTTTTCCTTGGAGGGTGGTCAGAAAGTGTCAACAACGGGATGAATGCACTTTGATACTTTAATTGTGAAAATTATATAAAAAACCTGATTTTCCTACTTTTCTGTAAAATACAGTTTCCTGATCTATACAGATGTATTGAAGAAAATTGACTGCATTTGTGAATTGGTCTACCTACAGACAGAGAGAGCCTTTTTATTTAAGTACTCATTAGAAATGGAAGCTATTTTGAGTTTGGGAAACAATTTATATGAGGGCAAGTCCAGGGTCCTGTTTCATAAAACTTGTCATCAATGACAAGTTGCATTAACTGTTATAAGCTACTGAAATCCTTGCATCTGATTGGTTGAGAGCAAATTTGTCAGTAAAATTCACAGACAAGACACTTCATGAAACCCCTCCCCCCCCCCCCCCTCCCCCCCCCCCCTTCCCGGCTATTTTTTCCTGTACGTTACTGATCACATATGTGAGATTTTTTTATATCTGATGAAAGCTAATAGCTTTCCTAAAGCTTAGATCAGATGAAATATCAAGTAAAATGATATTTGATATGCCTATTATGTTAACATTTCTATGATACAATTCCATAAAACTTTGTAGGATATACCTTGGACTTGCCCATCAACAGGATGGCGCAAGTTGACCTGAACCATAATGTTGCAGGTGTGGATAGGGGTGGAGTGTAATTTGGCAATATGTTGTATGTAGCAGCAAAGGTGGAGCTGGTGTAGAATACTATTTTTATAAAACTCTGGTAGATGAGATGATCATGCACATGTAGAAGGATAATCTTAAAGGCATATGGTAGGCAGTTTCCATATGCAGTAGGTCATAATTCGCTGACACCAGACTTGGTGGAAAGCCCTGGAAATATTAATGGGTGTACAAGTCTGGGACACAGCAAACCCTGCTGTCCAGCCAGGAAAGACCCTCCTAGTCACTCAGAGAGTTTTCGAGTGAGATAATCACTTTACTATATGGGGCGATGGGTGGAAAATGCAGAGCATTACATAAGGCCTGTTGGACATAAAACTGTAGTCCACTCTGGGCGATTGACAACACCTGTTGGGTAAACACCCGAATGGTGTCAAATTCCCCACAAGAGCCCAAGATTATGTGACTTTAACGTAAAATAAATTTATGAAGGTGTTAAGACTTGTTCTCTTGAATGATGTATGAATCTACAGGTACACATATTTTCTTCCCTCTTTGTTTAGCTTTATCATAGCTATCTGATCGTATTTAAATAATGTTTTGCCGGTGAATGGACAGAAGTTTGAAAATAGTTAAGGTTCTCTGAGAGAATGTCATATTTTTGTCTTTAGCTGACTTTTTGTTCTTGTTTTTTTTTGTTCATGTTAGACTTAGGTTATGAGGAATTACAATATGATACAAATATTGGAATCTGAAATGAATAATACTGTACATTCAAAGTTAATGACCAAATTATTCAAAGGTACGGCAATGTTGGTAAAGTTTAAACATGTCAATAACAAGATTTTCTTAATTTTCTTGATAATGCATACCCTATGAGGCTAGAATGAAACTGCTGAAATGTTTTCAAGAAATTAAGAGAAATTGGTTATTTCCAATGTAGAGCATGGTATTTCATGGGAGAAACAGAGTTGTCCAGCTAGACAGAAACTCCCAATTGAACACATCAAGGTTTATCTGAAGGAAATAGGGTTTTGTCTTGATTGTTTGACAATCTATATGAACCAAGAAAAACACTGCTCTGGGGAGCATTTCATCAAGCGTTTTGTTAGTGATTTTTACTGACAAATTTGCTCTCAGCCAATCAGATGCAAGGATTTGAGGAGCTTATAACAGTTGGTAAAAATCACTGACAAAATGCTTGATGAAACGCTCCCCAGGACTACTCCCCAGGACTTCAAAATTTTAGCAAACATATTTCTCTTGAATTTGTGACACTGGGGAGTGCCGCAAATTGTCTTTAAAAAAAAAAAGAAAAAAAGAAGCATACCCTGCAAATATCGACTTTGGGAGCTAAGTAAATTTCTTTCTTTTGAAAACTGTTTACCGAAGTTATTTTCTCTTTATTGACAACTAATTCCACCTTTCTTCAGACTTTGTAATATGTGACAGTGACACTTTTATAATACAGCAAATCTTGTATGTAAGTCAAATTTACTCTCTAATTAAAGCTTGTAATTGATTATGATTGTACATTTATTTCAATGTAAGAATATGTTAAAATGCTGTTGTGCTGTTTCACATCAAATTTGTATTTTTTGACTTTTGTGTAGAGGAAATTAAACAGGTATTCAGGTAACAAAAATGAAAATTGTGGTATATCGTTTTCATTTTGTGGTGGATTTTTGTTTGATAGGGAATATCCTTTTATAATAAGCCAGTTTGTAAATAGTTCACGGTGCAAATGACCCCAATTTGTACGTGCACGCGCATTTGTTTCGGTGGAAGTCCCACTTGTTCAACATCTAAAATCATATTGGTGCGCGCATTGTGGTGGTGCGTATAGAATGACAGCGTATTAAGGTCAGTTGTACTCGGTACAAAATGACCTTTATCTGCACATGCGAAAATTGTAATTACGAACTGGCTTATATAAAAATCAGAGTTCAGGGGTGGTATTCTGAGATTTATTTTATCTTGATTTTAGTGAAATAATTTTAATTGTCGTAACAAAATGTACGCTTATGGCGATTCATTGGTTAATGCCTGCGCAAAAGTGGCTGCATACGCGGAATTCATCTGCGCAAACACCAATGAAATTTTGCAATTTAAAAATTGTTATGACAATTAAAATCTTTTCACTAAAATCAAGATAAAATAAATCTCAGAATACCACCCCTGGTAATGAATGACAGGGAAATTCTCAAAGAATAGAACAAAGCTTTCACCGAATGCATAAAATATGAAATAAAAAATGATACTTTCAAACCATTCAAGTATAAATTCTTTAACTGGTAATAGCTGAGAAAATCAAGGTAGTTGCCATGACCCACAAAAATAACTGGTCGGTCCTTTGTGGAAATCAAAGAATTTCTTTGAGCCAAGCTCTCCGGAAGTGGAATTAATTTCTGTTCTTCTTTTTAAAGGACATTTAAAGCTGAAAGTCAGTTTTGGAATATAAGCAGAAAAGAATGAAAAATGTTGAATGTTTGAAAAGGAAATTGATGATCAGTGCAAGTCAAGTATTTTGGGCAACTGAAATGAGTCAGAAGTACATATTTGGTTGCCCTACAACCATATACAGGGTGGCCCAGAAAGAATGTTAACACCTGAGGTCTGCAGTTTTAAATGACATTAACAATTTTAGGTTTTGAGTTTTTTCATGGGGTCGAATTTATTTGTGTAATCATATTTCTAATCATATGTAAATGATACGATTGTTTTATTTGGAGGAAAATGACACTAAGGTCATCAATTTGGGGTTACGTGTTTTGATTCTATGGCTTTTTTTGTGGGGCAATATCATGCTCAAAATTTGCTACTTCTGCAAACCTGGGGGGTGTTTCACAAAGAGTTAAGTTTGACTTAAAGTCGCACTTCAATTCCTAGTTGCGTGGGTATAGGACACATCACCGCATTGGTCAGATCATGCTCGTGGGACGCGTGCTATTGGGTAATCTACCAATGAGATTACGCGTTTAATACCGTATGCACATAGGCGCTTACGCGTGACTCTAGGTCAAACGTAACTCTTTGTCAAACTCTCCCCTGGTCATGTTTGAGGCAGTGAGAAATTTATGTACAACAGCTTTCTACAGAGTCGGCTTTCTTGACAAATGCATGACTGCTCTCACTTCTGGGAAGCTGTCATTTGCAGATTTCTCGCTGCTTCAAGCTTGACTACAGTTGCAAAAGTTGCAAATTTTGAATATGACATTGCCTCATGAAAATAGCCATAGAATCAAAACACCTTACCCAAAATCGATGATCTTGGTGTCATTTTACTCAGAAACAAATTTTCTACCCAATAAAACAAAAAGACTAATAATATTGTGTCAATGATGTCATTAAAGTTGCAGATCTCATGTGTTGCATTCTTTCTGGGCCACCTTGTATACACTTCTGAATTCTTCCTTTGTTTGGAGAAAGTGAGTGTTTGTTGTCAGAAATGAGAGAGCATAGCGAAATAAAATTCCTTAGACCCTCGGTCATGTTTTTGTACATTAACTGTATGCTTCATAACGTTTCCCACTCTCGTAAATGTAGTTTACTGGTGGTACATGTTGGACCAAATGGTATGAACACAATGTATGGGCATTTGGGAGATTCTGTGCAATGACATGACATTTATATCTATATATTTCATTCAAAAATGAAGAATCTCTTGATACGATTGAATAATGGTTCTTTCTGGTATCACTACCACTTGCACTAGTCATAGTTAATTCATATAAAGAGATAAATGTATTTTATTTATGGGATGAATTCCATGTACAGTGAAACCTGCTTTAGCGACCACCTGTCTATAAAGACCACAATTTTTGTTTCCCTTGAACAATGTTTCTCATTGAAATGTGTATTAAAGAAACCTGTCCATAAAGAACACCTGCTCATAAAGACCGCTTTTCTTGTCTCCCTTGAGTGGTCTTTATAGACAGGTTTCACTGTATATGGATAAATGTCATATGTCGTACGAGACACTCTGCACAGAATCACCCATTTGCAAAATTATAGTTTCGAAAGCAAAAGGAGGAGAAAGATCAGACAGCATGATTGATAATGAAAGAGAAAGAAAAGAAAGAAGGTTTGGGGAATAGGAATAGAAGTGCAGGATGCCCGTCAATAAATTGTATAGAAGAGGCTTGTGCATATACATGTATACAGTAGAAACTCAGTATAAAGAGGTTTGATATAACAATATTCCTGATATAAAAAGATTATATTCTTGGTCCCAGCTCTTTATATTCAATTGTTTTTTTAAACCCGATATAACAAGATTCCTGCTATAACAAGGTAATTTTGATGGTCCCCAAGGACCTCGTTATACCGAGTTTCCATTGTATGTCAGTTCATTTTTTGTCAAGTGCTTGCATTTCTGAATAACGTCATTTTCATTATGCATTCAAATGTCTCCCTCCTCTCTTTCTCGCTCTTTCTTTTTTCACCGTCATTTGTTGTTTCTTCTCTCCTCTATCTTCTTTCTCTTCCTCTTCATCTCTTTCTCCCTCTATCTCCTTCCTCTCCTTCGTCTTTTTTTCTCCCTCTATCTTTGTTCCTTTTTCTCTTTCTTTTTGCCTCTTCTGTCTCTCGTATCTCACTCTCTTTTTGTTGAACAAGATTACAGCATTAAAGGCCATTGCACATCTTGTGACTTATGACGATGGCTGGATTTCAAAAGAAATTGCAATAAGGTTGGGTTTTAAACATTTGAATATATGTAAATTCTTCCAAATTGAAGTACAGAATCGTTTCAACACAGAAATATTTGAGATTGCAACAAATTTTTTCAGCATTCAAGTCAATGTAAAGCTGAATCGCCTACAAGCCAGTAAGCAATCGTTGACTGATGTACCACCCTCGTGTTTGCAGCTAATTTGGCTTTTCGTCTGAAGGCTCACAATCCCAACACTGTTGATAATGATATCCATACAAACAGGGGAGGTATTCTGAAAATCGTTCTAACTTTTATCTTAAGTATTTCTATATTAATTGTCATAACAAATCGAAATCAGGACAAGTCATTGGTCAATACAAGTTGGAAGAGGCATCTGCGCAGGCACCAATGATAAGTGATTACTTTGCACAATATCAATTTGTTATGACAATCAACATCGAAATACTTCACACAAATCTTTCACAATACCGCCCCAGGACCTTAATTACGAAGAACTTTAATTTCTAAACGTGCAAATATATTCATATCGCAAATTCTTTCAAAATCCAGTCACTGACGGTCATACACTTACTGGGCCGTTTCATAAAAAATGTCATCGATAACAAGTTGCAATAACTACTGAAATCCTTACACCTGATTGGCCGAGACCAAATTTGTCATAGAAATATAGCAGTTGTTACTGATCACAAGTTTTATGAAATGGGGTCCAGACGCTAAGCGTAGCAGAGGTCTTTGACAGCATAACACACAAAGTGATGCAAATTACAATTTCATGTTGATGTGATGTGTGAATTTATTTGTACATTTCCCTCCAAATCATCTCCAGACAGTCTTAGAACTTAGCAAACTGCTTCTTTGCAGAGCCTGGGGCCTGGGTGACCTTGAGGACGTTGAACCTAACGGTCTTGCTGAGAGGGCGGCATTCACCAACGGTCACGATGTCTCCGATTTTGGCATCCCTGTGTTGGGGGAAGCAAAACACATGAAAAAGAAGAATATTAATGAATTTGAAAGACATGTTTGGTCAGATGAATAGACCAGGGCCCCATTTCATAAAACTTGTGATCAATGACAAGTTGCAATAACTGTTATAAGCTACTGAAATCCTTGCATCCGATTGGCTGGGAGCAAATTTGTCATAGAAATGTATTATGAAACAGGGCCCTGTTTGTAGTACGAACCAAATGACCCTAAACATACAATGATCTTTTCAACAGCAAGAGGTCCCACTTTGTGCATTTTTAGACTAATCACTATCAAGGTGTTGGAGGCCCTTCAAGAAAAAGTGGTTTCTCCTTATGCCACATGTAGTTCATGGAATGCACTAATTATTTCATTATATTCAGGACAATTTATCATTTGTCAATTTTCATTTCATTTTTCCAATTTGTCATACCCCACCTAGTGATGTCCCAGAGTGACCACTTTTGAGAATAAGTGATTGGGAGAGGTACTAGTAGATTGCATCAGTAAAGTGCTTTGAAGCATTGTCAGCATCCCTGATTGAAGGGAATATGAAGACCATCGTGAGAAACATCATGTGCAATCTATTTGTCACCCACCAATCACTCCTCTGTTAAGAGCCAGAAGGGCGCAAACTTTAAATAAATGTCCAAATATATGGGATCAATTACTGTAAATGCTGTTATTTTCGCGCTGAGCGACCCCAAAACATATTCACAGGTTCTTGAATTCGCGCTGCACAAATACTCGCAAAAATGCAAGATTTATTATTTACACACACGCGCGATCCATCCAGTCAAATGCATTAGGCACGCAAGTCTACACACCAGTGCGGCTCCATTTATTGTTTCACACACACGGTCCATTCAAATGCATACTAAACACAACTACACATACGCACAAATGAATTGGATTCAAACACGTATTAATCAGATGAAGCTGCAATGCAGAGTCCATTCAAAACAAGCATAAGAAATCATGCTAATATTTTCTTGTGTTCTAAAATTCGCGCCCGCGGAAAATAGCGCAAAAATCTGCGTCTATTTCTGCATTTTACAGTACTTCAAGGGGACCTAGTTATAAAGAACACTGTTATATCAAACACTTGTTAATGTCGCACTTCTTCGTATTCTAGCCCTGATATAACAAGGTTTCGATATACAGAGGTAATTTTTATTGGTCCCAAGAAGTTTGTTATAATGAGGTTCCACTGTATCACAAATGTGTTTCATGTTTCATACTTATCTCATACACTGAATAAAGATTTTGCTTTCAGAAATGGAAGTGGGGGAGGGGGGTTTAAATTTTCTAGTCTTATCTGAAAATCAGTTATGTACAGTAGAAGAAGAGGTCTGATATAAAGAGATTTGATATAACAAGGTAATTTTCTTGGTCCCAGGGTCCTCGTTATAGTAAGTTTCCACAGAACACGTTAGACCAGCTAATCTACAACGGGGGAGAAATGAGCAGTCGTGCCATAGTTCAATTCTCAAATCAGTCTTTGCATCAATAAATCACATGATATAAATTGATCTACGAGAATAACAATTTCTTATGCGGTTTGAATTGTGCGCTTCAGCACTCCTTTTTGAGCGCGTGTGTATAGTTGCGCATGCCGTATGCATTTGAATGGACTGCGTGTGTGTAAATTAATAAATGGAGTGGGTGTACATACGAGCGAACAATTGTGCAGCGCGAATTTAAGAACCCGCGAATATGTTTTGGGGTCGTTCAGCGCGAAATAACAGTGATTACAGTACTCTGTGTGGGGCTTACCTAAAGCAGGGTGAGAGATGGACAGACATGGTCTTGTGTCTCTTCTCGAATCGGTTGTACTTCGTGATGTAATGGAGGTAGTCACGCCTGATGACGATCGTTCGCTGCATCTTCATCTTGGTGATCACACCGGTCAGGATACGACCACGGATGTGAACGTTGCCGGTGAATGGGCACTTCTTGTCGACGTAGTGACCATCACGAGCCTGGAGACAGAGAAAAGGACAATGGGTACAAATCTGTGTTCCTCCAAATGTAATGTCTGTATCTATATTATCTAGGGCCAATCAAACAGATACTGTCCACGAAGCGACCGTTAACTCCACAACATGGCTGAAGTTAAAAGAAAATGCATTCTCACTTCTGCCTATAAAGGGTCCTTATCAATTTGTTCCTACAGAGTGAGAACGTGTCTTGAGAGGTATATTGCATCAGTAAAGTGCTTTGAAGCATTGTCAGCATCCCTATATGAAGGGAATATGAAGACCATCGTGAGAAACATCATGTGCAATTTACCACTTCTTCTGGATGTGCCAATGAAAAAAGGAGATTCCCTTTCAGCAATTTTATATGTATCATTATTGTCATTATTTTCACTTTAACTGGAGCTTCTCTTGCACAAAAATGTTGCGTTAAATTGCAACTCAAAAAATTGAACGCAACTTGATTTTCAACCAATCCGGAGTATTTTGGACCTGCGTTTTTTTCTTTCAAGTGCGATTAAATGCAACTTTTCAAGCAAGAGGGCCAAGAGCTAAAACTTGCACCATTCGCTTGGATTTTTAAACTGCTACTGTGAACCTACCTCAGCGGGGGTCTTGAATCCCAGACCTACGTTGCGGACAAGCCTGTTGGCCTTCTTGTTGCTGGCTAACAGCCGCTTGTTGTTCTGGAACACAGTGGGTTGCTTCTGAAACGCCCTCTCCGTCTAAATCAAGAGAATAGAGAGAAAAGAGCACATATAGAGGATTTAAGTCTCGCATGTTGCTTATCACCCGTTGAGAGCCTGAAGGGTGCTAACTCTATGTGAAAGTATAAGAGTTAACAAAAAAACAAAAACAAAATCATGTAGGGTTGTAAAATTAAGTTCTAGTTGTAAATCAAACACTCAAACAGTCTCAAACGTATAACAGCAACTCAGGCATCAAACATAACAGGAACTCAGGAGACAACAAAAAATAAAGAGATGTAAACTTGGTGAGGTCTGGTAGTGCTCTCTCTGATCTATCTGTCTGAGATTTTCTCAGTTTCATCATGCTCTTTTATATTACAGGGCTGCCTGGCCCACATCAACTTAGTAACTAAGACAACATAACATTATAAATATTCAAACATACTTTAACCAACGAACACAAAGAAAATGGAAGTATTTACCGTATAGTTGCGTGTATACGGCGCACTTTTTTTCATGGCAGAGAATGTCAAAAGTCGGGGTGCGCCATATAAACGAGTACAAGGAAATGACGACGAAATGCAGCTCTTACTGGGTCTTGCCCGCCAGCGCTACCCGCCGCCCCAGGCCCCCGGCGCGGCCGGACATATCACATGTAACACTAGGCCTATGTCATTGCACTGTATCGGGGTAGTGTGCAGTTGAACAATTGTCTGATTTTTATATTAAAAACTCCGCTTTATAAAACAATTATCGAAATTCTACATACATGGCCAGTATAATCCTAGTCTAAGCTTCACTTTCATAACTGTAATGACGAAAACCAGACTGAATTCGCGGCTATAATGATGAAAATAGATCGTCTTTTTCATTTGTTCGCAAGGTGGCTGTAGATGACTGTACGTGGTATGACCAAGAGGTGGCGCGCGCGCGATAAACGGCATGAGCTAGCTACAGAGAGTATCTACACTGATCCGCCATGTTTTACACAAAGACAGCATACGTGCAGGATTATTATGCGCGTGTTACAGCTCTCTTTATAAACGGCCTCTGGCATCTTCCTTTTTCTATTTTACATGTGACCTACGGGCGCCATTTTTTTTTTTTCGACTCTAACGAACAATATTTTTTCTTCCGATTGGTAGCCTAGTTTGAATTATTATTTTGTACCGTCACTGTGGTATGAATAATATTTGTTTCCTCAAATTTTGGAGGGGTTTTCCTTTATAGTTCTTCAATGTCTTATATTTTTAAGTGAAGGGCAGGCTTAATTGTTGACCATTGCTTTTGATATTTGATCTAGGTTTTTTCTTCGTAAATTCCCTCTTTCGGTAGGCCTACTTTTAAAGAAAATTATTACTATTCCTTATCTTAATATTTCTTAATTCTGATGTACTCTAACAATGAATAAATTTGTGCCTCGAATTTTTCTAAAGACCTGAAAGCTATCTTTTCATTTTATATTTTCTTCTCAGACTTTTCTTTTTCCGTGATTTATTTATTTTTTATTTTTTGGTGTGTTTATGTGTGTGGTGTTGTTAGTTCTTCAAACGCCGAGTTTCCATTCCGGAGTAAATTTCGTTGATATGTTTCATTAATTTTTATATTATTACACCGCATTTAGATGCAAACCAGCAATGATATATTATGTTCTGTCCCTAGCCCTGCCCCCTAAATATTCATCTCGCTCCCTCGCTCACGCTCTCTCTCTTCCAAGCTCTCCCGCGTGAGTTTCCCTGTCTTGCTCATACAATGAAGTGTGCGCTATTAACGGCGTTGTACACACACACACATACCCCTACGTATACACACACTGTATACATATGTACTGATAGATTTTTGCGGAGCTAAGTAGCGGCGCTGATATGACTGGAAGTTCAAACTTTCACTCATTCTGGGGCCGATTCCGAGCCTCGTATGTATTATCACGCGATAGAATCGCGCCATGTGCAAAGACGGCAATATTTTTTTTTTTAAATACAGAGGGTCGAAAATATGGGTGCGCCTTATATACGTGTGCGCCGTGTACACGCGACTATACGGTAACTAAAATTTATCAACCCAATTTAATACAAGAACCAATCAGAAATAACTAGAATGAAGATGGGTCAATGTCTGGGGTGATTATGTAATGAGGAATGTTCGAGGAATGTTCAAAGAACCAGATGTGAGGATGGAGGGAATGGGCATATCTGAATAGGAAAGGAATGAAGGTGACAAGAGAAGGAGGACAGTCTCTGATGAGATTCATGACAACAAAACACCTATTGAAAGCTAACCTGAACTGAACTAAATTCCAGAACAGAAGAGTATTAAAACAAAGTCAAATACAAATGACAAAATAGGCATCCTACAATTACATCACTTTGAATGCAGAGCTGCCAACATTGAAATTCAACAATCAGGGAGATTTAGGGAAATTTTATTAGAAATCAGGGAGATGTCTATTAAAAACTAACAACCTAATGGCAATAATTTTTTCATAATCAGGAAGATTGTTTGATAGGAGACATTTAAACTGGTTAATAAGTGTCCAATTTTAGGGAGTCTCCTGCAAAATCAGGGAGATTTGGCAGCCCTGTGAATGGCCAAGAAATCCTTAGTTCTGGTTAATAAGTAATATTTACTTTTCCATTAAATGCAACCAGAAAATTGGCAGGGACCATTACATTTTTTTTTAGTTGTTGGTAGGGAGGTATAATTATATAAATGCACCACTCTCTTGTGTATTATTTGACCCAGGAGTGGATTAATGTTCATGGTGATGATAGCATCAGTTAAGTGCTTTAAAGCAGTTTCAGCAAACCCTCAACAGGCTATGTAGACCATCGTGAGAAAAACATCATTTACAATCATCAACCACCACCAAAAAACCCCACTTACAATCAACTAGGCTACCACCAACCCCCCCCCCCCCCCCCCCCCCCCCGATTTATTTTCAATTGTTTTTTTGGGGGAGGGTTTTTTTGTTGTTGCATTTATTGTGAACAAAAAATAGGCAAAGTCTAGCCATCCAGAGAATCAGAGATATACATGTAGAACGGGGTGTTTTTTACTTATTTTTTTTTCATTTTGTTTTTTGATCAGCTTTCTGACCAGATGATCTTGGTAGCAGTAGATCTTGGTAGATCTAACTTGGAATGTTTTTTTGTCCCCAGAACACATACGAATATTATCTTGGTTTTTTTTTAACACAAAATATTTGAATGAAAAATCGAGGAAAGAATTAGGAAGCAACGCCACAGAACATCTCAACGTCATTGGACAGTAGCGACACAGGGCCAATATGGGAGACACTTTCCCATGTGGAAGACTGTCTCCATTTTGGTAGTATGTTTGGGAGACAATCAGACAACCTCCATTCATGCCATTTCGGACATGTCGGATACCCAAATTCAATTTTCAAAATCAAGTTTAAACCCATTAAACTCCCTCTAACTTAACTTGTTAGTCTTCTTCCATTTTATTACTGAAACCATGACATACGACATAATATATTTTCAAATGATATTGACAATTTTTAGTACAATAAATGAACTCACTTTCCTCCTTCCTTTCAGATTCACTAGTCTCTATTTCCGACCATACCGCGACATGCACAGCCAGCTGGGCTGCGCCAACGGGACTGTACTAGCCAGCAACAGCATACAGTGTGCTGCCATGGCCAGTGCAGTGCACACATGAGCATGCTTCCTCACACAGTTACACATACGGACATGATCTCTTTTACCGGAGTTGCCCAAAATATAGACCGCCTTTTACCCCAACCAACTACGACAAAACATTCTTTTGTTAGAAAAATAGGATCTTTGCAATTTCATTTATCATTTAAGCATTTCATTTCGTCGGTAATATAAAAGGAAACTATGTATTTTTGACATATTTGTAATGAACATTTTTTCCACACGCACCTGGTCAGCCATGTTGAAAGGCAAAAGAGACAGAGTGCGCATGTAAAATTTTGAACACAGAGGGAGCTCTTTAAAATCTTCTTTTTTTTTTTCTTTTTTTTTTTTTTGCTTTCTGTCGCTGTTCTTTAGCTCCTAGTCTCATCCCCCGTAAAACGTTTGCAATATTTTCACATTACAGTCAAAACTTTGAAAGGAAAAATTGTCATGTGCTGTAAAAATACTCTATGGATTATTTTAGAATGTGATTCTTCGCATTAAAAAAGGGGGGAATGGGAAAGGGCCAGGAGTGACCGATAAAGGCATACAAAAAACCTGGGCGGGGAGAAGAGGTTGATATATTTTCCCCATCTGCAAAATATCATAACGGAAAATAACATTATAGTTTAATGTAAAGAATAAAGGCTATTTTACTGTCTCTGTTTCGAAAAAAAAATTGAAAAAAAGTGTTTTGGACAGGCCTACTCACCGTTATGAAAAAAGTGCACAATTACCCCCCCCCCCCCCCCCCCCCCCCCCCCCTCTGGTACGATTACCCCCAGGACCAGTGGCGGATCCGGGGGGGGGGGCACAGCCGGCCCGTGCCCCCCTTTTGGAAGATAAGTATGAATTTTGACCATAGACGATCCGCCATTTTCTCGATTTTTAGACCTTTTTTTTTTTTTTTTTTTTTTGCTTACTGAGCGATTTTGAAGGTTTGGCGAAATATTTTTTTTGTGGTGTAGAACACACGTTCTATTGTTAGTGGGCCGGGATGACAAGAAAAGATGTCAGATAGAGAAGATGAGAGAAGGGGAAAAACGAAGAAAGATCATGAAAGATAGACAGAAAAAATAGAATGGCATAAGAAAAGTTAGAAAATAATTATAGAATAGCGTTAAGGGAAAAATATACCGAGAGAGTAGAATAACACTACGCTATCCACGCCTTAGAAGATAGAAGATATCAGTGCTCTTTCTTTTGTTTATTATTACCCCTGATGAGGGGTGGGCCGATCCCAGAGATGCTGCAATACCGGGCCAACCCTTGGCCAGGACGGAGCAAGCCCCTAATCCATGGCCTAGGTTCAAAAATCAGTTTAATATACAAGCGACTCGGTGAGTCGCGTTTCAGATATTAGGCTGAAAAGAACAGAAACTACACGTGATCTTAGCCATACGGCCGAGAAGCGATACCAATAATGAATATTTGAGAAAACAAAAGCAAAACTAATCAATCCGACAAAGTAGTTATCGATATGTAGAAACTGGGTCATTTGAAGGTAAATATCTTTAAAACGGTAAAAGCTAGAAAAAAATAAATACAACACTCCTGAGAGGAAAATACTCGATCTAACACTTAAGATGATTTTCTTATATGTGTGACAACTAGATAATATTATTTTTATCAGTTTCATACAAAATTTTAAAAACGACACACGCAGCAGTGACTAACAACTATGTAATAGAAGACAACGATTAATATGCATATATATATGCATGAACCTTGGCCGGATCTTGCGGTGGTGGTGGTGAGCTGAACTGACGGCGTGTGCGATGACCTTTCTATGAATGAGTGACGACATAGATTGGAATTCATGTAGATCAAGTACAATATTATGCTCAAGAGGAAGAACAAATCAACAATGCAATTTAAGGTAAATAGGTCTACAGTCATAACTGATACAATTTCGTCAGAGGCTCGGGGCTGACGTCTATTGCACGCTTTTCTAGTCCGTAAATTTGTGCCTTTACTATTACTAAACAGCTAGGACCGGCCCAATCACAAGAGATTGTTGGAACGTGTTTGCTAGGTTTCAACGGTGCATTCAAATGCATTCGGAAGGGGGGGGGGGGGGTCGTATTTTTAGACTGTTCTAACATTCTATAAAGGGTATAGTCCATCCAATAATTATTTGGGTTTAATATTGAAGCAGAAAAATCAAAATTACAGATCAAAAAGAAAGGAAAATCGGACTAATAAGAAAGATATGATTTATTGGTGGCATGAGAAACTAGGGAAAACAATGAAAATCACTACACAAATTGGCAACCCAGTCATGAGTTTTGACGTCATGCGAATATTAAACTCACTTATTTTGTTTATATTAATAATACGGATTCTTAAGAAGTTCTCCAAGAATACGATTTTTACAGAACTTGCATGTATAAACCTTTACAAAATATTTCACGAACCCCCAAATATTGAGATTTTTTTCTCAAAATAGTACATTTCATGATTACTATTGTTATGTATAGGCCATATTATTTATATTAAAAAAAACATATTTTCATGATTATACAGAAAATGATTTACTCTATAATATGGAAAGATATAAGTTGGTTCAAGTCTCGAAGAAATCGTTCGACAAAATAAAAATTGTGTATTATGAATATAAACAAAGTGAGTTGTGAGCATCAGTAACTCATTACTGAGTTGCCAATTTGTTTAGTTATATTATTTTTTTTTTATGCTAACAAAAAAAATCATATAAGTTTCTTATTAGTTGTCCGATTTTCCTGAAACATTTTTTTGATCTTTAGGTCTATTTTTTCTGCGTCAATTATATTAGAAGCAAGTACTTTTTGGACTGGACTTCCCCTTTGAGGACCGCGACTCTGCAAATCCTCTTTTAAAAAATGTTTTTAGTCTATGCACGCTGTAGCCTTCCATACCTCAGCCGATAAGCGTGTTTATTTAGAGACTACTTAGGCACTCGCAGGAAAATTTAATTAATATATAAACAATTTTTTTTTAATGTGTTTTTAAAGTTATTAATATTTATCTCAATAAGAATTTATATCTACTATCAAAATTATTTCATTAATTATCAACAGAATTATAGAAGAACGTATTAATTAATAACAAAATAATTAAAATTATAGACCTACTGATGGATTTTGTTAGGTTATTACCATTAATTCTTATTTAGAAGTCCATATTGGTAATCGATTAACAGATATGCGTTTTGTAAGCTTGCATAATTATAGTTATGTAAGTGTCCTTGTAAGTGGTATGTATCTTTATTTATTATTCATGTTATTTATTTATTTATTGATGTATTCATATATTCATGTATTTATGTATTTAAATATAATATGTATTTATCCATTCATTCATTCATTTATTTATGAATATATATATATACATATATATATATATCATTTTATTAATTATTATTTTGTGAATTTTGGATGTCAAAAGCTTTAATCATTTAGAACGCTTCGGAGAGAGAGAAAAATTCTCTGACAAGCAAAGAAATCGAAACAGAAAAAAAAATCGTTCTAAGGGCGGGATTAAGGGCGGGATACAATTAATGCATACTTTTCTTCCAAGGAGGGGGGAGGGCCGGAAAAGTCGCTCAGTGGGGGGGGGGGGGGGGGATTATGGGGTCCAGTTCCCCACCATAATTCTCTGACAAGAAAAAGAAAGAAAATAAGGGTTTTCATTCTAAAAGGGGGGCACAATCGACAAAAGGGCGGATCCTTTATGTTCAAAATTCATACCTTTCTTGAAGGGGGGCACGGGCCGGAAATGCCCCCTCCCCCCGGATCCGCCAATGCAATAGCTTGTTATTTATTTGAATGGAAACTGAATATTGTATTCTCTTAAAGTGAAGATGCCCATATAACATTTAAAAGATGAACGAGTTCCATAAGATACATTTTCAGTGTATGTTCTAAGAGTTTTATCAATTCCTTCAATGCATAACTACTTAACCAACCATGGGGAAAAATATCAGAAACCTAAACATGCCAGTGGAAGTCCTACAAATCTTATCACTTTTCATCACAGCAGCTAACCCCCCCCCCCCCCCCCCCCCCCCCTCTCTCTCTCTCTCTCTCCTGCGCGTGTCTATTTTTTTTCTCTCTCTCGCTCTCATTTTCCCCACTGTCTGTATCTCTCTCTCTATCATTTTTCCACTGTCTATAAGTCTTTCTCCCTCTCTCATAATTATTTCCACTGTTTCTCTCTCTCTCTCTCTCTCTCTCTCTCACTCTCTCTCTCTCTCACTCTCTCTCTCTCTCTTTCTCTCTCATTTTCCAGTACCAGTATATGCCCCTCTCTCTCTCTCTCTCTTTCTCTCTCTCTCTCTTTCTCTCTCTCTCTCTCACTCATCTCCCCACCACTGTTTCCCACTGTATCTCCATCTCTCTCTCTCTCTCGCGCTTCTTTTAACATTCCACTATATACTTCTCGCTTCTTTCAACATTCCACTGTATATGATTGAGCAACCTTTAATTGGAGAACTACAAACAAATGCAATCTGTTGTACATTGTAGGATAAATTACTCAGTTATTTTCGACTTAATACATGTAATGATAACATTTTTATATTACAATAATTGCCTCTTGACTGCTTACTAAATACACCGTGTTACAATACATTCCCCCCCCCCCCCATGCTATAGTTAGATTTTGATTTCACTCCGCAATGATATTCAAGTTCTTCCCCAGTTTAACCCCTAATGCTAATTAAACTAAACCTCCATTTCTAACTATATTTAAAGAGAAGTCTGCTATGAATCAATTGTTCAGATATGTTTCATCAATAAACTAATTGCCTTTCAGTGATTAGGTACTTGGGCTGTACATAGGAGAAGACAACCCCCCCCCCCCGCCCCCTTGGTGCCACGGGTAATTTTTGCTAGTAATTCATAAAGCCTTCATTCAATTTCGCATCGCATGGTCACGTGACCACGCAACAAACTCGTTCCTGTATTCGAATTCATTTTGGAGCATCCAATTTAGCGGGTTGTGCATTCAACTTGATTTTGTGATACCTTTCTATAGGTTCGTATGATGTGTGTAAAATGATATTTGCCCTTCAAGATAGGGTATACATGTTTTTGGTTATTGCGTATGTTATAAGATCCCATATAATAAATAAATAAATTATATTAAAACATGAAACAACTGTAGATCCCGAGAAAGAAATGATAAATATATATATATTTGTAAGGGAGGAACACTAAATTTTGGAAGACAAGGAGACAAAGAAAAGCTATTTTGTGCAGGAGTTGGTAAAGAAATTGTAGCCTCATCTTTTAATTAGATACAAAATAATGTGTTTTAAAAGTTACCCTAATTGCCTATTGTTGGTTTTCTGACATTGTACTGTCACCCCTTCATCGGGGAGATTGTCATCCATTCTTAGGTACGTGCATGAATTTTCTCGTTCAAACTATGCCTATATTTTCAAATTAACCCTTTACCAACTTGCGTTGCTTTGGAAAATCTATAGAATACAGTCAATCTTTCAAAATTTACAAGTAGCCTACAGGAAAATGAGCCTTATTATGGACTCAAGAAGGATATGAAATCCGAAATCAGCCTTATTTAGCGGAAATTATGAACCAAGACGTGGGGTTAATAACTTGCGTGTTATAAATGGCATGAACATCTTCCGAATTTGACTTCCCATTTGCGAATTTGAATGTCCGAGGAGTCCTTTCGGCAGCTGCCGATGAATTTGAACGATTCCGACAAACGTGCTAATTTTTAAGGCACGGAAATGAATTTGATTGATGTAAAAGCAAAATCCCTCGCTCGAAACGCTAAATTGAATGACTCAAATACACTTTTGAATGACAGAAGCTGCGGTAAAAACGATGTTTTGCAAAATTGAATGATTGTTCTATTAAACTGACTGACAAAAGTACGAAATTGGCCGGAAAACCTGTATATTCATAATTATGGTCTCATGCAAGAAAATTACATTCGAAACAAGCCTTACTTAGGGGAAATTATGAACAAAAACAGGGGGTTAATAACTTGCGTGTTAAATTGAATGAACATGTTCCGAATTTGACTGCCCAATTGCGAATTTGAATGTCCGAGGAGTCCTTTCGGCAGTTGCCGATGAATTTGAATGATTCCTACAATGTGCTATGAATGCGTGGAAATGAATTTGAATGATACAAACACAAAATTCCTTGCTCGAAACGTTAAATCACATGACTTGAATACACTTTTGAATGACGGAAGTTGCTGTAAACGATGTGTTTGCTAAATTAAATGAACGTTTTATTAAACTGACTGACAAAAGTGCGAAATTGGCCGGGAAAACCTAGACTATACATATACCACCGCCACAACATGCATCGTCACCACCACTAATACTACTATCTCCACCGCTATCAGCAATACCATCCACCACCACCATCACAACTTTTACCACACCATCAATACCACCACATTCACCACCACCATCACAACCATCATTATCAACATCACCATCACCGACATCAGCACCACCACTAATACCACTACCATCACCACCACCGCCAAAAACAAAACCACGGCACCACCATCACACCACCATCATCACCATTAAATCTTCAACACTACAGCTAAAATCACCATCACCTCCATCGGCACCATCAGCACCACCAGCACCACCACCATGCACTATACCACTATCACCACCGCCCCTGCCACAAACACCACCACGCTAATACACACTACTATACCACAAGCAACATCATCTTTAACTCAAGATCATTTCAGTTATTCCCATATTCTCATTCCATCAATCAATACTACGTCACATCATGTTAGATGACGTCATGATAGCCCTCGGTACTGCATACCAAGTTAGGTGTGAATCAAAAAAACGTGACAGAGTTCTCTGCCCACACAGGCGTAGCCAGACTTGTTGAACGGGGGGGGGGGGGCACACAGAAAAGCACAAAGTTATTAACACACACTCAGTTCAGTTGATGAACATTAATTTCTTTGAGCGGTAGAACGGGAGGGGGCATGACCCCCTATGCCCCATGGCTACGTCTATCATTGCCCATGTATCGAATTCCTATATATTTCTTTGAAATTTTCAAGTTAAAACTGAGCAGTTCGAATCTTGCCTAAATTTACCCGAAAATGACTAAATCTTGATGAAAGTCCCAAGCAATCAAAATAATTGCACAGAGATGTGGATACATGGGACTAAACAAACTAGTGGCATTAAAATTTGGTGCAAACTAATAAAATATTTCGAGTCATATTTGGAATATGCCGGAGAGCATTCAGAAGAAATCCATTTCATGTGTCATTTCTATATTATTCCATATCGGAATAACAAAATAATGAGCTCCTAAATAAGTATCCACATTTAACAGAATCAAACTCTCCCTTTAAACATTGGAATGTCTATATTAATGTCATCATGGGGATATTGTGTCATCATTCATTCAAACCGACACACGCCTCAGTTCCAAACTCTATGAATTTTAAAAGATCCCTTTTTTCTCCCAACGGCGTTTCACTGCGATGAGAAATGATGAGTGGAAGGTGACATTATGAAAGATTCTGTATTTCACCCGGTTTCCTCCATGTGATAAGAGTTCGTATTACAATTTTGAAATAATAATGAGCTGAGAAATAATTCCTTCTGAACTCTTAGAGGCAGCTCCAGAATTATGAACAAAATTGAAAAGGGGTGCGGCGAAATACCGCGTGTATTCCGTATAGGGTTTGGGCATAGAATAGAGGGCGTTTTTATGCTACCGATACCAAATACTAAACATTGTTTTGATCTGTATGTTGGGAGTTCCAGTGATGGATGACATTCAAAATATGAGCTTGGAAACTTATTTCTTTCTTTTATAGAAAGAGATAATGTCAAAGCTAAATGCATTTTCAATCAACTTAAAAAGTGACGCGTGCATAGAATAGTCGACGCACCTTTACGATCTCGCAGATCGCTGGCACGGACCCGAAGTCGGACTTGGGTTTCGTGAGAGGGGTTTTCTTATCCTTTATTTCCGTCATACTCCTAAAGTTCAAGGTAGATGTATATTTAAGGTGGATTTCATGCATTCTAGCAGGACACAAATTATTATGATCACTTTTTTTCAGGGGGGATGTTTCCATTTTTCAGGAGTAAAGTTTAGGTTACTCAGAAGACAAATCTCATTAAGAAATTAAAAAGAACCCACAACCAACAGTTTTCGATCAAACTGTGTTATATTCTTTAAAACATAATCTTTTTTGTAGTTTCTTTTAGATTAATAGCGGTTTTGACGTACATATTGAAGCATTGATAAAGCAAGAAACTAATGATGGTTACTGGTTTGTGACGAAGAGATTGTGACGTATTTCAGTGGGTGGAAAGCTTGAGGGCGGGGAAGAAGTAATGATGGAAATAAAATATAGATTATAATGATGCATCAATGATAATCATTAATTTATAAGGACGGCAATCATAGAGATTCACTAGTGGGAAGAGAAATGAGTGTTTGAGCTTAAATCAGAGAAAGGAAATACATGTAGACTTACAGTCTAGTATTTTGACACCGGAATTTAAAAAAGTGTGTGTTGCAAGCATACAGTGAGGATTCGTGTCGGGGTTTTTTGTTTTGTTTGTTAGATTGTTTTGGGGTGGGTCGCACATGGGACTTTACCCTTCAAAGGAACGTATAGTGTAATTATTTTTCTTGCCAGCTCTCCCAAACTCTCGTGGGGGGGGGGGGGGGGTTTATACTTAATAAGAATTCGTAATTAAATATCATAATTGATAGGACTGAAGTAAATTGAATATATCATAAAGAAAGTAAATGTGAGAAAATTACAATGCCCCGACCGGGATTCGAACCCGGGACCCTGGTTTACATGACCAGTGCTCTACCAACTGAGCTATTCGGGCTCCCGTCGAAGCAAAGTAACAATCTCACCTGTAGCCCCTCTCTAATTCATATTGTCCTCGATAGAAATTCTTTGGCATGGATTTGCCAGACTTTAGAGGGAAGACCTGTCTCATTGGTAGGCCATTATATAGCGTATATTGGAATTGGTATGGATGTACCCCCTATATACGCTCGATGGAAAGAGAGGGGCTATATGTGAGATTGTTACTTTGCTTCGACGGGAGCCCGGATAGCTCAGTTGGTAGAGCACTGATCATGTAATCCAGGGTCCCGGGTTCGAATCCCGGTCGGGGCATTGAATTTTCTCACGTTTACTTTCTTTATATTATGATATATTCCATTCAATTAATAAGAATTGCTGTGGGTTTTTTAAAGAATTGAAGATACAGGAGGTTCAGTACAACAGTTATTCTAATTTATCAGAGGCATAATAAATAGGCTATATGATGGTAGATTGTAGACCAAAACACCAGAGAAGGAAAATATTAGAGACCTTATTTTGGACAATACACATTTCATTACTTTTAGATACATGTATAGGCCTATCGTCACCACCATACTCTTGGGAAAGGGGGGGGGGGGGGGGTCACTATTCACTTTGAAGTAGTCACGTGAACGATACCAGAATTACGTGTATTTTGTTCATCTCGTTGACCATGGAAAGAATAAGATATTCTAAGATCTCGGGTCTTTAAAGGCTCGTAATTATTTTGGTATATTAATTATTGACCTGAAGATAATTGCAACCTGCATCACCAGAAGCGCGCTTGAACACCTTTTCTCGTTTGTTTCCTTGATATAGTTGCAAAGGTGTGAAACAGGATTTCTTCGATGTATTTAGGGTTACTAACCCCACATTTTAAAGTTATAGCTTGCCTAGTGTTAGTTCGTGTTGAAATTCCATGAAAAGACTAACACCATGTGCTACTATTTTTAAGGGCTGGTTACATTTGTCCGATAACGATTAAGATAACGATATTATCGATATACTTTCAATTAAATGTAAATCCTTCTACATAATATTGTGTATACATGTGAGTATGCTCGTGTGTGTTAATAGTCGAGCAGCTAATTGGGTGTACCTTTTATTTATTTATTTTGTCAAATTACTAGAAACATACCCACACGTTGATCTTGAGATGCCAAAAACCATTTACTTAATGTACGATTAAAGAGCAATATAGATAAAATGCCTTGCTCAAGGACATAAGTGCCGTGCAGGAGATCGAACCTACGATCGAACCTACGATCTTCGCATTTCCAGTCCAGCGTTTAAACCACACGACTACGACAACTCGACTTTAATGAAAAGTCTCGTTATCGGTATCGGACAATGTGTGCAGCCCCTTCGACTGAGATTAATTGTTTATCAATTAGTTCACTTGATTTAATCCTAATATATCCTGATTTTAACGCAATACATTCGGATGAGGCTAATATCAGTCAACTGGTATTGATTTTCTTCCTGAGCTGTCAAACGGTGGGCATGGTGGGGAAGGGGGGGGGGGGCTTACCCCACCTTCATCATTATGTTTGATTCGATTCTTATAATTAAGGGTTTAAGATTTCACAACCTTCAGTGTTGATGGCACTCTTATATCATCACATTCCGACACAAAACTCCATCAGTAATGGCATAGCTAGCCATGCGGGGGAGGGGGGGGGGGGGGGGGATCTTTTATTCTAGATGGATGGAATGCGAGAGAGAACAAGAGCCCAAGGAAGGGGAGTTGAGGGATCGGAGCGGCCGTATCACCTCCTTTTCACGTTGCATCCCCTTCGCTTTCTTTCTTTCTCTTATATTCTCTTTCCCCTTTCTGTGCGCTTTTTCCGGTGGGGGGGGGGGGGGGGGGGGCACTTGCCCACTGCCCAGTAGCTACGCCACTTTCCCTCAAGATTGCATTTAATGGGCAGAAGACGTGAGGAAGACATTTATTTCGGGTATTTTGCTCCATTTCCGAGTTGTAATGTCACGGTCAGCCCCCGGTATTACTCCGTGCTAGTTATAGCATTCTTACCACGTAGCGTGTATAACGGCGTGAGTATAATTGTTATCACCATCGCCGCAGAAAGATTGATCATTTCGCAGATTATTTTGTCAGAAAAGCAATTTCGTGCGAATTAGGAGAGGAAAAAAGTGTGTTGATATGATAATGTCTTGATGTTATACGAATGTGATGACAAATGTATTGAAATTGTTACTTCTTAATTCGGCTCCGCTCTCTCTTTCTCTCCCCCTCTCTTTCCTCTATTGTTTCCCCCTCTCTTTCTGTTTGTCTGTCTGTCTGTCTCTCTCTCTCTCTGTCTTCGCTATCTGTCTGTATGTCTGTTTGTTTGTCTCTATGTTTCTGCCTCTATCTTTATCTCTCCTTCTCTTTGTCTCTCTCTCTCTCTCTCTCTCTCAGCGCTCACTCTCTCTCTCTCTCTCTATCTCTCTCTCTTTCGCTCATCGTCATCATCATCTCTCTCTCTCTCTCTCTCTCTCTCTATCCCTCTCCCTCTTTCATTCTCTCTCATTACCCCCCTCTCCCCTCTCTTTATGTGATTTAATGTCCTCAACCTGTGATCTTTGATCTAGGGCTAAAAATAAAATTTAGCAGATGCAATGAGGTGTTAGTTAGGCATTGGGGCTGAAGATACATTTTCGAGTTACATGTTTTGGTAGACTTAATGAGTGTCATATAACGTCATCTTCTTGAGGCAACTACTAATGACAGGTGTACGAAAATAAACATCATGCGGGCTGATTGTAAAGAATTATTATGAATTCAAATACCATCATTGCCTACGCGTATTGGTAGAGCGGGGGGGGGGGGGCATATTTGGAAAGTTTCGGCTATCTTGTCGAGAAAATAGTCCCTCCCCCCCCCCCCCCCTCGCATACGAAAGGGTCTAGGGACGCCCCGACCATAACTGACTGATCGTAGGCTTAGGAGTCCAAAATTATGAAAAGAAGAAAAAAAAATCTTACTGTGGGGGAGGGGGGGGGGGGGGGGCACACGTGTCTGAGAAGACCATCAATATTTACAGGTGGGGATGGGGCGTGCTCCCTCTACCCCCATCCCTGGCTCTGCCACTTGGAAGCCTATCAAGGAATATCTATTACTCTGGTCCATCGCCTTAGATTAAGACTAACAATCACACATTCGTTTTCTTCTTCTTTTTTTAGTCATTCACCAGACGACCGCTCCTCAGTCTATCGATAGCTGGTATCGGTCACTTTAAGCAGCTATTTCAGCCCAAATATTTTGAAGACAGAACGCCGCGGTACCGATTGCTAGAAAAGTAGGAAGTAGTGCGCTCTAATTCTTGTCAACTTGTGTTGGTGGAAAAGAAGAGAAGTAGCTATCAAATTTACTACATGTTCAGGACCTTGGCTGCAGTAGGTTAGCTGAACGGGATCGTTTGGGATCGGAACACCGCGACCACTCGCCATACATTCTTCGCTAAGTTTACGTCAGCATAAGACAGTACTTGCCCCAAATTTCTTTCAATTGGTAAGTCATCTTTTCTTTCACTTCGATTATATAACATTTATCTCATAGAATACTAACATTAAAACTAAAATTAAAGTTCAGTAGGTGTCGTTTTGAATTTGCTTAATGATATAGTTTTAGTACCTATCAATTGCACAAATATTAAAAGAAACCATTTCGAGCACTCACCAAAAAGAGGCCTACCTAATAATTTTTTTCTCATAACCTTTTAGTAAATATATATAATTATGGTTGTCAGATATTTTGTAGACATATACACGACTTTTCCCCTTTGGTGAAATTCGATAACCTATTAATCAGTGTCAAATAATCTCTTTCTTAACTGTAGGTTTAGGTTTTCAGGGTTACACTATGTAATCTTTCATGCAACCCTGATAAGCTAAACCTACAATTCACTTCATCCATGCACCCTGAAAAGTATCGCCATTACTTCACTAAATATCTTTCTTATAAATTACAAGAAAGTAGGGAGGGGCTTGGAAACTGACAACCCTGTGATCCGCCAAAACTTATACTTCTTCTGGTGAAGGGCAATATTTTAAACGATTTATATTCATTTTTAATTTTAATTTTTGTTCCCTTCCTACTTTTCATGTCAATATAGTGATATGCATTGTATTCTTTTATGTAATATTTTTAATTACGCAACTTTGTATTTGTATCAGCCTTTGGGCTGTTTTTACAATGTTATTTTTTATCAATAAACCGAAATAAATGAATATGAATGAATACATGGGAAATGAAGATAAAATTAAATCCGATATCAATCAAGTTTCTTTTTTGTGGGGTTTTCCATTGTGCCGGAGATTCTATGACGAAAGACACCTTTTCTAAATCTCACTTTCATTTTAATACAGTCAAACCTGTCTATTAAGGCCACCCAAGGGAAACAGAAAAAGTGGCCACTGTACACAGGTGACCTTTATAGACAGGTTCTAAGGCACATATTTCTTGCTACAGGGAGGCAATAAAAGTGACCACTATAGACAGGTGACCGCTATAGACAGGTGGCCACTAAGACAGGTTTGACTGTATAAAGGTTTTCTTGTAAATCCTATATTTAAAGGGAATATCCAGGTTTTGAAAACGGCAGACCAAAAGCTGATTTAATATTTTGGCTATTAAAATATCAGGGAGTATTTCATCATTGCGATATCGAATGTTGAGCTCCCATCGGTGTAGCCAGGATTTTTGAATAGGGGGGGGGGGGGGGGGGAGGGGTGATGCAGCGTTGAATTGTATAAGTTCATAATATGCGAGGAAGAGAAGAGACCGAGCAAAAGGAGAGCATTTTGAAATATGGTAACTCTTCGACGTATTAATGTTGGAGAGGCTTTGAACTTATCTTTTTAAAATTCTTTGTGGGGGTACTTGAAATTTGGGGGTACGTGGCTCATGTAAAATGTAATATAACGAAGAAATAAAACATTTCGCATTAACAAGCCTAGGTTAAGACAACTGATTACAATACTGTATTGAGAATGTCGATCGTCAAGTCATTATTTTCACGCATCAATAATAAAAAAAATACCAATTTCACCCAATAATGAAGATCCTCAATGAAATCCACAAATCATAACTTTATAGCGCCATTGATGAGAGACAAAATATTTCTCACTTAAAAGATCAAACAACTCTCCAGTCTTCAGTTGACAGAAACTACCTTAAAGTTTCTACGATATGGGTGTGGTTACTGTTTAATGAAAAGGGTAATTATTCTGGGTGATAAATCAGTGGTTACACAGAATAACAGACTATGTCCTCATGGGATAGCATGTCCATATAACAGGCGACATTCGAGGACTATGATTATCATTTTACGCTGCATTAATCGAGATTTTCACACATAGCTAAACCTGTTACATAATAATTCAAGGCACAGTATAGGCTATAGTAGGGGCAGTTCCAGCATATTAATTTAATTTTATTTATTTTTTTTACCGGAGGGGGGTTCCGGTTTCCGAAATGTCTGAAAGGAAATATAAAAGAAAGAACAAAGGTTATCTAGAAAAAAAGTGTCTAATTTTAAAAGAAAATGTCTGATAAGTAAAAAGAAAAGAAAAAAGATAAATGGGGGGGGGGGGGGGTATATATATAAATACGGGGGTTCGGCCCCCACCCATCTGCCCTTTTACAGCAGGCTAGTTAAGATCTAGAGTGGGGACACCGCCAACCAAAATGTTGAAAAGGAGATCTCTTTTTCTCGTCTTTCTCACCTCATTAATTCACGGCGTCAACATTGATCCAATGTGATTTCAACTATTAACAGCCGATGTAATCATTCAGTATCGTATTCCGATTTCATATGATGGACACAGGACTAATGATTATGCTGGATGAATAATTTGTAGGCAAACTCTACTATGCTCAGTTTACAGAACACTTATAATATTAGTTCAGTGTCATGACAAGACAGAACGATATGCAAATAAAGAGAATATTGAAGGACATGGAGAAAGAGAGACACAGAAACACAGAGAGGGGATATATAAATGTAAGGATTATCGTTGAAAAAATGAATTAGAAAGAAAGAATGAAAGAAAGAAAGAGAGAGGGAGTGTGTGTGTGTGTGGGGGGGGGGGGTTAAATACAGCCTATAGAGATGAGGATAGAGAGAAATGGGGAGAGGGGGCAAATTAATTAGAAACAGATATAGGAGAGAGAGACACACACACACACACACACACACACAGAGCATAGGGTAGGGTGTTCGAAAATAGAACCCTTTTTGCTGGAACAAAGAGACATCGATGATAATAAAATCACTGATTACCTCTATGTCTGTAATCATCATCACTGCTAATAATATACTTTGACATTTTAATTGGTTCTGAAGGGCAAGATGTAATGAAAGACCTCAATCCGTTCATCCATGACGTCATCATTACGTCGCAGTAGTACCGGTAAAAACCACAGGAATACCACCGTGTCACAAATAGGGCACCCCACCATTTTTCGTTAATTAATCAAAAAACAAGAGTTGGGACACATAGCGCTTACAAACATGGGTAAATTTTGAACAGAAAAGTGGGTCTGATAATTGAAGGGACACTGGTATCGTGGGGCGGGGAAGGGGGGGGGGGGGCTGGGATGGGGCATAGGTCTTATAAGATGGATAAAATGCGCATTAATATTAATAACCATTTTACATTATATCATGAAGCGCATTTATATAAAATGCATGCGCATTGCAAACTATCATTATTATTATTATTATTATTATTATTATTATTATTATTTGAATACTCTGTTAATTTGTGGGGGAAAAGGAAGGGAGGAAAATAAATATTACTTTGAAATTGAAAGTTCAAAAGTCTAGATTAGGTGTGTATCTTATATTCTCTTTAATATGTAATTTGCAGTAGATTATAATTGATTTTTAATCATTTTACCGGAACCTAAGGAATAAAGAAATTAAATCCCACTCAAATTGATATTCCAGCTGCGTGTTCCATATCGTGTTGCAGTATTGGTGGAGAGGGTTGATTTCGGGCTTCTGAATTATAACAGGCGGTGAAAATAGCGGTAATATCAGTCAGGCGAGAAGGGAGAAAGTTTAGTCATGCGTGAAGCAAGAATTGACACTTTATCGTCCATACGAGAGGGTAGCGGCTAAAAATCTAGATTTTTTCTTCCAAGTCTTGAAAAAAGGGCATAATCTTGAGTTTAATTGATGAAGGGAAATAAAATTCTTTAGAGAAACCGACAAGATCTGAATTGCATGATACATGTCAACAGAATTCGATAAAATTTGTAAGGATATTTTAGTTGAGTAATGAGTTTTAGAAATATTTTTTTAGTGACCTGGTGACTACAACACACATTCACTGTTCTGTTTTGCACAGTGACTGTACGTTACTATAGTATTTTGTTTATACTTTACTGGACTAAACAACGCCATAACTGTATAATTCATCTTGGTTAACTTACCAAAATGGGCTTTTGATAAACTTTCTCGTAATGCGTTGTTTACCGAAAATATCGCATGTCATTCTAAGCCCTATCAATCGGTTGTTCGAAGGCAGGCGGCGAGGGGGTGGGGGTGGGGGGGGGGGGGGGGGGCGGTGTTATTAAGATCGTTCGCAACTCTTGAAAATAGATATAAAAAGAAAAATTAAATGTTCTTGGCCACTCGACCAGAACCCAACTAACTACGTGCACTATTTGCAATTCCAAATTCCAAGTCCGTTTTATTTCACTTTCTAATCAAATATCTTTATATGTTTATGACGTGAGATAGGTAAGGAAATTCTAGAGAAATGAGGGGGCGGGAAAAAGGAACTGAGATAAGAGATATAGAAAGAGAGAGAGAGAGAGGGGGACATAGAGAGAGAGAGAGGGGGTGTAGAATGAAGAAAGGAAGAGAGGTATAAAGAAAATGAAAGGTAACGATAAAGAGAAGGAAAGAGGGAAAGTGGTTGAATGTTGAAAAGAAAGAGAGGGGGAGGGAGGGGTGAAAATTATGATACAGAAGCAGAGAGAAATGAGGGAAATGGGAGAGCAAGAGGGGAAGATAACAGAAGAAAAGAATTGGAGAATAGGAGAGAGAGAGAGAGAGAAAATGGGGTGTGATAAAATATGATACAGATCGAAGCAGAGAGAAATGAGGGAAATGGGAGAGCAAGAGAGTAAGATAAAGAGAAGAAAAGAATTGGAGAATAGGAGAGAGAGAGGGAGAGAGAGAGAGAAAGAGATAAAAGAGAGAGAAGGGGGTTGTGAAAATTATGAAACAGAAGCACAGAGAAATGAGGGAAATGGGAGAGCAAGAGATGAAAATAAAGAGAGGGGGAGAATTGGAGAATAGGAGAGAGAGAGAGAGAAGGGGGTGTGAAAAAATATGATACAGATCGAAGCAGAAAGTAATGAGGGAAATGGGAGAGCAAGAGAGTAAGATAAAGAGAAGAAAAGAATTGGAGAATAGGAGAGAGAGAGGGAGAGAGAGAGAGAAAGAGATAAAAGAGAGAGAAGGGGGTTGTGAAAATTATGAAACAGAAGCACAGAGAAATGAGGGAAATGGGAGAGCAAGAGATGAAAATAAAGAGAGGGGGAGAATTGGAGAATAGGAGAGAGAGAGAGAGAGAGAGAGAAGGGGGTGTGAAAAAATATGATACAGATCGAAGCAGAAAGTAATGAGGGAATTGGGAGAGCAAGAGATGCGAATAAAGAGAGGAGGAGAGTTGGAGAATAGGACGGAGGGAGGGAGAGAGAGAGAGAGAAAGAGAGAAGCAGAGATAAGGAGAGAGAGGGGAAGATGTTCTTAATGCAGAGATAGAGAGAGAGACAAACAGACAGACAGAAAGAGAGGGTTAAATAGCTAGACCCACTTTGGATAATAGGTCCCCCAAATAATCTAAATTTGAGTTCCCCATTTTTTTTTAATAATTCATTTCAAAGCGATCATTTCATAATATGCCCTTCTTATCAAGGGAATATATTTCCCTGATATTAAAGCAGAGAAGAGGATATTTATTCAATAATTTCATTATATTCCCAAGCTTTATGATTGAAATTAAATTTATCGCAGGCAGTGGATGAAACATTGATAGCAACAGTGATAAATGTGTGTGCATTGGGACGTTGCGATTGTACAGGGTTTTTAAAGAAAAAAGGAAGTTTTGCGGTAAAGAATCTTTAATTAAAGTGGAACTCATAATCTTTTACTGTTACTTTTATTGCTAGTGGCATTCACTGTTGGGCAAAGACATGAATATATCTGTAAATGCATGTTATATGTTTCCTAAAATAATTATAATTACAGTACGTGTATACAATGTATGTCATGGCGTTCAGCGAGAAAAGTATTTTATTATTATTATTATTTATTATTATTATCATTATTATTATGTTTATTATCATTCTTCTTCTTCTTCTTGTTCTTCTTGTTATTCTTCTTCTTCTTGTTCTTCTTGTTCTTCTTCTTCTTATTTTTATTATTATTATCAAAATCATTATTATTATCATTGATATTATTAATACTGTAGAGCATCCATTTTTGTTTTGCGAAGTGTATTGAAATCGCACCATAATACATTTACGATACTTATCTGTAAGTTCAATGTTACTTTAAAATATTTCACCCAATGTTTATTATATTCTTTTTTTTCCAGAAATGGCTATGTTGTTAATTTTTTAAACATTTTATGTTGAAATTTCAAGAGAGACTCCACCATCAGCGTTAAATAATGCAATTCGGATGAAGAGATTTTCATGAAAAGGACAAACATCGCAAGCGTATACTAGAGTGATTTTTGACACACCCTGTAGTGCGAGTCAAGGAGGCGGGGAAAGTCAGTAATTAAGGAAACCGCAGAAAGAAAAATGAAGATAGGTGTGATAGTGTCGATCGCTTTGTATATTCTCTAGTGGTCATAAATTTGTCTTAAACTGCCCACTGTGCGCATAAATAGATGTTATCTATTTCATGAAACTCTATCTTCAGATCATCAAAGGGAGAAAATATCTTGGGTGCGAGAAGATATTAATCACATCGTTATCTGGTTAGCGATGGTGATTGATATATGATCATACAAGCATGTTAGGCGTTAAAGTGATAGTAGACTGAAGCAGAATGGATGGCTCTGGACTGAAGCTCCTAATGGCGCCATCTTTTAACAGGATTTGAAAAGTGTCTCATTTTCCCAGCATGCCCCATTCTAGTTGCTAGAAGCTTAGAATGTTACCTGCAGGCAATTTTCCACATGTGCAAAGTCAAAAGTAATAGTTTGAAATATAAACTGTGCCTATTATAAAACAACATGCAATTACTTTTCAAATTATAATCTCGATTTAGCAGTCACTGTAAGATGGCGTTGTGCAAGTTTTACCAGTTTAATGCCACTTTAATGTGCTTCGAAGTGACAGTAAACTCCTAAATAGCGCCATCTTTTAACAGGATTTGAAAAGTGTATGTGTCTCTCATTTTCCCATCATGCCCTATTCTAGTTTATTAAAGCTTTGAAGGAGAATGAAACCCTGGGGAAATATTCATTTTAATGAAAAGATAGTAAAGAGAGAAGCAATTTAAAAAAAGTTCCATCAAAATCGGTTAAGAAATGAAAAAAGTTGTGAAAGTTTGAAAAGTCTCGATGTACTTTCTATGGCGATCCTCAAATTGGCTATTTGCTTCAATGTGGCAGGTTTTTGTGGACAACTCTCCATATGTTTTGTACACAAAATTTCAGATTTTCTCCATTATCTCTCAAGGTACAGCTTGTCTCTTTTTTAGCTCTATGTATATCATGGTAAAATGTATTTTACACAACATATGCTGAGGTCACAAAGAGACAAGTAGCATCTTTAGAGATAATGGAGAAAATATGAAATTTTGTGTACAAAACATATGGAGAGTTGTCCACAAAAACCTGCCACATTGAAGCAAATAGCCAATTTGAGGATCGCCATAGAAAGTAAATCGAGACTTTTCAAACTTTCACAACTTTTTCATTTCTTAACCGATTTTGATGGAACTTTTTTTAAATTGCTTCTCTCTTTACTATCTTTTCATTAAAATGGATATTTCCCCAGGGTTTCATTCTCCTTTAAGTGTAAGTACCTGTATGTCATTTTCCACATGATTATAATTATGCCAAGTCAAAAATAATAGTTTGAAATATAAAATGTGCCTATTATCTAAACAAACTGCTTATAAACATTAAAAATATAATGCAATTAATTTTCAAATTAAAATCTTAATTTAATCACTGTAAGATGGCGCTGTTCAAGCTCTTCCAGTTCAGTGCCACTCTAAGCAAGGAGCTTCATCAAGATAGACGTTTATCTGGGGGGGGGGGGGGGGGTAATGATAAGCAGAAGATCCCCCGCCCCACAATTTCTTTCTCTCTCTCTCTTTCTCTTTCTCTCTCTCCCTCTTTCTCTCCCTCTATTTTCCCCTCTCAGCCTCTCTTCCTCCCTCCCCCTCTCTCTCTCACTCTTTTTCGTTTTCCTCCCTCTATACTTCTCTCCCTGTCTTTTACCCCTCTCTTCCTCTCTCTCCACTGTCTTTCTCTAAGCCTTTAGCTCCATCTGATCGCTCCCCTTCTCTCTCCTCTTTCTCTTTCTTTTATCTCCCTCTGTTTCTCATCTCCATCTCTCTCTCCCTCCCTATCCCCCTCTCCCTCCTTCCCTCCACCTTTCGTATCCCATACTCTCTCACGTTCTCTCAATCTCTTTTTTTTTAATTTGCGATCTATCTATGACTATCTATCTTGTCTCTTTTGAAAGAAAATCGCAATGCATAATATTGGTGTTTATTGTTGTTGCATCAGACGCGAATATGGCCTCAACACCCCCACCCATCTCTCCCTTAATACTAGAAAATAAAATAAGATGGACGCAAGATTTAGGTTGATATAATTTGTATAATTTACCATGTTACCTAATTGTTAGGTATTTGTGTGTTCATGTATAATAATTTGTTAAACGGCAGGGCGCCTTTTGCATGTTTGGAAAGCAGTTTTGCATAACTGAACATGCCAACCCTGCAGTATAAAATAAAGAAGAAACAAATATAATGAATGCTAGAGAATAAAGCTGAAAACTCGAACAGGAAGAAGAAAAGTAATAAAAGACGCGGAGGATAGAATGATTTCAAAGTATCCACGTATTCCATTTGACACGCTTTAGTAGTCATATATTCCTTGGTCGTACAAAGATGCTGGACAGAATATTGTTGAATCGATCGTCATCCTATATTTATAAATTGTTTGTTCTATGCCAAGTGGAAAAATAATGGAATGAAAATTGATTAGCTTACATAAAACGATGCCTTTACCCATCCAACAGATTTAACAAATATCTGTAGGGAAAACAGCTGAAAATACACCCATCACATTATTGTTTTGTCGGTTTGGGGGTTTGCAACGTTTGCAATGGCGCCATCTAAAGATGAGAGCTCGACAGTTAATCCTATGTATTTTTTTCGGATGACATTTTACACTTCTGGCCATTTTCTGGGCCAAGTTTCATAAACTTTTTATCAGTAACAACCACTAGCGTACCCAATGGGCGGGGGTGGGGGGGGGGGGGGCAAGGGGGCAGACGGCCCCCTGACAACTTTTGACCAAGAAATAAATATTTTGAAAAACAAGTATACATTGTGCCCCTTTCTTTTAGAACTGATCAACTTTTTTATTGATTTTTTTTTGCTTGTCAGAGAATTATGTAGGAAATCTGGTTTCCTCCCCCCCCCCCCCCCCCCCCCCCCCCCCCCCCCCCCCCCCCCCCCCCCCCCCACTGTGCGACTTTTTAAGGGCTGGCGAGAAGAAAATTATACGAATCTCCCTCCAATCAGTTTCCGCTCTTCATTTTCTCGCAAGTTTCAGTTACGCCACTGGTAACAACAGTCACATTGCTATGACAAATGTGCTCTCACCCAATCAGATGCAAGGATTTCAGTAGCTTATAACAGTTATTGCAACCTTTTATTGAGTTTTATGACATGGGGCCAGGATTTGCTAACTTACTCTTTCCCTCATTATTTCATGATGATATGCATTCTGGCAATATCATATTGATTTAGTTATTTCTATTATTTCAATTATTGAAATGAATTTGTATCAGTTTGGCTGTTCAATTTCCTTGCAAGATTCCATCAAAATTAAATTTTATTTTAATAACAAATCGCTGTTGATCTATTTCAGAGTCCATTATGTTTATTTTTATTATGGGGGGGGGGGGGGGGGGGGTTACACCACCTCCACTTTCCTTTCTCTCTTCTGTTCCCCTTTATAATTTTTTTTCTCTCCAGACAAAAGTTATACAGTTAACATTACATTATATACATAGTTTTTCCTTGATTATTGTATTATGCCAATTATGTATTTATTATGCTAAGTTATAACTTGTAAATATTTGTTTGCAATTCTGATTGATGAGAAACTTTGTCATAACTTGGTATAAAATGTGAAACCATTACTTTCAATTATGTTAATGTGAAGATTTATTTGCACTTATGTATGTATGAAATGTGAAATCTTATTTGTAATGTTGTTTATGTGTAAAGGTTATTCGTAATTTTGTATGAAATGTTAAATTTCATTTGTAATTTTGTTTGAGAGAAAAGAATAATAAAAAAAATTGTAAAAACAAAAACAAAATTAATGTTAAATTATTTGTCTGTGGTCAAATTACATTGAAACCTGCTTTAGCGACCACCTGCTCATAAAGACCACTTTTCTTGTCTCCCTTGAGCAACCTTTATACACAGGTTTCACTGTACTTGAATAAACCAATTAATCCATTGTCTGCGCGAACCGCGTGGTTCATGTATTAAGGCTATGGTAATAAGGGAACTCAGTAGTCAACGGGTTAATTTCCGTTTCATTACTATCTTAACAATTATCGCAAATAATGAGGTGGGAATCATAAACTTGGCTACACTTTTGAAAAAAATAAAGATTCCTACTCATGCTTCCATGCATTAAACATTTCAGTCGCGTCGTGACCTTGTGTTGAAACCTGTAATTAAAGTTTCAAAGGATATTTAAAAGTCATAAAAAGATATTGCTTCGTACTTTTACCTGTTTACTTCGCTTTTTTCTTCAGATCATGGACAGGTTGCACATCGTAATCCTTGTCGTCATGGCAACAATACTCAGTATTCTTCCATCATCTGAAGCAGGACGTGGTGATGGATGCAGATATTACAGTGAGTAAATCCTCGAGTCCAAGGTGGTTTTTAGGATTAGGATTAGGGATAGGGTATGATTTAATAGATTTGGGATTATTATAGGGGTAAGATTTTCCTTCATCATTGTGGGAGAAAATATGCGTACAGAGCTTGGACCGAAATGAACCCAGTATATTCATGAAAATACTCTTTGTAAATCATTACCATAGCGTTGGGCCAGTAGCTGGGGGGGGGGGGGGGGGGGGGGGGGAGGTCAACGATCTTACTCGGTAAATAGAATGCAAATTAACAATGCCACCGAATCAGGGATGAGAGGGGCCGGGGTCGTAGTGTCTTTTTTCACATTCCCTTTCCCCTCCCCCTTTTTCTCTTTTCCTCCTTTTTTTTTTGCCATTCGGCCGGGGGAAGGTGGGGGCGATGTGTCCCCCATTACTATATTATTGATTGAGTGTATACAGGACAGAAATTTATGAATCTCTTAATTTATGACTGATAAAACAAAAAATGGGCATCTCTGTGATTTCTCTTATGAGCGGCTTCCCATTTTTGTAGTAAAATTGTCATAAATTCCCTTTTTTCCACTATTATCAAAGAAAATATTTATTTGTCCCATCCGTACCCTAGAATAGATATACTCTTTTATCAACAACCAAGGAGTTTAGTTTAATAATAATTCGTAGAACAAAAATGATGTAAGAATCGTTATAGAATTTGCTTACCAGTGTATTGATTTTTAGACCTTTCGCAAGAGGAGTGGGTAATAAATATCAACTTTTCAAAAAATGTTAATTAATATTTTGTCTACAGGAAAGATGTGTAAATACCAAGGCACACGCTATGAACGCTGGGATACCTGGTCGAGGGATGATTGCTATGATTGTACGTGCCTCGGGAAAGGCTTCGGTTATAAGTGCTGTCAAGAGTGAGTGATGTTACCCCTTCAATGCCCCCAGATATTTTGTTTAGCAGTTGTCAAAAATGAACTTTCAAGAGTTAAATATTAACTTTCAATATTTTTTTCTAGAGTAATTACTGGGCAAAGATAATAGGAATAAACATTATATTGACGGCACAGGTTTCTGTATGAGGAAGAATTTTCAAGCCATTCTGAGCCTAAACGAAATGTTCAACCCTCAAATTTTTGGGCGGGATTTGCAAGCTGACTGACTGATATACATACTAGCTAGACACGCAGTATTTGTGTCAAGCAATAATTGAATATTTTAATTGATCTATTTGACAAAAATCTTTAAATTTAATTTGACTTTCTTTTGTGTCTTGTTTTTAACATCTGTGCCTCTCCCTTCCTGTTTTTGCCCCTGTCTCTTTCGTGTTTACTTTTCGCCCCAATCTCTCTCTCTCTCTCTTTTGACCTGTTCGTCTCTTCCTCCATATCAACCTCTTTTTATGTCTCTCTCTCTCTCTCTCTCTCTCTTCCTCTCTCCCTCTTCTCTCCCTCTCTCCCTCTCTCTCTCTCTCTCTCTCTCTCTCTCTCTCTCTCTCTTCTCTCTCATTAGTTACTGGTTACCAATGATCTTCGATGAGGACCAATGTGAGGCAGTATGGGATAAGGAGACCTGTTCCTACTCCGTGATAAACAGGGATCCCAACGACACAACGCCCTGCGAAATATTCGCCGGTATCCTGAAATAGATAGAGCGCCATCTATAGACATCTACTTTATAGTACTTGTTATTTATTTATTTCGTCATTCATTCAGTCCGTCTGCTCGGCCCATATTCATAAAACACTACTAAGCCAGTTGCCAACTAGTGATTTAGAGGTACGCTACATCAACTCTAATTTTCAATGAAATTTAGTTGTCAACTAAGCTTAGTCAGGTTTTATGAACTCCATTTCGGTCTAGTTGCCAACTAGCGTAGATTTAAGAGTATAAGTGATCTGTTGTCACACGAAGGAGCAAACGAGGGTTGCGACGTTTCGACCGCTAACTGCTAGTCTTCGTCAGGCAATGTGGACTAGCAGTTAGCGGTCGAAACGTCGCAACCCTCGTTTGCTCCTTCGTGTGACAACATATCAACTTATACTCTTATTGTACTATCACGATGATTAACATCTTCCGCCCTACCCTAGATTTAGTTGACAACTAGGGACAATTTAGTTGCCAACTAGGCATTATGAATAAGGCTTAGTTGCCAACTATAACTTAGCAGGGTTTTATGAATATCCTACTAGTGCCTAGTTGACAACTAAGGAGCATTTTAGTTGCCAACTAGCTTAGCATGGTTTTATGAATATTAGCCCAGACGATGGTCTCGATAGTAGTTAAAAGACTGTACTACAATTGGACCCTGTTTAACTATACACTATAGAAATATTATAAAAAGGATATATATAGAACGTGTAATGATAGAGACATAGTAATGTTATCAACCATAGCAAGAGATGGACTGTACTTTGAAGTACAGGCCTCCTAATTATGTAATCAAACAATAAAATAATAGATATGTTGATAATTAAGAAGTATGTTTATGATAGTCAACTTAAATTTAGATAGTATTACCCCGTTGCATGGAACCCGTTGGTCCCTGCATGAAAGCTATTGGATTGAGATAATTCAGTAGCCAACGTATTAACCTAAACGACGAAAATATGATTATGACAAATAAGTTACCAAAGATTATGAAATGTAATAAGTAAACGAAAACACAGTTCATTTATCATTTTAGTAGGCCTTGGGTTAAGGCTGGGACGGGGGCATCCCATTTCTCAGAGAATTATGGAGGAAATCTGGGGAGCGTTTCATCAAGTGTTTTGTCAGTGATTTTTACCACCAAATTTGCTCTCAGCCAATCAGATGCAAGGATTTCAGTAGCTTATAACAGTTGTCAGTAAAAATCACTGAGAAAACGCTGAAGGAAACGCTCCTCTGGAAATCGACAGCCCACAAGAACGACAATACTGGCCTCGTGGACTTCAGAACACGTTTCAGAAGGTCCACGGAGACCAACATTGTCGGTTTACTAGGCTGTCGGTCTCGTGCATGGGCTCTCGCTCGACTGGGCTATACCCTAGGATAATTTTTGTATACATGAGGAATGTCTTTCTATTTAACTGGACACTGCTACTATTGGGGTCTCAAACAGAACACATACTGAATTGTTCTAGTATTCTAAAACATGTAACTTTCCAAATGATTCGTCTCTTTGATCCAATGAAAAACTGATTTTCAGATTTTAAATAGTTAAGATCGTTTATTAGATTTGATCATTTCCTAATGTTGTGATCCTGGAAAGCATACTGCCTTTAAAATGACAAATTTCTTCATTGTTCTCAATAGTCCTGTTGATAAGTGTCTTTCTAATTTTTATGTTAAAAATAAACCTTGTTTTTTTTCAGCATTAAATGATTTGACAAAGGATATTGGGTTTATCATGAAAAACAAAAGACTTCATCGATAAATATTTAAGACTTTTATATTGAATGTAGTGCCAGTGCAGACTTTCTTTCCATTATTTACTCTTGTTAAAGTGACAGTAAACTGGAACCCTAAATAGCGCCATCTTTCAACAGGATTTGATAAGTGTTTGTGCCTCTCACTTTCCCATCATGCCCCATTCTAGATTGCAAAAGCTTAGAATGTACCTGCACACAATTTTCCACAATGCCAAGTAAAAAATAATAGTTTGGAAGATAAAATTTGCCTACTATCCAAACAAGCTGTTCGTCAAAATTCAAAATAAAATGCAATTAATTTTCAAATTATAATTTTGATTTAGAAATCACTGTAAGATGGCGCTGTTCAAATTCTACCAGTTTAATGACACTAATAGTATACTATGTCGCAAAGACTTTCCAGAAATAAACCTTATTAAATTTCAATTGCCTCGTCCGTCGGCTTTTAAATCAAATATGCAGAAGTGACAATGACATTAAGAAATCCGAACATGAATTGTATAAACAAAACAATAGGGCAAGGGCGGATTAAAGGGGGAGGGCACAAATCTCAGAATATTATCAGACAGGCAAAAAAAGAAAGAAGAAAAAAGAAGATTATCACACATTTTTGGGTCTCTTTGTCGGGTCCAAATGCTCTGACAAGCAAACAAAAAAGAAAGAAAAATGGTTAACAGTCTAAAAGGGTGGTGGTGGTGGGGGGGGGGGGGGGGGGGGGGACACAATTTACAAAAAGGGGAAGTGCCCCTTAAATCAGCCACTGCAGATAGGATATTGAAACTGACTTTTGAGTTGATTTCTTGAAAGCCTTGGCGATATAGTGTTCTGATTTATTGAATTTATTAAATAATTTGAAGGCACATGCACGCACTCAACTATTCGCATTGTTGGCTCGAGAGTGCGGTACATAGATTGCACTGGTTGCGTAATAAGGAATTGTGACGTGTACTATTCATGCTGAAGAAAATTAAAATCACCAATATTGAAAAAAGTGGAATATATGGATGTTTCTTTGCTAAAATCTTATCCAATTTTAGTTGAATTCTATTCAACATACATGCATGCATGTTCTCTTCTAGCTAAATATTGGGTACAATTTTACCCACTATTTTTTAAAGAGTGACAGTCAGTATTTCATTATTTTTCTGATGTCAAAGACAATGTTGGACACATTTATCAAATATAGCACTGTTTAACATAAATGGCACATTGGATTATAAGACCTGGTTATGCTCAATAAAGTACGCTAAATTATTGTATCTCTTATAGTGATAATATAGAAATCGTATTTGTGAGGAAATTACTGATTAACTGAGCCTGTGTGTATTTTAAAACACGTATGAAACAGATGATAATGATGAGAGAAAGATAGAGCGAGAAAGAGCAAATTAACAGAATAAAGGTCTGTATAAGAGAATAATAAACAAGAGAGCCGACAGGTAGGCAACCGTTTACGATGAAGTCATTAAGAAAGATAATAGAGAAGGGAGAGGAGAGTGGAGGGAAAGAAAGGGGAGTGTGAGAGGAAGAGAGAAGAGAGAGAGAGAGAGAGAGAGAGAGAGAGAAAGAGAGAGAGAAAGAAAGAGAGAGAGGGGGGGGGGGGGGGGGAGAATAATAGAAGACTCTATTATCGTTGAAATATATTTTCTTCCTTCAGAGGGGTCAAATGAGTACGACAATGGAAGAAATATATTAAAAAATAATAGAGGAATGGTAGAAAAAATAATATGGAAAATATGAACAATTACAAACAGGGAGAAGACTCCCAAAGCTGAAATTTCTAGTTGTAGAACAAGTCAAAAGATTACCGTTTTTCCCAAAGCGATCGCCCACCCAAACAATTACACCAGCAACAAAAGAAGAGCCATTGACAGACTAATCCCATCTTAATCCCTGATCCTCATTAGTGTACCCCCTTAATTGACCCCATACCAATTAAGCCGCCCCATATGAGCCCTCCCTGCGGCGATAATGAGAGCCCATGGTACACCAAGAAGCTACAGCTTCATGGTTACGCCCATGTTATTCACTAGAACAATAGTGGTGGGAGATTGATGTTTCTGATGGGCAGGTTGGGCGACAAAAGGGATAACGTCAGAACATTTTCGGGGCGGGATCAATGAGAGAGAGAGAGATGGAGAGAGTGAGAGAGAGAGAGAGAGAGAGGGGGGGGGGGGGGAGGGGTGAAAGATCAACTTCCAGGACCCTCTTGCATAAAAAGTTGCGTTTAAACGAAACTCAAGAAAACGACGAAGCTTGATGGGAGGAATTTTTAATTTGTAAACAAATTTTTAGGCATTTTACTCCCAGTGTTAAAGATCGTATGCTCGATCTGTAATGAAAAACACAAGTCAGAAAAATTGGAACCAGCGGGGATCTACTGCTTGCCGGGCAGCGACTTAACCACCAGGCTATTCTGGTTCAAAATGCCTGAAAATTTGTTTACGAAACTCAAGAAGTTAATCGGAAGTCCCAAATACGCGATCCTGATTGGTTAAAAATGAAGTTGCGTTTAATCTCAACCCTTAAAGTAGAACACTCAAGAAAATCACAAATATGGCAATTAATGTATCACTAGAAATTGGGAAGCTTACAGATGGCAATCGTATAAGTTTTATGTCAACTGCGTATATGATGATTATAAAAACAACATAAATAAAAGCTCTTCTCAGCATGTGGAATATCCGAGGATTCGCCAGAAATATAGCGATGTTTTGATGTCGTCATACGAGGGATCGATCCTGCTTAAGCAGACGACGTCCTATAATGAATGAACGTAATTGCAATGCAATTATTTATCAAATTATAAAGAGTTTGGTACATTTAAACATGACCTTATTTCACACCATTCTAAAAGGGAAAGTGAACTGATTCTGATAACTAAAACCGTTTGATTGTAAATACACAGGAGAAGGGTCAATGATCAATGAAATAAACCCCATTTTCAAATTGAAAAGCCCTGCGAATAATAGCTGGATGGTATTCGTTCCCTCTTGAAACGCCGAACATGCCGCGGTGCAAGCAGCTGAAAATACAATGGCGTCTTATTTTGTTTACAAGTGACTGATTCCTTTATTTTTTAACGCTGCATTTTTCATCAAAATAATACCATACACGAAGTTAAGAGTGAGGCAACAGACTAATATTAAAGGACAAGTAACCCCACGTGATATTCTAGATGCACCTATTGTCTGCTACGTCTTTCCATGGAGGCTGCCATTTTGTGCATGACACGGATCATTAGGTACCATATGCATTGATAATAGCCTACCTTTACAACAGATACGTCGCTTTGTTCTGATTGTATTACGATTGTTATTGGCCATGGGCCTAGATAATTGACGACCCATGAGTTCTAATAGCCATCCTGTAAAGCAGATTCCTCGCTTTGTTTTGGTATTGTTACGATTGTCTCCGTCCTTGACGTCAATTCTCCGTCCTTGACGTATATTTTTTATGAAGTATATTTTTTATGAACAAATTAAGACCTTTTAAAAAATATATAAAACTAAACTTACATTTCAGAATATGTGACTTTATCTAATATATATTTGTCCTCTAAAAATCAATTACAAGTTAACGATGAAGGAAATTTTACTTGGGATGAAAAATATGTTCGTGTACACATAAAGTAATGGCAGCCCCTTATTATTGCTAGCAGACGATAACTTGGCTGGAAAATAGTGATTTATATCTATATCCTGTGTTTTTACATGAAATTGCATGTATCAAATAAGAGGCATATACTACACCATTCAAAATAAGCTAATTCATACGCTGAGGTTAATTTCCCTTTAAGACTGACGCTAGTCAAGTAAGAGAAATAAGTGAAGAGGAGATGACAAAACAGGCACTGAAAAATGTGTATAATGTTATGGGACATCGTCTGCTTAGACAGGACTCGCCCCTCTTGTGTCGTCACACATCTCAGCAGCGTTCAAGGAGCTTTTCAGCTGCTATATCGGGGGCTGTATTTTACCGTTTTATAATTGATAATAATCATTAATTCAAATGTTTCCAAGCTTTAAATTTGGATAACCTTGTTTAATTTATGCCATCTATGCAATAATAAGTATTAAGCCAATATTTAAAATCATTAGTGTTCTACTTAATGCAAGAGGGCCCAGATTGTGTTTACAGAATTAGGCGTAATCACCATCATTGACGGACGTTTCTTGTCACTTTTCAATTTCAACTTCTTAAGCGAAGCGGGCGGGCGAGCAGAGAAAAGATTTGACACTTGTTATAGCGAACATAATGATATACTTTGATCTGATTGATCATAACTACAATTAAAATTAAATATAGACGAATCCCTGCCGAAAATGAAGGGTGCTCTAACAGGAAGTTACAGCCATGATGGCTGCTGGAATATTGGTTATCCAACGGTTCTCGGGGGCTGTATCCCCCAGCCCCAACATCGGACGCATCTGACAGCCAAAACATATTAGCTTTAAAGGGAAAGTTCACCCTGATATAAAGTTGGTTTTGAAAGAAGGAAAAAAAATAAAGAATCAAATCAAGGAAAGTTTGAGCAAAATCCGATAAGAATGAAAAAAGTTATGATTTTTTAAAAAGTTGTAATCAATCAGACACGAATTGTCAACTCCGTGGTGTTTCTTGTGAGCTTCACTCTCATTTTGCCCTTTACTAAAAATCATAAAAATTTGCATTTTTCTCTCAAGAAAATATTCAAGCATACATGTACCCTAGATTATAATCATGGCACATACTTACAAATCATGTATAAAGAAAATATATTCCTTCATCAGCAACTAAGAAAATGAAAGCAACTTTTCTGTATTGAGCAAAATGGGAGAGGAGGTCGCAAGATACGTCACGGAGCTGCCAATTTGTGTTTGATTGATTACAAATTCAAAAATTCATAACTTTCGTATTTCTTATCGGATTTTGCTTAAATTTTCACTGTTTGTCTCATTTTTCTGCTTATAATAAAATCAACTAAATTCCAGGGTGGACTTTCCCTTTAACTGAAATAGACCCAAAGGGTCATCGGACACTGAACTGACAAAAGGATAATGAGAAATGAAGTAAACAAAATAAATTGTCATCAGACCAACCAAAGAACAGACGAACATAGTTTAGACGAAATGCGATGAGGCGAAACAATTAAAACATAACGGGTGAAGGGGAAAAGCAACAATAAAAGAAGATGGTTACCTCCTCTCATTATCCTGCCCTCATTCTTGTTCTCTTGCAGTCATCCACCGAAAATGTCCAGTGCCCCCCCCCCCCCCCCCCCCCACGACAGCCGTGCTGCCCACAATAGCTAGACTCACGCTACGCCCCTGCACCAACTCAACCCATATAGTGTGCCTCGTGACGACCCTGCACGTACCTATATTGATACACCGTGAAATTAGTTCACGGATAAAATTTTATAGACTGTGACATTTCCTCAAACATAGGTGAAAACACAGTATCATATTTTTATCACTAAGAACTCTAGACCCCTCTCATACCGTCTCAAACACATTAAATATGGAAACATGGTAATAATTTTGGACATGGAGACTGTTTTGTGTCGAAGTCGAGTGGTTTTAACACTGGACTGGAGATGGGGAGGTCGTGGGTGCGATCCCCGGTACGGAACTTATATCCTTGAGAAGGGCATTTTATCTATATTGATCTGTAAATAAATTGTGTTTGGAATATTTTGATTACCAAAGTATGTGTGTGAGGTGTGTGTGTGTGAGGTGTGTGTGTGTGTGTGTGTTTCTTAAAAAAAATCAAAAAAAAACAAAAACAACCAAAAGACTTTAATTTGTTAGCAGTATAACGGGTCAGGGGTGGATCCGGGATGTGTATGTGTGTGTGTATGGGGGGGGGGGGGTAAATCTGCTCCTGATTACAGAAGAAAAAGTGTCCTCGTATCTTTCGGTCTATATCCAGACCGAAACCAGCGCACTATTACAGATTTTTATCCGCCTTCCTTTCCACTTCCCCTTTCTCGCCAGCTCTATCCTCGCGACACAGTCTTGACAGAAGGAGTATTCCGTTTCCTTCAAAATGTCATAAAGTTGTATGGCCTTCTCCCTTTAGTTGTTACAGAGACACAGACAAGCAATAAAACATTTTTTTTTTTTTTTGTGCCCGATGAAAACTCCTTTTTTTCCGACTGACAAGTTCACGCTCACGAAAGGATCATGACTTTCTGCCCTTTTATGGCATTTGCGTAGTCTCAAAATAAAGACGCATTCTAATCTTAAACATATTGGGTTTAATATTGCCCAACCTGAGGTTGTGTCCGACAAACCTTCGGCAATTATATGCAGTTTTTCATGCTCAACTCTGGATATTTTTGAAAGTACTGATGTATTTTTTAAAGATCATAATTGAGCAATATGTTAATCGATTTGGGTATCGTCTATATCATTTCCCGAAGTTAGTCGGACACAACTATCACTCGCATGCTGGGGATAATTATTTACAGTGTATCTTCCACCTATTGCAGGAATGGCAGACCAAAGACATACGTCTCGTAAAGAATTCTAGCTATCAGGGAGGGGAACCTGCATGGTAACATGCCTCCCTCATTCCAAAAGAGAAAAAACAGAGAAAATAGAGAAAAAGGAAGGGAAAAAACTTTGGTTATGCATGGTGATGGGGCGCAAACTGAAAAAAAAAGCCCAAAGATTGGTATGGCAGGATGCACATGTGTGTGTGGGTGTGGGTGAGCTTACATAGATTCGGTTATGGGGTACAGAGAACAATAGAGCACAATGATGGTCTTTATTCCGTCATGCTTGTGGGGTACAAAATACAACAGGAGAAAACAATAAAGTTCCCCACAAATCAATGTGTGTGAGGGTGTGTGTGTGTGTGGGGGGGGGGGGTGAAAAGACAAAAAGTGTGTGGGCGTGGGAGGGAGGGAGCTTGTATTTATGTAATTTATTTAGTACGTGAAGCAGTGCAAAGGAGAGATCATGAAGAAATAATAATTTGAAATATATGTCATGAGGGATACTGAACCGGGCTGAAAATATAAACTACACTGACCCAGGTCGACCGAGAAATCATTTATTGCATTCCATCACGTCTGGTACCATGTCATCACCCCTCCCTCTTCATGGCTTGGAAGAAATGGAATCGTCCACTTTTAAAGTATTCTAGTCTAACAAATCAGACACATTTGTCAAACAGGAAAATCACAAATGATAAAAGAATCGAACATAGATCAATTTACGTTTTATAGGGGAATATAACTAGTAAAAACTAGCAAAACTTGAACATTATTTTTTTAGAAACCCTGGGCCTAATAGAATAATTATTTATCTACTGAAGTTGAGGTCGAACATGATGATCACAATAATGGAATTTCCGTATTGTTGAATTAAATTATGGTGAATACTTTACTTTATAGGACAATGCATATGCTCTGCGTATTCATTTTTACACACTTTCATAATTCATTAGATTCTTTTCACTCTTTACTAATCTTTTTTCCCTTTTTATGGTTTTGTTCAACCCGGTTCAAATGCGAAATATAAAGTGTTGATTGCGAATCTTATAATAGGACCTACACAGGCCTACACAGATTTTCTTGTGTGTGTGTGGGGGGGGGGGGGGGGGGGTGGGCTGCCTGTTGCTGCGGATAATAAATAATGTACATTTTTACTGCAAGAACTATCGCTCCCTCGCCCCAAAAAATAGAAACCGGAAAGTTGATATTCGGGCAAAAGGTGTTAGTCCCCTCCCGAAAATGTGCCCGTATACCTACATTTCCCAATATCTTAATTTCTACGCAGTTTCTTGCACCATGCAATCACATGGCCATTATTCAACATTATATTTAATCGGCTACAGCCCACATGTTTGTCACCCCCCCCCCCCCCCAAGTTGCACTTTACTATGATTATTATACCCTCCCACCAGACCCCTCATCCAGCATGACCCCTACGCAATACGTCCAAAGTGGAACAGTCCATCCCCCGTCTGTCAGGACCTGTCAACTATCCGCCGCAGGGTAGGCATTCCCAGACATCGCTGAGGGATCTCTCAAGAGACAAATTAACGGTCTTCGGAACACAATTTTTACATTAGACTGCCATGACGTTTGCCTCGACTCCCGCGGTGTATTGCAAAAAGAAAGTGAGACAAAAGGAAAAACTTACGCAGAAAAAAAAGGAGCGAGTTGACAGCAAATACATATTTCATCTCCGTTTACAATCACATTATTTTTAGATTTTTGTTTTTGATATGAAAATCGTTTCCCACACTAGGAATAAAAACGATTTTGACGAGTTGGTCTTGTGTCTATGCGTAGATAATTATGGCCATGTGTTTATTGCTCGAGTACAGCGCCACGTTTCATAAAACTTGTTATCAATAACAAGTTACAATAATTGTTATAAGCTACTGAAATCCTTGAATCTGATTGGCTGAGAGCGAATTCGTCATAGAAATGAGGCAGTTGTTATTGCTAACAAATTTTATGAAACGGGGCCCATATATTGTCATGGGATCTTGCTCCGTCAACATTTATATCAACGAATCCCGCTCAACTTGGTCCCAGATCCTTCGGCTTTTCTGTCATTAAAAAAACTCCAATCATTTTCGATTACAACATCCTCTTGCCATATATACCCCTTCTTCATTTGACACACAGCTTAATATCCTTCTTGCTTCATTTCTTTTATTAATTGCATTTTCTTAAAAAAACACTTCTTTGCAAACTTCTAATTTTCTTCCTCTTGCCAGCTTACTACTCGTATCCCAGTTTCGTCACCGCGAATAATTGGTCTCCACAGATTATTGTGTGTGCCCAATTAAATGGCGGATCATGGATTGTCTGAAATAAGTGGGGGAGGGGGTTATTTTACAATGCACTAACGTGCATTGCCTAAGTAAAACATTGTATTCGGGGGGTGGGTAGCCCCCATGTGTACCACTTATGCGTAAATGGGTTTAAAATAAATTATTCACTCATTATATGACCTCTATAATTACTCTTTAAAAAAGAGATTTATCTCGTCCAGATTTTTTTGCACTCTATCTCTATCTTTCTAAAAGAGAGAAAGAGAGAAAGAGAGAGAGAGAGAGAGAAAAAGAGAGAGAGAGAGAGAGATGTCTGTCTCCTTTTCCGTGTAAAACCTGGATAGTCAGTTCCAAGTCATATGAACCAGAGTTTCAGCTAACGAAAGTAGGACTGAAAATAAGACTACATGAGGTGCGCGCGTGCGCTGTTTGTGAAATTCCACCTGTTGCGAAGCCATAACTGGCGTATTGCATTAACTCAAAACGGTTTGTTTGCCATTGTTTGCGATCATATCCAATAAATTTCTCGTTTGTTAGCATTCGTTTTCTTTTTTGACAGAATTCGAAGACAAGATTGTTTGAGAAATGGCGATGTCAGAGTTGGTAAGGTTGAGGAGAGTTTTTTTGTCTTCACCAGTGTTTACTTTTTACGAGGAGCTGTGATTGTGTTTGACAGGCTATGGAGATGAGAGAAAAGAAAGGAGGAGACTGGGAGAGAGATAGATAGAGAGAGAGAGAGAAAGAAAGAGAGAGAAAATGAGCGAGACAGAGAAAGAGATCGAGAGAGAGATCAGAGAGAGAGATCGGAGAAGTTTAGATGTATAAAATATTGAAGAAAAAATTTTTTTTTCTTAGAATTGACAAGCCTTGCAGCAGGTGCGTGTTGGATATGAGCGCAACACAAGGCACATCCTATCATTATCATTAGAAATAATGGGTAGAATGATTTAGCAAAATAAGGAAAATTATTTAGAACTTAGAAGGATATAATTTTAGTAGATAGATAGTTATCTAGTTAGATGTAGGTACATGTACACAGAGCTCGAAGAAAGGGATCATAGATAAATCAGAGAAAAGTAGGGGAGAATAAGCCTAGGGTAGTTTTTCAAATCATCAAAACTCCTATATGATTTTAGCTCTGATAATGTTTAAAAAATGGCTAGGTCTACTCTTCTGGACGTTTATCGATTTGTTAATTTTCCTTTCCTTTTTCACAAACTTGCCCCCGGACATTTCCTATATAGGAGAGCCTATGTCGGAGCTTTGCCCCATCATAACTTTTTTTTTTTAAACAGGAAAATCACAGGACACAGAATCTCGGGATCAAAAGTATGCCATAATGTTTGTGTAGTCCCATGTAGCCTACCCATCATACCTGCACCCAAGATATTATAATGGCTGTGATGTTCAGCAATGTTTTGTAAATCTTGGTAAAATTCTGGTGATCTCCGAACCTCGCAATTCATGTTGACTGATAAATAATCACCAAGAATAGAGAATAATTCCTTTCACAATGCAGTTGATTGACCAGTATAGGCCCATATTAGCATAATCTTCAAGAGAAAGAATTAACTTATTTCCAACAACTCATTATCTACCTCTTCAAACTGCTGGAACCCCCCCCCCCCCCCCCCCCCCCAAATATAAACGATTGCAACCTCATTTTACAAAGCATGAAACAGACTGACATCTTGCAAGCGTCCCGCGTCCCGGGTGCCATCCAAGACCTACTTAGAATTGTCACCCAGACTGAGTGACATCCGCAATAGTGCCTTGCTTTTGAAAATGTTGTTTAAAGGGAAAACTTATCCTTCCTTCTCGTGAAAAGGAACTCAACTGCCAATCATTTTGATGTAGAGGGTTGAACTATGTACACAATTTACGGGTATTGTTACTTGAATAATAGCCTGGGTGAAAACTGACTGCGTCCGTACAATGCGAAATGTCAATTGAGGCGGAGGAGCTATTGTGCGCGCGTATAGATGCTGTGTGTCTGGGAGCAGACGACATTCTATTCGCGATCACCTCGCTCGATCACTCATTTTGTTCGCCACTGTGATTTGTCCTCGGAACAGGTGAACACCGTCACGAATTTGTCATCGCTGTTCGATTTGCAGACAATCGCGGCGAACATTTCCGTCATTTTCTTACGGTGCTCCATGATTGCGTTTCGTTGGAAAGTGTAGTTTCCATTCCCGAAAGTTGGTAAGGGATTAATTACTGTGCTATAATTTGCTTTATTTTGGGACGCAATTTGTTCTGCATGATGGAGCGATTGTTGGTACTGTTGCTAGCTTTCGCCGCATCGTCGCCCGGAGTCTGGGGGCAGGATCCGGAGACAGACATGGATATGCTGGGGGTGAATTCTCGTACATACCCGCTAGATCTCAGCGGCCGTCCCAAAGAAAGCGACTGCGTGGACATACCAGAAGACCTGAGCCTGTGTCAGAACATCGGATACACCCGAATGCGAATGCCGAATCTTTTAGAGCACGATAGTTTGGACGAAGTAAGAAACCAAGCTAAGAGTTGGGTCCCTCTCTTGCTTCAGCGCTGCCACGAAGGCACGCAACTCTTCCTGTGCACGCTCTTCGCTTCCGGTCTGTTTGGAGGTAGACCGCCCGATCTACCCGTGCAGGTCGCTTTGCGAGGAGGTGAGAGCCGGCTGCGGGCCGCTGATGGAGTCGAATTGCTTCCCTTGGCCCGCGATGCTACAGTGTGATAAATTCCCAGAAGATAACGACCTCTGCATCAGGCTCAACATGAGAAATCAGAACGGGACCGTGGAGGCCCAGCCCTTCGAGATGTCGGCAGGTACGGCGAATGCTGGTAAACTTAAAGATACCCATTTCATAATTCACCACAACTTTTTTTTGTTGTTTTTGCACTGTATAGGCAGATAGGGCGTAGCCCCCTAGCACCTTAGCCGGGAGATTTTATTCGTATCTTCCTGAATGCATGGTAGCACTTAGTTACACGTAAAAAGTGATGTAGGAATGTCTGTCTCTGGTAAATCTATAATAATATCTATAATAACCTCGCATAAGCACATTAGTGTGAGTGGGTAAATCACAAATCATCCCAAAATAGATTATCCAATCATGCCAATGTATTATACGGACACAACATGACATAAATGTCTACCTGATTTTGACTAACTAGTTCGTCGCAAACTTGAATAGCAGCATGGTGGTGTTGACGCGAAGATGTTGGGGTGGCAATAGTCATGATAGTGGTGCATGGAAGAGAAGCGATGTTGTTGTTGTTGATTGGGTTTTAATAGACGTGTGTCGATCAAATAATTATGATTAGGTACGGCTGACCAAGGACGGAGGTACTAGCATGACTAGGCAAGCCTAGTACCTCCTTGGTCTGAGCCCGACCCTTTAACGTAACCATCCGAAAGACGTGACTGAGATTCGAACCTAGGTCCGATCAGACATGTCAGAGTCAGTTGTAAATTGTAGGCAAATACAGAGAGCTGACCGTAGACGTTACCTTTAACCAGCCCCTGATCCCCAGATGCATTTTAGCGTAGTGTTGCCTTGTCCTTGGTTTATAGTGTTTGACTCTTGTATAGTAGTAAAAGTAGTAAATTTACATTTGTGATAGAAGTAGACGGTTCTGCTGTTAGCAGTAGCTAAGAAAAGTGCATATTAGGAGTATACAGGTCTAGGCACTTAATCCGTTGACTACTGGAACCGGGTGGTCCTGTGTTAAACCTATGAGGATTAAAGAAAATTCAGTGGTCAATGGGATGGGCAGAAATAAAATGTAGGTGTATGCATGAACTTTATATAAAAGTTACTATACAAATAATTAAAATATTGGAAGATCGGTGTCCTTCCACCTAGCTGAAACTGATTTTTTTGTAATGATTTTATTCGCTTGTTCAACCCAGCAAGCCTTGCCTTTGCATATTGTGAAGAAAAAAAATAATTTCGCTTGATTATGTAGATCTACTGCAGTGGACGGTAATAATTCTTGATCAGGTTTTATCAGCTCCTCGTAATGTTGCATACGAGAAGGTATATTCTAAGGACAGGAAACGGTGACAGGTGCTATATGTATGCTGATGGGACTGTGAACAGAACTGACTATAAATGTCGGATAACATATTGTTTGATATCTCAAAAGAAAAAAAGGCAGGAAGGAGAATGTAAGAGAGAGAGAGAGAGGGAGAAAAGCAGGGAGAGCGAATGGAGAAAGAGAATCAGAGAAAGAGAGAGAGAAATGGGGGGGGGGGGGTTAGAAAAACCTATATTAGATTTTTTAAGAAGCATTTCAAGAAGGAAAGAAAAAAGACGGAGGAAGATCGCCTAAATGCAAGCCAGAGAAATGATGTATAGAAATACATATAAGAAAGAGGGAGAGAGAGATAAGGAGAGAGAGATAAAGAAAGAGGGTGATATAAAGAGACGAGATAGAATGATAGGTATGAATAGATAGCTAGGGAAGAAGGGAGAGAGGGGGAGGGGAGGGAGAATATGTTGCTATCTTTATTTCGCACGAAATGTGTTGTTTTCAAATTCTTGCCTTTTATGTTGTTCGCTTTTGACCTCCACCACATTATCCCTCCCTCCTTTCATTCCTTTGATTGTTACCCCTAAGATCATCTCCTTTCAACCTGTCGACAGGTAAACAAAAAAAAAGAGTATCTGTCCATGAATGAGTAATGAGGATCTGACAAGTTTGCCTGCTGTAGTTATCAGGGGCGAAGCAAGGGAGGTAGGGGCACGTACCCCATCGAATTGCGAAGACAGCTAGGGAGAGAGAGAGGGAGAGGGGGGGGTGCATTATGAAAAGAAGATGACCCCTTTCAAACCCCTCCCCTCACTCGATGGCTTTTTTTCCCTCTCAGATAGTACCCCCGCAATAACTGGACCCTACACCTCTTCTAGTCAATCACTATATATTCTGATTCTCTCACCTTCCCGGTGTCATTGAAAAGTGAAAAACCAGACACCAGTCAGTCCCGACTCAGTCCCGACTCAGTCCAGTCAGTACTACATCTGCTCTGTAGGCACGACTCGCATGACTCGTATGGAACTTGAATTGTCTAGCCTTGAATTTGTTATGATTTTACACAACATATGACATCACGTACGCAAGGCCGAAAACGTCGAGCAGTTATTTCAACTGCAAGGAGTTATCGCAGAGAACTCTGTGGGACAATAATAATTTCTTTCTACCGGAAAATGGGGTAACCTTAAAAACAAATTAAATAAAAACTAAATACAAAATAGGTTCAGTTATTCTCGACATTCTAATATATGATGTTTTGTACAAATGACGTTTCCAAGTTTTCTTGATTTACATAATGAACCTTACTTGCCTACAGTATATGCTGCCATGTCAATGTCACAAGGAGGCCTCCATCTCTTCTAGAATCATTTCCCACAAATTATTACGGTGGGGGGAAAAACCCAGGGATGGTATTCTGAAATTTATTTTATCTTGATTTTAATTGTCAATAACAAATTTTAAATTGCAATATTTCATTGGTGTTTGCGCAGTACGCAGCCACTTTTGCGCAGGCATTAACCAATGATGCGCCAAAAGCGTACATTTTGTTATGGCAATTAAAATTATTTCACTGAAATCAAGATAAAATAAATCTCAGAATACCACCCCAAATCATTTTTATCATCAAATTTTGAAACTTGAGATGCTAGTGATTGGACTATATACAGTGATGGTACGGGCAGTTTATATATTTCACTTGAAAATGCTTTTTCCATGAAATGTTCATGCTACCGACAGCCTTTAATTTCCAAGTTAATTTAGCATTGATTCATTTCGGGAAGTTCATGAAACGGTCACCCTTTTCCCCTCGATTGATTTAACATTGATTCACCAATTATATGACCAAGGAACATGAATTTCGTGTTATGGATAATGGGCAAGAAGTTGATTTAACACTGATTTGTCAAGGGACCTTATTCCATACAATGGACAACTTTTTAAAGTAGATTAAACAATGATTCATTTCGAAATGTGTTCACGAACAGGCACCTTTTTTCAAAGCTGATTTTGCATCGATTCACCGAGGGACATGAGTTTCGTGCTATGGACAAGTTTGTGCCGTGTTGATTCATAATCTCGTAATTATGTCCAAGGCTTTTATGTTCTCGTGAGCATGTCACGTGTCACAGAAACATCAGAACATCCGCGTAAACCTTAATCTCTTTGGCACTTTGCTAGTGGGGTGTTTAGGGGTTGATTAAATATTTACTCTATTATACACCTGCTTTACGATGAACATGGACTTATTGTGAGTTGATCGAAGTGATTAATAGAAGCCTATATCCTTAGAAATAAAATGCTATATATGTTTGTTGTTGTAGGGTGGTTGTAGGAGGATTAATACTTGGCATGGCCGATAAGTACATGTATTTTTCTTCGGGATTTTGGGGTACTTTTCACTATAAAGATTATGGTAATGTATTTTGTAGTCTGGTGTGTATGAAGTGCTTCCCTTTCTTTAGTTTAGGAGAAAAAGACTTATTGAAATTTTATTGGTCTTGTCATCTGAAAATAAAATATTGCCGTCAGTTTTACACGAAAAGTAGTATTATTATCCCTGAAAAAAGATTGTCTGTATATGGGGCTATACATTTCTCTTCATATCTGACTAAAAAGGATGCAGTAATTAGCATCCTTAATCTTGATTAAATTTCTAAACCAAAACGCCATTTTGAGTAGATGCTAGATAGTTATTCTACACATCAAAATAAAATTCATCTGAAAGTTTGCCCTAGGTTTTATTGGAAATTGGTGGCACACGGGAGTGTTATTTCCATGTGCTCGCAGAAATGAATGAGTAAGAAATATCCTGTTTTCCACAGATGTATGATTGAAAGATTGCATTCCTTTTCAATATTTTACTAGAGCACAGCCGTGTTCTGTTGACTACTACTGTACTGAGTGGTTTCGAATGATCGACACCCTTTCTGTCAGGACCGAATAAAAATTGTGCCATTCAGTGGGAGCGGGGGTGTGCCTACCTTTGTGCCAGTAGCAGTAGATGACGGAAACAACTTAAATTTTCAAACCATTTGCAAAATAAATCCTGATTTTTTTAAAAAAACTTTTTAAAAAAGGAAGGTGCGTCGTGGCTTGGGAGGGGGGGGGGGGGGGGGATGCGTCACCGCTTCTGCCTCTTATATTTATCGTCACCCCTGAGTCTCCAATAATGTTAGAGTGGTGTTCCAATGATGAAGTACTCTACTTCTTGGATAACCTCACTTTATTGATCTAGTTTTGCTGTAAATAAAGTTATTCAGTAGTTTATTGTTTTCGTATCGTTATGGGAAGGGCGTGCTAAATGCTTATTGTATTGTTATAAAGTTAGGGCTTAGCTAGCACAGTCGTCTTGATTACATCAGGGAGATGGGACATGAACTCCCTCTGATTATTTTCACTTGTTAACAATGGGGAGATTTGTCGGAACAGATGCACATTAGTGTATCACCGGTAACATATGCGCCTGTGAACATTGACAAATATAGCCATTCTAATCCTTGAAAATAAAATAATGAACAAGTAAAATGCCACCAGAAAATCCACATGTTGCCCCTGGAAATAGCGTCCAGACGGCTCTGCTAACATGTCGCCACGCCGAGAGTTCAGGGGAAAGGGTTTGTTGGCAAACAGTCAAACCACTTACTGGACCTACAATAAGAATGACCGCTTGAGTGGCAGACAAGATGAGCAGATGGCTAGTCTGTGATCACAGACATTTGTGCCGTCGATGAGGACAACTCTTTATACTTGTGCCCTCGCTCGATTAGCATGTTCATTTTAGACCTACACGACTCTACTCCCTATAGGCCTATATCATAATAAACAAATGATGCGTTTATGTTTTAAAGCAAATGTCTTAATGGTAGATAAATGTATAGGTCTAATAAATGAATATTCGTATAAATTTATATAGCTTTAACATTTTGAGTTTTATTAGCTATCATAATCAGAAATTTGGCATTGAGAAATTATTTTTGAGCTTGCAAAAACTGTCTAGGGGCATTCTTATTAGTCTTTGAAGTTGATTAAATGAAGTACATCAAGATATAACTTTGATATTTGACCCTGAGACCTTTACGAGGACCATCATGGTTTATTTATTAGCCTATCTTTGCCAAGCGCTGAAAATGTGTCGCTCTAGTTTCCCTGACAGCTGGAAAAGTTGGCAAAGTTGGCAAAATAATAAATCTGAAACTATTTCAATTTATGACGTCACACCCTCTAGAAATTTGAGATAGGTCAGAAAGAAAAAAAAGACACTTGCAAATCGACACGACTCTGTCTGGATTCTCTTGTCAGATAATTGTAAAGAAAATAAAGAAATGAGATTATTTTGTGATCGATGGCTTTTTCATGCAATTATTTTAACTTACTGAGAATTTATTTTAATAAATTTTCTTTCTCTTTACAGTAATAGGAGAGAACCCTTTTCAATAAAAGAGCTTAATTAGGATGGTAATTTCCAACTGAATGTTTGACAGTATTCATGGTTGACCTGATGAATACGCTATGAACAAAACAGTTTTGCTTGACTAATAAAATATCAAGAGAGGACGATGTTCAATGAAACATTTATGGAAGTTACAGGGCGTGATATATTTTGTAAGCATAATAAACAATCGTAAACCATGCAATAAGCAGTCGTAAAAATGACACTTCATAAATAATTCACACAAATGCAGGTTTGTCAACTTTTGGAAAAAGGGAGACCCGTATTTTTTTTGGTCTCGCCAGCTCTCGAAAACTCGCTCGGGGGGGGGGGGTTATGGGGTCCAGTTTCCCTTTGACAAGCAAAAAGGGGTTTCATTGTAAAAGGGGGGGGGGGGGGCACAATCCAAGAAAGGGCGTATTCTTTATGGTCAAAATGCATACTTTTCTTCCAAAGGGGGGGGGGGGGGGGGGGGGGCACGGGCCGGATGTGCCCCCTAGATCCGCCACTGTGAAGAAGTATGAAAAGACTCGCTTTTTTATATGGGGTAGTAAAGTTGTATGTGATGCAAGTTTTAATGTTTTTCCTTTTCTGCTGAAAATATTGACCGCAAATTCTCCGGAAATATTGCCTCATTATTTTCATTTTTATGGTTTAATCATAGCGTCTTATGAGACCGTGAATGTGACTTTCAAGATGAATGATGTGTACTAAATTTTGATCCTTAAATTTGACATCATAAAACTTGTCATACTTCCTCGCATCCTAATGGATATTTAGTGCTCGCCAAATCGATGCCATAAAGCTTCTGGAAGCTTAAACTTTCATTTTCTAAATTACTGTCAAAAGGCATTTGAAGTGAAATTTGTGTATTTCCATTCGACCACAGCACGCATAAAACTTTCATTGTTGAATAATTTACCGTCAAAAAGCGTTGTAAATGAAACGCGTGTAGTTCCATTCAATCACAAAGCCCCTATACCTTTTTGAAAATGTGGAAAAGCAATTAACTTGAAATTTGTTTAATCCTATCCGATCAAAAGCTTCAATTACTTTCAGATTCTGAATTATTGTTAGAAAACATATTTGTGTAGTCCCATTCGACCACAATTGCGCTGTAAATCAACAGTGCCTTCGATTCTAATCTTCGATTTCATTACTAATTTCCGGGCCCATTCCTCCGAGAATCGGGAATCGGGGGCTGGCGGATATTTTCTGGAATATCCGTATTTTGGGAGGGAAATACGTAAAACGAGATATCGCATTTCGTGGGTACTTAAGCAACATTGGATTGCATATTATAATGGTTTTGTGTAATTTGTTTGTTTCTCATTGTTTCCCTGAGTGCATGTATCATATCCTTATTAAAAGATGAAAATAAGTATTTACTTTTTTATTGCTGCTCATTTTTCGTGTAGAGGGAGTGAAGTACAAGAAGCCGATTAATTTAATAAGCCTACATCTCTCGTAATATTTCATTTTAAAGAATAGATATTTCCAAAAATGAGGTATATATTTTCGTGTAGGCCTCTACATGAGCAGATCCAGGATTTTTGTTTAAAATAAAATGGGGGGGGGGGGGGGGACAAATCTCAGAAATATTCTGATGAAAAGAAAGGGGGAAGGGTCATCAGATATTTTCGTTTCGTTTTCCTCCAAAATTCTCTTACATGGAAAAAATAATAAGGTTATCACACATTTTTGGGCTCTCTTTATCGTTCCAAATTCTCAGACAAGCAAAAGAACAAAAACAACAATAAAACTTTCTTTTCAAATGTGGGGGGTAGAGGCACAGACGGAAGTGCCCCCTAAATCCGCCTCTGGGCATCTATAGTCTTTCTATTTTCTATAAATGCATGCAGTTTTGTAATATCATGTGAAAAGTTAGACGAGATACTTCCAGTAGCCAAGCTTTGGTATAGAAGTTACTGATAACAATTCATTCCCCTAGTAATCCTTCCTTGTAAGCACACCTCAGAACAATTTGTAAGCACACCTCAGAACAATAGCCCCTAGCTGAATAAAACCTACCAGCATAACCTGTCCTTTGTATTAGTTGGTCATTAAAGATCTTAAGAGTAATCCCTCTTTAGAATTAATTGCAATACATGTTTACAGAGACTTCTCATATTCACGGCCCTGGATGTTCAGTGACTTCCCCTCATAGTATAAATAGTTGAGAAATTATGTTCTCGGAGTTCTTTTTTAAGTCTTCGGACTTCTTCCTTCGTGCCTGCCGATTTCGATCGCGTTTACCCATTTTCCTCATCTTTCGCGGTATACGCGATCAGGAAAAATACAAAATGATAGAGATTGTCCCTGCATCATACTGTGGTTGTGACAACCTATGGCACATCACATTTTCGGCATTTTGATGAAAACAAGAAAAAAACATGATTGCCCCAAAACCAAAATGCGCGCAAAGTCAATGTGTTCCCGGATGTCGCGAACGGAGAATTGAACAAACTGCATTGTCGTTTACTGTAATTTATGTTACCATTAGGGCAGGTCATAACCCGCCTGAAGTCATATTGCTAAGAGTTTCTTTCGAATGTTCTGAAGCTCATTGTTCATGCGTCATTTGATTGGTTCAAGGTCACGGAGCGACACATTCCCGTGACGTCAGTGGTCAGAGGTCACTATTAAGGTCAAATAATGGGATTTCATTCATCTATTATACAACGACTTCTTTGGGCTACATGTAGCCGATGATGATAAGTATGCTCTGAAGAAGTCGAACCTCTCTCTGTATATTTTTTTCGTGGTGGACCTTGACGTATTGCATATGTATAGCCTATATTGTAGGCCTATGTCATCGTTTCGGGCTTCTAATCAGGAAATTGTAGGCTTTGTAGCATTTCTCTACTCTAACCAGGGAGGTGGAAGAGCTCTCTTCCCCCTCCCTGCTCTAACTAATGTCTCTGCTATTCCTCGATGTTTCCCTTATAATATCGTTGGTAATAACAAATGGATGAAGTCCCCCTAACAAAAACATAACAGAACCACTGAAGTCCACAATCCATGTTTAGACAACGGAAAGGTGAAGTTTGTCAGTAAAAATCACTGACAAAATGCTTGATGAATCGTTCCCCATGCAGGAAATGGTATGTGTCATCATAATGGTTGATGGTCTAGTGGCTCAACATTACATGTATTATTGTCATTTTTTTCTTTCCTCGTTCACATCCGCTGGGGTCAACATTAATTTGAAGACATGGATATCATGTGACGGGGATTAATTCAGACAGACTGGACTCCGATTTCCTTGCAAGGTCTGGTCGTGTGAGACCATGTTAGTCCAAGGCCAAAGCAATTAGCGGGTGATTGACAACCAGTCTTGAATAAACTCTCTGGAAATCCTTCTTGCCATCCAGACAGTCATAGCCTATTTTCCGTGCTTCTGCTATATATTTTTTCTCTCAAGTTGAGTGTTCCGTACAAACACATAACGCCTGGTCACATTTATCCGATAACGATAACGAGATTTTCAGCTAAAGGATACAGATTACTATCTGGTGTTTACGTGTAAGTGTGCCATGTCTGTAATATAGAAGGGTAGCTCTATAGGGTATACCTTTAATGTCAGCTCTAGTTATCCTTATCGTTATCAGATGCGAGACCTAGATGCGACCATCCCCAAAAGATCATAATAGGGTCCACGATTACCCCCCCCCCCCCCGCGACGAAATTAGCATGTTTATGTCACACTTTTAATAAATTTTGTCATTTCATTTCAAATGCCCTCAAAGACTACTCAAACGACTGGACAAATCAGACGCTTACACATCCAAGGCCTACATTGGCTTCACAGATAGTTCCAAAGGTTACCACATTGCAAAAACAAGGGTGTTAATTCAGCACCATCTCGGTATATCTATCAATGCTGCCTTATTGGGCTGCACCAGATAGGTGTTAAAACAACACCGGTTTATATTGGGCTACACAGTGTTAAAAACACCAGTTTGATTCGAAACTGGCGTTTTATTATGTGAAATATAGAATATTTTAATTTCTGCAGATTTCACAATTAGGAAGCTCTCATTGAATTGTGTGTAGGTTGCAACAATGGCAATTACACATGTTCAGCGAGGTATCAAACCTTGTTTCACATTATAACAAGGAAAAATTAAAGTATTTCGTATTTCATGTAATAAAATACAAAAGAAATAGTGAGTGGGTGACTTCACTGGTTCCCGCATTTGCATACTGAGCAGGATGTGCATACAGCTGTTTTGCGAAATTAACTTTCTTATTATACATCCTATTTTGATGAAATTTTCAGTGTTATGCTTGTTGGATTTTCTCTATATATTCAAATCAACTTTTTGTTAGGGTGGACGTGGCCTATAACACTCATCTGGTGCAGCCCAATACCGATACCGAGATGGTGTTGAATTAACACCCTGGATTTGCAGTGCACCTGCACGATTACTCTCTTGAGTAAATGTTTAACTTGAACGTTTCCACAGTTATTAGGAATATTTTCTTGTAGAGTTTAATCAAACTGCAGTCCTCTTTGTTGAAATCCTAATGAGCAGCTAGAGGAGTGATTTATGACTATTATTTATTGTGATAATAATGAGTAGCCACAGGGCCCTTTTTCATAAAGCTTGTTATCAATAACAAGTTGCATTTACTATTATAAGCTACTGAAATCATTGCATTTTGATTGGCTGAGAGCAAATTTGTCATAGAAATGTGGCAGTTGTTACTGATAACAAGTTTTATGAAACGGGGCCCAGGGCTATGATCCATCAACCCTTACATATGTATGAATGTATCATTTATTATTTGCTGAAATATTGTTGATGGTAATGAAGGAGGCAGCTGGGCCCTGTTTCACAAAACTTGTTATCAATAATAACTGTTATAAGCGACGGAAATCATAGCATTTGATTGGCTGAGAGCACATTTGTCATAGATCTGCTGTAAATGTTATTGAGATGAAATGGGGCCGTGGAGATAAAAGAGAAGGAGCTGACGTGTAAGAGAGAGATACAACGACTTGGAAAAGGGATCAAAGAGATGTCAGTTTTCTGGATATATTGTCTCATTTGGCTGACTTTATACCTTGAGTCTGACACCTCCCCATGTCAGTTTTCTGGATATATTGTCTCATTTGGCTGACTTTATACCTTGAGTCTGACACCTCCCCATAAGGAATATACTTTCCAGGCTTCATTGTCATGATTTTGGGATGATATTCCTGAAACATTTCTGTGCCCCTTTCCGGGCCCATTGCATTATATAAATATTAAAGGAGAAAGGGGGGGGGGGGGGTATCCTAGTTGTAAAGAGAGAGAGAGAGGGGGTGTAAGGTAAGAGATATAGAGAGATAAACTGGGACTTTAGTGGGAGACGTAGATAAATTAAAAGAGAGAGAGAGAGAGATGGAAAAGAGAGATACAGGTTTGTAACTTTGTATAAATATAATAGAGAGAATGAGATGGAAGAGAGCAAGAGAGAGAGGGGGGGGGGGGGGGCTGACTCGAATTCTAAACGACTGGAAGATAAGCTAACAGTTTTGACAGACAAACGAGCTTTTGGTGCAAGAGCCATGTGTCTACATGGTGAATAAACATGTCATCAAGTTAATTGTCAAACAACTCAAATGTTTGGTAAATCCTAGACAGGGTCACGTGGTGAGGGCATAAGGTTTAGAGGAGTTTGACAAGGCTGTGAAAACCAGATGCAAATAGCAGTCATATATAGGCCCATTCACATTTCAGCACAAATATCGTAATCTTACTATCATCGCAATCGATAATTGTGGGAGATTCTTATTTGGTGTATAGTTGCAAAGCAACTTCTGCATCGTGAAGTTGGGAAAGTTGAGCAAGCTTGCCTATAGATCCTTGTTGGTAAAATTGATTTTAGACAATAGTATAGTTGGGCCTAATGGATGTATTTCTTGGAACGGTTTAGCTTTAGCAGAACACGATTTCGGATATCGTAGTCGAGAAAATTTCTATCATGGCGTACTAATGGACTGGTGTATAAAGGGATACAGGGATATAGGGAGGTCTGGAAATGTTCTTGAATATGACTCCGAAATACCATAAAAGGGAGTGAAACGTTTGGATTGAAGTTTCAACTGAAAGCAACCTCCGACCAAGGAGTTAGATAACTCCTTGCTCCGACATACCGCTTCTCATCTTATGGATGACCAGGAGTTACCAAATTGCCTCCGCCGCCTTGAAAAATGAACATTTCTTTCTGATCTGAAGAACGCCTCCATTCTATTGCATTCTTTAGAATACTTTCAACTCGCCCCACAGAAATGCAAATATGAAAATGAATTTCTGAAATACGATTTCAAGAGGGAAACGAATTTCTTAGTACATATTTCGGAAGTCATTCATTTGACAGATAATTTTAACGAAAATATTTTAATGAGCAAATTGCCTTGAACTGCCAAGTTTGCGTGTAAATTGCGCCTCCGGTGCTGTTCAGTCCTTTGAAATCAAATCGTGCCACTTTTGGAATGTTAGTTTGGGTTGGGTTTGATATATGGGTTTCGACAATGCACTTGTACACATTCCCTAACATTACTCTGAATTATGAGGTCACAGGTCAAGGGTCATTCCACGTTCACGATTCCCACATATGCTTCGATAGGTACTAGTATAGGTTACGTGGGGTACATCATGTATTATCAAGGGATCCAGTATGTATAAACGAATGCAATTCATACTTGTTTTAATGATTAATGATCCACAAGTAGGGGAGCACGGTAAATACGAGAAAATATTTCCTTGAAAAGCTGAAAACAGTAATGGTCCGAATAGGCTTACTCTGTATACAAGGTGTACAAGGTGTAAGAGGTGTACTTGAATTTGTATCACCTCAGACTCAGTCGTAACATTTAGTATTCAAACACCATCCTACACCCTGTATACATTGCACCGTTACCCTTATCCAGGAGTTACTAGGCTAGTAACTCCTTATCCTTATTACATTTTATGCTATATAATCAAAGGATTCCGATGAATTCTGATTAATTGGTAGTTCACCTTCCCGAGTCTCAATTTAGTCCCAAGGGAGAAAATGTAGTTTCATAATCATCTGATCATTTCTGATGATAATAATAATATATTACATTTATATAGCGCATTATGTGAATACTTCAATGCGCTTTACAATGTTATTTATCATTACCCCTGGTCATTGGATTTCAAGCCCGCACACAAGTGTGCACCATCTCCACTCCCTTAGGGAGCATTCCTACCATGTTGCACCTTTCACATGCATGCATGTAGGGCAATGGCAAAAACGGTCACAATGACTTTCGGCAATCCTCACAGGTACCCATTATCTCCTGGGTAAGAGTGACAATGTAGATTAATGTCTTGCCAAAGGACGTTAGTGCCGCGGCTGGACTCGAACCGCGAGCCATGTTATCCACAGTCCGGTGACGTATCCGCTAGACCGCGACACCTCTACATGATGATGTACATAATGTTGCCATGTTAGACAAAAGCTTCAGCAAGCCATGATCGGATCGGCCTTGGTCCATATCCCACCGCTGCCACCATGAGATGCATGTCGTGGTTTAAGTAAGAGCATTGTCTGTAACAATGCATTATTTTGTGATGATTTTGTCATTGTGTACTGACTACATGTACTTCGGATATTGGATGGTGCTTTGTAGAATAGAGTGGCATACATGTAATATGACTGGCTCGAGCTTGATAGATGGTGTAATCGACGTGAATGCTCATGGACATATTGGACACGCATTTTCTAAAAAAAACTAAAAAAACTCACCAGTTACCATGGTTACAGAGATTGTTACTCGTTAACTCTAATTTTGATCAAATATCGTGATGTATTGTCTAATTTTCTTACTTTCGTGAGATATTAATATGAAAGGGACGCTGCCCACTTGAAGGTACACACAAAAGGAGTAACTCTCCCGCAATCAGTAGGAGGAGGTAGTACATCCTTGGTTTGATCACTCCTCAAATTCTGTTTGCATACTATGTGATTGCGTTCTTGCAAGAAAAAAACAACACTTATTTGAATTCTAACCACGACCTTTTTGAGATCGCAGCCCACGTTCTTCGCTCTTTCCTCGCCCTCACCTTAATGACCCTCTCAACATTGTATTGGAAATCCCGTGGTCGCAGCATGGTGGTTTCGGAATCAGAGCGGAACTTCGTGGGTTCCCCCACGGGGAGATGTCGGCGGCTCCGGTAGCCGCCGACCGGTGAATAGCAAACAAGTTAAACATGTGCTGCAGACAGATTTATAAGCCAATTGACAAAACAGTTATTTATATCTTACTGAATTGGTTTGGCTGTCGTGGCTGTAGGCCTGCAGTATAAATGTATAACAACGTCAGTTAAAGCATCACCACTCATGATTTGCTGATTAATTTTGATGATTTTTATTTGACTACTTAGAAAATCAAGTAGGCCTATATGCTTGAAGTAAAGTAACCAGTGAACCTCTGGTTGAAAATCTTGTCGGAGGAATATGGTTATTTAGGACGATTCATGCCTTACCAACAGCCGCTGGCCCATTGACTTGGTTCGAACTCGGGGCCTCTCGGTTACGATACCACTGCTCAATAACACTGTGCCATGATTACACCAGCTGCCTTTGGCCATGCTGGCCCATTGCTCACACCTTGCAATTGATTTTCAGATTATAATCTTAATTTAACAATCACTGGAAGATGGCGCTGTTCAAAGTCTGCCAGTTCAGTGCCACTTTAATTAAGGTACACTGCAGTCTGAATCAAATGGTTGGCAGTTCGCGTCTCTGCCGCGGTAGTAATGACATTTGGCTAGACTATTCCATTCTCAACTCAGGAGTTGTAAATGGGGACATGGTACGAAGTAATACCTTGAAGTAATTCCTTGATTGTTTTGTAGGTGCCTTCCGCAACCCTTGGGGTGTATGCTTTTATGTAACTACTTGAAATGGATCAACGGTCCCACTTCGGACAACAACCCCAATAGTCGTGCAAACCACATTAAAGCAAATGTACATAGTTTTAGAAAGATAGGTGAATGTGCATACAGACACGGCAGACTACATACGGGAAGGCAGACAGATAGGTTCGCGGTTAGACAGTTGCATCATTATTGGTCATCAGCACCTCCAGGGGTTGTAGAGACGGGTCCTGTGGTTTGTGGTTGAAGCTCCTTCTTCGTTTTAACTGGAATCCCATTGTAAATTACGAGAAAGTAGGTTTATTGGGATTCGGAAGTAAATTCTAATTCAATCCTCTCGAGATGCTTGGCTTAAAGGTAAACACACTCATACTGTTTGAATAAGCGAAAGTGTTTTTCTTTAAATCCCCCCAGTACCCTGGACAGTCGTCTATTTAAAAACAAAATTGTAGACCATGCATAAGCATTAAAATGCCATTTATTAGGACAATTCCGAGAATACAATCGACGATTTGGTGCATACACAATGTAGGCCTAACTCGATCTTCATCTTTACTTTGTAAAGAAAATGTTTGCTTCATCCAAAGAACAATATTGTAAAGTGTAAACTGTAGACTAAGTTTGAATCACACGATAAGGGTACCAACATCAAGTTGTGCTTATGGGACCACGCCTCTTAAGAACTGTTTTTCCTATTCTTGTTTCTTTAGAGGAATTATATGTCCAATACGTTATCAAGTATTACAGACTTGTATTATGGCATTGTGAACATAAATTGTCTGCTGCAACTTATCATACTACTTGATCATTCGTTTACTTGATCATTCGTTTACTTGATCATTTGTTTGATCAAATTCTAAGAGGGCTATTAGCTAGATACACTGTACAATCCTTTGATGTACTAAAATCTTTGATGTGATCGTTAATGTGTAGGACTTAATGTCGTTTGCGAGCACAAACCCTGGTCAGTCGTAAAAGAGTGTCTGCACTGTAATACTACCATAGGCCGTGTACTATATCTCTTCCTGACACAGGAGCATATTGGCACGACCAGTAGGTAGCTGGATTAGGCTCCTCTCAAGACACAATGATTTTCTGATAAAGTGTCAAATTAGGGTCTGTGCTTGCAGACTAGACTTAATGAGTGATGTGGGAATGGGAGTGGGAGCAATGCGATATTGGTGAAGGCTCTTGACTCTCATAGGCGAGGTCCTGGGTTCGATCCTCGCTGGGTGCTTACATCTTTGGACAAGATGTCTTACCCACATTTGTCCATCTCGATCAAATGGGTACCTGGCATTTGCTGGGGTAATAATAATTGCAGGGCCCTCGAGAAGAACAGCATTGATGCTGATGAGGCTTCCGTGGGTAAACAAATTATTTTTACTATTATAATTACTATTACTAATTAATAAGTGCTACTTCTAGCAAGGAGTTATTACAGAATGTAATATTCTGAGAACCAGTACATGTATATTACACAGGAAAGCTCTGAAATGTACCAATGTCATGAATGTCGGCCACCATTTCCTCTGCCAAACATCTTGACGGAGTGCCAGTCGAGAGGGATTTTCTTGTCATCTCGTGACAAATGCAGTTTATTTTAGTAAGCTCTACCTCAAAGGGCCAAAGTGTACCCAGCTGTTATTGTGAACGAGCCTGTGAGGTCATAGGTCAAAATCCTTAACGTTCCTCTTTTCTGGTCCATGTTTTCGTTTGGAATCCAAACTTCTTTAGCTCGTTCTTCAGAAGGCGGTGCCGAGATGAGATCTTGGTCCGCCACGTGAAAGTATTCTTCGTCGTGATAATGTTCCTGTTTTTAGTCTTCTTAGATTTAATTCGGAAGAGAGAGAGAGAGAGAGAGAGAGAGAGAGGGGGGGGGGGGGAGTAATCAGGGGCTGTATATTCTACTTCCCACAACCTCGGTTAACCCTTTTTCTTTTTACGGAGAAACGAATATAAATCCTGATGAAACGTGAGGTAGGAGCATATATTTTCTAATAGGATGGTAAGTGAGAAACTATTGACAAAACCAAATAGCAACGCCTTAACGTCGCCACCACCACTGTCATCGTGATCATCTTGATCATCTTGATCACCATCATGCCAAGCAACTGTGTAGAGATACGTACCCCAACGTTTTCCTCATTAAAAAAAACGAAAGTAGAAGAAGAAAAAGAGACAGCTTCAGAGACATGACACGCGTGATTATAATATTATATTAAAAAAACCCCGTTTATTATGAGCCGACTTTTCCTAATCCCATTCATGCACATACGGTTACGAATAAAGGCTTCTATGGAGGTTGTGATATACTGAGTTTATCTCCCTTTAAACAAGACCCATAATCAGTTAATGTGTCATCATTCCCTGATGTCTATCTATGAGAAAGCGAAATTCTATATCAAACGAACATTTATTTTCTTTGCTAAAAGCCCACTCAAGGTGGATCTGTATGTTGAATTCCGAGCAACGATTCCTGATGTCATACGAATGTTTTCCGATCTCCCTGATTCGCTAATTTCCGCTCATGATCATGATGATCGTAAGGTGTGAACATCATAAAAGCAAGCTGCCAATATAAATCTCACTTTCTAATTGATGCCATTACTAATTATTCATGCGGTTTTTATACGGTGATGATATTTATGAAGCCCCTTACGCCGATGACTAGATAAAGCAAATTAACCATCTTTTGACCTGAAGGAAACACTTTATACACAAAAATAAGCAGATCGAATCAGGCATACATGTGGCAAAATGTGCTTGATCCAAGTACGCCTATTAACAAATGACATTTGAAAAAAGAGCGTTTTAAAAGAAATCCTGTATAATATTGCCTCGCTTCTTTAACCTTACACATAATAATATAACAGTTGAGAAAGCCCACATTTTTTTTTTACTAACACTCACTTTTCCCTTTAAAGAAAGGTATTGGTAACTTTCCAAAGTCGTCGAATAAACGTTTGAAATCATTGCAATAAAATAGGTGGAAATGGAATGCATCTTGTTTTTTTATACCATATGAAAACAAAGTGCACTAGTTGTGATATTTCTCTATCAAGTTCTCAATCCACACATCTTTTATTAGAATTAATTCCCCGCAGTAAATCACTCGACACATTCTTGAAATTGGTTGCAAAAACAATTTCCTAAAGCACATTTATGGTAGAAGTATCCAGCAGTGGGAAATTAGATCTCAATGATGTATGCCCTTTATGCCGGTAAACATTATATTTAGGGCAAGGCATGTTTGGGCATTTCCCTCCTTTTAACGACAGACATTTTGATAAACGAATGGTAGGAGAGGAAATCTAAGGTGCACTCAATTTTTTTATAGCTCACTCTGATTGTCAGATCTCATAAAGATTTAGTTGGCTGCTAAAAATAAAGTCTCAAAGTTTAATTGAATGTGTATTCCTTGAAAAGAAGCCATGTAACTGTGAATTGGTATATATTGTGGTTTAAGGTTAAAGGCGTCGAGTCGGGAGGAGAAGGGGGGGGCATTTGGGAATTATCGGTGTATCCCTTGGGGCATTTTTGGAGTATATAAACTTTACCTACCATTGATGCATCTCATTGTCCCCGCTCCTCCTCGTCCCGTCCTAAGGATGGATTGACAGCTTTGTTTATGGAACAGAGAACGAGAGATGAGCAGCATGGTCAGGTATAACCCAACCGTTCATTTCATGAGTTCATTGTATTATTTGGGATAATTCGATAGAAAATATAATTGATTAATGATATCTCTTGGGGCCATTCTGACGTTGAAAGATGATTTTCAAATACAGTCAGTAGTGATGTTCAGAAAACCACCACAATTATAATAGGTGAAGTATGTTATTGCTAAATCTCTATTTTGAAAATTAGTTTAACTCACATAGTACATGAATCATGTTCATGTGACCTTTTTGTTACCTATACGAAAAATGGGTAATTGTGGTTACGTCGATCTCCGAGACAAACACCGCAATTTATTATTGCGGTATATGCATACTCGGTAGTTGTCCATTCAAGGCAAGAAAGTACACACAAAGAAGTCCCCACTCCGAGACAGTTTAAATTTACTTTATTTCTTATCCATGACCGACCACCTACAGCTACTATATACACAGTCATATCAAGTGTTGTGTTTGCCAGTTTGAATATGGTTCGCTGGTTTACCTTTTGCTGCTATTCAATATACCGAGGGCAGAGTGTGAAGACGGACAAATGAGAACTGTCTGGCCCAGGTAGCGTGGCGTAGCCAGTATTTTTTTAATGGGCATTCGAGGGGCGGGTGGCTCTCATTATTTCTGGTATGAGGCAATGTCATTTTAGTAATTGCAGCCGACATATTGCAGAATTGTAGACACGTTTTGATTCTTCTTTTCCCGTTACTTAGGCTATACTTAATTTCTGATGTTCATTTTATTCCTGGTTTATGTTTGGGCCTTTCGTTTGTCCATTTTCCTCTTCGGGTTTTTCCTTTTATGCTTATTCCCCTCCTTTATTAATTCCCCTCTATGTTGTTTTCTGAAATAAAGGACTTTTTGGATGGTTCCCCATAATACCTCCCCATATCCACCATGACAAATATAGAGATGGCTTGTGAATATTTCCACGACACGTCACACTGTTTATCACGGACGTAAATAAACTCGTCCATCTCGGATACAATGGAAAACAAGTGCTCACTTCAACCCTCTTTACGTGACAATTGTACCTAAGCCGCCTGAAGATAGCCAAAGAATCTAGTTTACTCCCTGTACAAACATTTACCCTTGTGGGTCTTATGCGTGCTTTCACATTCGTCGTAACTCCTTTGTGATTATTCCACTTGCACAATAGGTACTCGTAAAACCACGTTACCCTAACTATTCTTGATGTACGAAAACCCATGGAAGCATAAAGGTGATCTTCAGGTTTTCATAATGCACCTTTTTATGCGGTGGTACACATAATTATGTGGATGCATGGAATTATATTTATCTAAATTATATACACCAACGAGTGGTAATTACCTTTAACTATGTGGTAATATACGTATAAATGGTAAAATACGGTAGGCATCTTATATTTATGTGGTAATAAAGTTTTAAATACGTGGTAATTTATTATATGATAACACAGCTTACATCATGTACATGTGGTATAATAAAATAATTGTATAGGAATATACCTTACATCAAATGTAATTACACGGATGTCATTAGAGGGCATACACAGTCTGTGTGTATAGATAATGAAGCTCATTCGATTTTCAGTCATGGAGGCAGCATGGCACTCCGTATGTGACCTGCACAATAGTGTTACATTTTTGTGTATTCTGGCTTTCCACAGCCATTCCTGATTACACTCAAACATGGGAAAGACTGCTCCATCATATTGCATCTCAACAAATAAGATAGGGGGAGTACGCTACCCTGTGTCGCCTCACATTCGTTTAAAGGGATATTCAACCGCAGATTGTGGACGTTTTAATGCCGCGAGAGGGCACCGTGATCGTTACCTGATCATGCCGTTGCCCGCGGGGCGCAAACCTCGGATAGACTGGTCGCCGCACAAACATGCACGCTCCGCCTGAGCTCGAGCTCTCGCGCGAGATTCGGTCGGCTTCGTGCAGTCGAAATGTAATCCCACTTAGTCCAACGGACGCGTTCGACGCACAAACTTTGTGTACGAGTGAATGGGTCTTACGCAATCCTGACTTTCCCCACGGCCGCCCGGTGGCGTATCCCTTTAAGATACGTCAGGAGGAATGAAATTGACAAAACATTTGCAGACGCTACGGAATCTAATATATTATATCCCAGCAGGAGCACGTGGAAATGTATTTACTTTTACCTAGAATTACATCTCTGTTCCGGAATGCGATGGCATTGGCCCAGTATTTTCCCCTCTTCCGTATTCATATTTCTTGATGGCCAACCCAACAAAGCTAATCCGCTCAAATTATATTTCACACTCTCCGATCGTTGTACTAGTAAGAAGGTACATCAAGATATTTATTTGACTTGTTTGTATTTAGTGACTATGGAAGAACTCTTTGAGTTAGTGGGAAATGTCTGGATTAGCCTGAAAGTCAGACTAGCGCCGACATGCGCCCCCCTGCGTTCATTATGTACCCGTGTTTGTTATTGTGTCTTGTCGAAAATTGAACATTATATTGCTATGACATTACTTGCACCTGTGACTGCGCGGTCTATGGTACTACATGTAGGTGGTCTGAAAAGTTTTAAAGGAACAGTGTTCAAATTAAACACAATATTATAAATCATTAAATAGTATTTACTATTTGGAAATAAATAGACTCATTGTTCGACTCGATTTCTCCATCTAATACTCGCTGTGCAACGTGTAGATAGTTACCGGGTTTAAAGTTGAATACTTGTTAACATAGAAAAAAAATGTTTTGTTTACAATGGCAATTGTATTTTGATACATTTTGATCAATTAATATGAGACCATAATTATATATTCAACAAGTTGCATTCAGATATATTTTTTTGCTATCAGAACAGAACATTATCTTTAACATCACCTTTTAGGTCAAAGATTTAGGAGCTTGGTATACCAGGCAAGGGGTAACCGTGTTAACTTATAGGGAGTGTTAAATCCATCAAGATGTCTACCAGAGGTTATAGGGGTGTCGATGGGGTCCACGTTTTCACACAGGTGGTATCTAAATGGGGACAAGCATTGGAAGGGGGTAGCCCTGGTTTCACATGTACTGTGTTCCGCTAATACAATGTATACACATGGAGTAGCTTCATGGTATACCGTATTGATTGTATACAGTAATAGCATGAAGCTCCATGGCTATAGTTATGTACACTGTCGAGCGATTTGTGTTATTTCAAATGAGGTATCCCAGATCTGAGATCCGGTTTGTATGCAAAGCACAATAACCATTTTTTTTTCATTGATGCGGAAATAGACAATTAAAAAGATAAATAAATGAAATAATTGATAAATAAATAATTAAGTGAATAAATGAAAGAATACAATTATTGATGAATAAGTAACTAAATAAATAACTAAATGATTACATAGGTAATTCCTGAAATAGACAAATAAATGAAGAGGCAAATAAATAAACAAATTAATTAATTAATTAATTAATAAATGACAAGGTATTCTATTAAGCGTCAGAAGGACGTTAACTGTGTGTTACAGAACATGAGTTAATGTCCTTTTGGCCTCAACATACGAATGTGAAATCACATTGGTGTCCTTGCAGACATGTTTAGACACTCGTTGAGTAATGAGCCTTTATTTTCCCTTTCCGCTTTCATTGGATTAATCCCCTCAAAGTTCTAAATATTCTGTTATATTTCGACGGATTCAAAGACGCCGCTTGCTCTTAATTTATGATATATAGATCATAAAATGTGGTCGTTAGTCATTGTACTAACCACTTCGACCTTCTAAAAGAATTGCTTCCTGATTTTACATGTTTAAAGTGAATGTTGAGTTCTGGGAAAGGTGAAAATAATTTGTGTGAGCTTTCTCATTCTTTTTATATCAGTTTGGAAGAATATCATAATAGAATAGTCCCTGAAAAGGATTGCTCTCTCAAATGCCCTCATATTCGAAATATGACGAGAAATAGCTGAAAGGTTTGGGCCGAACATTCATGCCGAATATTCAGGCCACTTGTGTGTGCAGTCCCATATACCCATTTCTTTGTGCAGATTGAGTCAATTTCTGACCATTTTGATTATTCCAAAACCTTACAGAATAACAAATTATAAAAATGTTCATGGGGTAGGGGTGTGCTTTTGGTTTTGGTTTATGTAAATTTTGTTGGGATTTCTTTGTTTATATTGATTTATGTGTATTGATGTATTTTCAATGAAATCTCTAATAAAAACATTAGGCGGGGGGAGTCTGAGGGGGTGGGGGGGGGGGCACATATACTTCAGATAGTTATAGGAACAAGCAAAAAAAAAGCTACATTATTAACTTCCGTCTCACCTTACCATACCTCAAATCCTTCAATTTTCACTTCGAGATTTTCGTAATCCTTTTTCTCGGGATCATTTTCAAGTCACGTCGTGACACCTGATCAAGAAAAACTCGCACCCTTTATTTGTGTGAAAGCATGTTTTAGTTCTGTGTTTTGTAATCTTTCAGGAGACATCTGCATTCACTGGCGTAGCTGGGGTGGGGGGGGGGGGGTGGCGCGTGCCCTCTAGTCGGTTGGTGAAATGCCCCCCTTTCCTCGTGTAAAATGACGCCATCGATGCTTTCTGCCTACGAATACCTCCCCCCTCTCCCCATGAAATATATCTCTGAAGTTTTTCAATCTTGATATGGAGAAGAATATAGAAATGTGCTTTCAAAGATGTATTCAATTCGGTAATAATGCTGGAAATCTGCGAAACAGTACAAGTCGATTACGAGGATCATTTTCCCCGCTGTCTCTCATTCATTATGCAAACTTTCCCTGGCGGAATGCATAACCATGCCATTACGGATGACCTGATTAAATGCGCATTTGCCTTCCAATCTTATTTGAAACCACTTTCTCCCTACATCTCCTGCATTAGATTAGTCATTATGTATAAGCCATATTACCTCAGCGTCTGAATAATGTTAAATCTATTTAGGATGTAATAAGATAAGTCGAAGCAAGCAGTGGCGCGCTGAAGCAATTTGTCTTTATTTCTGGTTAAATTATTCTCGCAAAGAGAATGCGTAAGTCATGTTTCGTGAGTGAATGTATAAATGCTGAGTATATTATATAGGACTACTGGTTTGATGATGTTATGAATATAGTGTTACGCTGTAATTGGCTGATGACGTCAGCATCAGGTTGCATAGACTGAGGCACATGCGAGTGTAAAAAAAAAAATTTTTGAAGAAACTAAATTTGCGAGCTTCTTTTGCCGCCTTGAAAAACATTAAAAATTAAAGCATGATTACACCAGGGAAGTGTTCCCTTATTACACAAACTACTTTGCTAATACTGTTCGGCTCTAGCAACCTGCGTGTTGGCGTATGGCTTGGAAGCTGCTATAGCAATCGAATTATGCCATATAAACATATCGTATAAATTGGCTGCGAACATTTTGTATGAGTTCGTTTTCATTGCCCCATCAAACTGGATTTGAGCACCCATAAAAGGGATTTGGTCGTAATTTACTGTCACATAACATGGCAAAGGGTCTGTTTACCTTCTTGGGAAACTATCGGCCTAGAACCCTGACTACGGTCCATCGTGAAACTAGGGAAGTGTAATTTCCCCGATAAAATTATGACTCTCAGAGTTTTGAGCAAGCTTTTGAATGTTATTGGCGGATTGGTTGGGGGAGGGGGTCGAAACAGCGGCGGTCTAATGCTGAGGGAACACAAAACAACAGCAAAACATATAAGGCTCCAAATGATTATATTCCTGGGGCCGGGGGGGGGGGGGGGGGGGGGGGAGTCTAAGGCCCAGCGGAATACCCGAAATTATATTCCTTTGAAAATTAGATTAATATCTGGAAAACGTTCTCCCCTATTTCTCAATCATGGTTTCACCTCTGGATTATAAAAACATTTCGGAAATTTCCCTGCTTAATTATTATTTTAATCGTGTTCATCATATAATATTTTGCATATATTCACGCGAGTGTGAAGTTGTAGTAATTCTGTACACAAGCCATGCAGGAAAAGGTATTTCTGTGTTCTGTAGGTCATTGAAAGTACCTGTGTATACGCAGTGCCTATGTAGTTTTTGAAAATACGACCCCTCACAAACTGTCGCAGTTTCCCTCACCATATCCACAACTCCACATAGGAGCGCAAAACAACACCTACAAATTGAACTTGACGCTTTCCATGTCTGTGTCAGTGTCACCTCTAATTTTTTGAGTCAAATTTTTGAGGAGCGGGTAGAAGAAAAAAAATCATGATGTATCAAAGTTCGATGAATAAATGAGGCATTGAATTACTTACTCTTCAGTAAAGGAGGGAAATCTTTTGAGGCACTGTTACATTTAAAAAAATTATTATTCATGCATTTTGGTATATATATTCATTTGTGTTTTTCATATGGTGTGAGGATAGGGATCATGGAGTGAAAAAATAGGAATGTTTTCAAAAATTCAAGTGGATTTCTCCTTGGAGCAACTCAGTGTTTCGGTCAATGTTCAAATACTTGTTATTTTCTGTAATCAGGTTATGGTAAAAAGACTATACCCTGCCCGAGAGAAACGAGGTGAAAAGTGTGGGCTAGTTAACCCTTGACATGGGGTCACATGGCTTCGGGGCTGATGGGACTGAGTTCAAGTACAACCCAAGAGAACTTGTCAGGTTGGTGTAAATCATCTATTACCTCACCCGATGAGTCCGCCAGATGATCACTTAAAGGTCGTAATGAGTTCTGGTGAAATGGTGAAAGGTGAAAAATTTGCAGAATACAGCACAACTCACACATAACATTGCACTCACTTTACACTGCTGTATGAATGATATTTGCCAAAACGATTTTGAAGAAAAATTACTTTTAAGACATGGCGTTCTTCCAAAAAGCGTGACTCCACTTGAACCTAATATTGCATTTAACAGTATTACGATTTCGAAAGCATTAATTACCATCTTGTTATAAATGTTAAAGGCACACTTTTGTTTTCTTCCCCATGAGACTTTTCATGTTGTATTCCAAATGAGGTACAATTCAACTTTATCATGCAAAACGGTTAATTCAAAGAAGTATAGCATTCCCTTGACCACATACAAACTTATGGCGCCGCCGTTACGGCCGTGGCGCCTTTTCCGTACAAGACCACGTGGTCGCATGTTACGCGCATTATTTTTAGATGGCGGTTGCATAGACAAATAGACCTGTATACTAATGTATTTATATTTATGCATGTATTTATATTTATGCATGTATATCTCAAGAATCCTTAGTTACCAACTATTTAGTGCACCTACTATGCATAATGGAATTTCTATGGTTGGAATCCATTTTGCATACATTAGTTGTTGCTGTTTCGGACAAACCTCTGACAGTCTTTTGAGTCGTCGAGAGAAACTTTTGTTCGATAAGTATGCATACAATTAGTAAAGAAGCTTATTAAATAGGGCGGGTGTGCGCACGCGTGTGTGTTACGTAGTACGATTTTGTTAATGAAACAAAAAGAAAACAACAAACGGAAAAAAACTTGCAAGAATAACTATTGTTGTTCATGGACTTGAGACAGATCAGACAGTACCAGTTGAGCATGCAGTGCTCCCTTTAAAATGGCATGTTGGAGGAACTCTGATCTGCACGAACATTCAACGAAATCATCGCTCGACCACATTCCTCCCATACTACATGTGCCTACGCAACCCCTACAGGTTTTATACGACAGGGAATTCGAGCGACTCACAATCTTTCTGCTTTCTCCACCCGGGCAACTCCGGGCGTGTCTATACTACCAGGCAAATGAGTACACTCTCTATAACTAGACATGAGTGAAAATCCACTCTCCGTTTTAGGGATCAATTCTTCGTTTTGGAGTGAAAATCCATACATAAAAGTGGCATCCAATCCAAGAGAGCGTTATTCTAACCACTACTCTGGAATGGATTTCAGATGCAAACTTTTGCTTAGTCCCGTACTATCAATAGGTATATAGTATCGGTGGGGCTAAACGAGGATTTAGCCCCACCAATAGTACGGGACTAAGCTTAGCCCACTTTCTGTTCACAATGCACTTTACCAAAGTGGGTTTATTACTCCACGATAGTACGGGATCATTTTAGCCGTGGAAAATAGCCGGGTTGGACCCACCAAAGGTGGGGCAAAATGAGAGCAAACGGGAAAATTCCCGAAAAGACACTTGATTAACCCCTCCCCCCCCCCCCCCCCCCCCCCCCCCCCCCCCCCCGCCCCCCGCTCCCCCGAGTGCATTTCACTAACGTTTGGAGTGGATTCAACTCCGAAAAGGAAGCAGTTCCTAATAAACACGATCGCAAAGACTTTCGAAAAATCAACCAAAGGCAATTTCAATAGCCTTGTGAATTACCTATTGAAAAGTGCAAACATTACAGTGAAGTATTACGTAACCGAGCATGATTTCTACGGGATACGCAATATGCTATTGAAATTGCCCTTGAGACCATTCCTCGATAGTCTTTGCGATCGTGTTAATAAGGCTCCTTCGAGAGTGTTTTCACTCCTGGGCCCCGTTTCATAAAACTTGTTATCAGTAACAACTGCCACATTTCTATGACAAATTAGCTCTCAGCCAATCAGATGCAAGGATTTCAGTAGCTTATAACAACTATCGTAACTTGTTATTTTGATAACAAGTTTTAGGAAACGGGGGCCCTGCACGTTTAGCGTGTAGGGGCGAGTTTTCGTTGCGTGCTATCTTGGCTGTGGCGCCTGTTTTGTATGACTGTGGTTGAATTGGAATTGAAAGTTGATTGAGATGGGTGGGATGGGATATTGATAGAGAGCTAGTTTCAGAGTTGTGCCCAGTGACATGTAAACAGCACGAATAGAGGAAGATGATCTACTTTGAAACGTCTTCGGCGTAATTTAAGATGAGTGATGGGCGGAAGACATTATGTCATGTCAGTATAGCAAATCGGTGGCATCTGTTGCGTAAATAAACTGTCTGACCACATTAATTCGTGTTCAACATGGATATCTTGAACAGAGAAAAGAGGATACCACAGTTATTGACCTATTATTTCATATATTGCTATTTTAGTATGATAAATAAAAAAAACACGATGCTTTGCGCGACAATGGGAGGAATTAGGCGTGTGAATTCGAATGAAATAATCACAGCTATATAGAACAAGTGAAAAAAGATGACATATTCACCGTAATCATCTCCTATTCATCCATACCTGTCTGGCTGTGTCTTTGCCACTCTTAAATCGTATTTATTTTGACATGTTTATATAGCGTGTTCATGACAATATTCAAAGTGGGTCACATACAAACAAACTATCTTCGAGTAAATACTGGTTGATGACAATTTACATTTTTCTTCTTTTATACCTCACGTCAAATTTATTTTATCGTCTGGACGTGCGTGTTTGCATTTACAAGTGCGATTTGCCTCGAGCAAACTGCATTAAGGCGAATATTCAAAAGTTGGTGTGAAAACTCCTTTTGTATCGTAATATTAAATTCCACGTTTTATACAATGGACCCAAAATGACGAATGACATTTTCTTATTTGAAGCTATTCCACAGACTGTTTTTGTGTGTGTAGTATGCCGAAATTGTACTGGTTTTATACAGTGCTCACAAAAAGTTCTATATGAAGTTGTCTAATTTCATAAAATAATTCACCGTTTTGTGTGAGTGTGTGCGTGTGTGTGTGTAGTTTGCTGAAATTGTCTTTAAAATGAGAAAATAATGTCTTTTTTGTGTGTTCTTCTGGAACACGTATTCAACTTCTCGCAGCGTGAACAGGTGTGTTTATCTGTATTCTAGATTTGTGACGATTGTTCACTTTTGCCGATCTAGTAATAATGGTAATCGAGTCACGTATTTTATTGGAAATCGCCAGAGTTTAAAGGTAACGCGAATGATTTTCTTAGGTTTTCGGATTATCTGTTGGCCTGCTTCAGGCAAATCCTCGCAAATCCTCCCTCAAAGTTACATAAAAAACAATAAACTTGTGCACTCGTAATTCGCCGTTTCTGAATCTGAAAATGAAGCTCTCGAGTTCAGTTTTTAAAATTGTTGAATGTTTGAACGATAATAGCCTTGATGATGACGATGGTGGTGATGATGACGATAAAAGTTCTCCCATGTATTCCACTATACGTCAGAAAGTGGCATTTGTTTATGAAGAAAAACGTGTCTGTCAATTCTAGATATGAATGAAGAGAGATGTGGGGTGCATGTATGGATATTTCACGTCAGGTACGTCAGGAATTCTCCCCCGCATGGAGCCGTTGGTATCATTATCGTAACTCGTTTGACATGGACAGAGATTAAAAGGGACTAATACTTCACATTCACTATCCTCAATTGGAATCCACCCCTCCATTACTTCTGTTTCTCTTTACCCCCTCCCCCTTCTCCCTTCTCTCTTTCTCTCTCATTCTCTTGAAAACTGAAATGAAAACTGGTGAAAACATTTCATTTTCACTACTTTAATCTCAATATTCTTTGCGGTTTCCCGATTTTATGTAACGGTATAACTTTCCAAGAGGCCAAGTTCAGATTTAAAAAAGGCTTTGATGTTATGATATTATGCACGTAACATAATTTTCCAAGAGGAGTTCAGAGAAACAGTTTTGATATCGTACAGAATCATTATGATTACCAATAATATTCGTTGTATGATTTTCTTTCTTATCTTTATACAGCAATGCAGGAGGCGTATATGACACAATTTACACAATGCCACGTTGATAGTACAGAAGAGACATTACTCCGAAAATATTGCAACTCAGATTTTGGTAAGTATTAGAACATTACTCCGAGCTATTCATCATTGCAAACATTTTGTTTACATGGTCATAAAAGGGGTTTGTCTCTCGATATATCGTGTTTATCATAAAGTGTAACAGAACCTGAAATTCAACATTACTTTAACAGAACAATATTGTCCCCGATGTGAGTGAAAATTTGATGCGTACTGGCAGTTAGAATAAAAAACAGTTTAATTTGTTTTAATAATAATAATAATATGAACACTTGTAATGCGCCGGTATCCATCATGGGTAGATGCTCATGGCGCAGTGAAAGGAAGATAGAAGATATCAAGATATAATTGCGGTACGGATAACCCTAAAATCATAATTATCGTAATATTATGTAGCCACGTAGTAAATGTCACATACAACTTCAGTTCTCCCGAAATCGCTTTCAGCCCATAAAACTTTAAAGGGAAACTTGAGTTCTGTGAAAGGTAAAAGTTAATATGTGAGCTTTTTCATTCTTATTATGTTAGTTTGGAAAATTATCAATTCATAGTAGATAATTATGTCCCCTGAAAAAGATTGCTCTTCATATGCCCTCACGTTCAAAATATGAAAAAAACAGCTAAAATGTTCGGGTCGAACATTTGTGTGTAGTTCCATATAAACATTTCTGGCAGTGCATCTGACTCTCAGCAGGATTGAGTCAATAATTTTTCTTATTTTGTTATTCTAAAACCTTACAGCATATACCAATTCTTATGCGCTATATTATTATAATCAACCTTTCCCAATTGCTTTTGGGACAGCTTCTTTCACAATTCAATCTCATGACCAGAACTCAACTTTATCTTTAAAAGTTGCGGTGAAGTACAGGGCCCTGTTTCATAAAATTTTCATCAAGGACAAGTTGCAATAACTGTTATAAGTTACTGAAATCCTTGCATCTGATTGGCTGATAGCAAATTTGTCGATAAAAATCACTTGGATGAAACGCCCCCAGGAATATAATTAAGGGTTGAAACTGCATGGTGTCACTCCTTCAACCCCAAACTAGTTTTGTTTTTAAGTCTTTATCATAAAAAGATTCTACCATACAGTATGACCTCCTATCACGGTGGCAATGAGAATTTTTATAGGAAATTTAATGAGGATTGAAAGGCTAGACTATAAAGTGTCATCACCCCTTCAACCCCAAACTACTTTTTTCCGAACTCCGAATATAATAACCAGTATACTTTGTAGCCACGTTTTCGTAATTTTAGAACTTGAAGTTCTCTCAAGTCACTATCAGTCGACCATACAGATTGTGCCCTCCCAGCCCAATCTGAAGAGGGTTGAAACTAGGCTAACTGTCTACACTCCTTCAGCCCCAAATTAGTTCATTTTGTCGGAAATCTGAAGTAATAACCATTATTATTTGTAGCTACGTTTTCTTAATTATGGAACTTGCAGTTTTCCAAACTACCGTTCCATATCATACAGAGAAGGCCCTTCCATTACAGTGGTAATAAACTAAAGAAATGTTATGAGGCTGGAAACTAGACCAACTGTCAACACTCCTTCAGTCCCAAACTAGTTCTTTGTCGGCATACCTGACATTTTGTTTTACCAACTCGAACCCGCTCCTTATTATCACAATAAACACAATCCACGCATTGGCATTTTACAATCACAACAAGATCATTGCCATGGAGATTTAAGGCCCCATTTAAAGGGGATTTATTCGTAAAAACAGCCAATTATCGTCAAAATAACTGGTCCATTTTCCTGCATTTGTGTGCTTAGTTAACCTCAGACTGACAAAGATCGATGGGCTTTGTCTCCGAAATGGACCGACCGGAAAATACACCCTGCTTTTACTCCCTGAATATAAATCAAACAGTATGATAATATGGATGTGAATTTCTTTGAAGAGAATGAAACAGACAAGAACCCCTCCCTCTCTCCCCCCCCCCCAAAAAAATATCCTTTTATCGTTATCAAAGGAACAATTCACCTTTCGAAAGGGTGATATTCGGGGAGATTGGTAAGGAGTATAGAATGTTTTGATAAGCCGTAATTGATGCATATTTTGATTTCACGAAGCATTATGGTTGTTCCAACCAAGCTTTGTTTGCTCTCGAATGTGTGAACCATTTAACTCTTCCCTGATCATGTAAAGTGACATTATAAAGGTTTAGTTATAAATGAAAGCGATTGGAATATGTATACAAGTAATTATTTTTCTGGAAACGGGTACAGGTATAGATAGATCGACATAAAATTAGCGTCTATGATATCAGCATACATACATCTTACCCTGTTGTATTGGTTTGTTTTCTGAGCGTATTTTGTAAGTGCATCTGGAGGAAAATGCCGAAAGCATTGGCGGATTTATTGAGGGGGGGGGGGGGGGGGAGCAACTGGCCCGTGTCCGGCCTTTTGAATTGCAATAGTGAGTATACGTAGTACACAATGCACCCCTCATTGATAACTCGGCAGTCTCTCAACTGAGTACAGGTCTTCAAGTAGGCATACCCCCTCTCTTGGCAATGACAACACAGGCCTCTCATCTGAATCCAAATGTTGAATCCCAATCCCATATATCTCTAAATTCTGAGAAAAAAAATTAATACATATATTTTTCAAGAAGACGCATTTTTATCTCGCGTTATATCATTTATCCTCAGAATAATACATAACAAGGATTGTTTCATAATTGCATTATGGCGATTTAAGCATTTCAGATACGCCAAAAAGGTCATTTGTTATCTATTGTTCAGATGCCGTTATAAATCAGTTTAAGCATTGATACCCAAGTCACTCCGGCAAACTGACCAATAATCGAAAAAAATATTGGCCACTCGGGGATATCTAATTGTTTGTTCGATCTTTTGTCGGTCTGGTATCGGTTCCGTTCGTGTGACCGGGTTATTTTTTATGAATGTGTATTGATCTCCTTATGCAATTCTTATTTCTCTTTCTCATTAATCCTGTCCAGTTTTGAAGTTGAAGATAAAGACAATCCGTGATTCTAAAGACGGGAAGAAGTACATCGGTGACACCAAACCAGAAAAGTTGGATGTCCTGAAGCAAGGAACCCTGAAGACCAAAGACCTCCAAAGACTCACCTTCTACGTCCGAGAGGGCGCTAACTGCCAATGTGACATGCTAGAACGCAGTGGAAACTACCTCCTCGTCATGGGACACAGGGACAGCAATAAGAACAGGAAGCTCTTCATGACCTTTGTCCACAGCTGGGTGAAGACACGTGACTTCCGGCGGGCGATCAAGGGGTTCGAGAACCTGGACATGTGTGAGAACCTGGAGACGGCGACAGAAGGGAGGCGCCAGGAGAGCGTCTCACAGGACGCAGAGCTGCATGAGATGACGCCGGCCGATGAGGTATTGTCACCGGGTCAGACCAATACACCAGTCAACGATGGCGTACCAACAACCCATCAGGTCATGTCAGACGAGACGCCCTCTCCGAAGACCAACACGAGGAGGGAGAGGAAAAGAGGAAAGCGCACTCGAGATCGCCCAAGGAAAAACCGCGAGCGGGAAAATAGGGAAATGCCCGTCAGGAGAGCTAGATCTAAGTGGGATTAAATGGTCAAAGATCGAACCTTCAATCGTGGACTTTGTGGAATTTTTAAGGTCCGTCCTTAAAACGATCTATGCACCGTTCCTTCACAAAATCAGAATGAATCGTGGACAAAATAAAAGACTAGGCTCTTTATCAGGTTTTGTGCATGGGCACGTTGTATTCAGTCCCATTTACCGGCATTGATGTCTTCTCTGACCGTTTATACTCTGAGCTCTATCAGTGAATGTCCTTCAATCCTCTTGACGCAAATCACTGCTGACTAAAACGTAAACGATCCTAAAATTACACAATAATGATAAAAATGTATAAGAATGGCTACCGATAGGTTTCTCTACTAACTGCTCTAATAAAATAATCATTAGTGTATAGTGTAAACGAATAGTTATTATAAAGAGAATGTCGGTCTATGTAGATATTGTGTGTGAAAATCAACCGTGTTTAACGTGTGCTATACTCAAAGGTGATTACATCCGTACAAGTCGATTCTCTCGCTTGATATTCTATGTCTTTTGATGTGAGTTTTCACACAGACGTAGGGTTAGTGGTGAAGGGGAGGGGAGGTTGACAGACCTTTATGTTGGCAAATTTGCATTTTAGAGCCTTGTCAGCAAATCTTGTGAGTAAATTTTCGGCTGACAAGTCGGTAGATTTGGTCCGTCATGCACTCCATGAATGGTCCATAGAAGCCCATGTGTTCACCCTGAAGAGAGAGAGACTCTCCGTAGCCAACACGCAGTTCTAATTGTGTATGCATACGAAAGCGCGACGCCATTTACATGGAATACGCTTTTAAAATGATCTGTTTTTATTTCTTTTCCAAATCATGTATTAAAAATCAAATGAAAATTGAACATTATCTTTAAAATGGCCTAAATGATCATGATCATCATCAGCATCAGTAACATCATCATCATTGTCATCATCATCATCATCATTGTCATCATCATCATCATCTTCACCATCTTCAAAGAAAGAAAGAAGAGAAGAAAATGAAGAACCCCTCCCCCAGGCCTGACAACACTGCCATTATCATCTTCTACAAAATAAATGAAATAAATCTCATCATTTGAAACATGTAGTTATTTTCCGCCTTTTGTCGATTTCTTACTGCAAGTTTAGCCCGGGACTTTTTTTAAAATGAAATATGTTAATCATGTTAAGAATCGCATAATATGACCGAAGATCACTTTTTGTACATGTATTTGTTTTGTTCTAAATACCTTTTCTTTGATAATAATATATTTGCTAAAACAGTGCTCCTATCTATGTGACTGCAATGACCATTGGAATATCAAGAAAGTAATTCACTTGTTTGATGTTTGTTTCGATGAATTTACCCTTTTTTCAATATTAAATTTCAAAACGATATTTGTTCTTAAACAGCATGCAAGCATACGACTATACACGACTATAATATGTGAATTACAATAGTAATTGATTCAAATAGAAATTCTCGCTGTTTCTAAAGAACTTTTTAACTTTCATATACAATTATCAACGCTGATAACGAAAGGAAAGAAAATGATGAAATTTAGTTGTTGTTCGTGGCATTTCGTCAAATGCAGATTTGGTAATCGAAACTAGAGAAAATATTGTATTCATAAGTTTTCAAACAATTCATTACTAGAAGTGGCAACGTTGTGTATGTATCTTTTTATGCTTTTATCGTGTATATATAAATATTACGCCGCAGTGATTTCATGCGAAAATTATTATGCAACGAGTGTAGTTTAATGAACTGCACTTTGTCATAGTGCATTGTTTCTGTGTTTGTATTATATATTGTAAATATAATATAACGGTTTTAATGGCATCCTAATAATAATAATATAATAATGGTTTTGTTTACCCGGGAAGCCTCATCGGCTTTAATGCTGTTCTTCCTGAGGTCCTTGCAATAGTTAGTTATTAAAGGGATACTCAACCGCAGATTGTGGACGTTTTAATGCCGCGAGAGGGCACCGTGATCGTTACCTGATCATGCCGTTGCCCCTCGGGGCGCAAACCTCGGATAGACTGGTCGCCGCACACACATGTACGCTCCACCTGAGCTCGAGCTCTCGTGCGAGATTCGGTCGGCTTCGTGCAGTCGAAATGTAATCCCACTTAGTCCAACGGACGCGTTCGACGCACAAACTTTGTGTACGAGTGAATGGGGCTTACGCAATCCTGACTTTCCCCACGGCCGCCCAGTGGCGTATCCCTTTAACTAAGCAATGCCAGGTACCCATTTCCACCCGCATGGGTGGAGGGGGACAAAATGTGGGTAAAACATCTTATCCAAGGATGTAAGCATCCAGCGAGGATCGAACCCAGGACCTCTCCTATGAGAGTAAAAAACCAATAATACCACAGTGCTCCCTCTTGCTCCCTGCACAAATGAAACTGATAATTCTTTCTCGGATGTAGCCGTTTGATTTTCTAACTTTTTTTTGCGTTTGAATTTGTGTTAATTTTTATTCTTTAATTGTCACCTGCATCTAAATGTAGGAATGAGAAGTGATTCTTCGCTCTTTCGCACAAAATTTGATTCCTAATGTAACCTTCCATTAGAAAAGTGGTCGTTAAAAATGACGAGAAAAAAAATGAAAATACTGATTTGTTTGCAATAAAAAAATCAAATATATTAATCCATTGTTTCAAAATCTCTGCTGGAATTGAAATGATGGATTTATATCAAATTTAGGATTGTTACCCGCCATCAATATTGGCTGATTGATGTTCTCTTCTGTCTCTTTCTCAATATAAATGATAATAAAATCTGCATTACTCCTCAAGTTGTTATAGTAATGTATGTCTTTGTAAAATATACGCAAAGAAAATGAGTAGGCAAAAAGCCTGCTTGAATGATTTTTTTTAATTTCTAGCTGCGATAATGCTTGTTTCTTGTAGAATAGATGTAAATAGTTACAACTTAATACTAATAAAAACAACCACACAATGAAAATGAGGTGTTTTGTTTTTAATTCATTGTACCTTATATAATCATTAGAGAGACTGATGGGTGTTTTTAAATTATGAAACCTGTGATGAAAATGATAATGATTATGACGATAATGATTATAATAATGATTATGATAATGATTATCATGATGATGAGAATGGTGATGGTGGTGATGTGGTAAATGCTGATAATAATGATTATTATGATGATGGTGATGTTGATGGTAATTTTTATGCTGCTGGTTATAATGAGGTTAATGATAATGATGGTAGTGGTGTTGAATGAAATTGTAACAGTGAAATTGAAAATGGTTGTGATGATAATCATAATGATGATGGTGGTCATCAGTGGCGGATCTACATAGGGGGAGAACCGGGCCGTGCCCCCCTTTTGAAACCCAAATGGCCATACCTTAAGTACACAATTGAAAAAAATGCCTCCTTAAAAAGATAAAGTAGAGTCCAGTCATGCAATTACATTGTGAAAGAAACTGTCTCGACGCAATTGGGAAAGGTTGACCATGTCTACATGAGAAATGTTTTATACTACGTTGTCTTAGAATCATCAAAATAGATAAGAAATTGACCGAATCTCACTGAAATTGCACACAGAAATGGGTATATGGGACTACACACACAAGTGGAATGAATGCTCCGCCCGAACATTTCAGTTATTTCCAGTCATATTTTGAATATAAGAGCATTTGAAGAGCATTCAGGGGGTGTTTCAATTATGATGTTTTTCCAAACTGATATAAAAGGAATGAGAAAGGTCACAGAATATTTTTCACCTTTCCCAGAACTCAAGATTCCCTTTAATTGCGTACTTTTCCGGCTCTGTGCCCCTCTTTTACAAAATCCTGGATCTGCCCCTGATGGTGATGATGGTAATGTTGATAATCGGGTCATGATGATGATGATGGTGGTGGTGATGATAGTGTGAAAGTGATTAATAATAATAATAATAATGATACTACTACGGTAATTATATACATGTATAGGTTTTCCCGCCCAATTTCATCAGAGTTGCATTTGAATTCATGAATAGGCGTTCAAGTTCGAACGATTTTCGCCAACTCTCTGCTCTCATGGTTCATTTTCATTCTTTGAGCATTCAAATTCGTTTCATACCATTCCTTTTAAATTTTATTTCATTAAATTTAGAGAGAAATTCATTCAATTTAACGACGCGAAGTTGTCATTCAATTTTGCGCCAGCTGGATAGACGTTCAATTTCGTCCCAAATACCAATTTCAATTTCATATATAGGCACACACCTTCGCACTTTGAACGTTCGAATTCAATTAACATAAACAAGTTCATTTTCATTTTCAAAGTTTATTTTAATCGTATTCCATGTTTATTGCTAGAGTGTCGGCCAGTTCTAGGTAGTCTTGCTGCTTATCAAAAAATATGCTTCAGCCAACCTAATTCTGTCCGTATTCGAGCCGCCGCCATAGTCGTGTATAAATGAATTGTATGTGTATGAAAGTGGAGTTATATGAGCTGTTGTTTCGATGACGGTTTGTCAGAGGAATGAGAAAGTTCAATATAAGGCAAATGTCCCATTTCACATAATTTTTGCATAATTTATTCAAACAGATGCAGATTATAAAGGACATAAGCAGTAACGAAAAACACTGCCCAAATGCTAAAAATGCTTGCCTATTCGTGAATTGGAATTCCTTAACGTTCATCAGGGCGGTGCTGGTGCGAAATTGAATGCATTTTCGGTGCATTTTCGGTTTTCGGTGCGGCAGACCCACGCCTTAGCGGCCCTATAGAGTAGTTGCAATACTATACTAACTATGGGGTCAAAACTACAAGGTTACACAGAATTTGCAGGCGTCAACCGTGCACCCAAATTTAATCGATTCTTTCCCTAATCGATTCTTGCAGGCGTCAACCGATCATTTATTTTTTGTTTTAAGAATCTTTTATTACTTCCTTTTTCAAAATAACATTTTCACAATAATCAAGGTAATATACACAAACAAATATATTCCCCTTCAGTATCATTGTGCCAAATTACAGTAACCATAATATTTTACATGCATGTATTAAATTGTAAATTATGCAAAATCTGGAAGTCTTTATTGTGATAAAAAAGGGGAAAAATATAAAAATGAAGATTAAAATAGAAAAGATCATCACCAAAATCTAATCGATTCTTTCCCTAATCGATTCTTTCCTGTCACTATCCGAACTGAAGTCCCTATACTTTACTATGGGGTCAAAACATCAAGGTCACACAGAATTTGCAGGGGTCAACCAATCATCACCTGTCACTATCCGAACATTCTCTGAAAATTTGGTGCAAATCTGTTCACCCGTTCTCTAGTTATCTTGTACACAAACAAAGAAAGAAACAAACAAACATACGGAGCCCTTTACATAACCCTGCCGATTTTATCGGCGTAGGTAATGAACCAGTTACCTTTTTTAATGTTGGTCCCGGTGATCATTCAAATTCGCCCGAAATTGAATGATCGCATTTTTATATCGGATGCAATTTTGACGAAATTATACTACTCTAACTACTGCTAATACCACAACTATTACTTATAATAAGGAAAATAGTAATAACGATAATAATAACACTAACGTTGATAATAATAATGATTATTATATTAATAATAATGAAACTAACGATAATAATGATAAAACTAATAATAATTATATTACTATCATTATCATTATTATTATTATTATCCTTAGTATTACTTTTATCATTATCATAATCATTGTTATTTATCGATATCACTTTGATCCTATGATTTGGAGTGCCTTTCCAACCCCTCAAGAGACAAAAATAAAATGTGCACGATGCAAATCTATTTTAATCCGCAGTCACACCCGCTATAACCGTCTCCACACCTATGCCATACCGATTAGTCACTCGGGGATAATTTTCTTTGTTCTGTCTGTTTGTCGATCTGGTTAGTGTGACCAGCGCCCGAAGTTCAGTTATTCGAGGTACCAACAACAAATTGTCCTAAATTATGCCAAATTATATTGAAATGGGCCATCAGTGCACGGGCGTAGACACGCATAATTATCCATTGTTAGTGGGGGGGGGGGGGGGGGGGGGTTGGAGTGTTTTTTGGGGTTGGTTACTCCTAAATTATCTGCAAATCATGACAATCGCGTCTAATTAACAATGCTACTCATAATGCTAGATACTAAGATTTTGTAATTGTAAATATGGGACAATAGCCGATTTTATATAACGAAAGTGGCCATTCATGGGGAAGGGCGCCCAATAGCGTTGGGTACAAGCCGATGCATTGACCCAGGTGGACAACTTGTTATTGCAGTTTTATGAAACGGGGCTCTGGTCTAGCGGTAACATCCGCCACCAGCACTTTGTCTTCGCTTACAAACTGACCTTGATGGGACCCACGTCCGAAACTAAGTCATGTCTTTCGAATGGTGACGTTTATGCCCCCATCTCACGAAAAAGGCGATCATGGCGACCATGGCGATCTGTGAAAATTCTGCAAAGCGTGGCAGAAGCGCCCTTCAACTCCATGTTTTGACCTGAGTGGCGATTGCGCTGCAACTTCGCTGCGACCTATACCTGCGCTGGAGACATTGGTAATAGTGCGACGCTGCTGCTTTCTTGCCCCATTTCGAGGACAATGAGGGGCGCTTCTTCTGCGACCAGGACGATGCTATTACGAGGCTCATACGCTTATTAAGACCGTACCTCGCTAATGTGGTGCTCTTGCGACGATTTCAAGCAATCGCCATATCGATTGGGGAAAATGATGACATTTTCTTCAGTCGATTGCCAGCCTCCAACCAAGATGCTGAGAATGTGATGAAGCGCCGCCATCGCTGGGCCTACCTATATCCTATAGCGCGGATGGTTGTTGTGCCATATCAGGCCAATCGGTAGCAGCTAAGCGCAAGCACAGAAGAAACGCAGAGCCAATGCGTGCAGCGTGATGGGAGCGCGCTGATTGGATGCTAAAAGTGCAACCGTTTCCTGTCGACGAATAAGAATCATTGTTACATGAACATAGAGCTAAAAATATATATTTTCAGAAACGGTCCGAAGAAAATTTATACCACACTCTAGTGATATTTGGCAGTCCATTGATTGTACCAAATACTCGCCAAAAGAGGGGAAAATGCCATTGACAAACTGAAAAAGTTGAAATTCGAACGTCAAAAGTGCAACTCTTTCCTCTATTAGAATAATAGCAAATTTCAGGCGCGGATCCAGAGGGGGGGGGGGGCGTTTTGTTTGACAAAGTATGCCCCCGGACCCCCTAGATGGCCGTTTGGCTTCGTCAAACGGAGGGTCCCTCAGTGTGCGCCCCCCCCCTTCTGAAAATCCTGTATCCGCGCCCCTGAATTTGGTATCGTTTTAACCAAAACATTTTAAACTTTCAAAAACCGTCCGAAGTTTTGTGAAAAACATGTCTTGTTCTTGCGTTTAGTTCCTAAAAAAGCGCTGTTTTCGATGTTCATTTCCCGTGTTAAACGGGATTCGGCGGGGCGTATGTGGAGCAGATGCGCGCAACTTTTCCATAATGTCAAAAGTGCATGTTGACTTAACCGTTCGCGAGCAGCAAACTCGTCTTAAAACTCTACCAAAAAGGAGAATGTGAGGATATAAAAAGAAATTCACGACTGAAAATGTTGCTTCGTTATTTATTCAAATAAAATTCGAAAATCATCCACATGAACTCGTTATCAAGAAAAAGTGTAAACTCTGACAGGATTGCATTTATGTGGGAATACCACAGCCATTCACACTATATTACCTGCAATGACGTCACGCGCAGAGGACCCCTTTTCTATGTGCAAATCGGCGTATACGTAGTTTGGTGGAGTTTACTCGTATATTTCACGAATCTGAACTTGTTTTGTTGGGGTTAAAGCTTTCTATTGGTATAATAATCTTAATATTTGGGATCGTCTTCGTATTTCTACTTTAGGAAATATTCGAGGAATTAAGCAAGGCAACCGAAAGTTGAAATTTCTTTCTAATATTTAACCTTTGCAAATGCTTTTTATACACTTTATCCTATATTTGGGGAGCAATATTAAACAAGAGTCTGATGCAACTTAGAGGATAACGAGTAAAGCAACGAGAATTTTTGTTTAAATCCTTAAAACACGCTATCTAAAAACCATAGAGTATACTGCGGCGCAAAATTACGATAGCATGACGCAACATAACATGTGACGGAGCAACGCGACAGAGCTTTAGACAATTTTCGAATTTTAAACCCTCAAATCCAGCGAGCTGTTAGTTAAAACTTTTAATGAAATGCAACCAATCTGTCATAATCTTAAATTAGGAATTACCGTAAGATGACACTGTTCAAATTCTAACCGTTCAAATACAATTTTAAGATAAAACAACCAACCCAGTCTCACACTTTAATAGACGAATAGAGTCATAGTACCAATCACCGTTAATATGACACTCTTGGTCAATTTAAAGGGCGAGTCAATTAGAATCAACATTGGGGCTAAAAATGTAGTACATAGGTCCAATGACACAATTCTGACATTTTTACAGAAAAAAAATTGCCCAGTAACAAGAAATTGGTCAAAAAACTCACTAATTTGGGAACGCCCCCCAAAATTGACAGCTGATTGGCTAGAGCGATTTGACGTAGCATCGGGAAGTCCCCCGCGAAGCCACTAAGTTTGACTAATATGTTGGCAATGTAAATGAATGATAATTTATCCATTTTCATATCACTATTTATACAATTTCGACAATCTTTAAGTCCCCCAAAAGGATTTGAATAGGTTGTTTAGACATTTTAGTAGAGGTCAAATGAAAAGTCTGGCATATTTTCAAACACTTTACCCATGATAATTCCTCTTTTGGATTAGGATTATGTTTTGGAAAAACGTAATATTTTCCAGACAAGTAGACGTGTGGACAGTCGCTTTACTGCTGACCGTACCTTGCGAATCTTTGTGTGCGTGCTTATGATAACAACCAAGTACACTGAAAGACTGGATGAAAGTCTAAATATATTACAACAATTACAGCAAAATCGTGTACTGCAAGGTAGCTGCCTCCCGGGGGGGGGGGGGGGGAGGGGGGGGGGAGGGGGGCACTCACATATATATGTCACACATGTATGTGCCGCTGTGACGTCCCCATTTTCAACCTTCTCTGGTCGTTCCCATGATATGCGATTTTCAGATTTTCACTAACCGCACCTCGATTGGCTTCCGACTCGCTCCCTAGAATATGAGAAAACAATGCGCACAGCCTATTGTCCGGGAACGGTCGCTCCCTAGCCTCCCAGGCCAGCGCAGCGGGGAGCTGGGCGGCCTAGTGCCCCCTAACTGAACGCGGTATTACTAGTGCTAGCGGCGGCTCAGTGAGATCAATCTGCATGCGACATCCAGCCAGTGCAGTGGCCCGGCATGTACAGCGTTAAAAACAGCGCTGCGACCGCTGACTCAGCTCATGCACCGTAATATGTGTACCAGAGTAGACAGTAGTGAGATCGCGAGCAGCTAAAATTAGCTCTGCCCATGAGCCCGTTCGCTCCTTAGACCCTCAAAAATGAGCTTCCTCAATTAACCATTTAGCTCCTTAGCCCCCTGTTTTGAGATTGGCAGCGGCACACCCACATCCAAAAACAGGTTGAGTGCCCCCCCCCCGGGCTCTCCGGTACGGTACGGTAGACCTACCCTCTTTTTCTCCAGTGACTCCAGCTTCAGAACTGCAGACCGACTCTTGTTTTTTTAGCTCCCTGTGTTTGGCTTCCAGTTCAACAGCCCTCAGTTCCCAGTCTGATGACAGGGATAGCTGTCGGCCGCAGCATTTTATTCTTGGGCGCAAATCCTAGCTGGTCATACAGCCCCTGGCCTGAGGGCCTGACTATCGAAGTCCTCCTCCCTGAAGTGGTCACTGCAAACAGTACTGTGAGCGGAAGGGCCATCCCACTGAGCTAGCTCGCGTCAGCTTGATCCTTGAAATCCAAATTTTTCGAGTTGCATCATCTTTAGGAAAGGTGTGCAGACTGACACCATCGCTGGTGCCTTTGCTGCACCCAGCAACAACACATCTCCTCGGCATTTTCTTGAGATATGCACTCCTATCATGCCTATCCCAAATTCCCTGCACTGGATATACACAGACAAGCGTCGTCCGCTAGCTAGATGTTCCCGATGGCACGTCACAGGTCACCTGACAAGGCACGTGACTGGGCCCTATTTTTCGAGGGGCGTGACAGACTAGCTGATAAACGTGCGATTTAGGCAATTTCAACGAAGCTTAGAGAAGTACACAGATCTTTTTAATAAAAAGTATATGCGATTTCTAGCAGTATTGACACAATACTTTGATATTATCATGAAATGTAATTCTAATTGACTCGCCCTTTAAGGGACATTTATAATGGCGTCATCTACGGTTGCAATCGTGGCCGAGTTACCCAAGAAAGCTGAATCGATCATAAATATTTGTGTCCATTTTTGCATTAAAAGTATGTCTTGTTTTTCAAAGTTATTTAATGTAAATGGGTAAAACAGTGGCGTTATCGTGAAATAAATCACCCCTCATTCACTCCTCAGAGTTTCGGTTTATTCCGTACAAAGCTTTAGTGACTTGATTCCACCTCAACTCTGCCGAAACCAATATCATGATTGCAAACGTAGATGGCGCCAATATAATTGTCCTTTAAATTGACCAAGAGTGTCATATTAACGGTGGTTGGTACCAAGGCCGTACGCAGCGGGGGGGGGGGGGGGGGGGGGGGGGGGGGGGGGGGGGGGGGGGGCAGGGGGGGGCAGTTGCCCCCCCAGAAATTTCAAAATCATACTTTTTTTAAATCGGGTTTTAGACTTCAAGTTATGGGTTCCTTTGAAAGCGATCATCTTGCCCCCCCAGGAAAAAATTTCTGCGTACGGCCTTGGTTGGTACCAAACAACATACAAGTGCATAAAAGTCACCACTCTTCAGTAACGGAAGAAATGTAATTGATATTGGAATTCAAATAAAAGATAGGCAGAGTATCGACGAGAAGAGGGGATAATTTCATGACAAACCACACCAAAGTCGAGGAAGAAAGAAAGAGAAAAGGAGAACTGGGCAGCGTTTCATTAAACCGTCATAAGGACAAGTTCGCCGACATCCCATTGAAACACGTGATGATGTCGGCGAACTTACGACGGTTTGATGAAACGATGCCTTTATTTTATGTCATGTGAAATGGTAACCAAACGTTTTATATTTGCATCATTATTAAGATTTAATTATTTAATTACTCTGTTATGCGACAGGCGAATGAATGCATCGAATACTCATGGGGGTCCGCCTGAAACTTCGAAAGGTACGGTACATATACAATCATTGCAATTATTGCTATATTCATCATATCGGTGTGTTACTTCTCTTCTAGTTTTTATATACATGTAATTCAAATCAAGCTTTGTTATATTGATTTTAAAACTGTCTCGAATGTGTATTGTGACCCTTCTTTGCTTTCATTATTCAGAAAACTTTGTAATTTTTTTGAAATATGTTTCATGATCATCTTGTGGTCCACTAATAGAATGCAGCACATTAAATCCGCAATTCCAACGACATCAGACACAACATCATTATGTTTTGTTTTACTGCCTGGGTAGAAATATATATTCCGAGAAAAATGACACCAATTTGCGGTAAAGCGTTTTCATTCTGCCCTAGCTAGTTGTGTGAGGCAATATCATTTTCAATATTTGCTACCGTAGTCATGCTTGAAGCAGCGAGATATTTGGATATGACGGCTTCCCATACAGTCAGCTTTGTTGACAAACGCATGACTGCTCTCGCTTTGAAAACAAAGACAACATGAATGAAACGGAGATTGTATGGAAAGCCGATATGCTCGAATTTCTCGCTGCTTCAAGCATATACTGTTGCAAATGTAGCGAACTTTGAAAATGACATTGCCTTTTTAATAGTGGCAGAATCAAAACACCTTACCCAAAATTTATGATCTTGGTGTCATTTTAGTCGGAAAAGATTTTCTACCCATTAAAACAAAACAAAAAACCTCATGATATTCTGCCAATGATGTCGTTGAAATTGCAGATCTCAGATGTTGGATTCTTTCGGGGCCACCCTGTATAAGCCTGTGAGTCTTTTGCATCAGGAGTGTTATTGTAAGCTCTCAGTTAAAGGGACAGTTCACCCTGACTTAAAGTTGGTTTTAATAAATGCAGAGAAACATAATTATCAGTGAAGGTTTGGCGAAAATCCGTTAAAGAATTATGGAGTTATGGATTTTTAAAGTTTTGATTTTGTGACGTCACATGCGAGCATGATTATGATTCACGGCCAACACAAACTCTGAACCCCCTGGAATGGTTTTTTTTGTGTGTTTCGGAAATATGAACCTTCTGAATTACGAACCTCCGGAAAAACAAGTGCCCCAGATTCATCAATGTCACCAAAATCTATTTCCATGGTTACGTCAATATCCATGATTCGACTTTTCTGAGTGTCTTCCTGACACATGCCATACCACCAATCATAAAAGACAGGGTGTCTCTCCTGCCAAGGGTACTTCTCTGGATACAACGATTTCAGGAGCAATGTCTTAAGAGTGAAACACAAAGTATGCCCCCGAGCTTGAAATTTATTGGTTAAGATTGGTGAGGCTTTCATCACGTGACCCAACCTTCGCCATGAGAAGTACTCCAGATACATGTCCATGTTGCGATCCAGGAGATGGATGTAGTCCACAAACTCTTTAACGGTCTTGAAGTCATCTAGGTGAATGAAAGAATGAGGAGGACCCAGGCGCTCATAGTCTGCTTTCGGAGCACCATAAACGATTGGGACGGTGTCGGCGGCAAGAGAGTTGTGCCAGAACTTCTCTGTAATATATTCCGGACATTGACTGTTCTCTAGGGCTAGATAAAATTTGTACTGTCCAAGCATTCCCCAGCATTTATTTTTGTCTGCACGGGGACACTCCAGGCGTCCGCACTTTCCATAGGTGTCGATGTCAATATACTTCTGGAGTTCCTGGACAAAGTGCGTCCTATTCCAGCTAGTGCAGTTGCAGTTGGACGCAGCCCATGCCATCAACTTCTTTTTCCGACGAACCTTCGGTTTATTTTCCGTTTGACTGGAGTCGAAATAGTAATATGCAGGAGCGATGTCCGCCTCGCTTATATAAGAGATAGAGATATTGAATGGGTTACCAAACTCTCGCGGAGGAGTTGTCCTACGGCCATGAATCGGTGCTTCCTTCGAGTGAAACACCCAAAGCTGGCCAGGCATCCGGGTTGTGATGAAAGATTTCCAATCACGATCATCAATATGAAAGATCACAACGTCACTCTTTTGAATTTCCGCCGTCCACTCCTTGCCAATCGTTGTCTCGATCCGACAGTTAGAGAACTTACATTGCGATCCCGTCCATTCAAAATGCGTTTTTTTGGCCGTTTTCATGCAACCTTCTTTGCACATTTGAAATATTCTGATGACGCAATCATTGCTGGTGTTATGGAGAGCCGAATCTTGTAGCTTGTATAACAGTCTGTTTCCCTCGAACGCCGTTCCCTTTGACGCATTCATCAATAACTTCCTTATCCATAGTGCATCGATGTCACTGTCTTTATTAATTTCACGATTAAGTGCAGCTGTCTTCAGGAGATCTCGGCTAAGTTTCAGATCATAAAATTCGGGAATATATGGGTAGTATATATTCTCGGTCGACGAAAGCTGAACTTTTTCATTTTCATAAAGATCCCGACTCACGGCTGGTTCTTCAGAATCGGTGAGAGAGTCGAGGGGTTTCCTGAACTCTACATAATAAGCCTTGGAGACTACAATCATCAGCAGGGCGCCACCAACGATGGTCAAACGAGTTCTCAGAGTCCCAAGATTCATGGTGAGATTGGATCTTAAATGCCTAGAGGAAACAATAAAGCGAGAGATATAGGTTATACCAGGGAAGTCCTGGTTATACATTAAAAGGTATCAATCGCCCCAAAATAGATTGCTTTGTCCGTTAGGAGTTCCATATCGCTATACTATACCCAAAATATGAGCTTCAAATGTTGAATCTATAAATTGTATTTACAAGTTTAAAAACACTCTAAAAACACTCTCGGCGACTTGTGAGTAGACTAGTCGACGCACCCTTACACTGCAGGCCATAAAATCTCGTAAAGATGAATCTTACGTTCTTGAAATTATAACCTTGCGCACTCAGTTAAAACACAAAGGCACCCAGGTTAATTTCGAATGGATTCCCAGCCACTGCATGCGTCCTGCACCACAATGAGATAGCAGATAAGTATGCTAGAGCAGGACTAAATAAAAACACAGAAATCAACAACGCACTTCAGTGGCGTATCCAGGGGGGGGGGCGCAACAGGCGCCCCCCTATTGGCCGCCGTAAAAAAAAATAGCACTATATAGCACTATTTTGCATCTCAGCCCTTCTTCAGAAGCAAAAATTTCTCCCCCATGACGGCGATCAATAATTCCTGGCGCCCCCCCCCCCCCTATTGGGAAATCATGGATACGCCGCTACACTTACTAAAGCAGAATCGAACTATATTATAAAGAAATATTACAAAGAGAAATGGCAACAAAGATGGGAAGATACGTCATCACTCCTAAGGAAATACAACGCCAAATAGGCCTATCACAAACATTTGTGCGCTACCTGAATAACAGAAATAATGAAACTATACTTCATCGCCTAAGAATGGGAAACGTAGGCCTGAACGAACATATATTCCAGCTGAATTAAAAGGAAACTGGACAATGCACATTTTGTGTGCAGGAAAAAGAAACTGTAAATCATTACTTATGCAAGTGCCCCCTCTATCTTATAGAGAGAGCCATGTTAATTACAGAAACTGGCATAAAAAAACAAAAATGAAATCCACAGATCCTGTCACTCAACAGGCTCTGCCGCTCTGGTCAACTTTGTACTTAGATCTAAAAGAGTACACCCCGACTAACAATTTTGCACTGCACCTAATAATTATTTTTGAGCCCATTCAAGATATACGCTTATGATTATAGTGGACATAAAGAAGAAGAAGAAGAAAAAAATACTCAGGAAGAAAATAAAGAGAAAGAAAGGGAAAATAATATATTTTTACTCGATTAGAGTCTACTCTATATATGTTTTTTCCTTCTTTTTTTTTTCGGTCATTTTCGGACATGACCTATATGTGGACGTCGGGGGCCTATAGTAGAGGTGTTGTGGATCAGTGGATAAGTCCCTGGACTGTGAACCACGAGGTCCGGGGTTCGAACCCCACCGCAGCACTAGCGTCCTTTGGCAAGACGTTAATCTACATTTGCCACTCTCCACCCAGATGTTAAATGGGTACCCGGTAGGATGGCGAAAGTTAATGTCCTTTGCTTAGCATGTGTGCGATTAACAGGCGACTGGCTGGAATACTCCCCAGGGAGCGGAGAATGTGCATACATTGTGTGCGGGCATGCCAGAATCCGATGACCAGGGTAATAATATATCTATAAAGCGCTTAGAGACATCTCCGATGTATTAGGCGCTATATAAAAGCTGAATATTATTATTATTATTATAGTCTCTTTGACGAAGCTGAGAAGCCTGTCACAATGTACCGTGTCCGGGTTGTCCTTGGACGCCCAACATAGCTAGTAGGCCAGTTGCTCGACAGCCGCTGACCTCTTCAACATAAAACTCAATGCTTAACATTCAACATATCCAAATATTTATTCTCTAAAATATAGTTTTCCTAAAAGAAAAAGAAAAAAGAAAAAGAAAAAAGGCGTAAATATTCACTCTTGAATGATAAGCGCCAATAAACCAAAACAACAAAAACACGCTCGCACTAATAAGGCCCTCGCGGAACCGAATTCGGAATTGGGTTCTGCCCGAGGGGTTTTATGTTTTCTTATATTTTCTCATATCAATAAAAGGTCAGGTAAGGTGTCTTTTGGTTGATTTGTTCACTCTAGCTCAAGTATGTTTGCACCGCTCACTTCGTGGGATTGCCATTTTGAAATGTTAATTAGAGAATCACTGAACCGGTTCAGTGTGCACCGCCAGACAGATTTGCATCTATAATTACCACCTTCCATGCGATAATGAGCCAATACACCCCTTGAAATATGGTTCAGCCAATGAATACCCAGAGGAATGTCACAGACATAATTTATGAATATAAATGACAATGTATGAATCAAGCTCTTTCATTGAAGCTAACTTATGTCGCATAAATAGATAAAAAATAACTTTAACTTTGGAATTCGAAAATGTTTTCAATTTATGAATTATTTGTGTGTCTATTTTCATCGGCAAATATTTTTAGTTTTGCAATTTTTTAAAACTAAACTGACTAATTTATCTTGTACTCAGATATGTAATTTAGATAATTTCACCATTTTTTGCCGAGGTCAAACACGAAATCGACGTAGCCAGCACGGAAAAAATAAGGTCATTTTCATCTCTGATGAGGGGTGACTCATCGTCATCTTAGATGAGGGGTGGCTCCAAGGCCTGTGGGAGGGGGGGGGGGGGGATATTGTCTTTATCCCAAGTGATATATGTGTGCACAAAGCCCCTATTTGAGTGGGGCCCACTGGGCGGAGCCCCCTGAAGCTCCCGAGATTAATCCATTTTGAACCTTCAAAAATAGCAGTTTTATACACATTTAGCAATGTCATATATTATGTTCTGATTATTTAATCAACTTTAAAAAGTGGACCCCACCTCTCTAATTCTCTCCCTGTTTGGTCACTTGGAAATCATAGGGGGTAACCGCCTCCTACCCCCGCCCTGTAGCGCCGCCCTTGAAGATATCCCCCGCCCGAAGCTTGCTCGGTACGCTCGCTCGCACTCACTTATTGTAACTCATGGCAGTAACATAAAGTCATATTAATCTCTTTTATTGAGAGATTGTGCTTGAAATTAAACGCTTTGCGGCATCTTCGTCATGAAACTGTATAATGCAACTTCATACATGACCTTCAACAAGAACATAGTATTTTTGGTCGCTCGCTTGAGTAGAGTAGAGCAGAATATTGCATACTGTGCAAAGATTAGAAAATATATCCTTAAAATTTAATGTGTGTTAAATACAATGTAGGGGTTCAGCAACGTATCAAATCGCCATTTTCCATTCTTGTCTTCACCCTTTATAATTAAGTTTCCCCCTTTTCCAAAGAAAGGTACCCAGTTCGCTGAATCCCCAAGTCTTGCCCATCCTATGAAAATATCCTGGCACCGCCCCTAGCTTTTATTGACTACTTGCACAAACATTTGTACATCGGATATAACAGATTATCAACCAAACAAACATAATTTGAAGTGCAATACAAAATCACGTTCTTCTACTTAAGTCATGAAAGGAAGAGGGGACCTATGTATAAAATGTTTTAATTACTAAAAAATAATATTATTTAATTAAAAAATAATACTAAATAATTGATATCAAGTGTAGGGATATTGGTTGATCTTGATATAAGCAGCAACAAGGTGAATATCTCTTTTCATGCACATTTACGTAGATGACTTCTTTTAACTTAAGCTTCATTATTCTTGTCACTACTTCATTTTATACTTGTACACGACGTTGTTTAGTGGGGAAAACCTAGGAAAAATAAATTTCACTGTCATACCCTTATGGTTATTGGTTAAAAAAATAAATGATAATAATAATATATAGGAATCGATCAGTTTTCCGATTGTCCTTGCCCCTATCGATAATCACAACTTGTTCCTTGATGATTTCGTCAATTTAGGTCCTGAAATAATATTTTCTGGTCAATTTATCATTGAAAATGACTGAAATAAGGCCTAGCAATCTTGAAATAGAACAGCCTCTTTATTATCACTCGGCTGCTCTGGGATTTGTTTTCGACTGTTGGCGGTTTTTAGTTATAAAGCCGTAAATATAACGTTAAAACGCCGTGATATTAATAGGGCGTTATAACGCCGTAATAGGACAATATAACGCCGTAATAACAAGAAAATGTTTTCACTTTTGGCGGCAATCAGCCACCGTACAATTCAACTCGCATTATCCACTCTATGCAGTACACACGCCAGAATATTCATATCCACATAAAGTCAGACAATAGTTCCGCAGTTTCTTATATCAAGAAGTTCGGTGGATGTGTGCCTTCATTGAATATAATTTATTGAATAGAATATATGGCTGTCACTTTTGTCCTAATTTATTCTTTTCAGTCTGTCGTCATTTCAAATATGCTAACACTCTTCTACTTGTACTGCATTATTATTAATAGAATTTCAATTATACTTCATGTTATTTGCATAATTTAAGAATTTTATTACATAACATTCCCATCAGATAATGGATTTGATGTAGTACATAATACAGGAAAACCCACTCACGAAACCATTCATATGTGGGTCTGTGTAAACTTTGGCGATGGTCACGAACTTTAAGTTGAAGAGGTATAAAAACCCCAATATAATCAGCAAAATTTTGAGAAATACTTCGTTCTACATTTTAGGATGATAGAATAACATCTGATTTCATGTTATTACATAACATTCCCATCAGATAATGGATTTGATGTAGTACATAATACAGGAAAACCCACTCACGAAACCATTCATATGTGGGTCTGTGTAAACTTTGGCGATGGTCACGAACTTTAAGTTGAAGAGGTATAAAAACCCCAATATAATCAGCAAAATTTTGAGAAATACTTCGTTCTACATTTTAGGATGATAGAATAACATCTGATTTCATGCCAGATTCTTCAATAGGATATTTATCATCTCGAACAGTTGACATTTTCAGGCTGTTTTGGCCGGCCATCTTGCTCCTTTCCAGCACACAATAATGTGCTAAATATCACACACTTGCTATGAGAGGCAATTCGTCGCGGAACGAAGGTGCAAAGTGCGAGGTTATTATCTGCAATAACCTGGCATATGTGTGAATGAGGAAAACCATGTTATAAAGGAAGGCAATAAGTTAAAGAAAGTTAAAAGATATACTTACTTCAACAAACCCGGTGTATCTCTATAACGTCGATAGACCCTATATAGTCAGTCGTTCACTGTATGTATATAGGAAGCACGCCTCAAACAAAGTACTAGGATAAAAACTAAAATGCATCACAGAACAGCGTTACCATTGTCACGGAGAGAGCGCAGCGCAGGTTAAGAGGATAAATATCGATCGATTACTTTCTTTATATCGCCCAAATCATGGGAAAAGAATCATGCAACCGTGACTCGATTTTCCTTTCCCCTTTTCTCTTTCTTTGCTCTCGTTTCTATCTCTTTCTCTCAGGTGCATGAATAGCGCGGGGGGGGGGGGGGTATATGGCGTGTACAATTACCCCCTCCTGTTTTCAATGAATAAAAGAGAGCAAAAGTAATGGAATTATTATATGCAATGCTATATAGTTATGAAAGAAAAATTGTAGTCAATAATAAGAACAACAATAATTCAATTCAAAGCAACATTTTTTTCACATATGAAATAGAAATTTTACATCATACACATATAAAATCACGTAAAAAGGCATAACATCCATAAAGTCAAACATGGATGAAATAAAACATATATAAACAAACAATTCAATAAATAACATGTACTTAGAGAAAAGAAGAAATAATGCCAGAGGCACTAAGGAAAAGACAGAGGGACATATGACTGTCTAAAAGGCACAATTATAGCTGTGTTTTTCATGATCAAGGAAAATAATTATTCACACCACTTCAGCCAAAGAAAGCAAAAACTTTTGTTAGGCCGTCGATAGTATACTCTTTTTTCACAACACACTATACGGCTATCATGATACCTGATGGTATTACAAATAACGTCTTATACTCTGACCAACTCCTTGGTCATGTTGGTCAGTTATATAATTACAATGTTAAAGAGGTAAGAACTATTGGTCAGTCATTATAGTCAGTCATAATGTTTAGAGGTCAAAACTATCTTGCGTCGTAGTAAATTCCAGGATCGTTATAGTCCAGCAGATTGGTGCTGAAAATCGAAGGATTTGTGCACTTTTTCATAAAAGCATGAAATTTGGCATGTAGGTAGAGTTTTTGATGCTGAATAATTCTGGATATGGGGTCACCTAGAATTTGGGCCCTGGGGCCCGTTGTGCCCATTTTCTAAAATAAAAAACATGGCTCTCTCAGGGTATTTTTCCTACATAATTGATTTATTAATATCTAGTCCCTAATATACCTAGTATTAATATGTAGAATTTCCAGGCCTCAAAATTCATACAAGTGCTTTAGGTGCCCATTTTTCAAATAAAGGGCCATCCCATATATCAAAATTTGTTGCAAAGCCACTGATCTGTTGAATATAAGTAAAATGCTTCTAATTGTGATCAATCATACATGATGCCTTTGAAATTAACAAGAAATGTGGTATATAGCTGCCCATTAAGACAAAATAAAGGCCCCAGAAAGGCTGTAATTAATCTATGTGCAAAATAAGATTTTTTAGTCTTTGGTTTCAATTTTTATGGTATAGACAGCAATTTTGAATCTACATAGATTCAAAATTGATGTGGCCAACTGAAGACAATTCTTTAAAAAAAATTGATTTAACCCTGTCAGGACCAAAGTCAACAACACTATGTACAAAGTGATGGGTATTTTAGTCTTGTGGTAACGAGACGGTTAATCCCTCACAAAGGGATGGCAAAATTAATAATGGCCACTGAAGTGTTAAAATATTCCTAGATTGGGTTTGGGCATTTTGTAAGTTTTATAAGCAGAATAGCTCTAGTGCAGGGTCACTTCATTTCACCAAGATGGTCTGTGTCAAGATGTGGCTATGCTGTGTCTCGAAACTTATAACTTGGTATTATAAGGTAGAAATTTGTGTACTAGGCCTATAGAAATTCCTGGATATTGCAAATATTGAGGCATGCATTTCATTTCTAAATTGCCATTAAATTGGAAAATATTGCATAGGTGTTCAAATCTAATTTGCATGTGATGCATTTGCATTTTAGAATAAAGCATCAAAGTGCAAAATAGTTCATATGCTGAAGAATTATGGATTATTAAAGGGTATCAATTTTGTATAATATACCGTAGTTATGCATTTAGCATCTTTTCAAATTTTACCATGGTTAAGTTATATCTAAGGACATATAATTTTTTTCTCAATATGGCCGTGTAGGTGAAAAACAAAGAGCAAAGTGTAGTTTTATATATTTATTTGTTTTGCATCTGCTCATAGTGTACTTTGGCCATGTTGGCATAATAACACTATTGGAAAATAGCTAATTTCTATGCTTCATTGGGATATTAATGTAGTTTTTTCATGTATTGCTTTACAATGAAACGAGAAACATGTTTTAAATGTTATAGAGTTATATAGAATGATATTTGTATAAGCATTTCCAGCATACCGGTACTAACTAAAGTTATAAGGATTCGGACACAGAGTAAACTATAAAATGCATACACTCATGCAGCCAAATCTTAAAGGGATACGCCACCGGGCGGCCGTGGGTAAAGTCAGGATTGCGTAAGCCCCATTAACTCGTACACAAAGTTTGTGCGTCGAACGCGTCCGTTGGACTAAGTGGGATTAAATTTCGACTGCACGAAGCCGACCGAATCTCGCACGAGAGCTTGAGCGCTCAGGCGGAGTGTGCATGTTTGTGCGGTTACAGCCCTATAGCTAGAAGGTCCGATAGTTAGCGGGTCCGATAGACCGACACCCAATAGATAGAAGGTTCGATAGACCGAATGTACGAAAGGGTCCAATAGACAGACGGTTCTATAGACCGAACCGGCGGAGGGTCCGATAGTCCGAAGGTTCTATAGATCGAATGTCCAACGGGGTCCGATAGTCAGAAGGTCCGATAGACAGAAGGTTCTATAGACCGAATCGGCAAAAGGGTCCGATAGTCTGAAGGTTCAGTAGGGGTCCGATAGTTAGAAGGTCCGATAGACCGACAATAACGTAAAAACGGTAAAATAAGTGAATAGGCTACAATAAGTTTTTAATAGTTTTATCTCATAAAAGGAAAAGGGTAATGCCTTATCTTTTTCTATGTGTATTGTACTAAACCGATGCACTAGGTCTGTAGGCCCACCCTCCCCCCCCCCCCCCCAAAAAAATGGGGAACTTATTTTTGTTTTATACATTTTCAACATGTTAAAAGTATTTTTATCAGAGCATCATCATCATCACCGTGGGGCGGGGGTGGTCCACCCATGCAGCTCAGCCCCCGGTTAATTTTGCCACTAAACCGATGTATTGGCAATGGGGAACGCTGACCATTGTTTGAAACATGGAAATCTAATTATATGGTGCACACTAAAGCCCCGAGGCCCATCATGCCCGAAGCATTTTTTTCTAGTGGAGCAAGCTGAGGAAAGGGCGTCCCCTTCTAACACAAGTGTTATTTTTTAAACAAAGAAATCTTATATGGGGCACACTTTATAGTTGAATTTTCATTAAATTTAACAAAAGATAAGATTCTGACAACAAAATATTCTGCCCGATTAGGGTTGTCAGGTGATATTTTCCTACCAGCTATGATGTCAGCGTTTATACTTTTTTGAATGTTCACCGACTACCCCCATACTACTACTTTGTGGCAAATTTTAGTCTGTGGACTCTGTCGGGTAAATTATACCATTTTAAATTTTGTTGGGGGGTGCGGGAATTCGAGAATAGTCGGATACCTCAAGCAAGAAGCCCGAATATTATGATATTCGGGCTTCTTGTTGCTGCAGGACGTAAGAGGTGCTTGCTGCAAGAAACAAGCTAGGCCTAGTTTCTTGATTGTATGAGCGAGCAAAGCGAGCGAACGAGAGAGAGAGAGAGAAAAAAAAGAAGAATTTTGTATCCTGAGAATAGGTTCTAGCGTATTATTCCGTTCTCATAATCTGTGTAACATGTTATCGGCATCTTCCGTTCTCATATTGGGAAGAGACTATTGGTCACAGGCCATTATTTCTGAAAATTCATCTCTTTAGCCCCTTTAGGTCAACTTGTCGCTCGATTCTTTTCAGTTATGTTGCTAACATTCTTTGATTCGAAAATAGCATAACATTAGCTAGAGATTCAAGATGCAAACCAGATAACTTTCATAAGAATATGACTTATTAATATAATTGGCATTGGTTTATATACAGAAATATGGCGATTTAACTAATTAATATCAATAATGAAAATATAATTGGCATTGTTAAATAACCGTAATAATGCTAGTGAGCGAAGTTTTTGAATTTTTGTTTTCTTCTCTTTCCTTTCTGATTTCTTTTCTTTTTCTCTTGTTTTCATTTCTTTTCTTTTCTTCTTTCCTTTTCAACCTCTTCCTTTTTTGCTTTTTCTTTGGTTGGAACGCCCCCACTTATTTTAACCACTTTTAAACTTCTAACTATCGGACCCCTACTGAACCTTCGGACTATCGGACCCTTTTGCCGATTCGGTCTATAGAACCTTCTGTCTATTGGACCCTCTCGTACATTCGGTCTATCGAACCTTCTATCTATCGGACCTTCTGACTATCGGACCCGTTGGTCATTCGATCTATAGAACCTTCGGACTATCGGACCCTCCTGCCGATTCGGTCTATAGAACCTTCTGTCTACTGGACCCGCTCGTACATTCGGTCTATGGAACCTTCTATCTATTGGGTGTCGGTCTATCGGACCCGCTAACTATCGGACCTTCTAGCTATAGGGATGACCCCGTTTGTGCGGCGACCAGTCTATCCGAGGTTTGCGCCCCGCGGGGCAACGGCATGATTAGGTAACAATCACGGTGCCCTCTCGCGGCATTAAAACGTCCACAATCTGCGGTTGAGTATCCCTTTAAATCACACTGGCACACAGGCAGAACTATAGTGCCTGTAAGCCGAAACTCAAGATATTTGCATGTACAAATATATTTTAACCCTTCAGCAGCCATTTTTAATATGGTCATCCTCTTGTGAGTGAATAAATCAAATAAAAAAAAAAGAATTGTCTTCAATGGGCCATCGATGGCCCTATATGTGCCCGCAGATTTCAAAAAAATAAAACCAAAGACTAAAAAACTCTTATTTATTAATTTACTTATCAATTATCGACCAGTTTCAAACTAATACCTTTTTTGTTCAAAATTCTTGAAAGGGTTGTGTTTTCTCGTCTTTCGGATTATTTCCTGGCCAATGATATGTTTCACCCTTTCCAATCGGCTTACAGATCCCATCATAGCGTGGAAACACTGCTTGTGAATGTGTCCAACCACATCCTGCAAGGAATAGATAGAGGGCACTCATCAACTGCTCTCCTGCTCCTAGACTTGTCCTCCGCCTTCGACACTATCAATCATACTATACTTTTGAACACACTTAGTTCATTTGGTGTCAAGGGTGAGGCATACAAATGGTTCGAGTCCTATCTATCTCTCATACCACTCTCAGATCGTTTGACAAATGGTTGCAAATCAGTTGCTTTGCCTCTCTCCTGTGGAATACCACAGGGTTCTGTGGGCGGGCCGACTCTTTTTTCAATTTATTTAATTGGATTGCGACAAGTTCTGCTACAACATGGCATAGATTATCATATTTATTCCGACGATATTCAACTCATGACTTCCTTTAATTCAGATCAATCGCCTTAAATCATACATGGTTGATGTTCACGATTGGATGCTCCATGACTTAAAAACAAAGAAAGATAAGAAAGAAAGTGATAAAATTTAACCGGCTTTCACATTCAGAACTGATGTAGAAATTTTGCCTTTAGTGGGCTGAAAATTTTGAAAAGCAAAATTGTCATGATTTAGTTAAAGAATTCAATTAATAAAATTGTCTTTTTGACAAACGATAGAGGCAAGGTTGGATTTTCGTTGGCTTTAGTTTAAATGCAATCAATGCTCTGATCTGTTCTTTAATGTGCCCTTGGGGATTATAGAATACAATCCATTTGCTACAAAATGCACACCTATTTTTGTTATTTTCAGGCCGATGTGACAACATGGAGGATAAGCAAAGTGCAGTAAACGACACTACATCTTGCAGGGTCTGACGGGATTTCGTTATAGCACTGAAACCCGAGTCAGATTAGTGAGGATATGAGTCTTTTTTGCAGCATTTATAATCATCAAAATGCTTGACGGATGTATGTATATCACAAGTCACAGGAGTCCGATCTGACAAGCTCTTTGATATGACTGACGTTTTAAGCACAGCAATTTCACTGGAGTCAGAATGGATAAGAAAGTATTTGGCAGCATTTTAAATATGAGAATGACTGAGATTGGTCGAGTGTGGTAAAGTGTTACCAGGGGATTCAAATTTCATTATCTTATGACAGATACTGTAGACTTCTTCAGATATTTTTGGTCGTGAGATACTTTGGTTACATCATCCTTTTAGTTTCACTTTGATAAACTTTTCAGTCGTTCAAAGTTTTTGATATAAATTTTCAGCTACTAGTATCATTTATCTCTGTAAATTTGCATAGCTGTAAATCTGATCAATACCGGAAGATAATAGTTTATGAGAAGCCAAGGTATTAAAGTAATTGTTCTATTAGAGTTTTTAGAGTTTACATTAAAAAGACAGCTTAAAGAATGGGATCTGATCGTTTTTTGTTTTTAACATATTTACTGTGATAAGCGAAAGAGGGGGATTTTTTTTAAGAAAAGGAAGCAAGTTTAGTCTTACCTGGGCCCATTAAAACATTGTAGCGCGTTGGTGTGAGGTATATGGTCAGGTGCAATATTGTACCTCGGTTCCATTTCAGCAGGCGATGCTATGTCAATTATGTAACAGGTACGGTAGGTGGATAAGTGAAAAGGCAGAAGATCATTTTTATAGACGATAGCTTCGTGTACTATAGCTACAGAAGTTCATTCATTTCCGAACAAATATTATAACTATTCATACTGGTAAATCCAACGTATTTTGTTATTTTTTGCATAATGTTATAACTCTGTATTGTATAGTTCTTTTGTAATACACAAACACATGAAAAATGTTATAAATATAGGCCTATATAAAAAAACAATATATGTATGAACAAATGATAGATGACATTAGTTATGAAACATTATCAATGAATAAAGAAAATACGTAAAGAATAGTAAAATCCTGGTAAGAGGGGAGTGCTATATGAGATAGACATATCAGGGTTTTTTTTCTCATGGTCATTGTAATTCATTATAACATGATTATGAAGTGCGCGATGAGCATGTTCAGCATAATTTTGCACAGTCTGAAACTAAAAATTTGTAGGTGAGCGATCGCTTTTGTTTAGAACCAGACAAAAGAAATTATAGTTAACAAATTACATATATATATATATATATATATTATTTTTCAGAAAGTGGAGGACATATATGGATTATATAAGTAAATGAAAAGTTCACTCTGAGACAAATAAGACACAGCAGTAAAAACGTTTCCACAAGCGCTTTCGTTTATTTCTTCAGATGGAATGAAGTAATAAACGAAAGCGCTTGTGGAAACCTTTTTACTGCTGTGTCTTATTTGTCTCTGAGTGAACTTTTCATTAACTTTATATATATATAATAATAATAGTAATAAGTAAACAAAACAGAATTTAGAAATGTTTTTCTGTGGATTTATTTTTAAAAAGGAAAATATACAAGATGAAAGAGAAACGCCCTTATTTCACTCAAAGATATAGAAATATTTATCGAGTCATTTATATTGGCATATTGGTACCAATTATTCTTTAATGTATCGTATATCTTATTCTGACGCCATTAATGGAATGATGATGGAGTATTGTTATCCAAATCTTCACTCAACAAGTAAATAATAATACATAATACAAAATTTAAATTGATTATCGTTTTTATCATTTTGTGGCAAATCGAGAACATCTGGAACAAAATTCATAAGTGCACACAATATAATTGTCATTCTTCTCAACTTTTGCTCCCGTTCTTTGAGTTCTAGTCGTTGGGCAAGGCTATTTGATGGTATAAAAGCGTGCTTAAAGTGTTGTGTCATGTATGTATAAGGAGTTCAGGTATACGAGGAAGGTTGCATTGATAAATTATTTTGCAGGAATTATAGAAAAGACTATTATTTGCCCGCGTTACGTTTTTATAAGAGGTAAATGTTAATAAGCCAGTTCGGGGTTAGCGCATGGTACAAATGACCCCAAATATCCACAGATATTTTAGACATGGAGGGTCCCTTTATGTGCACTTCAGAAAAATAACTCTGGGAGTGATAGAGGTGCCTCATGAATAGCTTTTGTTTCCCCTTTAAAAAGAATACTTCCACCTGGATATCATGGAATGCACCATTAGTGCATAATTGAATAATGATTACATGACATTCATGAGCACATATCGAATATTAGTGTCAGTGGGTTTTAGAATTTGGTACAGATGACCTTTATCTGCTCATGCTCAGATTGCATCCCCGAAGTGAAATGACCTCGGATGACCTTGTAATCGGCGCCAAAATTTTCGCTAACCTAACTTCACCCCACATGCCTACTTTGGTCCCCATAGCACTTTCGGTTAAGATTTGACCCTATTTGACCCCTAGATGACCTTTGACCTCTCGGATCAACACGAAAAGTGCGCCACAAACCTCGTGGACCCAACACCTATCCCTATACCAACTTTCAACTTCATAGCACTTTCGGTTAAGATTTGATCCTATTTGACCCCTAGATGACCTTTGACCTCTCGGATCAACACGAAAAGTGCGCCACAAACCTCGTGGACCCAACACCTATCCCTATACCAACTTTCAACTCCATAGCACTTTCGGTTAAGATTTGACCCTGTTTGACCCCTAGATGACCTTTGACCTCTCGGATCAACACGAAAAGTGCGCCACAAACCTCGTGGACCCAACACCTATCCCTATACCAACTTTCAACTCCATAGCACTTTCGGTTAAGATTTGACCCTGTTTGACCCCTAGATGACCTTTGACCTCTCGGATCAACACGAAAAGTGCGCCACAAACCTCGTGGACCCAACACCTATCCCTATACCAACTTTCAACTCAATGCGTCAACAGATGGCGAAACGCATAGCCGGACAGACAGACAGACAGACAGAATCCATTTTTTTAGTAATATAGATAGATAGATAGATAGATAGATAGATAGAAGATAGATAGATTTCGAATGTGCATTCCGCAACGCATCGATATCGAATTAAACGAGCGGCTCTTATAGTCGTTGGGCAAGGCTATACCCATTAATACCTGATGGTATAAAAGTGTGTTTAATATATTGTGTCATGCATTGGCGGATCCAGGGGGGGGGGGGCACTTCCGGCCCGTGCCAAACCTTTTGGAAGAAAATTATGCAGTTTGACCATAGAGGATCCGCTATTTTGTCGATTGTGCCCCCTACCCCCCCCCCCCCCCTTTTAGGATGAAGACCTTTTTTGTTTTTATTTTTTTATTTTTTAAAATTTGTTTTGCTTGTCAGAGAATTATGGAGGGAATTACTGGACCCCGATAAATTTCAAACCTTCAAAAACTAGATTTCTAGTGCATTTACCCTGCGGATTTGGGGCGGTGATCCGTAAAGATTATGATTTTTTATTCATTTCCCCCTATTTTTCTTTCTGTCCTTTGCGTTTTTTGCGCCTCCTCCAAGTGCTGCACGGGGCGAAGAGACCGAGCGGGGGTGGGAGGGCAAGGCCGTACGCAGAATTTTTTTCCTGGGGGGGGGGGGGGGCAAGATGATCGCTTTTTATTATTGGATCATTTAAAAGTCTGAAACCCTATTTAAAAAAGGTATGATTTTGAAATTTCTGGGGGGGGGGGGCAACTGCCCCCCCTGCCCCCCCCCGCTGCGTACGGCCTTGTGGGAGGGGTATCCCCCTCCTACATCAGGGAATTTTTCAAAAATCTGTCGATAAATCGTGCATTTTAGAGCATCCCAAAATTATGGTTTTTAATGAGAAGAAGAAATGGACGGATCTACGCCAATGGACGGAACCCCTTAACCCTTAATTGAGAATAACAATGCGAGCGAACGATATTTCTTCCATATTTTTGCATTGAAATGATGCCATTTCTTATTTTCTTACTTCTAATCATTAAAGAATGTGATGGTATTTCAAGATCAAACATGAGTTTGGATAATTATTAGTTTCAAGTTAATGTATAATAATCCAAAAATATTGGGGGGGGGGGGAATAATACAGGCCATCCCCCACCTCAATTTTTCTTTTGATATATACCCCCATCCCCCGGTGATCGACACCCATGGTAACAGGGGTGTGTGCAGGGAGATGAGAGTTATTTCCCCCCTCTGACTTTGACTTTGAGAGCCAGATAACGGCTTGTAGCCCCTTTATAGTCCTTTTTCTCACTCCCCCCGCATTTTCGCTCTCGTTCTCGCTTTTTTTTAAGTGGACAAATTTGGACAAACCTTCACTTAAAAGCTGCAAAATTACAGGGGAAAGTTATATTTATATTCAGAAAATGTGCTTGAAGAGGAGAATTTTTTCTAAAAATGGTAGTTTTAGAGCGTTTTCATGCAATAGCGCGCGATACAAGCAATGATTAGGAAGAAATTGATATGCACAAATGTCCGAAAATTTTCTGATAACCACCAAAAAACAAAACAGCCTGAAAAGGGGGGCCGCGGCGGATTCGCGCCCTCCCCTGGATCCGCCCCTGCCTGTTCAACTTCAACCATTCATACGCGTGCCTCGCTCGTATGCGTATACTATACGGAATGCAATGTAATAGAGTGATTTCTGCGAAAAATTACTTGCTAGCTTCAATTTTCGATCTTCCTTCCGGCCGCATATCCACCCTCAGTAAAATTGGAAGAGAGGTTTGCCTGTTTTCTGCTAAATATCATTCTACTTTAGCCATGGCTACTACGATGGGAAAGTCATTCAGAGTTTATCATAAGGTTGGACCACCGTATTCTGTGATTCTTGAAGCAAGGAATAAGCAGGAAACGCTTCTTTTCGAGTCTGACGCAGTGGCCGTGCTGAGTGAGTGTGAAACTTGTGTCATCGCCATTACCTCTAATGGCTGGCAGCCCGCTTCCCGCTTCGTGTCGGCGCCCGGGCGGCTGGGGCTTGCTCCATGAATTCCCCTGCCATGCCTGCTCTCGCCTTGCCAAACCCGGGCCTTTGCTACGGCATGTTATTGTTAAGCTAGCTAGCTAGCCTAGCATGCCTAGCTTGGCACGCTATTAATATACACCCTAATTTCATCTTTTACAAAGTGCTCCCAAATCACATAGGCCTAGCCTAGATCATATTCATAGATAGACCGAAATTTTCTGTCTCCAGTACGTTAGCCTCTTATTTGGGTAGGGTCGGCTACTACTTGGAGACAGAAGCCGTCATATCACTTTGCTGTGCAAAATTTGTCTAGGCCTATGCCTTTTATATGGCGTTGTGCCTGCTGGAACAGTAGGAAAAAATCATTTTTCCTCTGTATTTTTTAAAAAATAATCATAAGGCCTAGGCTCTAATTCATATACTTAATCTGTTCAACATACCAATTTTACCAAATGATCCATTTAATGCTCCTTTTTCATGTAATTCAGGGTCCAAGGTCTTCTCCGTTCGAAAATCCTGCTGCCGTATTCCAACCGTTACCCGAGCTTCTAGTCTCGTACAAGGCAAAATGATTATGAAGGAAAAAATACGATAAATTCATTACGAACTTTGATGCACATTGATTTCAAAACGGTTATTTCTTTAACACTAAACAAACATATTTAATGTTAAAGAAATAACCGTTTTGAAATCAATGTGCACGAGTTCGTAATGAATTTATCGTATTTTTTCCTTCATAATCATTTTGCCTTGTACGAGACTAGAACGGCAAACGCCATAGACAAATTTTGCACAGCAAAGTGATAGGACGGCTTCTGTCTCCAAGTAGTAGCCGACCCTACCCAAATAAGAGGCTAACGTACTGGAGACAGAAAATTTCGGTCTAATTCATAGACCCTGACACAGCAGACATGTGAAAATGGGCAGGGCAGCGTTTCAGCATAGTAATATGTAGACAGCTGAAAACCGTCTGTTTCGGAGGAGTCTTTAACATTTTCTTATTTTTACCTTCTCCTCCTACACAGACGGCTACCCAACCTTCGCGGTAGATAAGGGGATCTTACAATACATGGCCTATGAGCATATCCCCCCAAAAGGGGGGATCTGATTTTCCATCCCTATAAGCCATCCCCTTTCTCTAAAATTTCACATAGATGGTGCTAGGGTTCTCATATTTCAATACATCACAAAAAAACCCCAAAATATACAGATAATTAACAAAATTTGGGACTTACTCTGGTTTGAACTCCCTTCGCACTGACTGACTGAGTATTCGCTGCGTTTTACTACACAATCTCTATACGCTTCCGACTAGGCCTACTTCCGGGTCATGTGATTATAACCAAGAATGGCTGTCAGCGACTCGCTACTGACGTGCAACTTCCATGCTTCAAATGATCAGATTCGTGTACCAGACGAAGAATTTGGGGTAAGAAATTTATTCAAGCATATTATATTACCGTTGTTCTCATTCTGAATTGTTTATTTTAATAAAATAATGTATTTATTGGAAAATGAAAATTCGTCCTTAGTCCCTGGTACAGAGTGAGAGACCGAGTTCAGTCTATGTAAGGAGGTGTAGTGAAGCAAGACGTAGTCCAGTGGAACACCCGACGAACAGAGACTGAAGCTTTCGGTCTACATTGTATGATGCCTTAATACCGACCTCTTAACGATGTTTCCAACGACTACAGCAAAAATTCTTCATGAAACGTAATGAAAATTCATCAGACTATTACCCAAATACTGGGGAACAAGATCCAGGTACTAACGAGCGATAATACTTGCGCGTTCTTGTAGAAATGACGTTGCAATAGAGTCATCTCATTTTACGCATAGAGGGAGAAGTGCGTTTTAATTACCGACCCCTGCACATAGTCAATGGCAATTTATGAAAAGAGATTATTTTAATGAAAATATGAAAAATTAACAAAAAATTGATAATAATTACGTTTTTATTCCTCATCTTGCTCTATTTTGACTGTTCTCAATGTTGCTAGGCATTCTACGCGTAGTCCCATGGGTTGATTTGCAAGACGCACGCTAGATGCCATGATTCAATTTCAATTCAGTTCATTTATTCATTCATTCATTTATCAATTCATGATACGCTTAATGGTCGGTATTATGACTGGCCGGTATTAGGTGAAGTGATCATACTAGGATATGTTCTTCTGCAGATATATTAGGAGATGAATTTCATTATGACTAATGTTTTTGTTTGTCCCTTTTTTCACAAAGAGAGACTATTGTATTTAGCTAGTAACTTGACTTCCAGTAGACCGAGTGCATTACACATGGCCAAACTATTCAATTCAGCTAGGCCTAGTGCTTGCCATTTAAAAAAACTAGCCAAATTTGTCAGAATAATTATATGTTACATTTTTCTTCAACGCATAAGGTCTGGAGAAAGACAGTAGTTTTGTTTTTGAAAGTAAAATGGAGACAAATGTATGTACACGTAGTGGTAGAGTAGTTAAACGTCCTATACGTCTTGATTTGTAAATGTATTTTATTTTCATGTGTATATGTACATTATCACTTATGTTTTTGTAATCATATATTTTAAATATGTTTGTACTCTCATACCCCGAGAGGGGGTCGATAGAGTCAATAAAATCTTACAAATCTTACAATCAGCAAACGGTCAAAACTACTAGAACTAGAACTAGTAGTAGTAGTACATGTAATTATAGCATAAGTAACAGACTAAAAAGGAGAGACAGAGTAAAGACTACACTGTAAAGAGTAAAGTGAGTAAAGTCAGACATTATGTTCGCCGAAATCCCATTGAAACACATGTATTTAATTTAACATGCGTTTCAATGGGTTTTTCGGCGAACTTGTACTTTTGACGGTTGGATGAAACGATGCCCTGAATACAACTGTCAACATGGAGTCAGTGCATGAATCTTTTACAAAGTGCTCCCAAACACAATCACTGGAATGAATCATGCCTACATGTAACTCCACTGTCTCCAGGGAGCTCCACCGCTAATAACCAAAATCTTCCTTGCCCATTAGTTTGGTCACTTAATTTCAAGTTCCCTGTGACTTTACTTTAGTACATATTGTATGTGTGTGATATGTGATATGATATCATGCTATGCATGTTAAAATGATTTTACCATGCATACCCTGGATTGGCTGAATTCTCATCCCGGCCGAAAATACCCGCCTTTACTCTATCACATTTTAGCGATTTAATCGGCAGTCCCGCTACCCTAATCTGAAAATTTGTGTATCTTACATTGTGTCCGTAAGAAAATGGGTTCCCAAACTTATGTATTTCAAGAAATTTTCAGTTTTAGATCAGGATTTTTCATACATGATATGTCGTAAGCTCAAAAGTGTCCAGTCACACGTTACAGTAAAAATCAGTCAGTGCCTGAGATGCACACACGATACCTCTGTTAGTCTTAAAGGGAAATCCAACCATAATGGCAAGTTGCTCCGAAAGAAGGGGGGGGGGAACCAGAGAAGGGCAATTCCATGCCAAAGTGGACATGTACATGTACCTTACATTTCAAATTCATATTTCTGACACAAGTTTGTATCACATGAAAGCGTAACATCTATATTTTATGTATCTTGGCAAAAAACTACTTTTTGCCAGATTTCAAGGTCAAATTTTGACTATTAAAAGTGAAAAATGACTAACAAAACTGGGATGTCCTCGAAACATCATGTTCTGTGTCAAAGTCTTAAGTAATCAGGTTCCAAATATATTCTAGGTGTAAAAGATTTGAGTTCATGAATTTTTAAATGTTTTACATTAATCGTTACGCTTCAGTGACTTCCTAAGATAATCCTTCAGAAGTGTCCTTCCGTTAATGAAATAACTACTATTTTTAATATTGCTTTTAAAGTAGTGATTGGAGAGGGCTGAAAATTTGTATGCAAAGCAAGTTTAGGTAGGCCTACAATTTGATGTTCATGTAGCCACAAAGCACTTCTATCCTAATTAATTATTAATGAATTAAAAATGTCCTTCCGTTAGCAAGGCTGGTATTAACGTACATGTAAGGACACAAACTACATGTATGATAACAGAAGGACATAGGTTCTCATATTTGTTATAAGCTCAAATATGACCCCCCAGATGTAGACATTTCTATTTAGTCTGATAATACATTGCCTCTCTGGAAACAAATTTAGACAATTAACTGGAGCTCTTTGAAATTTCTTACATGTAGATGCAAATCATGTCTTTTTCAGACAAATTTATGGCAGTGACATGCTGCACTTTGTACTGTATGTAGGTCTAAGTTTACATCCTGAATGAAAGTATGAAACTAAAGTTTATTTTAAAACTCATTTGCTGGCATTGTGAAAGAAACTGTCTAATTATGTACTACATTAGGCTTTGGAATCAAGAAAATGATAAGAAATTACTATCTTGTGTGAGATTCCCATGTGAAAAGCACTGCACACAGGGCATAATTTATAGACAAATGAGGTATCAAAATTTTATCCAAAGAGTTTTGCTTGTAATACATGAAAAATTTGTTTCCAGGTTATTGCAGCTTCTGCAAAACCTAGATTTATAAAGGAATTATTCAATTATTCATTAGATCGTTTATTCAGTTTGGACTAAAATCCTGCAGGGGTATTGTATTACAAATGCTCTGTAAAATGATGTATATTTACCATTGACAGGGCCCACATGGTAGCTTGTAGACTTGAACAAGATCATGCTCTGCATTGTACTGTATTATTGGGAACCCCTGTCCTCTCCACAACATTCAAGTCTCTGGACTGCAAGAAATAGTCTAAAAAGTGCATTTTGGTGCCTTGCATCTGCGCACCCACATGAAATGCAATTGCATTTTCATGATAAAAGAAAGGAACAAGTAGTTTTCAATCTCCGCTTGAATACATGTACAAAACAATGATACCGACGACATGAAAGAGAGAGAGAGAGAAACATGTTTGCACTGACTTTGAGCATTAGAATATAGCTACAAATCAAGAAGGAGTTCCGAGATTCTTGGATCATCAAATTTTGGGGATGTCTTTTTTGTTCAATGGCAGAGTATGGGGTAGTGATTACTGATTACGAGGCAAAGCCTTGTAATTCCTTGTTACATGTATGTCCTAATGACCTTTGGAATCAAATGGACTTTTACTGTACACACTGAAAGTTTGTACTTACGTGTAGAAAGGGGACCAGTTTGCTCTAATTTGCTAACGTTGATTTAAGTGTGCAATGCACAATAGTGGACGATGATCATTATATGATTAACACTAAAGTGTTAATTGGTTAACTTGTAAAAGGAGATTAAAAGTGGACATTAATATTAGGTATCAAAATGTTGGACGACTAATTATGTCTAATAGAATGCCTTTCCTCAGTGTTCTGCTTCTACCGATATTATATTGTGATCTTGAGTTTACTCACAACACCCATCGCTACACATAAATGCATGAGGAAACCTTACATGTATGTCCTTTCAGTTACCAAATATTAATGAATGTAAATTAAGATACAAGTTGGCAAGTTTACAATGAAAATTAGCAAAGTGTACATTCAGCCGTAGGGAATGAAATGTGTACCTGTAAAATAGGATAGACGCATTAACTTGACAGAGTTTTGATCATAATAATTAGCTGAAAAAGCTATCCATTTTGATTTCCTTATGTTACCTCAATAAAGGAGAATGAAACTGAAAATTGTCAGCCTATTTAAAATATCTTGAAAATACTCCTATTTGATTACTCAGTAAGGAAACTGCAATTTTTGGAGACACTGTTCTCCTCATTAAATAATCAAATATGAGTAATTTCAAGATATTTGTTATAGAAGACAATTATCTACATGATTATAGGCTAATGTTTGTTGCCTTTCATTTCATAACTATTTGGCAATAACAGAATAAAAATTGTGAAAATCAAAGGCAGTTGATGTAATCTTGCAAAAATAATTGTAGTTATGGTTTGAAGTTGGTAAAACGTGTCTGAATGTCCTTTCGTTACCGTTGAATTGCCCACTATATTAACCCCTTCCATGCCACCAGATCTTTTTAGCAATTGTCAAAAAATAACTTTCAAGAGTTGAATATCAACTTTCTATGAGTTTTCTTCTGAGCAAACTGGGCAAAGATTTATTGCTTAGGAGTAAAAATTATATTGGATACACAGTTTTCTGAATGAGGAAGAATTTTCAAGCCATTCTGAGCCTAAACAAAATGTTTAACAGATTAACAGATTAACACTCACATTTTTGGGCGGGATTTGCCGCACACGGCATGGTAGGGGTTAAGTCACCTTGAGCCCATATATTCAACTTGAGACTCACAGGACAGTGTACTGTATATCTATAGATCTCTATATTATTGTCTAGATGTTTTTTGTGTTTTTGTTTTTATACAATGCAGGCATTGCAGAGACTGAAAGCTTGAGAAAACAATACCAGAAGATGACTGATGCGTATGGATGTTTAGGAGCTCTGAGGTTAAGCGTTGGTGAGAATTTGTCAACTTTATATCTACCTGTTATAGAGAAGGTTGCATTCTGGGAAATTTGGTGAAAAATGACTTGTGAGCTTTCTTATTCCTGTGATGTCAGTTTAGAAGAACATCATAGTAGAACTATCCCCTGAAAAGGATTGCTCTTCAGATGCCCTCATACTCGAAATACGATGAGAAATAGCTGAAGTGTTTGGGCCGAACATTCATGCCATATGTCTGTGCAGTCCCATATACCCATTTTCGTGTGCAGTGTATGTGCTTTTCAGCAATATTCTGTTGATTTCTTATCATTTTGAAGACTCCAGAACCTCACAGTATACACCAATTCATAGTTAGACATGATCAAACTTTCCCAATTACTTTGAGACAGTCAATCTCATGACCAAGGCCCCGTTTCATAAAACTTGTTATCAATAAACAACTGCCTCATTTCTATGACAAATTTGCTCTCAGCCAATCAGATTGAAGGATTTCAGTAGCTTATAACAGTTATTGTAACTTGTACAGTTATTGATAACAAGTTTTATGAAACAGGGCCCATGTCGGCAGGCTGACCGGTAACATATTGAACAGAAGGACAATGCTACTTGAATTCAATTGTTTTCATTTGATTTGATTTTTCCAGGAGATGAATCCCTCCTCTACCTGGTCCTTGTTACGGGATGTTCATCCGTTGGCAAGGTACAAGAATCTGAAATCTTCCGCATCACCTCCACACTCTTCGTCTCGTTACGGAACAACTCCAGCGACGAGGACCGCATCACCGAGGTCCGCAAGCTTCTCAACTCTGGCACCTTCTACTTCTCGTGGTCGGCATCGACGACGTCAAGATTTGATCTCAGTTTGTGTGCACAGCGACAGAAGCAGGATCATGTGACGGATAATAGATTCTTCTGGTATGATCAGGACTCTTTTTTTTTTTTTTTTGTTGTTGTCAGGGTTAGATTCAGTTTATATTACTTATCATCACTTCTTGTTTTTAAATATTCGTTATGTTTTCATTTAAAATGTATTCATGATGTACATGTATATATGCATTTATGTCTGAAAGTTGTAAAGTGTATAGAGAACTATCCTAATTATTTTGCCTTCAATAACATTTTCTATTATTTATTATTCATAGGTGGTGTAGATATAATTTTACAGGCATTTTTCAAATATGTACATGTAGTATCATGTACCAAAACAGATCTCTGTGGAAATCTGTACCAATAGTATTGGGGGCAATATTGCAGCTTGAATCAGAGTTGTTTTTGTATGTGGCATTTTTCTTTTCACATGTGTTTTAATCGGATCTGAGCCCTGTAAAATGAAAATGGATTTATAATATATTGTAAAAATCTATTTCATCCCCATTCTCCCTACAATAATAAAATTAAACATATCTTAACAGGAACTGTATGTTTTTGTAACATTTATAAATTTATTAATAATTTTAAAGATGTACATTATATGATTAAAGGAGGTACATGTACCATAATTTTTTTAAAGATAAAATTAATTTTAACTCTTTTGAAAGACCCGACAATAACATCATCTTAGATCATTAATTCTCATGGGTTCAAAAATACTTTTCTCACCAGGAATCGGTCATTACACCTCCACCTCCAGAGATTCGATGTGAACTGCTCCGACTGGTTACTTAAGACCATGTGTGGAGGGGTTGAGATCCGTACAGTGTATTGCGGTACCAGACAGGCCAAGGCTTGTATTATCTCTAGGCTGAGCTGTGAGAGGGCTGGTACTAGGTTCAACGTGAGAGGGACCAACGATGACGGTCATGTAGCAAACTTCTGTGAGACAGAACAGGTTCGAGAAGTGGATGATATTTTTTTTAAAGACTAAATTTGTGAGGCACCTCTCCCTTCATCTTTTTCATTCTCTCTCTCTCTCTCTCTTTCTCTCTCTCTCTTTCTCTTTCTCTTTCTCTATCTTACTCTCTCTTTCTCTCTCTTTTTTTCTCTCTCTCTCTTTCTCTCTCTCTTTCTCTCTCTCTTTCTCTCTCTACCAACATGTTTACCTATTAAAGTTGTGACAGGTTGCTTATCTGGTCGACAGATCTTTTAAGACAATAAATTGAACAAGTCTGCCTGCCATATTTCATGGATTTTTCAAAACTGTATGTTGCCAATACCTTATATAGTTACACCTACATGTACATATATGCTAGTTAATCCCAATTGATTAATATTTTTGATAAAATCAAAGGGCAAAAGCAATTTTTGACGGGTATCCGGACACAGAACCCTCATCCCATATATGCATGATTGCGTCTCCTCGCTTCTCCTTTTTTTTTTGCAGGTTATATTCCTCGATGATAAAGTCACTTCTTTCATTCAGACGAGGGGCTCTGTGCCATTGTTCTGGGAGCAGCCTGGTATACAAGTCGGAGTTCACAGGGTCAAGATGTCAAGAGGTTTTGAGGCGTCAGCTCCAGCATTTGATAGGTGAATATTAATGATGAGGTTGATGTAGAGATGCCAGTTTTCCGGATTTTTTCTGAATTCTGGATTTTTTCATTGCTAAAAAAATAATCTGGGAAAAACGAATCAATTTCATAGTAAAATCAGTGAAAATTTCCCCCAAGATCATGATTACCGATCATGTTTCGTTTGTCACGTAGTTCGCCCTTTGTATCCATGGGGATCACCATTTTGATCGCAAACAGAAAATTATTAGCGCTTTGCGCAGCATGCAATTAAGTTATACTACGTAGATCTATACCTTACAACTACCTTGTCTTGTCTATGTGGACTGTTTGTGCTTACATGTACAGTGTATACGAAGCATGCATGTGAGCGCAAACAGTGTACAGTGATAAGATAAGGTAATGTGCAGCAAGTTCATGTTGCATGATGGCAGTGCACGATTGTGCAATCGCGAGATAGGGAAATCACAGCCCCTAATAGCTGGCATTTGTCCTCTGAGAACTCATTCTAACTTTCACACTTTTATGACTCGGGTGAGGGAGAATGTCTACTTTGATGGTTAATTTGTTGAAATAACCTCTTGAAGAATCCCTGCTGGAAGTCACTTTCCAGCAGGAAATGGGAGGCATTCATTTTTTTTTTTTTGGAGGGGGGCTGTGAATGTGAAAGTTTTCATGCCACCTGTATTGTGTTTTGAGTTTAGATCTTACTCAGAAATACAAATACAAATCTTATCCATCATTGATTCTACTGTTTTTGCTGGATTTTTCAAGAGTTGGGGGCAAGTCGCCCTCAACACGTGTCCTTTTATACCCCTGGATATTTGTGTTGGAAGTAGTCATTCCTACATCGCTTGTTCCTTTGTTTTTCTTTCTTTCTCCCAGACATCTAACCATGCTGAAGGCACACTATGGAGACCAAGTCATCGTCAACCTCTTAGGCAGCAAAGAAGGAGAGGACATGCTCAGTAAATCATTCCAGGTATACTATAGAGGGAGATATCATAACATTCTCATCAGAAAAATTGCAATTGAATCCAGTGACCGGGGTAATAATGCTGTAAGCGCTTTGGTCGGTTACATTGTAGCTGGTAAGGCGCAATATAAGAAACAGCTATTCATTATTAAAATCTTGAGGGCGGTTCTGTGACTTTTGTGCCATACTTCATTTCATCTAATTATTAATTTCCAAAAACATGACAAATTACTGGATATAAACACCAAGTCTTGTTAAAGCTTTTCAGTGACCACACAATATCTCATCAGTTATGTGTACAGTCATTAGGCTAAAAAGCTTGTCCTAATGTGTAGTAAGAGAAACATGGAATCCCCCTTACACAGAGTTTGCCAGATTTGGTTCCAGCTGCTAAGAATGTGGTGCATGCTGCTCAATTGGCAAGGTCACAGCAAAAGAAAATAAGCTATGATCTTTTCTTCAGCTGAAAGTTTGCCAAACTCTGGTGTACATGGTGGGCTTTCACTGCGGGCATTGTTCCCGGTATATTTATTTCACTCTTGTCTCAATCAAGTGAAATTGCCTTACAGTGTATTTTAGAAGGATTATTTGAAGAGCTCATTAATAACATTTCTGCAGTTTCAGACAATCTATTTACTCATTAATTACCAATGTTAGAAGACAAAAAATACCATCAAGTACCTCAGTTTTGAAATCACATACTGAAGTTTCATCTCTTTTGTCCAACACCTGGACTGCAGAAGAGAGACCAGATAAATCTTCTGGGCACATTTCCTCCAAGAATCCCTGCGGCCAAATGTGGGTAAAGAAAGTGGCACGGTGTAAACAGGCAGCAGACACACATGAGAAAAAGGATATGAAATGTGCTAAAGTAGATAGAAGACTGCGTGTGCAAGCAGTCCAATCTACTAATATTTCCTCTCTCTCGCTCTCTCTCTCTCCCTCTCACTCTCACTCTCTCACTCTCTCTCTGACTCTCTCACTCTCTCTCTCTCTCTCTGACTCTCTCTCTCTCTCTCTCAATCTAGAACCATCTGAAAGCATCATCTCATGTTCAGGACACACCTCACATTCTATTTGACTATCATCAAATGTGTAGAGGAAAGACGGACAACCTTCATCTTCTAAAGAAAAAGGTTGCCACGGAGATAGACCGATTTGGTTTCTTCTTCAGCGAGGGAGGTGAAGTCGTCCGGTAAGACTTGTCAACTCAGAACTGAGCCTATATTTATTGGCATGTCAATTCATTGCTAAGTCTGTCATAATGTAATATTTTCTTTAATACCGGTATGGTATTTGTTTTCTGTGACAATAGTATACCATTATAATAGTATACTATGTTTACTTAAACAGGCTCCTTAAGGTGGGTTTTGCAAAGGATGCGAATGTTGAAAAAATGGCAAAGTCCAACATTCTACTTTTATGCTCCAAAAGTTTGTCAAACTTGCGCGGAGGTTCGGAAGCGTCGTCAATTGTTTGCGGTATGCCGGAAACTTTCGCAAGAAATCTCAAACTTTTAAAAAATTCTGCCGAACTAAAAACGAACCCCGCGCAAGTTTGACGAACTTCTGGAGCATAAAATGCGCATGTTGTACTTTGCCATTTTTTTTACATTCGCACCCTTCGCAAAACGTTCGCGTGTTCGTGAAAACCCACCTTTAGCAAGAAACTATTTACCCTTGGACCGAAATGAATGACATGAGGCTTTGCAGAATCCCAGAGGGGATTTGTGAGAACCAAAACAATTTTACAGTAAGAATGCATACATTACATACTTATTACCCTTGTCGATACCTTGCTGAGGAAATTACACTTTGTACATGTATACATATCAATGTTTTTAAATTCCACACATTATTTAGCACCAAGTGTGCATATATATATATGCACTGGACAGAACCCTGCATACCTGTATTGTTCTGTCCGATTTATCGTAAGGATTATGCCTTATAAGTGAATTTTGTTGCACATAGTGAAATAAAGTATACAGAAGGATGGCCTTTTGTGCATAATCAATAAAAATTAAAATATCGGGTGAAAAGTTTCAAGTAGTTTAAACATGATTTTGTTCCGTTTGTACTATTTCTACTACAGGCAACAAACAGGAACGATCAGGACAAACTGTTTAGATTGTTTGGACAGAACCAACGCAGTGCAGACATTCTTTGGACAAGACGTAAGTTGAACAGGAAAATTCACCTGATATCAAGTTCGCTTCTATAAAAGCAGTAGAAAGTGAAAGTTTGAGAAAATCTGATAGAGAGATACCAAACTTCATAATTCATTAAAACTGTCTTGATTTTCGAAAAGAATGACCAGCTTATGACATAATAGATATTGAATACAACATAAAATCTGGGCGGTTTCGCCACCTACAGTACCGAAAGGATCGATTGATTGATTGATGATTGAAATGAATGAATGAATGAATGAATGAATGATTTATTGTTTGATTGATTGAATTAATGAATGATGGATTGATTAATTGAATTAATGAATGATTAATTGATTGCTTGGATGAATGATTCATTGATTAATTGAATGACCGATTGATTAATCGATTGAATGAATGATTGATTAATTGATTGAATGATTTATTGATTGGATGATTGATGGATTGAATGAGTGAGTGATCGATTGATTGATTGATTAATTGATTGTTTTCTCTTCATAGATGCTGAGTAAGCAGCTAGAAGTTCTTGGAGTCGACAGTAAACCTCAGATAATGTCTAGATTCATTGAGACATACAGAACCATATGGGGCTTGAGTGGTGACCATATTAGCAGGATATATGCTGGAACAGGTGCATTGGAAGGCAAGACAACAGTAAGTTGAGAAAGGGTTTTTCACCCGTCTTTTATAAAGCTCTTCATGTAGTGCATGGTGTACAATTTATTGTGCATTATACTGGATTTTAGAGTGCATTATTTTAATGAGAAAATGATCAAAACCATTTTTGTAATTGCTTTTATACTAGATCCATCATATTGTCATGCAGGTTATACTAAGCTACATGTACATAATTTATAGTAAACAGTTACAATCGGAATATCAGCATCAAAAGCTTTCAAAATTGTGAATTAATCTGAATATGGTTCACAATTGTGAAAATAAAGTTAATTATCTTTATCATAGCGAAAACCCCATCCGATTTGGTTCTGTAGTTGCAAAGAAATTGGAATTTTTGTAACGTATGTAATAAGTCCCTTCCATCCGAGATTCGAGACAAGGGAGATGCACAAAGCACGATGAACAATTCCACACTTTTTTCAAATGGTCTAAAAAGGAACTTACTGTTTTGTTTTTATCTGCTATAACTGATATGGCATTGCTTCATTTATCATCGTTATTATCATCATTCTTGTAAGGGCATTTGGATTTCCAAAACGAAATAAATCATGAATCATTTTTCAGAGTTTTAAACATGTTGCATACCTGACAAAAGATGGCAGAAAGGGACCCTTGACATGCTTGACAAAAATGCATATTTCTTCGTGACTATTGGCCCAAATCGGACAGAGACTTTACTGACTCGAAGAGAAAGAGTTATAGTTTCATAATCCAGTATAACTTTTACTTTTCATATTGCAAAACAGCTTCTTTCGTAATCGATACCCAGATGCCGATTGTAATTTTTTTCTGCGACGTACTGTTTAGACAATATTTATGATACATGTACATGTTGGTAGTGTTGATTCTTGGTTTTATGTCAATGTTTATTTACTTGCAATCTGCCAATGTAGATGGGTAATGTTAGCTGACCTTCAGTGTGATTTTTAGATTTTATTCAATTTTGAAGGAGTTCTAAGTTTTAAAAGTCAAATCATTTAGGGACCAAGAAGAAATGATCAGTGTGGTTTGTTTTCTCCCAGGCTGGTAAGCTACGAGACGGTGCTAGGTCCGTGACCCGAACCATCCAGAATAACTTCTTTGATGGCACCAAACAAGAGTCGATAGATGTGCTTCTTCTAGGGAGTTCTTTGGTTGGGAGTCTGGCAGACAAGGCTAGTTCACTCTTGCCAAGCAGTCATTTACATGGTAAGATCTCATTATTAGACTCCTTTCAGGTCATTTGAATGAAACAGGAATCAAGTGATGTGCTTTTATGAGGGAGTTCATTGGTTGGGAGTCTGGTGGACAAGGCTGGTTCACTCTTGCCAAGCAGTCATTTACATGGTAAGCTCTCATTATTAGACTCCTTTCAGGTCATTTGAATGAAGTGAGAATCAATAGATGTGCTTTTATGAGGGAGTTCATTGGTTGGGAGTCTGGTGGACAAGGCTGGTTCACTCTTGCCAAGCAGTCATTTACATGGTAAGCTCTCATTATTAGACTCCTTCCAGGTCATTTGAATGAAACAGGAATCAAGTGATGTGCTTTTATGAGGGAGTTCATTGGTTGGGAGTCTGGTGGACAAGGCTAGTTCACTCTTGCCAAGCAGTCATTTACATGGTGTGTGTGTGTGTGTAATTGGGTTTTTACAGACGTGTATCAATCAGATATGATTATTTACGTCTGGGACCGACCTTTAACGTCACCATCCGAAAGACGTGACTCAGTCTCGAACCTGGGTCCGCTTATTCAGTTTATAACTTCCACTGGTAGCTGGATTATAGGCGCACGCCACAACGCCCAGTTAAGATCTCATTATTAAACTCCTTTCAGGTCATTTGAATGAAACAAGAAACAATTGATGTGCTTTTACTAGAGAGTTCATTTGGTTGGGAGTCTGGTGGACAAGGTTAGTTGATTCCTACCATGCAGTCATCTACATGGCAAGATCTCATTACTTGAAACAGGAAATACTAAATGTACGTTTACCAAGAAGTCTAGTCAGAGTGAAACTGGCAGGCAAGGCTAGTTAATTCTTTCTATAAAGCATTCATCTCTTTTTGGATCTCATTATCTGATTCTTATGAAGTCATTTGAATGAAACTGAAACAAATAGATGTGTATATACAAGGGAAATATTTGAAAAGGAGCCTGACAAATTGGTCATCATTTGTGCCTCTTTTTATTTGCTCCTGTCAGCACTTAAGAGAAAGTTGAATTCTGGGAAATGAAAAAAAATAATTTATGAGCTTTCTCATTCTTTTTATGTTAGTTTTGGAAAATTATCATAGTAGAAATATCCCCTGAAAAGAATTTCTCTCCAAATGGCCCCACATTAAAAAATGACAGACTGCTGAAATTTTTTGGCCAAACATTTGTATGTAGCCCCATATACACATTTCTGTGTGCAGTGCATGTGACTCTCGGCAGGATTGAGTCAATTTCTTATCATTCACACCAATTCTTATGTGCTATGTAGTCATCCTTTCCCAATTGCTTTGAGACAAGTTTCTTTTACAATTCAATCACATCACCAAAACTCAACTTTATTTTTAAAGACTGGTGATCATTGCTCTCTTTTATCCTCTCTACTGAAAGACTAGTTATCATTTCTCTCTCTCTCCTATGCTAAAAATGGTAATCATGTGTCTCTCTTTCTCTTTCCTGTTCTAAAGACTCTTAACCATTTCTCTCCTCTATTTTTTCCTCCATTTTTTTCCTCCTGTAATGAAAGACTGGACATCGCTTCTCTCTTTTCTCTCCCCGTAGAGAAAAGATAGTCACAGTTTCTCTCTTTCTCTTTCAGCTTCTCCGCACATTCTGCAAGGTGTGTGTGAGAGAGAAGGGGAGTTCACATCCAGCTCACGTTTCAGGATCTGTGTCGGGACGTGGAATGTGAACGGGGGCAAGCACTCACACAGCATCGCGTTCAAGAACGAATCTCTGGCTGACTGGCTGCTTGATAATCCACAGATAGTAGAGGAGACTAACCAAGGTGAGGCAGTATTTAAATTTAACATATTTTCTTCAAATTGGCAGCTATAATTTTTATCTTTCGGGACATTTAACACAATTCCTAAGATGTATTTGTTCTCAGATTCTCATGCAGAGGGGTACACCTATGCAAATTTTCTAACAAGCATAGAAAAAAAATGGTCCTCACATTTTTAAGTGCCTTTTGATCTCTAAATTAGCCCCTGGGGGAAACAGGGGCACATTTTCTTTTCATCCTCATTGTTTACTTATGAAACTTATTTATGATTACTTATGCCATGATTACTTATGCCACTGATATTTACACATTTAGTTGGCATTGAATGTAAGAAAAAGACATTTAGGAAAGTTTGACAAAAATGATTAAGCTCAGTATGAGAGAAATTCATTTTTATTGTCAACAGCATTAAAGGGAAAGTCCATTTTAATATCAACTTGGTTTCAAAAGAAGCAGACAAATTAAAGAAACAGATCAATGCATATTTGAGCAAAATCCGATAAGAAATTAGAAAGTTATGAATTTTTAAAGTTGTAATCAATCAAACAAAAAATTGTCAACTCCCTGACGTATCTTGCAAGCTCCTCTCCGATTTACCGTGTACTGAAAATAATAAATATCCATTTTCTCTAAGAAATATATTTTATTGTACATGCACCATAGATACATAATTGTATAATCATTTCACTTAATATGCTTTTACCCAAATCTGTACTCTCTCTTAAAAAAACAAAGAAAATGAAAATTTTGTGTATGGAGCAAATGGGAGAGGAAGTCACAAGATACGTTGTCAATTTGTGTTTGATTGATTACAACTTCAAAAATTCATAACTTATTTCTTATCAGATTTTGCTCACTTTTCATTGATCAATCTGTTTCTTAAATTTTTCTGCTTGTTTTAAAACCAACTTTATATCGGGTGGACTTTCCCTTTAACAACAGATAACCTGGATGCACTGATATTGCCGACAATTACGTTTTTGATGCTCTAGCCACGTATTTACATGCCACTATGTCTTGTTTAAGCTATCTTATTGATATTCTTTCTCAGGTTGCTCAGAGTTGGGGGTCGACTTCTCTGTTCCCAACGACATTTATGCCATTGGGTTTGAGGAAATGGTGGATCTGAATGCAGGCAATATCATCAGTGCAAGGTATGTGATATGCACAGTTAGGTGGGAGAGAGATAGAGACAGAGACAGAGGAACAGAAAGATAAGAGATAGAGAGACGTAGAGAGGGACAAGGAGACCAGGGGGAACATGAATGTACAGTAATGTAGAGACATACTGAGAGAAAGAAAGAGAGAGCGACAGAGAGAGACAGAGATAGAGACAGAGTGTCAGAAAGATAAGAACATGAATATACAGTAATGTAGAGACATATTGAGAGAAAGAAAGAGAGCGACAGAGAGAGACAGAGATAGAGACAGAGTGTCAGAAAGATAAGAACATGAATGTACAGTAATGTAGAGACATACTGAGAGAAAGAAAGAGAGAGCGACAGAGAGAGACAGAGATAGAGACAGAGTGTCAGAAAGATAAGAACATGAATATACAGTAATGTAGAGACATATTGAGAGAAAGAAAGAGAGCGACAGACAGAGACAGAGACAGAGAGACAGAAAAATATTAAGAGATAGAGAGACGTAGAGACGGATGAGGAGACCAGGGGGAACATGAATGTACAGTACTTTACAGACATATTGAGAGAAAGAAAGAGAGCGACAGACAGAGACAGAGACAGAGAGACAGAAAGATAGAGACAGAGACAGACACAGAGAGACAGCAAGATAGAGATAGAGAGACATAGAGAGGGACGAAGAAACCAGGGGGTGTTTCATACAGCTGTTCTTAAAGTTACGCATGACTTTACAAACGACTTGAATATGAAGTGCCAGATAGGATGCCCAAAGTTTTTCCTAATGTTTTAACAAAGTGTGACTGTATTTCCAATAACCTCACTTAAAAAATGGCCAAAAATATGCTTTGCATTAAAAATGTTCGTTATAATAAGAATGTTAATCTACACCTGCACAGTTCAACTTTAGTTGATGCAGTTAAAAATGATTGAGCATCCCATTTGGTTTGTCATATATGAGTCATTTGTAAAGTCGTGCGTAACTTTACTAACAGCTTTATGAAACACCCCCCTGGGGGAGCATGCATACATGAATAGTACTGTACAGACATGTTGGGAGAAAGGGAGAGAGAGAGAGAGAGAGAGAGACAGAGATAGAGATAGAGAGACAGAAAGATAAGAGATAGAGAGACGTAGAGAGTGAAGAGGAGACCTGGGGGAGCATGCAGTACTGTATAGACAAGTTGAGAGAAAGAAAGAGAGAAAGACAGACAGACAAGCATATATGGTGAATCTTAATACAGGAATGCAATAGAACAAAGAGGGGGGATATACATGGTGTGGGTAAGAGAGAGAGAGAGAGAGAGAGGGAGAGGAGAGGTGAGGTGAGGAGAGAGAGAGAGAGAGATAGTGGATCTTCGTGCACATTTCCAAATATTGGTATAATGCAGTACCTTTTATTTTACAACTTTTGATATCATAATAATATTTTCATGTTTTGTTTCCTTGCAGTACAACAAACCAAAGGAAATGGGGTGTCGATCTCCAGAAGACATTATCCAGGGATCACAAATACGTTTTACTTGTGTGTGAACAGCTCGTTGGGGTGTGTCTCTACATCTTCATTCGACCTCAGCACGCACCTTTCATCAGGTATGAACACGGTTCTTTGTCATTTGCTCCGGTGACAAATGCTCCGAACTTTATTTCATCAAAGATGTAGTTTTAGGGTGAGGGATATGTGTAATATACTCCGTACAATGTGGAAGTCCATTGTTTTGGTCCATGGCAAGGAAACGGGTAAGTGCTATATGAATAAATCCAGAATGTAAGTATTCTCGATATTTTGTTTTACCAAATGTATATCCCCCAAATGTAGGCTCTCACTGTTATGTTTTAATAGAGGGATCTAATGGTGGATACCAGAGAGACTAGATTCAAGATCTATTCCTTGCTGCACACTATGAACAAGATGACAAAGAAAGCGGACAAAATATACAGCTCCTCATTGTACCCTCCACATTTGCTCTGGTAGACAATAAAACATCCCTTCATTGCTATTATGTAAAATAAGTAGAACAGGTGAATATGCATGTGACACCTGTTCTACATACTTTTACATAATAGCAGTGAAGGGATGTTCTTTTGTCTACCAGAGCAACTGTGGAAGGTACAATGAGGAGCTGTATATTTTGTCCGCTTCTTTGTTCGCCATGTTCATAGTGTCCGGACATTCGTGCCCTGCTGGGATCGAACCCATGATCTTTTCATCTCTAGACAACTGATTAAAGCCCTCTGCTACAGTATAACAACTCTATACCAGCAAATTTGACATCTCAGAAACATAGACTCTCACTGTTTGCTTTGATACAGGGATGTAGCTGTGGATACCGTCAAGACTGGACTCAAGGGGGCAGCGGGCAATAAAGGGGGCGTGGCAATCCGTTTCGTGTTCCATGGGACGTCCATGTGCTTTGTTTGTGCTCATCTAGCGGCCGGTCAGTCCCATATCAAGGACAGGAACGAGGATTATGCGGAGATCAGCTCAAAGATCATGTTTCCTATGGTGAGTCTTTTTCTTGACAATGGGGAAGGGGGGAGGGGTGGTGCAGAGGGTGGTGGGGAGTAATTTTCATGCAGACCTGGAAAATGCAAGAGAGAGAGAGATCTGAACGGTCCTAGCTAGGAAACATGTATCAGAGACAATAGGCCTGTTTACTAAGTGTATTTGAATTTATGCATGTTTCTCTCCAGAATCCTTAGCTACCAACTATTTAGTGCACCTGATATGCATAATGGCATCTCTATGGATGGAATCATTTTGCATACATTAGATGTTGCTATGTCGGGCAAGCCTCTACAAGCTTTTTAGTCGTCAAGAGAAACTTTTGTTCAAGAAGTATGCATAAAATTAGTAAACGGGTCTATTACATCGCGATTGATTTCAAATACCTGCCAAGGGCTTACATTGTAACTTCAAGCATATACCTAACCATTGCCCTAAGCCAAGCCAATTCAATTCAATTCAATAAAGGTTTATTAAAACATGATCAGCAGTACGCAGACTGAATTGTACATGTTTTACAGCAATCAAAATGTAATATTAATACAAACTGCAAAAGTAATAATACATGTAAAATAGTATGTAAATAGTTTGTAAAATATTAAGTTACATTTATAAAATCACATGAAAAAAAAGATTCAATACTGAAGAGAGAAAGAAAGAGAGCGAAGGATTATATTTGAGAGAGAAAGAATGAGGGAGAAATACAAAGAGGGAGAAATAAAGATCTTAGAAGTTGCTGGAGAATTGGATAAATATTATGTTTAAAAATGACATGTACAGTAAACATAGAAACTTAATAAACAGAGAACAAATATGGTAGTGGTTCAATAGCAATGTGTGTGTATGTGTGTAATTGGGTTTTTACAGACGTGTATCAATCAGATATGATTATTTACGTCTGGGACCGACCTTTAACGTCACCATCCGAAAGACGTGACTCAGTCTCGAACCTGGGTCCGCTGAATCAGTTTATAACTTCCACTGGTAGCTGGATTACAGGCGCACCCACAACGCCCAGTTGTAATATTTAAAATGTTGATACTTGCAACCCTAACCCTATGCATGTGTCATATCACTGTCTGAACAAATTAAGAGGAAATTGGTTAAAGGTTGGAAAGAAGAAGTGAGTTTCTGATTTAGCAGTGTCACATTGAAAGTATTGCTCTTGAACTACTCCCTGCATGCACTTCAGGTATGACTAGAAATAGTGTACAAATTTTGGATCAAATCTTTATGCCACATTTTTGTGTAGTTCCATGCGTCCGTATTATTGTTTGTGATTTTGTATTTTGTGATTTGCTCAGACAATTTGATGAGATTATCCTGGTGCCAAAACAATGTGTTTTTTTCTAGGGACGTACGTTAGAGAGCCAAGACTACGTCTTCTGGCGTGGAATTTCAACAATTGGATAATAGATACAATGGCGTATTATTGACTCTTGATTTAATTTTGTTTTCTGGTGTGGTGATTTCAACTATCGGATCAATAAAGAAATAAAGAAATGATTTAGTATTGACTATTGAATTCAATACTAACTTAACAATTCAAATTCACTGAGAATTCATTCAGTGTCATATTTGCCACTTAAATTTCAGGTGACCTACAGTGTATTGTAGAAAAGATGGGAAATTCATTTGAATGATGATGAAGTGATGAAAGTTGCAGAAAAATCTACATAGTTGTAGCAGAATAGATTTCTTTTAGGGGGGGGGGGAAGACGTATTTACCGTGCGTTTGAAGGCATTTTGGAAAATGTTGGCATGTGTTTATTTGCTTCGCCAACCACTGCTTCTGCTGTTAACCATTCAAGATTTTCAAGAGTTAATGGCTTGGCCAACATTGTGACAGTAGTGCATTTCTTGATTTCTTTGTCTATCTCCTCGATCTTCATTAGAATTTGGGTTCGGAACTGTGGAATTGTCATTAAAATGTCTGCTAGATGCTTGTACTGGCCCTTTTTGAGGTAACTTGCTGCCTGTTCTCTCCAGAAAGGGGATGGAGGAGCTTCCCCTCGCCCTTGATATTCAAGTTGTCTCTTGACTGTGGCCAGGATGTCTATGTCTCGAGAACAAGTGACATTTCAGTTTCAAATCACTATTCATGTCCAATATGTTAGAATTAAATGAGAACATGCTGATTAAATGGTGATAAAGTTTTTGAGTGGTAGCATTGCATGATCGAAGCAATATGAATCTTTGTAATGTCTGGCAATTTAAGCGTACGTAATGATGTAGATAAATGAGAGGTTGATTTCATTCATTGATTGCCTTCTTTTGTAGTATAATTAATTTTTGTAAATGGCAAGAATATGTACGTTAGAGAAACATAAAGGTTTTCTGGTTTGGAGAATTCATCTATAAGATCAATGAAGAAATAAAGAATTATATAGTATGTGTTTTTATCTTCAAGAGACGTAGATTAGAGAACATAACTATGTCTTCTGGTTTGGAGATTTCACCTATCATATCAGTAAATACAATGGCATAGTATTGACTATTATATTGTGTTTTGTGTCTTTTTCTAGGGACATACATGTACATGTACTCTAGAGAGCTGTGACAACATCTTCTGACATGGAGATTTCAACTATCAGATTAAAGAAATAAAGAATTATATTGCGTGTTATCTCTTTTTCAGGGGACATACGTTAGGGAATCATAACTACATGTATGTCAGTTTAAAGATTTCACTATCAGATCAATAACACAATGACAAAATAGTACATGTATGTTAGGTATAGGTTAATTGATTGTCCATTCTTTAATGGAAATTTGTTGTACTTGTATTTACATGGTAAAGGTTACAAACATACATCTATGAGTCCATAAACATAAACATAAAAATGTTACATGCATCAATAATGTAAACTATACTGAATGGGGTGTATCGGGAAAATAACTCTAAGAATATACTGATTCATTTGATAATAGCGACCTCCGTGTATACAATAAATAACATATCATTTTCAAAAAAGAAAATGGGAAAATGACATGTATTGTACAGAAGTTTTTGTGTCTACTGATAAGAATTATAAGTATAAAAAGAGAAAGAAAAGAGCAATACAAAGCATAATGAGATAATTATTAAATCAGACTTTAGTCATTATGAAAACATGTAAAAAAATTAAATTCTATTGTGTTTTGTGTCTTTTTCTAGGGACGTACGTTAGAGAGCCATGACTACGTCTTCTGGTGTGGCGATTTCAACTATCGGATCAGCAAGGACAATGACGAAGTCAAGGACTTAGTGGCCATTCATGATTATGAGGCGCTCAAAGAATGTGACCAACTCTTGATCGAGAAACGCAATGGCAATGTAAGTATGAATGTAGGTGAGATGTGTTTTAGGTGACCTGTCTCATTCAAATTAAATTCCCTACCATGTCAAATACAATTACACTATACAGTGAAACCTGTCTATAAAGACCACTCAAGGGAGTCAAGCTAAGCGGTCTTTATGAGCAGGTGGTCTTTATGGACAGGTTCCTTTAATACATGTTTCAGTGAGAAATGATCTTCAAGGGAAACAAAAATTGTGGTCTTTATAGACAGGTGGTCGCTCTATACAGGTGGTCGCTAAAGCAGGTTTGACTGTATATACTTTTGGAAGGGTGCCAATAATTAATTTATTGTCTTCTTGAGAAATACTTTATTTGAAATTCTATAGGCATATATAGAGTGTTGATGACCTATTATGCAAGGTTAACTTAAAGATAAAGTAGAGTTCTGGTTATGCAATTATATTGGGAAAGGTTGACCATGTCTACATAAGAATTGTTTTAGACTGTGTTGTTTTGGAATGATCAAAACAGATAAGAAATTAACCCAATCTCGCTGAAAAGCACATATACTGCACACAGAAATGGGTATATGGGACTATACACACAAGTGGCATAATTTCTGCCTGAACATTTCAGCTATTTCTAGTAATATTTTGAATATAAGAGTATTTGAAGAGCAATCCTTTTCAGGGGATGTTTCTACTATGATAATATTCCAAACTGACTTAAAATTAGTGAGAAAGCTTACAAATTATTTTTCACCTTTCCTAGAACTCAAGATTCCCTTTAAAGGGATAGTTAACCGCAGATTGTGGACGTTTTTATGCCGCGATATGGCACCGTGATCATTACCTGATCATGCCGTTGCCCCACAGGGCGCAAACTTCGGACCGACTGGTTGCTGCGCAATATGCATGCTCCGCCTGAGCTCGAGCTCTTGTGTGAGATTCGGTCGGCTTTGTGCTGTCTGAAATGTAATCACAGTAGTCCGATGGACGCGTTCGACGCACAAACTTTGTGTACGAGTGAATGGGGCTTACGCAGTCCTGACTTTCCCTATGGCCTCCTGGTGGCGTATCCCTTTATTTTTAATTAGTTTTGTTCTGTCATTAACCATTTAACCCTAAAACAGACGGGGGGGGGGGGGGGGGGTGGAGGCCACATCACATGTTTCATAGTTTCAACAAACTTCTTCCAAGCGATGCACATCTCTTTACACACTACTTTTACGGAAATCTCATTGAGTCACATGAACTTTTTTGATGGAATGTAAGCTTGAAAGTGGACAGTTTATCGATTCTGAGTGTAAAAGGAATAGACAAAAAGTATTGTCTTGTTTTCTTAAATTTGTGATAGACATTTCAAGGGTTTTCTGAAGGAACCATACAATTTGCCCCGAACTACAACTCTGACCTCATTCCTATTTTGGAAGAATGATTACCTTCACATTCCTCTTTTACTTGAGACTTTTATGTAAACATATAGAACATGTATATTCCTAATTTTGCTGTTGAATGAAAGGTTTGCAGGTGTGTGAAATTTTTCTTTTTTCCTTTTTTTTTTGAAAGACATTCCAAGGATTTTCTGAGGGTACCATACGCTTTGCACCGACCTACAAGTATGACCTGTTCTCTGAGGATTACGATACAAGCGAGAAGATGCGCACACCGGCCTGGACGGATCGCATTCTATGGAGGAGACATAAACCTTTCTACTTCAAGCATAGCTCGGATGGTAAGGATCCATTTATCTCAAATTAGCAACTCCAAATGAGATGATTATCATATTTTCATTTTAAGTACATTTTGTTGAAATTTTATTAGCCTTTTGAAAATCTTTAGCTCTTTATTGGAGGTAAAAAGGAAATAAATATAGGGAGTCTGTGGAGGGGACACAAGCCATTCTACTTCAAACATACCTCCGATGGTAAGATCTGTGCATCTCAAATTGGCATCTCTGAATGAAATCATTGTCATTTTTTTACTTATGGGTAATTCCATAAATAAGGGAGCCAATTTGTGACATTTTTGGTGTCCCTTTTACATATGAAACCCACATGTTTTTATGGCTCATAATGAAAACACCAATAGTGCAGTGAGATTGTAAAGTGATCTCCAAGCATAATGCTGCATTGTCATGCTTAGAATCACTTTACAATCGTACTGCACTATTTGAGACTTTACTCAGAGCCACACAAACATGGGGGTTTCATATGTAAAAGGGACACCAACAATGTCACAAATTGGCTCCCTTATTTATGGAATTACCCTTAAATAAGTAGATTTGGTTGAAATTTTACTAGCTTTTAAATATCCCTCCCTCTATGTATTGGCAATAAAAAGAAAATAAGATTGGGCATCCTATGGAGGGGACATAAACCACCTCCGACAAAAAGAACTCATTCAGCTCAAATTGGCAGCTCAAATTTGATAATGGGCATGAAATGGTTTCCAGCAGATGTAATGTAAATTTTATTAGCTTTTAAAGATCCGTTCCCCTCCGTATTTGCAGTAGTGAGATCATGAAATGGATTTTAGGATGCTTTATGATCAGTTTTAGTAGTTATCATGTTCTCAGTAACAATGTGAAATAAGTTTTTATTTAAAGCCCCAAACAGTACTTTATGGTTTGATAGTAGTAGACAGCTTTATGATCAGTTTTAGTAGTTACCATGTTCTCAGTAACAATGTGAATTGAGTATTTTAATCAAAGCCCCAATCAGTACTTTAGGGTTTGATAGTAGTAGACAGCTCTTTAATCAGTTTTAGTAGTTATCATGTTCTCAGTAACAATGTGAATTGATTTTTTTAATCAAAGCCCCCAAACAGTACTTTAGGGTTTGATAGTAGTAGACAGCTTTTTGATTTTGGAACCTGTTGTTTTGATAGTGCAGACAATAGTATTTGTTAGACTAATGGGGTGTTGCAAGAAATTTGCAATCAATTGCAAATTAGAACAAGCATTCTGAATGGTTCAGGGTCTGCCCATTCAAGAAGATGCGCTTGCAACAATGATTTTGATTGGTCAGTACCGATCAGTTGCAACTTGCAATCAGTCGCAACTTTCATAAGCCCGAGTCAAATCGATTTGTAAACCGGTCCTCGATCGAGGCTATCGAGCATCGGTGCTGTTTTGGCGAAACCGATGCATCAATGAAATTTATGAAAATGATATTATACAAAGAACAGAAGTACACAAATCCTTTGCTCTTAGTCTTATTGTCTTACACAATTATTTTCATGTATTCAAGACACTTCTTACTTGGTCTTTTATTCTCTTTTGTGAATTTTGCCGGTAATGCATCAGTCGAGCAAGGAAATTGAGTGCTCGCTCGTCTTCTGCCAGCTGGTAGGCTATTTGACGATACGGCCACCAGCTGGAGTCTCACGTCCAGTCGAGTGCAGAGAGTCGAGATGCAGCGCATGTGATATGCATTGCAGTGATTGCTATACATATATTTTACATGCACGCGATCGCAGCCGCAGCTCATATCATTGCCTCTCAACTTTGAATCACGTGATCGCTAGCTGTATACGCGAGATACGAGAGCGAGATGCGTTGCTGATGAGATTAGACAATCAGAAGAGACATGATATTGATGTGGTTGTGAGTGAGCAATAAGTCATGATGTTGTCAAGATAAATAATAGGATGTCTAGGTATCGTGTAAGTTGTTATTCCTAGATGCAAACACTATATTGAAAACATGATTTTGTGAAATGGGCAAGTTAAAGCCGCGGCGGTGTCTGTCCAATTAACCCGTTGACTACTGAATTAATTAACTGTCATAGGCTTAATACAGGAGCTACCCGGTTCCCGTAGTCTATGGGTTAATAAAAAGTTGATAGCGAACAGCGCATCACAGACCAGTGCCAGAGCAAAAAATTGTCCTTGACTTCACCGTCCATCAATTTATTGGTGCACCGGTGTCATGTTCGACCGTAGCAAAGCTGTCGATCCCCGGTTTACAAAATAACATATGACTCGGGCTTATGTCAGACTAAGCCTGAGTCATATCGAATATTTCATAATCCGGGATTCGACGGCTCTGATTTGATCGAATACCGGTGCATCGATAAATGATGGGCGGTGAAAACAGAGTTGCACACAGTTGCACGCAGTGCATGCACCATGCACCGGTGACCGGTCCGCTGGCATCGCGGGCATATGTATGGGCTCTCGCTGCTCGACATTAACGATAGCCCGCTAGCCAATGGCTAGTAAAAATCACAGCGGACGAGCCAAAATCTTAAGTTTCTAGTCCGTATGGCTAGCCAAAATATCACTCTAGTGTCGCACGAAGCGATGCTCATTGTCGACACACCCGACAATGATTCAAATTCAAAGAATTAATAATCTTACTTTGTCTTTGGAGAGCTGAATGGAACACGTTTGTTCGATGCAAAAAAATAAACAATACGGTACGAAATAAACTTTTCGTCGCTCAATATAGACTCGACTTCATATTCAGCTTCAGATCATTCAGAAGTAATTGCCAATTTGATGAGAGTGTGATATTAGTTATTGCGAATTAAGTAGGAACACTCGTAGTCATGCCCGTATTTATCATGTTCAATTATACAATTGTCAAATTGACAATGCAGAGAGTGCAAGAATATTATTGTAAACTTCAGTTCGTAACGACAAAACGATTTTTCCATAGAGAAAGCACAGGTAAAGCGCGACGTCCTCCGCGAGCGAATTAGCGAAAGTTAGCCAACAGTTTTAAGTCGCCTTCACGTTCTCTGCTAGTATATATGCTGTACGTTACGGAGTTTCTTTTTTTATTTGCTCTTTTCATGGTGGCTACGGTAGTCAAAAATCTGGTGGACTACAAATCGATGCACCGGATTTGCCAGAATGAATTCGGGATTCGATGTCTTCGATCGAACACCGGCTAACCAATCGATTCGACTCAGGCTTATGTCAGATATATATATTTCAGTGCTAGCTATGTTGTTTTGTTGTGCTTGGTACTTTTCATATGACTGTTGATATAATAAACACCAAACATCTAATATTGTTTTCTCTCTCCCTTCTCATGTAGATCCATTTGAGGCCTTCCCTGATAACTGGGATCCAGGACGAGTATTACACTACGGCCGTGCTGAACTGAAGACATCAGATCATAGGTGAGCTATCCTATGAACACCGGCTATAATAGCGAATATGCCCAGTAATCCTCAAATGGGCAAAAATCCTACACCTGGGATATTGAAAAAACAGTGAGCAGAAAAGAGGTACTGAATTTCTATAGAGTGGAGGTATAAAGCCTTAAGAGCAACAAACTGTACTGTCGACTGCTCATGGTTTAGTGGTAAAGAAATCTGCATGGTCGAAGTATCCTTATTCTACACAATGTTGCTGGTTCGAATCCCGCTCTTCTTGACTGATACTTTTTTCAGTTATGAATTAACAATAGCATTTATACCGTTGAAAATGATCAGAATTTCAATAATAAAAACACAAGAAACTTGACTAAATATTCACTTGGTCAGGCGGATTTAAGTGGCTGGGCATGATAATGACTTTGGCCTGAAAACAAACCTACAGAGAACATCTATTATATATTAAAATCTGCAAACTGTTTTGACATGTACTTCATTGTTACCATCTCAAAGCAAAGCCTTTTACGGGAGGATGTATGAAAACATGCTTCGAAACATTAGTCAGTGACACAGGTGTGGTAAAATATTTTCTTTGGAGAAATTTAACATTATGCCCTGGTGGAATTTACCTTTAAGTAAAAAAAATCAATCAAGGCTTTTCTATGTATGCTTACAGACCAGTGGTGGCCATCGTCGAAGTGGAAGTCCTGTTGGTAGATGAGGCTACCAGGGAATCCCTCTTCCACGATGTCTTCTGCCAGCAAGGACCACCAGATGCAACGGTCATCCTGTCACTCACTGATCACCATGGCAACCAAGTAGAGTTTGCCGATGATGACATTGATGCAGCAGTAGAGCTGACAGCATCAGAAGGAGAAGCTATTCTTGTGAGGTGAGGCTATCTAGGTGCAGGTCACACTGACAGAAAACTCCATATGTATATCCTCAAAATTTGATTACAACATTTCAAAAAATTCAAATACTTGCCTGTAAAAAATTCCATGAATATTGACATGATACATAGTTGTACAGTGTACTAGCGAAAAGTTAGATCATTATTCCCATAAAAATGGTGAAAAATTTGATTCTGGGAATTTTGATTCCTGTAATTTTTTCAGCTACGACTGCAAACTGGATCAAGTTATCACGTGACTCGGACCACAATATACATGTATATGTAGCTAGGTATGAGCGTACCTAATCGGTTTCTCGATACAGTGCTGTTACCCTTTAATATACATGTACATGTTATGCAAATATATGCTGTAATGAGAGGGTCTGGTTGGAAATATGGTCCCCGAGGTGACGTGGACCACGACTATTTTCATGGGGGCGCAGCCCTGAAGGAAAATGGTTGTCTTCACGTCATCGAGGGTACAATATTTTAACCAGAGACTCAAATCTTATTCGGTTTATATCCGTCATCTTGAACTAAAGTCTAAATCTACTCGTCTACTTAGATTAAACGCTTCGTAGGCCTACGTACACAAACGTTTTGAAGAAGGGATGAATATCAAACGCTTAATGATGACATTATCACGTGCTGGCGCCTAAAACAATAGAGACACGCAAATGAATGTCGTCGCAATGTAGTACGCACTTTTCTTGTGTGATGTCGTACCCCGTATATAGTATCGGTGAATAGTACTACTATACACGGATCGTGACGTCAGATGTTACCTTATATGGCAATTTGCTCATTTGCATGAGGCTAGTCAGAATTGTATTTTGTCACATGACGCGCATTGGACCAATCAATTGCTCAGAGTATTTTCATGACGGATATAAACATATATTCTCTGTTATACCTAATTTATCTGTACTTGCCTATCTCTATTTAACGCACTGACTGTAATTGTTATCTTTCAGGTTTGTTGGATCTAACATGTTGGTGACATTTCGTCATGGACCCAGCGCCCTGTCAGCTAGAAATAATCTGAACAATCATACCGTAAGAATACAACACAACTTATAATATGATACAATAAATTGATTTATAAAGCGATGATTGACACTGTGAAAATGAAGAATAGCTGTTAACTTTAACAGAGGTACTGAAACTTTTTTTCTTGCACTCATCAGAGTTAAATGCAAGCATGAACAGAGAGTGGAAATAAAAAAAAAAATCTTGCAATTTTATCAAAGTCGTGTTAAAACTTTTCATCTTGCACTCATCAGAGTAAAATGCAAGAATTTTTTTTTGATTTCCACTCTCTTGTCATACTTGCATTTAACTCTGCAAGATGAAAAGTTTTAACACGACTTTGATAAAATTTATTTATATATGAGTTTTGTTCATGAAGATGTGACTGATTGGTCCAGCATTATTCATCTTTTCAGGGCAGTGAGTCAATTAGACTTCAGTCTTTCTACATCAGGAGGGTTACGGTTTAGGCAAGACTTAACAACATCTTTAGTCCTAAAGCTCTAAACAGAGCTGCCAACCGTTACAAAACATTTGTACTGGTTACGAAAATCCAAAGGGTATCCAAAAAAAAAATATATGTTGCGCGCATGTATTTGTTATCACTCAAAATTTCACACTCATATTGTATTATTTTCGCTGTTCCCGGAACTCTGCGCTGTGTATGTACTTAAAGTGCGTACAGAAAAGAAACTGCGAAGTAACATATATAACTATTACTTCCACCGCACACGCAAACTTCTAGCTTAAGCGGTGCGGCTTCTCTTATGCACGGAGGCGCTAGGCGAAGCCGGTCAGCCTAGCCTTCGGCAAGGCGGCAGTAATGGAATCGAAAGGATGAATAGGGAATGTGAGTTTTTCGTTGTTTTTTTAATGTTTCTAGATCTAGATCTTGTTCAATAAAAATTATTGGGGTGTCAGGAAGAGTAATTATAGGACATTTTTAGATCTAGCTTTAACAATTTTGGTGGCAGTTGCAGTTTAAAAATTTGGTATTTAGCGACTTGCAAAAAATTACGAATTTCATTGGCAAAATACAATTTTTCAGCTTGTCGAGTACGGAAAAGCTTGGCCAGAGGTTGGCAGCTCTGTCTATAAAATCTGAAGATTAGGGGTCAGTGTGATCTTTAACATTTAGGGTGTCTGAGTTAAGTCTTGGTTCTGTCTTCAACTAGAGCTCAGGGGAGCATTTCATCAAGCATTTTGTCAGTGATTTTTTACCAACAATGTTATAAGCTACTGAAATCCTTGCATCTGATTGGCTGAGAGCAAATTTGTCAGTAAACAAGAGCCCCAGGGGGCACGGCGCTCACCTGAGGTGGATCAATTCACATCTGGTGCATGTTCTCTCTAGCACATGAACAACTTTCATTCTTCATCTATAGAGGTATCTCTATACACAATACCAAATCTGAGCTTCCTACCAAGTTCGGTTAAATTCCAATCATGGGTTCTGGAGAAGAAGCTGAAATGTAAAAAGTTTATGGATGGCGGACAACTTGCCCCACCCCCCTCCTCCAGTATGTTACCCCCACAGACCCCCTATAGGGCCACCCAGAAAAAATTCATGAACAACTTTCATTTTTCGTTTATAGAGGTATCTCCATACACAATATCAAGTCTGAGCTATTCCTGGTTCTGGAGAAGAAGATGTTTGAAATTTACATAGCTTTTACACTTGGGGGCCCTCCCCCTGGGCCCCCAGCCATGTACCATTTTAGCAACTTTGGATCCCCTGTCCCTAAGGATGATTCCTACCAAGTTTGGTTGAATCCCGATCATGTGTTTTGGAGAAGATCAGAATGTACATTTTGCCTGGCAGCGCCCCCCCCCCCTCCAGTATGTTACCCCCACAGGGCCCCTATAGGGCCACTCAGAGAGATTTCATGAACAACATTCATTCTTCATCTATAGAGGTATCTCCATACACAATACCAAGTCTGAGCTATGCCTGGTTCTGGAGAAGATGATGTTTGAAATTTACATAGCTTTTACAATTGGGGGCCCTCCCCCTGGTCTCCCCTGGGGGCCACATGTACCATTTTAGCAACTTTGGGTCCCCTACCCCTAAGGATGATTCCTACCAAGTTTGGTTGAATTCCGATCATGTGTTTTGGAGAAGAAGATCAGAATGTACATTTTGCCTGGCAGCGCCCCCCCCCCCCCCCCCCCCCCCCCCCTCCAGTATGTTACCCCCACAGGGCCCCTATAGGTCCACTCAGAGAAATTTCATGAACAACATTCATTCTTCATCTATAGAGGTATCTCCATACACAATACCAAGTCTGAGCTATGCCTGGTTCTGGAGAACCTGGGGGCCACATGTCCCATTTTAGCAACTTTGGGTCCCCTACTCCTAAGGATGATTCCTACCAAGTTTGGTTGAATTCCGATCATGGGTTTTGGAGAAAAAGATGGAGAAGAAGATGAAAATGTAAAAAGTTAACGGACGACGGACAAATTTCCATCGCAATAGCTCACTTGAGCCTTAGGCTCAGGTGAGCTAAAAATCACTGACAAAACGCTTGATGAAACACTCCCCAGGTAGTTTCAAGCCTGGGTTTAAGTTCATGGTTTATGAGAGTATAGAGGGTAAAGTGTTTATTATTCTGCCTTTACCTTGCCTTTACCCTGTTATGCACAAGGAATGAAAAATTGTATCAAACCTTGTTAACCTTTGACGTTTAGATCGGACATAAGGTGCTTCATGTACAGCTGAAGATGGAAGGTTGGTTGGAACTACTGGAGAAAGAGCTAGCTATGTGTAGTCCAAACACAGAGAGACTCTTTAACCCAGTCTCAAGCAGTCTGCTAGGAGAGTCCTTTGATGTGCCATCAATGAGCTTTGACCTAGAAGGTAAAGATAATGATGCTGATGATGGTGATGATATTGATGGAGATGATGCTGATGGTGATGACAATGGTACAAGTGGTGATAGTGATGATGATGAGGATATGAACTAACTATATGTAGTCTAAACACAGAGAGACTCTAAACCCAGTCTCAAGCAGTCTGCTAGGAGAGTCCTTTGATGTGCCATCAATGAGCTTTGACCTAGAAGGTAAAGAGATAATGATGCTGATGATGGTGATGATATTGATGGAGATGATGCTGATGGTGATGACAATGGTACAAGTGGTGATAGTGATGATGATGAGGATATGAACTAACTATATGTAGTCTAAACACAGAGAGACTCTAAACCCAGTTTCAAGCAGTCTGCTAGGAGAGTCCTTTGATGTGGCATGTTAGTGATGATGATGATGATGGTAATGGTGGGGGTGGTGGTGATAATGGAAGTAAAGACGATAGTATGGACTATGATGATGATGATGATGATGATAAGATAGTGATAATGATCTACAGCTGTTAACGATGGTGATGCAGGTGAAGACAAAGATGATGGAGGAGATAGTAAAAGTAATCAAGTTGTTCATGATGGTGATAATATGATGATGATGTTGATGATAGTGAAGGGGAGGAGATTGATGGTTGAAGGAGCACACTGTATGTAGGACCAGTTGGACTTAGGACATTCTAATAACCAAAAAGACAGATCACAATCATTTTCTCTGTACACTCCACTTTTAGATGAAGACGAGAATGGTCAAGAGTTTGGGTCTGTCAAACCAGACCTGCCAGCTCCCCTCCTACCGACACTGGGAGGATCAAGATCGGGTACACCGTCACCTACCGTAGAGATGCAGGAGGGAGCACTGGGAGCGGAGAGACCCAAGAGACCACCCCGCCCTGCTAGGCCAGGCAGACCCCCTCCTCGGGGAGGAAATGTGGAGGAGGTTCAGGTGGGTCAATTATACAGTCGTGTATTAATCCTTTCGCTACAATCCCCCACAAGTTGTGGTGTGACGACTTGGTTTGTTAATTGGTTTAGGGCTATTTTCTATATCCTGATGATAATTGGTTTATATTGTAATATTCACTCTGTAAGCACTTCACCGTCATGAGTTACTTTTTGTTGTTGTACATGTACATTGATATGTACCAATGGAAGACAAATTTCTGTTAAATGACAGGTGACTCAATAAATCACATTCATTTCCATGAGCCAGGTCGTAGATGCAATGTGAGCATGAGCAGATAAAGGTCAGCTCTACCAACTTGTGAAACACACTGACATGGCTACTTGATATAAAACTCATAATCATGTGGTCGATATTCTATGATGCACCAATGATGCATTTCATAATACCCGGATGGAAGTATTATTTTCAAAGGGGGACAACACAGGCTATTCACGAAGCACCTCTATCACTTTGGGAGTAATTATTCTAAAGTGCCCAAAATAGAAAATCTCCATGTTTAAAAATATCTGTGGAAATTTGGGGTCATTTGTAACTGTGCTATCTATGGGCTGGTCTATTTACATGTAATTCAATGCAATTCAATCAATGCAATTAGTTCAGTCCAATCTAGTATTATTCAGTTCAGTTCAATCAATGCAATTTCGTTCAGTCCAATCCAGTACTATCCAATTCTATTCAATTCTATTCAATTCAGTTCAATTCACCTCAATTTCAAATCAATACAATTCAATAAAATTTAGGCTCACATGCCAGCCAAAGTAACAACAGAGAAACACGTACCACCTACCAGGCCTGGTCCCCCACCGCGCCCCTCTAGACCCAACGCGCCCCCATCAAGACCACAGGCACCGCCGGTAGATGATGCCAGGAGGAAACCTGATGCACCCCAAGCCAGGGTAAGTCAACTCTTTACTGAAAACCTTTTAACCCTGTCCAGGTACGAGATCAGGGCATCGATTCAGCAAACCATCATAAGTACGCATGTTGATTTTAACACACACGTTCCAGTGGGATGTCAGCAAACTTGTACTTGGGGTATGATGGTTCTATGAAATGCTGCCCACTTCTAGTAATGCCACACCACTAATTTCATGGGTACAGCTAATTTCTCTTGCAAGAATTTCAGAACAAAATCAAGGAATAATATTCTTAAATTAACTACATGTACGCAATGATAAATTCAAAATCATTCTGTTTTTTCCGGTAAATCAGCATTTCTTTGGCTTTTTAATTAAAATTCTATGAACACTATGTACAGTGTTTCCTGTTTGAAGAAAAGTATGATTTATTTTTCAGTTTTGTTTTAATCATTTTAAATGAATTAGAACACCATTACAAATTAAAAGAGGAAGAGATTATTTATTATCAATTCATTAATTGCTGTCCTTAAAATGCTACTCCTTTTGCAATTTAGAGAAATCTTAAAATCACTTTAATGGTTTAATGAAAATAGCAGTGATAATTCTTTTTCAGAAAATGTCCAGCCTGAGTTAAAGTTTGATATTTTAATCATCTAAACAATATGTAATAGCAATATCAGTTTGTATTTCATCATTGTATCCTTTGCAGTTCAACCCAGAATTTGATGAAGAAGTTGATTTCTTCTTCTGGTATTAACCAGTAGGTTCAGCATGTTAAATTGCCAGAAGAACTTTATGCATACTTGAACTGAATTGCTGCATTATGATACCATGCCAATGATGTCCCAATCTTGCTCATTTTAGGGTCTGTTGATTTAGCCTCAGCCAGGGTAATCTTTGTTTTGCGATTAAACAGACCATAAAATAAACAAGATTTAAACAATTATGCATGTTTATCAGGCCTGATTTTTATGATATAATTGAAATAAGATGTATATTATTGCATGATGTGACTCTGAATGGTTGTTTGTCTTGAACACTTAAAGAGTTGTGATTGATCCAAATTGATCGCATGTCTTCCAATCCATCGCAAACTTACAAAGTCCTATCTCTGTAGTAGAGATTTGTAATCGATTTTGAGGTGCATTGGATTTAAATCAATGGCAACTGTTTCTAAGAGAGAGCCCTGGGGAGCGTTTCATCAAGCGTTTTGTCAGTGATTTTTACAGAGAACTGTTATAAGCTACTGAAATGCTTGCATCTGATTGGCTGAGAGCAAATTTGTCAGTAAAAATCACTGACAAAACGCTTGACGAAATGCTCCCCTGATGTTCTAATGTCTCTGTGATCCAATAAACCTATGCGCTGACATATTGGCCTGAATTCACAAAAGAGGTTTAAACGTCCGTAAGCGTAAATAAGCACACATTGCCCATGCGCGCTCTCAAAGAAAATATGATTTGATCAGATTCCGTGCGCACATCTGCTTAAAAAACCCAGGAGGGGGTTTAAACCATGGTTTAAACCAAACCTCCTTTGTGAATTCGGGCCATTATGTTTCAATGCCCCTATGTTCTTATTTGCTTTTACATTATACTGTATGTTCCTATAAACCTATGCTCTGTACATCCTACATGTATGTTCCTATAAAACCATGCTCTGAAATCCTATGTTCCAGCACCCTTACATGTATGTACATGTACAGTGTACCAATACACCTATGATCTGACATCCCTATGTTCCTATAGACCTATGCTCTGATATCTTATGTCTCAATACACATATGCTCTGACATCCCTATAAACCTATGCCCTGACATCCCTATGTTCCTATAAACCTATGCTCTGACATCCGAATGTTCCTATAAACCTATGATCTGACATTTTATGTTCCACTACACCTACATGTACGCTCTGACATCCCTATGGTCCCATAAACCTGTGCTCTTACATCCTATGGTCCCATAAACCTATGCTCTGACATTTTATGTTCGAATACACCTATTGCTCTGACATCCCTATGTTCTTATAAACCTTTGCTCTGACATCCCTATGTTCGCATAAACATATGCTGTGACATGTTATGCTCCAGTACACCTATGCCATGACATTCCTATGGTCCCATAAACCTATGCTCTGACATTTTATGTTACAATACACCTACATGTATGCTCTGACATCCCTATGTTCCTACAAACCTATGCTCTGACATTTTATGTTCCAATACACCTATGCTTTGACATCCCTTTGTTCCCACAAACCTATGCTCTGACATGTTATGCTCCAGTACACCTATGCTATGACATCCCTATGGTCCCATAAACCTATGCTCTGACATTTTATGTTACAATACACCTATGCTGTGACATCCCTATGGTCCCATAAACCTATGCTCTGACACTTTATGTTACAATACACCTACATGTATGCTCTGACATACCTATGTTCCAATAAACCTATGCTCTGACATTTTATGTTCCCATAAACCTATGTTCTGACATTGCTATGGTCCATTGCCCCCTGTAATGACGCTCAAATGTTGCAACACACCTATTTCCTGACCTTGATACCAGGTTGCATGTGTATGTGAATGTAACTCCCTAATGAAAATGGGTAGTCAGAATACAGGGGTAATTTCCTATGAATGCCTCGCTATGCATGTTTCCCTACACTTTGAGTTGGGCTGTAACTATTGAGCATGCACTGTGCACCAAAACAATTCATGTGTTCTGAGTGTAAGCATTTTGCTCCATTTGTCTCTCGTTAATAGCAATGTGCCCCAATTAATTTCTACAGCAAATGTCTCTCCAAGTGCTACGATTGAGCTACAGATAAGAAAATTAAGGTTAAGAAATGGATATAAACAGAACATTTCCATGTTTCAATACACATATGCTCTGACATCCCTATGTTCCTATAAATAATGGATATAAACAGAACATTTCCATGCTCATTTAGTAATTTCTTGTGTTGAAATTAAGTTGAGTACACATACTTTAACTTAAGGGGGAGGGGGCACCATCTTATATGTGCTTATCACGCCATACCCAATGGCCTCCCTGCTTGTTTGTGTAGCACTCCATAACCATTGCCCTGCATGTTTGTTTTTGTTGTGTAGCACTCCTCCATAATCAGTGATCCATACCAAGTGAGCCACACCCTGCATGCTGAGAGCCAAGATGACGCTGTCAGACTTCTCCAGGGATTGGCGCCAATGTACCCCCATCCCTGTCCTCCCCATCTCCCGATGCCCCCAAGGTACCGACAGTGGCACCACGATCTTCTGGCTCTTTGAAAAGAACTACCAGCGGTGCCACAATGAATGTTGGTGCATGCAATAGTGGTGTCAATGTGCCCCCTTCCCTTACACCCCCACAACCTGATACTATCCAGATACCGACTGTGGCCCCACGATCTTCTGGCTCTTTGAAAAGAGGTACCAGTGGTGCCAGGTTTGATGAATGCAATAATGATGCAGCTTTGCAGGATGGGAATGTTTTGAGATCAACTTATAGTGAAAAGGTGCCTTCGGTGCCTGTTGTAGCACCTCGTCGTCCTGTGCCAAGACCGAGGAGTACAATAATCCCAGAGTCTAATTCCTTTGTTCATCAGGAAGCACAAGCGGATCGACCAACAGCAGAGGTGCCACCAACCAGGGGACCTGTACCAGCCAGCCGGCCTCCACCAAGACCAGTGCCACCAATGCTTGATGGTGCATCAGATGCACCACCTGTGTTGTCAGTTGCACCACCAGTACCAGTAAGCAGGCCTCAGAGACCAAGTGCACCAGAACCAGAGGAACCGCAATCCATTCAGTCAGTACCTGAATCAATGCCTAGTGTACCACCAAGGCCATCAGCCCCTCCTCGGTCTGCCAGCAACGGCAGCTTCACCGAGGTCCCTCTTACACAGTCTTCCAGAAACACCGATGACACCATGGCTCCGAACACAGCCCCGCCGGTACCTCGATCACGCCCGGCCAGACCACCTCAGAGAACACCTGAATGGGAAGATAATTCCTACCTAGATGCCATGATGATTGAGACAGACTCTACAGACAACTTCCTCAATGAGCAATTTGGCCCCTCTGAGGAACCGCCCGCTTTCAGTCCCCCTGATCTACCGGTCCCTCAAGAGATAGGTACCGCAGGTCCACCCATGGTACCACCACCTGTTCCTCGTAACAGACCCAGACCTACAGCAGGTGCAATTGTTCCACCACAGGTACCATCAAGACCTGGTGTCAGATAAAAGATAATAACATGAAAGATAGTTCATTATATGAGACCCAGTATGCATCCTTAAGCCTTGTTAATACATGACACGCTAAACTGCCTGAAAAAGTAAAAAACATCTCGAGCAAAATATAACAAAAGCATAGTGCTTTACATTCCTGCATCTTTTAATTAAGGTTGAGTCATATCGGTTTGTAAACCGGTCCTCGAAGCTATCGATCCCTGGTGCTGTTTTGGCGAAACCGGTGCATCAATGAAATTTATGTAAATGATATACATGTAATACAAAGAAAAGAAGTAGCAAAGATTTTATTTTCGCGAAGTAGCGAAAACATCTTGCCACTAGATTCTAATTTGCACCGCAAAAAAGTGAAGCCTGAGAAAACAGGATTTCAGATCGCAATAATCACCTTATTCCATTCATCTAAGGTGCTAGCACTTAATGTACAGAAATTCTACTACGTAAAAGTTGAATAGACATTTCAAAACTTTGCTTGAATTTCATTTTTATTCTAGCTCGAAGCTAAAATCTCATGCTTCAATTCATTTTCCAATAAAAGATATTTATATTCTTTCATATAATATTCCTTATTGGATTCCTGTTTCAATAATTCAGTTTTGGCGTCAAATTATTGACTCTCTCTGATTATTCAGCTTCCTTCTCAAACATGTGTAGTCACATGACTCATGGTCGCGATCGCTATCATAAAATCTGCTATCGCGAGTCACGTGACAATATCGTGTTTGAGAAGGAAGGATATTCGGAGAAATTCAATTTTTTGACACCAAACCAACTATTTTGAACAGGAATCCAACAAAAAATCAAATGAAAGAATAGAATACAAATGTCTTTTACTGGAGATTGAATTGTGGCATGAGTTTTCAGCTATGAGCTACAATTAAAGTGAAATTTAAGCCAATTTTTTTGAAGTGTCAAACCAACTTTTCCATGGCGAAGTTTATGTTCAAATTATTGCAAATCTTGGTAACCAACGTACCGCAGTTAAAAATAGCAAATCAAATAGACGTGCTAAACCTTATGTAAAATATTCTTGGTCCATCAATTTATCGATGCATCAGTGTTCGACCGGAGTAAAGCCAATGATCCCCGGTTTACAAAATAACCGATCTGACTCGGCCCTACTTTTAATATACAGATTGGGAATACGCTGGGACTCTGTTACGCACAATTTTTCCACCCCCACCATCCAATCATTTGCATGCTAATATAATGTACATATGTACATGGCTTGAGTAGAATCTAGTTCAATCTATGGGGTCGGTCGAGGTGACTACAGTCATTTATTTCCTCGAAGGGCGAGAGCCCCGAGGGAAATAGACGATTGACTGTAGTCGCTAGAACTAGATTTCCAAATAAAGGCCCTGTATACTATTTTTTTTTCTCTCCGAGGGATTTCTTTTTCTAGTAAAATTATGATTAAGCACATACAATGCTCTAGACCAGTCCAAAAACAAGAAATATTCATGAGGGATATAAATGCTTTAAAAAAAAAACAAGAAACATTCATGAGGGATATAAATGGTTTTTATTTTCTGATGTAGAGTTTTTTAGGTGGTTTTCCGTCTCATCTGTGAAGGAGGCTTATATGTATCAAATTTTGTTGATATTCTGTCTCCATTATTCATTGTTTGATATAGACCAATGCATATACAGTCAAACCTGCTTTAGCGACCACCTGTATAGAAAGACCACCTGTCTATAAGGACCACCATTTTTGTTTCCCTTGAAAAGTATTTCTCATTGAAACGTGTATTAAAGGAACCTGTACATAAAGACCGCTTTTCTTGTCTCCCTTGAGTGGTCTTTATAGACAGGTTTCACTGTAGTATGTATCTATCTTGTGATTCTCTTATAACTTATTTCATAGATTATGAGTATTAAATTATTAGATCTATGTACAATGATGAAATATTAGAGCTGTAAAGCAATTATGATATACCAAAGGTATAAAATAAATGTTCAAAAGAGGCCAAGTGAATGCATTGGTAGATGCAATACAAAACAAGTCAGAGATGATAAGCAATTCTCGCTACCACAAATACGCAATTTCGCCAACAGATGGCGTTTGTCATGCAAACCACGCATGCGCAGTGCTGACAATATCCCGATTGGGTCGACAAGTGTTTGTCTTTTTGCATTGAAAATGTACACAGGTATTACAAAAATCCTCGAGTTTGAGTATAAATTAACCAGCATGTTTGAAAAGATACGACCATGATTTATTGAGACAATTGGTTGCATTTTCAAAATTTGAGTGGTTTATGTCATGCGATTCAAAAATTAAGCATTTTAGCACTCATTTTATTCCTAATCCGTAGTATTTCAATACGGAAGTGAAGTTGACGAAGATGCGGACCATTTCCATGCATAATATTGCCCTCTACGTCGAAAATTGCATATTTGAGGTAGCGAGAATTAAAACAGTGTATAGTAATACAATGTACATTCCTTATATTGAAATGATAATAATGACTGAAAAAGAAAGTAGAAAAATAATAGCTTTTAAAACATTAAAACATTAATTAGAATTTTTGTTTGTATTTATCATTCTCCCTTTTGATGCCTAAGGCTGTAAAAAGGGCTTTCATTTTCATACATCATATTTGGACAGAGAAAATGTGTTTCTTTTTAAAATTTAAAATGTGTTAATCATGTACCTGTAAAAGTGTTAGTATCATTGTTTCTGTCAAGATGAAATGATGAAGAAAGGAAATATGTGACTGAAAATTTGTCCTACAAGTTTTGATTGTGATAAATGTAAGGTTTATAGTGCTGAGCCACCAAAATTTCTTGACAGATTTCAAATTTGTTTGCAGTTAGATTTTATTTTAAAAAGTAAAATAAAAACATATTTTTAAAAGATTGTACCCTAGTATTGTCTCTTTTGCAGTGGCACCTATTTTTTGTTCTTTTCTGTCCCAGGAACTTCTTGGAGAGTTATTATTTTATACGATACTAGTTTGTAATTGTTGATAAATATAGTCTGTAATTATAGTGCTTAATGAAATGGATATGTTTAGTAATATATATACCTATATGAAGATTATAAGATACTCAAAACCTAAAAAAAAGTTCGGAAACTCAAATATGAACGAATATATCTCTCTTGTGGCATTATCATCGCTACATGTATGTTTAATAGTAGAAAGTTTGTTTCTTCCTCTTAATAACAAATGGTACCCCATTTGTTATGAATTTGCAGTCATGGAATGAAGTGTATACATGTAGGGCTGCTGTGTTTTCAGATCTTCCATGAGCAACTTACGCACTGCACTGAAACAAACATGCATGAAGTCAAACAAACATGCAATACACTTCATATCACATTCACCTCCGTAAAAAAAAAAAAAAAAAAATTTCATGTTTGTTTTCATGTTTGAACTTTAATAGACAGTGAATGAATTTTATTTTTTTAGGATTATTTAGAATTTGGCATTCATGGACGACCAGTTGGGAACAATAACCCACAGGTATTCACAAAAATTACGCTCTCTTATGTCAAAGAAAGAAGAGTACTCTGCATAAAGTGCTTACCAGACAGTGCATTTTGCAACTTTTCACTTTTGACCCTACCCCTTATTCTGATGTACTGCTCATTACATGACTGCATAGTCATAACAGATATGGCATCATTTTAAAGAGGAATAAACACACTTTCTTAATATGATACTACACAAAGCGATGATTATGCTGTGACAAGACAGATATAATCGATGAAACTTGAGTTTCCAAAGATTTTTTTGAGGGGTTTATAGTAAAGGTAGTATTATTCATAGTGTTTTTGTATAGTGCTATTGAATTAGAAATGTATTTGAACTTTTGTGATTCTTGCTGCATTTTATGTGCTGTTATTTGCTCTGGAATTAGGATGTGTTACCTCATGCATAGACCAGTATGAGTCGGTTATAGTCTATGACAGTTTTTTTGCATGGAGTTGCTTTTATGGGATTGTGGCATTTTTGTTGATTTGTGTTATCCGAGCTGACAAAACAGATTTAACCCCTTCCATGCTACCAGATTTTTTAGCAATTGTCAAAAATGAACTTTCAAGAGTTGAATATTAACTTTCAATGATTATTTTCTTGAGCAAAGTGGGCAAAGATTTATTGCATAGGAATAAACATTATGTTGGAGGCATAGGTATCTGTATGAGGAAGAATTTTCAAGCCATTGTGAGCCTAAACAAAATGTTCAACACTCAAATTTTGGGGCGAGATTTGCCGCCTACGGCATGGTAAGGGTTAAAAGGAGTTTGATATTTGTTGAAAATTGGTTTTCCAATGTTTGCTTTAAAACATTTTTTTAGATAGATGAAATTTTCATGTGGATTTTCAAATATTTTTAAGCATGTTTAATTTCCCTTGCAAACATTGAATGGTATTTGTACATGTTCCTTTTTAGCACTTAACCCTTGACTAATGAATTCTCTCTTTCCAATAGGCTTAATACAAGGACAACATCGGTTGCAGTAGGGCGTAAGGCAAGGGGTTAAGATGCTCATGTATTTGATGAAGAACAGAAAATGTAGGAATACGTAGCTAAGCTATGGGCATGCTCCGTTCACTCACTGCCTTGAAATACAGTAGCACTTGTCAGGGCTTAAAGATGTAGCGTCCCTCTTGACTGATCAATTAATTGTGCAATAGTGAGATGTGTAGATAATGGAGTATTAATGGTGTCATGAGTTGATTTTATTTACCGGTAAGTCCGATTATTTTGATAGGATATGATATTAGTATGTATGATGGGTTTAGTTGCAAATTACAAGCCTTTTTATGTATTACAAATCATACCTTTGTTACAATGTGTGCATATTCATGAGAAAAAAAAGTAGTATATTTGCCTAGATACAGTCTGTCATCTGTCTATTCAGCTATTCAGCTTTTTTTTATTATCTTCTTCTTCTTCTTCTTTTCTCTTCCCCTTTTTTCTCCCCCTTTTTTCTCCCCCTCTCTCTGTCTCTCTGTCTCTCTGTCTCTCTGTGTGTCTCAACTCCATTTCCTAATGATAGTATTCTTTCTCATATTGTGGTTAAGATGTTATTAAAAATCTTCACGCAGAGTTTGATATTACATGTAAATGTATTGATAATTCGTTATCTACTTTCAGGCAGGCCTTTTTTTCACAGAGCCTATAAATTTGGGAGCAAGTGTAGACCTTACAATAAGACACAAGACTTATTAAACCCTAACTAGGCCGGGGTATTTTGGGAGTTCTTATGGCCGGGGGGGGGGGGGGGGGGGGGGGGGGGGGGGGGGGGGGGGGGGGGGGGGGGGGGGGGGGGGGGGGGGGGGGGGGGGGGGGGGGGGGGGGGGGGGGGGGGGGGGGGGCCTTCCCCCTCCTTCCCCCCCTCCCCCCCCCCTCCCCCCCCCTCCCCCCCCCCCAAGATCTCGACAACGGTTGACTCTGCACGCATGAAATTTGGCACAGATGTAGATTAACTTGTGTAGAATTTTTTTTTTTCTCAAAATGGTAAAATTTTGCTATATGAAGATGAAAATGGATTGAATATTGCTGTAACTGGACCTCTAACACTCACAAATACATAAAAGAAAGAAAATTGGGTAAAACAGTGTTTTATTAAATTTGCATAACTCATTAATATGCAAATTAGCTGTGTCATGTGTATTACAAGCCAATAATGTATTTCTTGTTTTTTATTCTTATGTATTTCTTTGTTGTTAATCTTATGTATTTTTTTTTGTTTTTGAATTTTAATGTATTCTATTGTTTGCCAACCATAAAGCATATTTGTTATATGAATATTGTGATAATAAACAAGAAACTGTAATGATTACTAGGAATGGTTACTTTTTTGCCATAGGCTAATACACATATGAATGGAGAATTTGATCATTTTGCTTGACATGTGATCAATAATTGTAATCTGACACCAGAACCGTAAGACCGATCCACATAAATGAGGTATCAAAATGTGCGTGAAACATCGGGGGAAAAAAGTCATGAAATTTGAGCGCGAAAGATTCAGCCGTCGCGAGGCCACGTACAAAATTCGGGAGGGCCCCCCCCCCCCCCCCCCCGGCCTACCTTAGGGTTAAAACTATTTTTAAATTTTTGTCCATGAATAACCTTTTCTTTTTATTATCTGGTGTTTGCTGATTTGAGCAAGCTGAAATGGCATTTGTAAAAGTAGCTGTGTCTCTATTTATATGCACATATATATTACCTTGTGTCTTCCAACTGAGAAGATCAACCTTAATTTTCATTCAAACCAGTCATCAATTGTAGTATGTGGGACTGTTACCTGAAATGTGCTTCAATTAACCAATTATAACTTTCCAGTATAGTTATTAATATACATGTATATCAGAATGTTATTTTATCAACATGGTCTTGATATTGTTTATTTTACTTCTCTTGGAGAAATTGAAAATGTTGATATATATTTAATGTCATTTCTGTTGTCAATTTATTGTTAGCAAAAACCAAATAGATCATGTGTTATAAATTTATAATTCATTTTTTTTTATTTTTAAAAGTTGATTTATATTAATATACATGGATGAATACTGTGAAATTATTCTAAAGTGTATTTTGTAGGTATTGTACTGTGTACAGTATATACTTTGTGAAAAAGTATCATGTCGGTCCCAGATTAAATGAATTAATAATTGAACAGTACACATATTTCTTTTATAAATGCAATTTTCAATTACTAAATATTTGAGAGAGAGAGAGAGAGAGAGGGACTCTGAGAGAGCTGATAGATAGGGGGAAGAAAGAGCGAAGGAGAGGGAGAGGGAGAGCTGAGAGAGAGAAGGGGGGGGGGGGGGGGGCTCGGAGACCAGCCCACCTTTTTACCAAAATGAGCATCCAAAATATTAATTTTGCCTATTTGCCTGATCATTAAACCAAGTTTATTTTTTCTTAGTACCAGACCAACCTTTTTTACTTCAAAAAAAAAAGAGTGGATTACCTACCCCTCTAAAATCTGTTGGCATGTCTCAAGTGTCTTCTTCGTTGAGAATCTTGATCTTCTTGGTTTTCTTAGCTTTAATTTCACTTGGGGGGGGGGGGGGGGGGCGTGGATGGGCTTGTTCAAAATGTATAATTTTAGACCCCCACCCGTTCAAAACAATCCAAGGCCAAGAACATTTCCATATATCTTTTTGTTTTGTAGCATTCTTTATTGCATTCATTCAGTACAAATGAAAAAAATCATACAACTTCATTAATTTTTTAGTTGATGTGCAATAACACAATTATCACAATGTATAGAAAATTATACAGCTTTCAGAAATACATAATTATAATGAAATGCATAGTATATAGTACATTCATATTAATCATACTGAATGAATATTATAGATCATAGCCGCCTTCACCCCCCCCCCCCCCCCCTATCGATTTCTTTTTGATTGATCGTTGTGGGCAGATCGTTCAATATCGTATCGTTGACTTTTGACCTCCAAGACCGTAAAAGGTAAATAAAGGGCGAAACATCCCAAGAATTTGGCACGGCATTGTACCATAACAAAGGAAAATGACATTGAAAATTCGTCTTTTCTTCATCTGAAATTGAGACGCATGTGTCATAGTGAATCGGCGAAGCTTCTTGAGTGCCAGATTATCTTGAAAGTCACACAGAAAGTGAGTATAAATGCGGAATATTGGTGGGTTCTCGAACGAATGTGCGATGATTTTGCATTGTCATTGATTGCCATTGAGTGTTGCACAGCAGCGAATCCTGCCCGCGCGTGGCCTACGGCTCCGGCGGGGCGCAGCTGGGCAGCTCTGGGCGAGACTAGCGATCAGTGAACGAGGTGAAGCCTGAATATGCTGAAGGTCGGTGCATGCAATGTTTTGTACGCTGTCTAAAAATTAGTAATACTAATAGTAGGTATTAAATTTAATACAGTTGGGAACAGCTGAGGATTATTAATACTACGTTGTCGTTGAATTGCTAGGTTTGAGGGCCCTGTCTGTCTTTTAAACTTAAGCCTTAGCCCTTAATGTTTATCTAAAAATAACCTTGCAATCGCTGACTCAGTGACTGACATGACTGAGTGGGACTGTCTACCTTCAGACCTTAAATTTTTTTTATAAATTAAATTAATTTAAAGTGACTGCATGAATGGGATTTACCTGAACTGGAGTCGAATCTCTTTGACCACTATTACCAGCGGACTCTGATTTCAAAATGAAATTCACATTTTTATCTTTTGCAAACCCTTTCAAAAAGGCTTTTCCATGTTTTCTCTCGATTGTGTTAAGAGACTTTTTGATTGTCTGAAAATTATTGCAATATGCAATAATGCCAACCTCTTTTGAAAGTGACTGAATAATCAACTAGTTGATTGTGGTTGCTCATCAGGAAGAAGAAGGTTATCCATCTTTTAATTATTTCATCATCTTTTTAATCTCATACCAACATGTATCAGAAAAAGGATTCAACCATACCGTACTCCATAGTCTAGATTTTGTAGGACTTCTACATGTACGTAGGGGGGAAAGGGTTTACACTACACATGACAGGATTATGACAAAAGATTAGAGGTCTTAACATTTCCAAATTCATAAATTTTCTTACCTGTAATCTGTTTTTCTGATTGTTTAATCCATCCGAGCCAAATTCTCTGAAACTAAAAAGGATTAGAACTAGGCCTACAAAGTTCATCTTCATATTTACTGTATTAAATTCATTTGCGCATGCTTTTCTGAGGATAAAAACAAGTTGAAAATTGGAATAAATGATTAAGAAAAATGAATTAATTTTAAATAAGTACAGATTAATATTCTTATAATATGCAAAATAAAAGCATAGTAGTTGGGGAAAAAAAAGAGAGATGGGTGAAAAATGCAGAAGAAGAAGAAGGAGGAGGAGGAGGAGAAGGAGAAGAAGGGAAGAAGAATAAGAGGAAAAAGAAGGAGGAGGAGAAGAAGAAGAAGGAAAAATGATAAATGATATGCTATTTTTTATTCTCTGTAGTGTAGTAGTGGATCTATGGACTATTTTACACTTACAGCTTCATAGCATCTGTACCCTTACAAAATTGAACAATTGAGTAATTCTATTACCTCTATTGCTGTATTTACTGGAAAGTATGTACATGTATACAGTACATGTACTGTATGTTGTTTAGGATAAACTGTAGAAGTACTTACATGTAGATGTTTATCATTATCAAATGTTATGTTCAACATATATTAAAGATGGGTGCAGATTAGCCAGGGAAAATCTTGGATTGATCATATACAGTATGCACATGTACATGAGCAAAGAGCATTTTTACTATGTGGTCCACAGCTGTAAAATATTTCTAGTTCCATTTGAAATATGAGGGCACTTTTAAAGCAGTCCTTTTCCTTGGATCACTGCTATGATATTCTGTGATCTGGATAAAACAGCTGTAAATTTAATATATTCTTCTTCAGCACTTAACCTTATCTTTTACTGGTAAATGAAGGATCTACATTGTATGTAGGCTTTTGATAAACGGTCGGGTAAATGTAAGTCGCAGATTGTCGCGTTAATTGGGCAGTTCAAAATGAGACATTTAGAGGGAAAAGAATACTTGATCACAAGCCTCCACCAGCGTGCGTGCGGCATACATTGTAGATCCAAGCCCAGACCAACTTTAGACAAAATAAAACTTATCTTATTTTATTTTATTTATTTATCTTAATGATCATTTTTTTTTTTACATCATAATAAACAAATATTTAATACATTATCAAATAGAGTAATTACATTGTATAATTAACGTAAATGAATCATAAAGAAGGATTGTCACTTAAGCAAAGCTTGATGGCGTGACAATCCTTTACAAAAAAATAGGAAATACTAAAGAAAGGGGGATATTAAAAAATAGAAAAAGAAATTTGTTGTTGTTGTTGTTGTATGCTTGCCACGAGCTAATATTAGCAACGTGATGACTAATGAGTTAATGTGACAATGGATTCTGAAAATGAGGAAGTTGATACCGCTTCAAGGCCAAATCCATTTTGCCAATAACCTACATGTAACATTTATTAGAAAATACATGTAGGCAATCATACACTTTATATGGGAATATAAAGGAGGCCTATTGCAGAATCGCTACAATTGATGCCTGGACCCCAGCCAGGCCTGCACGATACGGCCCGAAACGCCGAAAGCTCACACGGAGGGGCCCGAAGGTGAAAGCTACAAGTACATGTAGCTTGCCTTTGCTGTTTCGGGCAGCTCAGCTGGGAAAATCCACTTACAAGTTCCAAGGTTATTTGGAATAACCCTGGAGCCTACTCCAAACAGCTTTTCCTGTTGGACACACTTCCTACAAACTGTACAATAGGTCTTGTGGCGATTAGCGATGACTTTTCCATGGCAGTCCATGCATGAGGGAGAGGAAAATGATCATTTTTAGGTCTAACGTTTAATCCAAGTTGGATTGAAATATTGGTGTTCTTTTAATACCTTCTTTACCTCCATTTAGCTTTTACCTTTTACCTTCGTTCCCGTCCGTGTGAGCCTTCGCCGTTTTAGGCCGCAGCGAGCAGGCCTGGCTGGCGTATGGTGCAGGCATTGCAGCGATTGCGCCATAATTTATTTCCGTAAAGTGCATGATTTCCTACATGTACATGTATTTTTTAAACAATTAAATGTGAGCTTATTGGCAAACTGGAATAAACCTTGGAGTTAAAAGAGGTTTTGTTTGATAAACCGGTATCTACTTACTCATTTTCAGAAGCCATTGTCACATCATCTCATCAGTCATCACGTTGCTAAACTGCCACATATTAGTTCAGGGCGCGCATGCATGCAATCGTAATGCATGTACTTCTAAGCCCGTAAGTTTTAATTTGTCTGAAGTTGGTCTAGGCCTAGATCTATGCCGCGAGCACGCCGGTGGAGGCATTTGATAAACTATATTCTTTATCCCCCTTTTTTGGACTTTTTAAAGATACCATAACATTTCCCTCTTATTTTTGAATTGCCAAATTAACGCGACAATCACGCGACTTACCCGACCGTTTGTCAAAAGCCTCTATGTATTACGTACAATTTCTTTTTGTTTGTATAATTTAGTCTAGCAATAGTGATAGTAGGAGTAGAGCAATGTTTTGTACACTATGCTTTCTAGCAATGGTGGTCCACCTAGAAGAACAGTAAACATAAAACTTTAAAATTCCAATTAACTAAATATGTATTGAAAACACAATCCTTATTAGCATTGATTGATATTCTGTATACAATTTGAACATACATGTACATGTACCACAGCATGTCTACTCTATCGTTAAGTTTAAGGCTTGTGTTTTAAATATATATCTTTGCAAGAAATTACATTCTAATTTTCAGATATTTTATAAACAGGGTGTACTCATTTTTGTTGGTTACGGTACATGTACTCTAAACGTGGAATATTTTGCAGTGTGGAAATTTTGGCACATTTCGCGCGGCATGAAATATGCGTGGAAATAAAAACACGCAAATATTTTTGTTTACATGTATGTATACTTTTGTCCATGAGCCTAGCGCATTGGCGAAATCAAAAGCACGTGAAATCCACCTTACTCGGCCGAGCGCAAAAAAATTAATCACATGAAAATTTTCACTTTTACAGTATTTGAAATTGTTTCTCTTATGGAGTGTTGCAAGAAAGTTGCGATTGATTGGAAGTTGCAACTGATCGGTACTGACCAATCAAAATCATTGTTGCAAGCGCATCTTCTTGAATGGGCAGACCCTGAACCATTCAGAATGGTAGTTCTAATTTGCTTTTAATACAAGTTGCAATTGATTGCAACTTTCTTGCAACACCCCATTTGTATTCATTGTAGAAATGGTTGTGGAGATAGAACCTGATCTCCCTCACAGTCATTGCGATAGCTGCTACAGCCGAGACTGTCAGGTGTCCCCCCAGCCCGGCAATGCTTGTAGCCTGGTCAACTGTGAGGTGGACTGTGGTGCAAGGTATCATCGCTGTAAGGAGGAGGAGCATCGCCTTCTCTGCCCAAATGCAAAGGTAGGTTTCAACTTCCTTTGTTTTGTGTTGGGACCAGGATTAAAGAGGGCCCTGTTTCATAAAACTTGTTATCAATAACAAGTTGCAATAATTGTTATAAGTTACAGAAATCCTTGAATCTGATTGGCTGAGAACAAATTTGTCATAGAAATGTGGCAGTTGTTACATGTACTGATAACAAGTTTCATGAAACAGGGCAAAACTTGTATAAATCAATAACAAAATGCAATAATTGTTATAAGCTACTGAAATCCTTGAATCTGATCGGCTGAGAGCAAGCTTATTTGCATAATTAATCTAATTATGAATATGAAATTTCAATACACATAGTCAAATTCACTTAGCTATCTTTTAGATTATATGACAAGCTACAAAAATGCCAAATTTGAATGCATTTTCTCCATAAATGGGGGGAAAACTGAAAAAAATGAGAATTCCTTGAAAAAATTGCATATTTGCATAATTAAATAAGAACAGTGTATATCATAAATTTGACTATGCATTCTTGCACAATACATGATGAGACACAAACATGCCAAGTTTGGTCGCAATCGGTCTATAAATGGCCGAGATCTGAGGGGGGTCAAATTAGCCCCCCCCGGGCTATGCAGTTTCAAAATAGCCCGGGCTATATAGGGTTAAGGCGAATGATAACAATATAAATAGGCTGAGATAAAAAGATTCACCCTAACGCCGCAATAAGAGTAATTATTATTATTAGAAGTAGTATAGTATTAGTATTATTAATTTTGTTATTATCCATTATTTATTTTTCTCCCATAGACCGAATGTGTAAATGCCATCTATGGCTGTCCAGTGGACATACAGAGGCGTCATATATGTAAGCATCTCGAGGTCTGTCCTGCCAGTGTTGTTAACTGTACAATGGAATGGAACCGATGGCCGGTCTATGCTAGTGAAAGACAGCCTCAACAACCTCTCCAGGTGAGCTAACCCGTCTTTCTCTCTCTTACTCTCTCATAGTGTCTCTTTCTCTTACTCTCTCATAGTGTCTCTTTCTCTCTCTTACTCTCTCATAGTGTCTCTTTCTCTTACTCTCTCATAGTGTCTCTTTCTCTTACTCTCTCATAGTGTCTCTTTCTCTTACTCTCTCATAGTGTCTCTTTCTCTTACTCTCTCATAGTGTCTCTTTCTCTTACTCTCTCATAGTGTCTCTTACTCTCTCATAGTGTCTCTTTCTCTTACTCTCTCATAGTGTCTCTTACTCTCTCATAGTGTCTCTTTCTCTTACTCTCTCATAGTGTCTCTTTCTCTTTCTTACTCTCTCATAGTGTCTCTTTCTCTCTCTTACTCTCTCATAGTGTCTCTTTCTCTCTTACTCTCTCATAGTGTCTCTTTCTCTTACTCTCTCATAGTGTCTCTTTCTCTTACTCTCTCATAGTGTCTCTTTCTCTCTCTTACTCTCTCATAGTGTCTTTCTCTTACTCTCTCATAGTGTCTCTTTCTCTCTCTTACTCTCTCATAGTGTCTCTTTCTCTCTCTTACTCTCTCTTACTCTCTCATAGTGTCTCTTTCTCTCTTACTCTCTCATAGTGTCTATTTCTCTCTCTTACTCTCTCATAGTGTCTCTTTCTCTCTCTTACTCTCTCATAGTGTCTCTTTCTCTCTCTTACTCTCTCATAGTGTCTCTTTCTCTCTCTTACTCTCTCTTAAGTGTCTCTTTCTCTCTCTTACTCTCTCATAGTGTCTCTTTCTCTCTCTTACTCTCTCATAGTGTCTCTTTCTCTCTCTTACTCTCTCATAGTGTCTTTCTCTGTCCTCTCTCTCTCTCCTCTCTCTCTCTTTCTCTTACTCCCTGTCTTTCTCTGAGTGTCTCTGTTTATTATTCCTCTTTGCTTTACCCACCCTCTTTATCTCTCTCTAGTGCTATCTCTCACCTTCTCTCCCTCACAATCTGGCCATTAGTTTCACTATCTCAAGCTTTCTCTCCCACACTGTGTCCTTCCATCTCTCACTTGCTCTCTTGCTGTTTCTTTCTTATTCTTTCCTTTGCAACATGTATCTGTCACCTCTCTCTCTCTCTCTCTCTCATCATAATCTCTCCATCACAATCTCCCACTATCTCAAAGCTTTCAATAAAGAAAGGGTAGGTTTGTTATTAACCTTCACATAAGTATCCTCTGAAAATATTGATTCTCATGAATGGAGCACTACTATACCTTATCAAGAATCTGCTGTCCTTTTATCGCAGGTCGTGCCTGATAACTACAACCAACTAGATATAGCCTTGGCGCTGCGGGACCAGCGCATGTTGACAAAGTCTATGAAAGCATCGAAACGGACACGTCAGATTCTAACCAATGCTTTGAATCGTCGTCATCCGGCTGTGCCTCTCTCAGCTCAGCTCACAAACGATGTTCCCGACTCGGAAGAAGAACAGAGAGAGCTTGTCAGTCTCCTGCAGGTAAATACTCTCTCAAAGTTCAAATTTCAAGTATTGTCTGTTGAAAAAGCCAAAAGGGTGGTATCCCTATGCAACGTATTGTAAAACACCTTTGTAGCACTCATCAAACAATATGTTCAAATTATTCACTAACCTTGAAGTACCTTAGGTTCTAAATGCCTGATTTTAATTTCATTTAATATTTTTTGAGACTTAAAATAAAAGCTTGTTTTTTCCCTCTGTGGATCATATACCAAATGAACAATAAAAACACAATCCAAGATAAGAAAAGTGTCTTATAAAATATTACTCCTGTGTCCTGTCTTTTAAAGAGTTGCTAAAGATCTGAATTAAAAAACAAAAGACTTGTGCTAAAATCACTTGCACAGTTAAAAACTCCTAGAGTTGCAATTGATATCAAGTTGAAATCCATAAATTTGAATCAATTGCAACTGTTTATAAGACGTGGCCCATTACACCTATTTTTATGCATATCAAGAATCCATGGCACTCTTCCTGAATGATTTTGATGAAACCCAGTTATACCAGGAGGAGAATCCCAAGTTTGCACTTCCCTGATCAGACAAAGGTGACCCGGAATGACTTACAATGTTAATAGTAATTTCCCAATTGTGTCCGATTTTTATTCTATTGTGGAATTTCTCAGGTGATGCAGGACGAGAAGGAAGCAGCTGATCGCGAGAGAGCACGTACCCCACCAGGCCTGCAACGCAGCATATGCAACGAGCTTTACAGAACTACCCCTGTGACCAATGGCACCGATGCTGCAGCAACCGAGCAACAGTTCTACCCTCTGCCCAAAGACCCATTCATCCACTGTTCGCATTGTGCCAGACGCAAGGAGCGACTGGAGCGAGTTGTTGCGTCCAAAGCAGCCATGCTCGACCCCTACAATGGTGCTTTAGTTGCAGAAGATGATCCCCCCATGGCGGATTATGTTTTGACACCCCTACCTGAGCATCAAAATGGATTCACCCCTGAGGGTGAAGGGTGCCCTAATGGACTGTACCATCGTGAAGGGAGGGAGGATGGAGCCTTTCATGAAGGATTACATGAGGTACAGATGTACGATGTTAACATTTTCAGTCAGGAAAAAAAAATCAATCGGTTGAATATTATAATCATGGGAAAGGAGAGCATACATTTAAATGTGTGGACAAATTGGGACTACATAGATGTACATAAGAGTCTTGTCCAAGCAATAACCATCAATAACCATCAATCCATTGTAATGAAATGTTAGGGTCTTTCAGAAACAATCCTCCCATTACTACATGTATGTTTTTACACCTGGACATTGGAAGAATAACAGCTGACGAATCGTCTTTTTCTTTCATTACAATTACTCTAAAAATCAAAACGTTTCGTGACATGAAACTTTTGCGAGGTATTAATGAAAGTGTTTTTTGCTGCAAGAAACTTTCATGAATCGCAAAATTTCAGTAAGGTAATTGATCTATTTTGGAGCGTGAGGCTTTTACGAATCAATCGGGACCACTCTCGAAATCCGCAAAAGTTTCATACACACAAGTGTTTCTTTTTTTTTTACAGTACTTTGAATATTTGGATCACTTGCAATATTTGCAAAACCAATCAATTTTATGTGCACAAAAGTTTCCGGTCTGTGAAAGTTTACGTTTGGACTGTTTTGCCAACCCACAAAGTTCTCAAACGTTCAGTGCACACAATGATTTCTGGTGTTACAGTACCCATCTTTGAATGTTTTGACCACTCGCAATATTCACAAAGTTTCTGTTGTTTACAGAATTTTTTTGATGGTTTGCATCCCTCAGCACGACAGACCATGTTCACTCAACTCCACCTTCTCAAGCGAAGACTCCAGTGACATCCAAACACCAGCTGTCTTCGTCACTCAGTCGACCACGGGAGATGTCTCTGCAGCGCCCACTAGAGGCCATTCAAAACCAATTATCATTCAACCACCAGCGCTGTCATCATCGACGAACAAGGCACACAGGCTGTCTTCATCATCAAACGGGTCACTAGATAGTAGACACTCTCTAAGTCTTGATCTATCACTGGAGTCTATCACTCGCTACCAAGCCAAACCAGATTCTATGTATACTTTCCTATGTGCCCAGGTATGTTGTCTTATAGATAGTAGACAGTAATATGTATTAGAACAGAATTGGAGATATCTTTGTTTAAAAATGGGACTTACTTGTTTTATGTACATGTACATGACTGCATCATCTGTTTTACAGTAGACACATATATGTAGTATAATAACCTTCCAGATACTTCAGCTTTATCACTTTATTTTGGTTGTGCAAGTGCGGTATCTCTTTTTGTCCTTTTTATGTGTATTCCTCTTTTATCTACAATATCACAAAATGTACACTGTAGATCTTGTATCAACATATTGATTTGATTTGATTTGATTTGATTTGATACATAATCGCTATCAAGTTTGTATTATCCAATGGCATGTAGATTCATACATTTTACTAACGAGCCTAATCTTTATGAATATTGGCCATTTTTTTCCTTCTGTATGAACACCTTTTATGACATATGATCCAGCAACGATTCCTCCCCATCAATTTTGTAACACTAATGGAATTCTTAACTTCAACCCTGACCCAAACACTAAAGCCCAACCCTAAACCTACATGTACCCTTCTCCTAAACCTTAGTCCATATGCTTCCAAAGTCTCAACCCTCTATGTGACGAATGAAATAAGTCCTGAAGCGAAGGATCACTGGAGATCTACATGTACATGATAATTATCAAATATTTAACATTTTAGTATTCCAGGAATTAGATGTCTATATTTTTTCTCCATTACAATATAAGAATAGGCTGAATACCCTCTGTCAAGTTTCCTTTTTGTTTCCATTTTCCTAGGAGTTCCGGCGGGACGAGTATCCCTACCACTTTCAGAACGTCCATAGTGACATCCACGGCGGTTTGAATGGCTGGATGGAACAGCGATGTCCACTAGCTCCCTACGGCTGCACCTACTCACAACGACGTCTCTATCCAGGATCACAGGGAGCTCACATTATCCACAGTGAGAACCTAGAGAGCTTTGGTCTGTGCCTTGATGGAGCGAAGAGTGATAAGTCAGAGATCTTGGGACATTGCGTCAACGGCGGCCAGGTGGGGGAACTGGAGAGCTTGAGTTGTTGTGCCAACGGTGAAGGGAAGACTGAGGAGGAAAATGATGAGGAAGAAAGCTCTAAGTATCCTAAGCTTGAGACAGAAGCTAACTCGGAGAGGTTTGGCCACATAGATGCGAATTATGGACATGATGATATGCTAAAGACAAATGGAGATGTTTCCTCTGATAACATTGGCAATAACGATATCTTACTCAATGAGAACAGTACAGAATCAAAGTGCAATGCCTTAAACATTTCAGAGAACAATACCAGTAGACCAAAGGATGTTTCCATGGAAACTGAAGATTCTGTGGACAAAGGATGCATTGTAGAGTGTGCTTCCAAGGTGGACCAAAGCAAGGATGGACTGACAACAGCTTGCACAGAGGAGCATGGTAAGCAACAGGAGAAGAGCAGTACTGTGGAATCCCAGAAGGAAACGTCAGAGGTTGATATGAAGCTTGAGGGTCAGGACGCTGTCCAAGCTGTGTCAAAAGACACTGCAACTGACCATCTCAGCCGGCTGCCGTTTGAACTGCTTCGCTTCCTGCTGAGGTTCTTGGATTCCTTTACAATAAATCATTTAGCGATGGCTTCTAAGCTTCTGAGACAGGTTTGCTGCAGTCTGTTAGAGGAGCGTGGCATGGTGGTCCTTCAATGGGAAAAACATAGGGGACACTGGGATACAACCATGAAGGTAAGCTAATCAGTGATCCGACATTTTGCTCCTGAGACATTTGCTACATGTTTTATTTCATGGGGTAGGGTTGCGACTGGAATTTAGTTTAGGTTCAGGGTTAGGTTGGGTATAGTGTTCGGTCCAGGGATGTAAATTTGGAACTGATCGACTTGCTAGGACCTTCTAAATACTTCTCAACAATTGCACAGAGATGCAAAATTACAGGTGTTTGTCTGATTTCGGGACCTGTCACCTCTCATTTCAGGCTTTTCAGTGTTTATAGTGTACAGAACATATGGGGATTCAGTGTGCACCAGTCTCTTTTTGGGCGAAAGGGTAAAACCAAGTGTTGTGATCCCTGCTTGCCATGATGAATTAGGTCCTATTAGGGCTAACATTGTGCCCTACAAGTATATAATTTAAATTATTGGTCCATGTTTCATTTACCTTGTCGACTTTGTCTTCTACAGTTCTGTTTAATGACAGTATATTTATCATCGCTCTTGTAGCAAATTTGTTAAAAATTGTATTTTCGCAAGTGTCACAAAGATTATAATATGAACTTTGCTTTGCTTTGTTTCCATTTTGTCCAGGTGTGGCATTTCAGTACAGCCTTCACACCGGTCAAGTCATGGGGTTTCCAGGACAATCCTCCCATCGCGGAGCACCTCAAACGATGTCCTTTCAACGTCCGCAACATGGCCACTCAGCCAGTCAAGGTCATGGGTCATGATGCACCAGCGATGAAGCTGGAATCCGCCGATGATGCCCAGAAAGAGAGAGAAGCAGAGGCCAGTCAAGTCTGGCGGCCTCGGCGTAGGAGACTTCAGGATCATGATGATGATTGGTGATGCTTGTAACTTTGGTCTTCCTGTTCGGATTGGCAAGAATTTGCAACCCTCATTTCAGATTGGATCATTGATGATCGGTAATTCTCATAATTTCACTCTTCGTCTTCAAATTTGCATCACCCGTCTCAATTTAAATCATTGATTTGTCATGCTCGTAACTTCTCTCCTTGGTTAAATTCACAAACCAACCCTCCTTTCGAATTAAATCTTGATGATTAGTAATGTTTATAACAAATCTGTTTAACCCATCAAGATTAGGTATTTTTTTTAGATGGTGGATGAATTGGTTCTTCAAATTGACAATCCTATCTTTTTAATAACTGACCCCTTTTCGAAAGAAAAGTACTGCATCTGGGAATAGATCTGGCTGATTGATGATGCTTATGTATAGCTGGACATCTTTAGCCATCATTTTTGAACAAGTAAAAAGAGTGAGTCCATACATTTTAAAGCCAACTTATCATACTAATGATAGATGAAGGTTTGCAGTCACATACATGTAGTACTATTAGAGTGTTGTATTAATCGTTGGTTACTAAGAGTAAGTCACCATTTTGGGGTAGAATATCTGGAAATGATCCACGTGTCGGTAATATACATGTAGAAAGATGTACATGTACGAGGCACAATACACAAAGTAGCATATTAAGTGCTATTTATTTTAATATGGATTGTGGTGCATCGAAGGCCAAGTCAATGGTATTTTGTCCCAATACCAGCCATCCCAACCACATCGGAGAATATATTATGGTTATCTATTATATTTTTTGTAATGCTCATTTAAAGATAAATTTGAGTTCTGGTCATGTGATTATATTGTGAAAGAAACTGTCTAAAGCAATTGGGAAACGTTGATTATGTTTACATTTAGAATATGTGTACTGTGATGTTTTGGTGTCATCAAAATGATGATAAGAAATCGACCCAGTCTTGCTGGGGGCCCAAACTATATTTTGTCATATTTTTAATACGAGGGCATATTGAAGAGCAATCATTTTTAGGAGACATTTCTACCGCGGCGTTCTTCCAAACTAAAAGGAATGAGAAAGCTCGCAATTTATTTTTCACCTTTCCCAGAACCCTTCTTTCTGAGATGGATTGTTTCACATGGGATACTGTGGATTACATAGAATAACGTGTTATGCAGTCATGTACATTTATTCTTGGCTAGACCATGGAAGTCAGTAATTTTGGTGCCATAAAAAGAGGATTTTTACCCCCACAATTGATCTGTATTTGGTGATAGATTTGAGCCAACAAAACTTGACCTGAAACAACTGTTGGTGGATATTTTAGTTTATGGCGAGACCTGGCTTTCAAATTGACTCCTATCATGCATAATTTTTTTTTTAAAGTATGACATTTATTTTCCTAATATTTCTGTTTATGGCCGACCAGGATTGCCTATGGCTTGAACAGTATGGTCAAAATGATGCTCATTGTATTTGTTTCTCTTATATTTTCATCTCTCTCTCTCTCTCTCTTTTTCTTCTATTGAAATATGCAGATTATAATCTGTATTTCTGTCTTTAAATAGTCACTGTTTTAGTACCAATAGCATACATTACATGTAGATGTGTTACATACTTCTTGCCATGTATTTTGAGTGATTTCTTATAATAGTGTGATTATAAGTGTGTTCTAGATCATTATCTTGTTTTAATATATGTTGAGTGCTTCCGTAGTCATATATTTATTCTATTGTGTTGTATAGGATTCTATCACTGTTTAGAAAAGATTTTTAAGTATGGTAGACTATTTTTCTTGTTTTATCTCATGGAATTTTTTTTCCTTAAGTTTAATAGTTGCAAATCAAATCACAATTTAAAGATAAAGTTGAGTTCTGGTCATGCAGTTACATTGTGAAAGAAACTGTCTAAAAGCAATTGGGGAAGGTTGATGATGTCTACACACAACTGTGACAGTATAATAATCATCGATATATGACAAGAAATTAACCCAATTTTGGTTAATTTAAGCACATGCGCCGTGCTCAGAAATGTGTATATGGGACTGCACACACTCTGCTATTTCTCGTCATATTTCAATTATGAGAGCAGTGAAGAGTAATCCTTTTCAGGGGACATATCTACTAGGATGTCAAAATCATCTTCACCTCAAATCACTATACTTTCGCCTATTAAAGGGAGCTTAGGGCATGGTAGTTTGGGTGTTGTCCTAGAATGCGTGTACTGATCAAATAACGTATTCATATTGCATGTGCATAGGATTGTTCAAGTTTGCTGCATTGCAGTGAGATATTCATGTTTGTTTTCATGAGATCGTATTTCAAACTTATCTTCCATTGCATTATGTATTGCCCATCTTAAGCTCACCCTGCCGGTATGGGCCCAATGAGCTTTCCGTAGCATGGCGTCCGTCCTCAATTTCAGAATGCTTCTTCTTCATCATTTCTCATCCGATTTGGACTCTGTTTGCTTTATATAATAGGGCTCGATGGGAATTTGAAACTTCTACACAGAATTGTGAAATTTATAGATGCTGATTTATGCAAATTCATTCAAAATCATCAAAAAAATGCTTCTTCTCCATTCAGTGACAAATTTCTCTTTTTTTTCATCGTGTAGAGCTAAGTGAGATAGGTACATAGAAGCTCTACACAGAATTTAAAAATTTGGAGTCAAACATTTTATATGATTTCATCAAAATTTACAAAAAAAATGCCTTCTCTTTCCTCATTACCCAATCAATTTAGTAGAGAAACGAAAATCGTGACAGTTGCCGGATGTCAGCCGGATGTCGGATGAACGCTATGTCGTTGATGTTCTGGGTCCTGTTTCATAAAACTTGTTATCCATAACAAACAGTTGCTGTACATGTGACAAAAATCGACGGTGGCAGTCCAGTGTTTGTTCCATCACTCTACCAAAGCCGGGAAAGAGTTAACTATTTTGCATTGTGGTAAAACCACTTTTTACAAGATTGAACATATCACTCCTCCCCCTGCCCCTATGTCCTATTATTTTCAAAAGTTGACTAAGGAGTACATATCGTGTGTTGAGAGTCAGAAGGGCGTTAACTCATATGTTTTTACACAGAGTTAACGCCCTTCTGGCTCTCAACACACGATATCTGCTCTTTAAAAGTGATCACCTACATGTATTTAATATTAAAATGTGGGATCAGTTTGATAAGCAAAGTAAAAAGTGCACATGTACATGTATAACATTTTTCAGTTTGGATAATGTGTTGCACAGCAGACAGAAATTTAAAAATGTCACATTTAAAGGTTAAGTAGAGTTTTGGTCATGCAATTATATTTTGAAAGAAACTGTCTCAAAGCACTTGGGAAAGGTTGATTATATTTCCCAAAAGAATGGATGATGTAAGGATTTAGAATCACCAAAATCAGAAATTGACTTAATCCTGCAGAGAATCACATGCACTGCACACAGAAATGTGTATATGGGACTACACACAAATGTTTGGCCCGAACATTTCGGCTGTTTTTTGTCATATTTTGAATTTGAGGGCATTTGAAGAGCAATCCTTTTCAGGGGACATTTCTACTATGATAATCTTCCACACTAACATAAAAAAGAATGAGAAAACTCACAATTTTTTTTACCTCTCCCAGAACTCAACCATTCTCTTTAATATAAAATACTTGGCAATTTCATTCTTTAAAGGAAATTTATTTGTCAGGTTTGAATTAACATAAGGAATACATTTACAACATCAGCTACATGTATGTAGTAGAAGGATTCATTTTATGGAACAGCTACAAAGATTGTTACAATATGGTAAATTATCAGTGCAATAGACAATATACATGTACATCATTGTTTTACTTTGTGGAAAACATCTCATTAACAAATAAATAGGATTTCTTTAGCTATATTTACAAAATCTCATATTCAAATATTTAAAATGTATTCTAAACACAACACAAAAAGTAAGTTCCCCTAAATCAAAGTGGCATAACTTTTTAACGAAAAGGTTTCGTACAAAATAAATTGGTCAGAGTGTTCTGTGTGAAAATGAAATTGATCCGTCGAGTCATGCCTGAGTGAGCACACATTCAAGGCAAAATTGTCACTTTTCAAAAGTCACAAGAGCCATTTTGGGGGGTCATTTTGGCGAATTCTGTTTCTGGTTTTTGTTCAAGTGCTGTAGTTGTTTATCATCCATCGTTTGACCCCTTCACACCTATCCTGACACTTTTCGTGTTTTTGCACGGTTTGGTGAGCACAATTTTAGTGGAAAGTAGCGATGTTCAACCCTCTTAACTTTGAAATGGCAAAATCCATTCGGATTATTGAAAAAATTAACATCAGATATTGCTACATGTACCAAAATGAGTTGTCAGTTGTGTAAACACAGGTAATTTTCTGGCTGGTTGAGTGAGCACACTTTAAAATTAAGAAAGAAATGCTAAAATTCACTGTTAATAATATGGCATAAAATATGACTCCTGTGACTTTTGAAAAGTGACAATTTTCCCTTTAATGTGTGCTCACTCATGCATGACTAGACAGATCAATCTCATTTTCACACAGAAGTTAGTCAATAAGTGTAGGAACACTCCTGTCAAGTTATTTTGCTTAAAACCTTTTCGTTAAAATGTTACGCCATTTTGCTTTAGGGGGAACTTACTTTTTGTGTTGTGTTTACTTAAACAATCTCAAGAAAGGGCTTATTTTAACAACTCTCAAATGCTAACATCATTATAGTGAATCATTTTATTGTATTTAAAGTACATGGTCAATCTGATATTATTATGTACACTTGTACATTAATGAAATTTCCGAAAACACAGCAATACTATGCTTTTATTTGACAATTTCTTCCATATGCCTGCAAAATACTGTATTTTGCAAAATTGTTCTTCCTTATTTTATTTATGATAATGCTACATATACATGTAGGTGTAAGAAAAATGAGTTTCCTCTCTTGATTGATAATTACTCCAACTTTCAAAGTTCCTACTTGTTTCAATCTGAACTTTCACCTAGAAAATTTGAAGAGTGTAGAATATTTTGTCATTAGGTTTTATGGCACTGATAGTATTTCTAAAATAATGCTTTGGATATGTAATCACATTTGCAATTTTTGACGCATGAAGCTGGTCTTTGCATCTGCCATTCCACATCTTATTCAGGCATCAGTGTAACAAATTATTAATAAAAAAAGAGAAGCAAGAAATATTCAAAATGGTGGTTGTTGTTGATTAATGTTATATAGCAATCAGTCAATTTTGACTATTATCACCAAAAAATTGTTTTCGGGTTATTTTTAACAGACTTTAATCATATAAAATAATACAATTGACTTCTCTCTTTGTTTTTTGGGGTAGTTATTATTTCTTTTGTTATTAATTTTTTTTAAAGATGAAATTGTATCATGCAGTGCTCAGTGATATTTTTTAAAGTAGTTTTAATCTACTATTCAGATAAGTTACTTATTTCATGGCCTTGATTTCTCATAAATATATTATTATTTCAAGAAATGTCATAAAACTTAACTTCAAATGTATTCTACATGTACAATCTTCAACTTTACAATATACAAAGTTCACTTGTTATGACTTAACATTTATTTTTATTCAAAGACAAATGCTTCTTTTTACACTTAGTAAAATCTGAAATTACTGCAGCTGCACTTTTCATCTTCCTCCTTGTGTGTCGCTGTGACGGCAAGGTTAAAGGGCAATCCAACCTTGGTAATAACTTGATTTGTATGAAAGCAGAAAAATAAAAACAGGATGAGGAAAGAAATCGGACAAGGAATAAGAAAGTTATGGATGTTTGAAAAATGGGATCACTACATCTATGCGAATCTCAAATTGGCAATTTGGTGAGTCGATTGTGACAGTCTTGTGAACAACTTTCCCGCTGTCGTACACAAAAATATTAATTTGCGGTTTTCTCTGAAGAGCATTTACCCTCGGGGGAGTACTACTCAAAATATATTGCAGATAGCATATTGTTAAAGGTCCTCATTAAAGAAAAAGATCTTACTGAGTAATACATTTTGAAAAAAAAATGACATCTTAGTCATTTTGTGTGTTGGAGCAAATGGGGGAGTTGTCCACAACTTCATCACAGGGACATTACCTATTCAGCCAAATTTGAAATTCCTATAGGTATAGTGATTACAACTGTCAAAAAGTCATAACTTTCTTATTGCTTGTCCGATTTCGTTCAAACTTTTACCAATCTGCTTCTCTGATTTTTCCTCTTTCTTTTGAAGGTCAAGGGTCAACGATCAATGCATATGGACAAAGTATCGATTCTTGTTTGTACTGGACACTGTTGATTATCAGACCCATGGGAACTAAATAGTCAATGGCAATGTAATTGTGCGTGACTTCCATTTTTTTAGTGCTTTGTGTAATAATTGGTAAAGATATATAGTTTCTATGACACAATTATGCTCTGGCGACAATTCGCTCTGCGATCAATTTCTTTCACTAAGCAAAATTCCCAACTTCAAATTCAATCAAACTCTATACCTGACTCTATACCTAAATCTATCTTTGACGAAATAAAATCCGGAGCACTTGTCGGCGGAGCAAATGTGCTGCTATAGTTTCACCGAAGGATGAAATTCATGGTTGTCAAATTTTGTATTCATTTTTAAAATATAGTTGGAATGTGGCTGATGTGTTTTTGATGTGTAGTGGAGCCAAGCCACGTGAGGTGTAATTTTTTATGTTTTAGGTCAGAGAGCCATATTGGAATAGACTGCTGGAATTAGTTTGGCATGTATGTAATATGTGACTTAATTTATTTCAGAGACGATTAAATTCTAAAGGAAACACAACCGAACTGAACCTTGTCTAATTTTGACTGGATATCTCTGACTTGAGGGGGAAAAATCCATTGAACAAAATAATAACCATCATATAAATAGATTTGAAAGGTTGATATGATCAGAGGGAGAGGGAGAGAGAGAGAGAGAGAGAGGAGAGAGGAGGGAAAGAGAGAAGGAGGGTTATGTAATCAGAAGAAAGAAGGATAAATGGGGGACAGAAGTAGTTTTTCACGGTAAAAAGTTTCGCTCAGATTTGTACGTTTTTAGAATACATGTAATTCACTTTTTTATACTAAATCATTTTGTAGCCATATACATGTAATTTTTTGTCTGATATCCGAAAATCAAAGTTTGTGAACAAGAAGCATGACATTTTCTTTTGCAAAATGCAGCATCATAAAGGGTCTATATAGCTGGGGGTGTTTCATAAAGCTGTTCGTAAAGTTACGCATGACAAGCCAAATGGGATGCTCAATCATTTTTAACTGCATCAACTAAAGTTGAACTGTGCAGATGTAGATTAACATTCTTATTATAGCAAACATTTTTAATGCAAATTATTTTTTTTTGCCATAATTTGATTGAGGTTATTGAAAATACAGTCACACTTTGTTAAAACATCAGGAAAACTTTGGGCATCCTATCTGTTAATAGTAAAGTCATGCGTAACTGTACGAACAGCTTTATGAAACACCCCCCCCCCCCCCCCTCCCCGAGCGTTATTTCTTAGAAACTACTGAGAAAATTGCGCATAAGTATTATGGGAAAGATGTATTCTCGTGCGGCCACGTGGCGAACTCTGAATGGTGTGAACCATATACGTCATCCTGCACTTTCGTCCAATCAGGATGGGCGTTAAGTGGAGAAGCATCGGTGGATCCTTGCATGTATCGGGAATTCTCATTGGACGATGTTAACCATGGAGAATTCGGAATGTGATTGTTGGTCAAACCTGCAGCGCTTCTCCCTCGCAGTGGTCCGGGAAATTCTTTCAATGTTTCATCTGCCATTTAAAACACACAATGATTGATTATTCTGTGTGAAACATTTCGTATCAGGACGATTGACCAAAGACTATCACACTCGAACATCTACACCCAAGAATATTTAAAATCAGCAAAATCATACTCTTACTTTACGTAATATCCCATTATGTTCATATAAAAGGTAATTCACTATCAACTGACTAATATTAGGGGTAGTAGTTGAAAATGGGAGGGTGAGAAGCTTCAACGTCAGCGCAGCATGGCAATCTGTTAAAATGTAGACAACTTTGTTTAAATGTGAAGGAAAACAAATTATTAGCAAGTAATATTGAAATGGAAAAGAGATTATGCATGTATAATATACGAAGGCTTGGTTTGAAATTATTAAAGAAATAGCATAAAAAAGGAAGATATCAGTTACCATGGCAACTGTCTCCGCGGAGTAAATTGAGTGTGGCATTCATCCTAGCTTCAGTCATGACATGATCAACCTTGTAGAGTAGATATTGTTCCAACATCAGCTGAAGGATATGAAACGAACCTGGAGAAAATGAGATGAAATTCAAGCTTAGTTACATATACGACAATGATGGTTAAGAAGCACGTCCAGGGGAGCGTTTCATGAAAGGAAGTATATCTGGCAACTGTTATAAGCTACTGAAATCCTTGCATCTGATTGACTGAGAGCAAATTTGTCGGATGAAATATCTGACAAGTCCGTTCATGAAACACTCCCCAGGATTGGCGATGATGATGGTCTGACATGTCTGATGGTGATGGTGGTGGTGGTCATTAATGAAGTTATCATTACGGTATTGAAGCTTAGTATATAGACCGGTGGTGGTATTCTGAAAACGATGTTATCTTTTATGTTAGTAAAACGATGTCAATTGTCATAACAAATCAAAATCAGAACAAGTCATTGGTTAATGATTGCGCAAGCACCAATGATTGGTGTTTATTGCGCGCAATTTCAGTTTGTTATGACAATTAACATAGTTTTCGGAATACGGCCCCAGACCAGCTCATATAATCGATAGTGAGATAATTATGAATATAATTTATCCTCGTAATACATGTCCCTGTAAAATTTAGGAAGCAGGGGACCTACCAAAACTTGGAGCGCTGCCGATAGTTAGATCCCGGATGACCTTTGATGTAAACGTGGACCAGGTTAATAAGAACATCCGGGTCAATGTGCCAACTCTTTGAGAAAGCATGTTACTGGGCTGGAATGGAATGAAACTAAAGCTGGTCGATAAGGAATTGTGAGGGTGATGAGATATTTAGATATGCACAAGGAAGGATATAAAGATGAGTGTAAACAGCTCATAAACAAACCCACAGACACCATTAAATAGAGGAAAAGAATGAAGATCGATGGCAAAAGAGAGCAAGAGAGAGAGAGAGAGAGGGAGAGAAAGCTCAGAGCGACGCGATGAGAGAGAGAGAGATCAGAGCGACGTAATGAGAGAGAGAGAGAGGGAGAGAGAGATCAGAGTGACACGATGAGAGAGAAAAAAAACTCAAAGCAGCACGATGAGAGAGAGAGAGACAGAGATTGAGAAAGAGGGGGTGAGAAAGATCAGAGCGACACTGCAACCCTGGAAAAAATTATTAGACCAAGCTTCTGTAATAAGGTTACTATAATATCCATACAAAATTATACAAATGATTTATCTTTGTCAGTTTGTATTTCATTTAATAAATACCAAATTCCAGCAATAATTATACCTTGCTTTTAAAATGTTATTTTATTTCCTTCTTACCACAAAAATAACACTCTCAGTTACCATTCTTGGTCTAATAGTTTTTTCCATGGCTGCGTGGGTGTGTGGGTGTGTGGGTCTGTTTAGCAGTATGTCCGAGGACATTTTCGGACAGAGAACAAAAAAAAATCATGACATCAATGGTCCTCGGAAGCCGGAAAATAGTCCTCGAACGTCGAACAATGAATTTGTGCTTTATTCCGTCGACTGTCCGAGGACGAGGAACAATAGAGGAACAATACCTGTCCTCGGAAGTAAAGCCATGTAGAGCTCTGTGGGTGTGGGTGTGTGTGTGTGTGTGTGTGTGAGAGAGAGAGAAAGAGAGAGAGAGAGAGGAAGAGAGAGGTGGAGAGACGGGAGATAGACAATTAAGGGGCATAGTCTAGATAAAGACAGAGAGAAGAGAGACAGATAATTAATGGAGAGAGAATTAACTGACAAACGGAAGAATGACCGAGAAATAAAGAAAGGAATATGATAGAAGAAAGTCGATATTCACTTCATAATCCGGTGATTAAAGCAATAATCATCTTGGCTATTATGTAACTTCAATTAAAAGTAAAGGAATAGCCACATCAAAACATTGGACGGTGATTACTGAAAAAGGTCTTTTCTATGCATATCAATAATAGTTGGTGCGTCAGAATTATCCTACCCAATACACGGACTTATAATATGAGCCTATCATAAAGTCAAGTTTTCCAGCCCACTCAATAATTCAAGTAATTACAACACCACACTAGAATTTAACTTTCCAATTTTTAGTCAAGGGTCCACGCGAAGTAATTTGGCTCAGCTGATATCAGCAGTAATTAGGTTCTAAAATTGTTTCTATCTCTGCTAGGCAGCTGATATCTTATGTATTTTGATATTGCATGTGAGGCGAAGTAATCAGCGAATGATGTAGTATTGCATTACATGTATTATCAATGATATTTTGCAGCTAATTATTGTCGGAAGGTCGTTCTCTTTTTCAAATGCAATGTTTTAACATTACACAACCGTATCAGTCTGTGCGGAGTGTGTGTGGTTGCATTGGTTGCAAGGGCGTATGGAGAGTGTGTGGGCATACTGTGCGATATGTGGATATTTTTGTGCATTTTACCCAGGAAATTTGCAATTGAGCGGTAGAGAAGCTGGAATTTTATACATTGATAAACAGTTTTCTATTCACTCACTTCTACAATCGGGAGCAAAACTAACAAAAACCCTATAGTCTTGAGAAAGAGTCGAGAAATTCAGCGAGGCTACCTGAAGTTGAGATTTCTTTCAAAAGTTTTAACTGTGCAAATGCTGTTTTATACACTATCCTATATTGGGGGTGCAATATTTAGCAGGAGTCACATGAAACTTACATGGCATAGCGAGCAAAGCAATTACATCTTTATTTTTGAACCCTTTAAGCTATTTAAAAACTATATTTGAGGGTGCAAAGTTACGAGATCCTGAAAGAAATTGATTATGCGAGGGAGCAAAGCGAACGAGCTTTGGAAAATTTTCGCATTTCAATTAAACCTTCAAAAACAAGATTTCTAGTGCATTTACCAGCATTTGGGGGGCGCATAATCCGTTTAAAGGATTATAATTTTTCTTCATTTCCCCCTTTTAATTAATTTTGTTTATTTTGTTTATTTATTTATTTATTTATTTATTTATTTTTTTTTTTTTTATTATTTTTTTTGTTGATTTATTTATTTATTTATTTATTTTTTTTTTATTTATTTATTTATTTATTTATTTATTTTTTTTTTGGGGGGGGGGTATACACACTGTGGGACACTGTTTTTCGGGCAGGGATTTGTTTGGTAGGTGCAGTTTGTTGGCGTGTGCGGTGTGTGGGCGTAAACAGTGTTTGCGTGTGCATGTGTGTGTGGTATTTGTGCACGTCTGTGAGAAGTCTCATAGGTACATCTTTTAGTTGGTAAGGAAGAAAAAAATCATACCGGTTAGAACATACCTCAGTGATGAAAGCTTTTATAAGTTTATCCAACCAATCAGTGAAGCGCTCTAAGGTGACGTCATCGTCCAACAGCTTCTCAAATTCTTCACACGCTGTGTAGAAAAGAGTATTCCAATCACGTTCATTAAAATTATACTAAAACCAGCTTCTGTCAGTTTTGTCTGCACAAGAGGAGATAAATAAATGTCACTTCCCAAAACTGTAATTATCAATTCACTGATGCACGACTGATGGTATTCTACATTTTCTTAATAATAAGGGCTGGTCACATTATCCGTTAACGTATGTTAACGATAACAAGATTTTGAATGACAAAAGGTACGATGTATATGGTGTGTACGTGTCAGTATGCTCTGTAGTATAGAGCAGCTATAGGGTATATGATAAAATCTCCTTATCGTTATCGTTATTGGACAAGTCTGACCAGCCCTTTAAGCATGGCCTAATCGTGCTAACAACTCGTTGCCTCGTTACCTTAATATACATTCAGTACCCAATATTGTACAAGAGGGGGGGGGGGGGGGGGTGCAAATTTGTGAAACTGCGAAAAATCTATTCTTGAACGCGAAGCTTTGATAGCGAACTTTGATCGCGGAGAACTTTACATGTTTGAAATTCCATATCAAATCTTTTCCAATTTCTCTCAAACTTCTGGCGTAGTCCATTCTTTAGGTGTGGGGACTGAGGATAGCCTTAGACTTTGTAGTCTATTACTTAGATTTACTCAGAAATGCTTATGCATCTACATGTACATGTAATTTTCTAATATTTCCAGATTTTATCAATATCGACGTCGTCCTACTTTACGAACCATTGAGCAAGTTGTAAAACCATCGCGTTGTATCGTTTGCACACGTCACTGAAACAGTCTGGCGGCAGATACTGTCTAGATCCAGAAACGACCAATCATCACTCATCTGAAGTATGACGTCATTCGATTGTGTTACCGTCCTCGCTGCCTTCAATGTGGATGAAGACAAATTATTACGTTGCATTGTGGCTAACACTCATTTAGACGTCAAGGATGATTAATTCACTGTAAACTGACTGGAGTCATTGCCAAACTAGTCAGAGATTTTACCTTTATTGGAGAGTTAAGAATTTAAAAAAGGGGTGTAAACTCTCTAAATATTGGACCACAAAAAACTGCTGATATTGCAGATTAATAAAACATTAATGATAATGATATTTTATAGCGGGTCTGGTCGCTATTTAAGGACGTTATTCATTTAGTCACGCGTTCTGGATAGCGGCCCTTATAATTATGAATAGCGGTCATTATGACTAGCGTTCTTATGACTAGCGAGGTAATTTGTCTATGGTTTGCTCGCTATTGATAAGGGCCGCTATTTATAAAGGACCGCTATTCATTCAATCACGCGTTCTGGATAGCGGTCGTTATTAATAGCGGTCATTATGACTAGCGAGGTAATTTGACTATGGTTTGCTCGCTATAGATAAGGGCCGCTATTTATAAAGGACCATTATTCATTTAGTCACGCGTTATGGATAGCGGTCCTTATCTATAGCGAGCAAACCATAGTCAAATTACCTCGCTAGTCATAATGACCGCTATTAATTATGACTAGCGGTCCTTATGACTATAACGAGGTTACCCCGTTCATAGAGGAGTATAAATAGACGAACAACCAATATGTTTAGGGGGTATTAGTCTTAGTAGCATGGTACTGTATGTAGCGGGGTTGGGAGCGGGGGGGGGGGGGGGGGGTAATAGATCGGGCGGGAGTAAAGGTGAGAGATCTACCTGTGCAAGTTGATTCAATGTCATCTGTTTCTCCAAGAGAGAAGCGAAGTGAACAGCTTCTGCAAAGAATAAAGGTGGTTAAAAACCTCATTTTACCAAGCAATTTTTGTATAGATGGCACATACCACATACCACATACCTTTACCAAATGCCTTTACCACAAATAAGAGGACCTTGTACTTAGCTGTACCATGACAAATAAGTCAGTCAGTTAGGTCAGTTAGATCTACCAAATAAAAAAAGCCACGGCCACGATTGCCTAGACAACTGTATACTAAAACAAATAGTATTTCAAATAGCAGAACCCCTAATGCACATTTTTAATCTGTCTCTAAACTCTGGTGTGATTCCCATCAAAATGAAAACTGCAAAAGTCGTCCCTATTTTTAAAAAAGGAAATAAAGTCAACCTTAGTAATTACAGACCATCTCACTCCTAACTTCACTATCAAAGATCCTTGACAAAAATTATATACAAACGTACGGTATCCTATCTTAAAGACAACAATATTTTTGCAATTTCCAATTTGGATTCAGAGAAAAACACAGCACTTCCCAAGCAGTCTTAACTCTTATTAACACAATAGCCAGCGCCATCGATAAAGCATCACACACGGTCATGGACTTCTCCAAGGCTTTGACACTATTGATTACATTATTTTATGATATAAATTATCCCATTACGGGATCAGAGGAAATGCCTTGGAGTGGTTCAGGAACTACCTTTCTAATAGAAACCAATATGTATCACTCAACGGGCACAGTTCTTCTATTAAACCAGTAAATTGTGGAGTACCACAGGGATCTCTCCTTGGACCCTCTCCTTTCTGACTCATTAATACTCAGAAAAATGCCTAAAAATTTGTTTACAAATTAAACTTCCTCCCATCAAGCTTCTTCATTTACTAACTATTGTCTACGGCGGACCGTTGAATATTAATGAGTCAGAAAGAAGAGGATCTTGGGTATTTGATTCCAGTTCATCGTGACTTGGCCGTAAACCAGAATAGCCTGGTGGTTAAGTCGCTGCCCGGAAAGCAGTAGATGACAGGTTCGAATCCCGCTGGTTCCAATTTTTTCTGACTTGTGATTTTCATTACAGATCGAGCATACGATCTTTAACACTGGGAGTAAAATGCCTAAAAATTTGTTTACAAATTAAAATTCCTCCCATCAAGCTTCTTCATTTACTACTAAATTCTTAGGTATAATAATTGACGATAAGCTCTCCTGGAAACCACATACTGATAAATTGATTTCGAGAAACACAGGAGTAATTAATAAGTTGAAATATCAATTCCCATCCTTTATTTTGTTGTTTCTTTACCAAACCTTATGTTTTCCACATCTTAATTATGGAATTTTAGCATGGGGCAACTCTACCGCGCAACAACTAAACAAATTACTATTACTTCATTAAAGGCCATGAGGATAGTATCTCTTACAGGTTATCTCTCACATACTGACCAGCTCTTTCATAGTAATAAAGTTCTCAAAGTGTCTGACTTATACCTTTATAATGTGGGTCAATTTATGTTCCAACTAATAAATAATGAACTTCCGAATGCTCTCTCAGACCTTTTCACAACGAACAATACACTCCACAACTACCCAACGAGACAATCAAACTTTTTCCATCTTCCCCGCACGAGAACGCTCTTAGCACACAAAACATTCGTCTTTACAGGTCCCAAATTTTGGAACAGTCTCGATCCAGACCTTAAGGAAATAGAGAGAATGTACCATTTTAAAAAACAACTGAAATCTCTTTTGCTGAAACCATATACTAAAATGCTGCATGGTTGCTGATCTCGATCTGTACTTCGCTTCTCTCTTCTCTCTTCTTTTCTCGCTCTCTCTCTCCACACACACACAGACACACACACACACACTCTCTCTCTCTATTTCCCTTTCACTCTATAATTATTCAATATTTTTATGTTCTTTTTTGTTTCTTCTCACCTTAATCTCACCATTCTACTTTCCAGCTCCTTTTCTTCGATAAATGGGGACCTAACTCGACAAGCCTCGCTTTTAATAGGTTCCCCCACAAGTGTATATACTGTATGCGTTTATTACATCTACTGGAAGATATTTATTATACTGAGTTGTTATGATATATGTATTTATATCCTTTGTATTATGCCATATGTATATGCTTATATTTTGCTTTCTCCTGTACATATGTAAACCGATTGTGGAAATCAAATCAAATCAAATCAAATCAAGTCACTGAGGTCTTCGGAGGGCACGGACTGGTTGTGCCGAGGACAAGAATGCATGGTAACCTACGGAGGGCTTATTTCGAAAGGGTGGGTAGCGTCGCGTTGACTGGAACGCCACCATTCGTCCAAAGCACCCCCGGTTTTGCCGAAAGGGTGCGCTGACGTTTTCTAAATATTGGTATTATTATCAGGGGCGGATCCAGGATTTTGTAAAAAGGGGGGGGGGGGGGGGCACAGAAATGTAGGGCTGTTATCAAGGGCAGATCGAACACTGCTGATGATCTAAGCTTTATATTAATTATCTTTACCGTCTAGTTTGACCCCCTGCAGGCTGTTCGGCAAACCATGTAGCGCCCTCTTCAGCCACGTCTGAAGTTCTTTTGCGAACCATCGTATAACACGACCGAGACTCTCTGGCAGGGGTTGCAGGAGACCCGGCATTAACACCGATGATACTGCCTATAAAATCAATATAGAAAATACAGTTTACAGTTTATTACCATTGTCCTTCACCCTTTGAAATATGCAAACATTACAATGACGTATTTCATAATACGAACACGATTTCTAAGGGATATACAGTAGGACATTCCAAGTTCCTTTGCAATCGTGGTGCTCAGAAGGCTGAGTTTATATTTAGGTAATCAAAATGAACCCTACCTCATCCTCCCTCCGCCTCTTTCGAGTTAGGTAAACATGGTAAAGTTATAGTTTGCACGAGACCTGGCATCAAAACTTATGGCACTTCTGAACTCAAACATATGAACGAAATGTTAAGGATAAATCGAAGTTTGTAGAGCCATCATCTCTTTTATAATTGAGCGGTGTGTGCAAATATCGTTCAAAGGTCCATAATGCGCACTGAGAAAAAGCATTATTACAGGAAAGGAAAATCTAAACATTTCGATTTAAAGCACTACAAAATTTTATATATATATATATATATATATATATATATATATATATATATACATGTAT